>CM077078.1:1439186-2039186 GCA_039513925.1 Platanthera zijinensis | reverse complement strand
AGATGTATAACAGACTCAGTGTCATCATAAATGAACTAAGAACCCTAGATAAGGACATCTCATTAACTGAGATAAATGAAACAATCCTAATGTGCTTCCCCAGTACTTGGGATTCCAGGATATGGCCAATTAAGGAGGCTAGAAGTTTAAATAAGATTTCTATAGAATCTTTCCTTGGCAAGCTCAAGTCTTATGAGCAGTTGATCAAGATAAGGGAGGTTGCTGAACAAAAGGCTTCTACATCTTCAAGGAAGGAGCACAACATTACTTTCAAAGAAACAGATGAATCAGAAGCTCTTCCAGATAATGAAGAACTACTGAGCTTGTTGGCTAAAAGATTCTATAAAATGGCCAAGAAAGACTCTAGTAGAAGGTCATCCAAGAATGATGACAAGCCAAGATATGACAAGACTCCTACAAAGGAGATTGTTTGTTTTGTATGTAGAAAATCTGGGCACATTCTACCTGAATGCCAAGAGGCAAAGAAGAAAGACAAGAAAAGAAAAGGAGAATAAGAGGCAATCAAGCAAGCACTCTAGCAAGAACTCCTCCAGCAAACATAAGAGAAGGGAGAAAGGCTTCTTTGTTGAGACCTAGAGTAACACAGATGAAGAATCCTTATCTTCCAGCTCTAGTGAAGATGAAGATGAGGCAAAGGCAAGGGAAGTTTTTTTATGGCTATTAATGCCTCCAGCAGCAAATCTGATGCTAAGGAATAAGCTGAAGAATCAGAAGAGGAATATGAAAATAAAGAAGATCAGGTAATCTCTTCATTTGATTTCGATTCAAAATATTTTAAAATTGAATTTAAATCCTTGTGTAATGATTTAATCAAGTCAGAGAAGGAAATAAAAATTCTTAGAGATAGACAGCTTGAATTTGATAACCTATTTACTGAAAATATCAAACTGAAAAATGATTTAGACTTAGCTAATGAACAAATCATTTCACTAAAAACTTAATTGTGTGAGGCAAAGCAACTCGAGGAATCTCTCAATGGGATAAGCCTTAAGCTGATGGACATCACAAGCACAGTCAATGCCAGATTAAATGGCAAGCTGGGCTTAGGTGCTTCATCAAGCTTACCCACCATATTAAAGAAAAATATTCTTTCAACACCAATTAAATTTATCTCTGAAAAAGGAAAAGAGAAAATAGGAGAAACTACTCAACCAAATGTCTCTCAGAAATCTATAAATAAGAAGAAAAAGAATAAGAATCAGAATAAAAACTATATTCAACAGATTTTGTCGAACTTAGATCGACGAAATGTGTATAGTTCATCGAACCCAGATCGACGATCTATGAACTCCAATTATAACTATAATAATTCTTCTTACTACGATCGACGAACTGTATATGGTTCTACGAGCAGCAATCAACGAACTTGGGGAACAGAAAATGACTATGTTCATTCTTTGAGCAGAGTTCGACGAACTCATCCCTATTCGTCGAACGCAGATCAATGAACTTATAATAATTCGTCGAACTCAGTCAGGTTTTAAAAAAACTATAACTCTATTAGAAACTTCAATCAATTAAGAGAATCTACTAATCCTTTTACTCAATGGGAAATACCACCTAGAAGATATCATCCCTTAGGATATAAAAAACAACCAGAATTTTCTGTTATTTCTAGTTTCTCTTATCAAAAGAAACAGGGACCCAAGGTAACCTGGGTCAAGAACACCATATTCCTTTCTATGCAGATGAAGGATTGTCCAGTCTTTAATCAAAAATAGTATCTGGGCAGTGGATGCTCAAAGCATATGATTTGCTATAAGGACAATCTAACAAACTACAAGTCCAAGCTCGGTCCAAAGGTAAGCTTTGGTGACTCGAACTATGGCCAAATTAAAGGTTGTGGAGATGTTAAAGTTGGAGCAGTCACCTTTAGGAAAGTTGCCTATGTGAGTAGCTTAAAGAATAACCTAATATCCATAAATAAATTATGTGATGAAGGTTATCAGGTATCATTTAATTCACTTTCC
Source organism: Platanthera zijinensis (assembly GCA_039513925.1). Taxonomy (NCBI): domain Eukaryota; kingdom Viridiplantae; phylum Streptophyta; class Magnoliopsida; order Asparagales; family Orchidaceae; genus Platanthera; species Platanthera zijinensis. The sequence goes on along the minus strand of CM077078.1, from coordinate 2,037,195 downwards.
TATTTTATTTCTTATAAGGAAAACAAACCTGTTTTAACTGGACTTAGACAAGGCAACATATATGTAGTAAATTTTCCATCAGCTTGTTCAGAACTTTGTTTATTTAATCTAGTTAGCAATCAAAATGAACTTTGGCATAAGATATTAGGACATGTAAATCATAAAAATATTAATAAGTTATCTAGGGACAACCTTGTTAGAGGATTGCCTTCTGGCCCCTATAAGAAGGAAGGCCTCTACAGGGCTTCTTAGTTAGGCAAGCAAACTAAAAATAGCTTTAAATCTGTAAATAAAAGTGACTCACCTAGAATATTGTACTTGCTACATATGGACCATTTTGGCCTTATTGCTGTACAAAGCCTAGGAGGGAAATCTTATACTTTCGTGATTGTTGATGAATTCTCAAGATTCACTTGGGTATTCTTTCTGAGATCTAAGTCAGATAACTTCAAGGTTCTTACAGATTTTCTCAAGAAAATACAGAGTGAGTACACTACTCCAGTTGCATTGATCAGAAGTGATCATGGTATTGAGTTTGAGTCTCTTCTTATGCAAGAGTTCTGTGAGAAGGAAGGTATCTGGCACTGCTTCTCAGCTCCTAGAACTCCTCAACAAAATGGGGTTGCTGAAAGGAAAAATAGAACCCTAGTTAAATCTGTAAGTACATTACTTGCAGATGCTTACATGCCCCTATCTTTTTGGGCATAGGCTTTGAGCATAGCAAACTATGTACTGAACATAAGTCTGATACACAAGCTTAAGAATACGACTCCTTATGAGTTAATTAAAGGGAAGAAACCTAAAATCACCTATTCTAAAGTATTTAGATGCCTATGTTATATTCACAATAATGACAAGACATACACTAGAAAGTTTGAAGCAAAAGATGCAGAGGGAATTTTTCTAGGATATTCCCAGTCAGCAAAGTTTATAGGGTGTTTAACAAATCCACTTTAAAAATTGAGGAATCTGTTCATGTTATATTTGATGAGGCTAACATGTTTTATAAGGAGAAAGAATTTTTTACCAATAACATTTTGCAGGTACCTCACTTATGTGAGAAATTGGATGATCTAAACCTCACCGAAGAGGTTCCATCACATCCTTCTCCACATGTTGAAGAAGAAAGTGAAGAAGAAAGTTTGGAAGTTGCTAAACTTCCTCCAACAACTAATATAATTCCACAAGAGGAATTAATTCCATAAGCTGTTACTCAACCAACTCCTCCAACTGATCTTGTCACACTTAGAGATCACCCTATATCTCAAGTGATTTGAGACATTTCAGTTGGTGTGCAAACAAGGCATCAACTCAACAATGATGTGATGCATGCTTGTTTCATTTCTCAACTTGAGCCCCACTCCATCAAAGATGTAGAGCAAGATCCCCACTAGATCATTGCAATGCAAGAGGAGCTCAATCAGTTTGAGAGGTGCAGAGTTTGGGATTTGGTTCTTAGACCCAAAGACTATCCAGTCATTAGAACCAAATGGGTGTTCAGAAATAAACTTGATGCTGAAGGAAATATTATAAGGAACAAAGCAAGGCTAGTAGTTTAAGGCTATTCATAGGAGGAAGGAATAGATTATGTTTAGACCTTTGCTCTAGTGGAAAGGCTTGAGGCTATAAGGATTTTCTTAGCCTATGCAGCCCATAAAAGATTTAAAGTCTACCAAATGGATGTAAAGAGTGCTTTCCTAAATGGAAAATTAAAAGAGGAAGTGTATGTGGAGAAACCACCATGTTTTATCTCTCCAACTCATCCTTCTTATTTCTTTAGATTGCATAAAGCTCTATATGGTTTAAAGCAAGCTCCAAGAGCTTGGTATGAGACCTTAGCTAGCTTTCTTATAGAGCATAAGTTTTCTAGGGGCATAATAGATAGGACTCTTTTTATTAGGCATCATAAAAATAAAATTTTGTTAGTTCAAATATATGTAGATGATATTATTTTTGGCTTTACTAATCCCAAACTATGCAAAAGATTTTCTGATCTAATGCATTCAAAGTTTGAGATTTTTAGCATGGGTAAACTCTCATACTTCCTTGGTCTCCAAGTGAAGTAATCACATGATGGTATCTTCATCTCCAAATCCAAGTATGCTAAGGAGCTTTTTAAAAGGTTTGGGATGTTTGATGCCTCAGCAATGAAAACACTTATAGCTATTAATGTTGTGATTGATTCTAATAAACATGGCAAGCCTGTTGATCAGAAAATATATAGGGCTATTATTGGGTCTCTATTATATCTCACAACAAGTAGGCCTGACATAATGTTTGTCACAGGTATTTATGCTAGTTCCAAGTGAACCCTAAAGAATCTCACTATATTTTATTTAAAAGGATTTTGAGATATATAAAGGGATGACCAAGTCTAGGACTCCTATATCCATCAGAGTCAAAATTTGATTTAACTGGATTTTCTGATGCTAACTATGCTGGATGTATAGTGGACAGGAAGAGCACATAAGGAACTTGCCAGTTCCTTGGTGATAGGCTTGTGTCTTGGTTTTGTAAGAAGCAAACCTCTGTGTCCATATCAACTGCTGAAGCTGACTACATAGCTGCAGGCAGCTGCTGTTCAACTATACTTTGTGATAGTACCAGTGCAATATCTATTGCATAAAATCCAGTGCATCATAGTAGGACCAAGCATATATAAATTATACATCATTTCATTAAAGATTGTTTAGACAAAAAGAAAATTAATCTTGTCTTTATCTCTACTAATTTACAAAGAGCAGACATCTTAACCAATCTATTGGATTAGAAGAAACATTTGTTCTTCTTAAATCAGTTAGGTATGATAAATGGGGAAGTATTAACTTAATTTTTGTCTATGGTCAACGATTTGGCATTGTTCGTCGATCGGAGATCGATGATCTATGAACTCTTCGTAAAGAGTTCGCCTAACGGAGATCGACGAACACTTTTTAGTGAACCAGATTTCGTCGAACAGAGATCGACGATCCCTACTTAAGTGAGTACTTTGTTGAACGGTGATCAACGATTTATTCATGTTCTTCAGACTGTGATCGATGAACTCATTTATTAATAAAATATTTCATCGAACTCAGATTGAAGATTGTTTTTTTTGGACTGAGATCGTCTTTTCATCTTCTAAAAACCTTATTACTAGGTTTTTGACAAAATCTATCCCGTGCTTTCAGTTCTCTTTGCACTTGATCGTTGTTAGTTTCTTTGTAGGAAAACCTCCATGGTGATTGCGGCGGCCGTTCTCTCCGCAATGAAATGTGATGCAGACTTTGACATTGATTTGGAATCATTAAGTCACACTGATCAAGTCTTTTAGGATATCCTGAAATTGTTTGAGGAGCGGCATTTACAGAAGTTCATGACAACAAGAATCAAACTTCTAGTTCTCAAGATCAAGGAATGGGTTTATTCATCCTCGTCTCCTGATGCCCAAACCCTTATCGGCACCATTGCAGGACAATAGGTCACTCTTACTCCTGCATTTTTATCTGAAATTTTTGGTTTTATTAATGGAGAAGATGATATAGAGATGAACAGTCATGATTTTTTCAATATGTTAGCTGTGATGGGTCACTCCGTTGGAGACCCTCGCAAGATATTGAAGGACTTATCTATTGAATATAAGTTCCTTGCTGATATTGTTGGTAAATTCTTGTTGGGCAAGCACACTGCACATGATTATATCACTGGCATCAGTTTCTTGTGATGAGTGCCTTGGTGAATAAAAAATTAGTAAACTAGAGTATTTTGTTGTTTGATTTGATAAAGAAGAAGAATAATAAAAGAGAAGTTAGTTTTGGACGGGTACTAGGGATTTTCCTCCTGGAAAAATGCCCTCAGTTGTTGGTCTCCCAGACCATCTTTATTAATGCTTCAAAGAGGTTAACACAAGCCTATTTGGCAAATGGGAGAGGACCATTGTCATGCTTTCCAGGTCCTCCTCTTCCTCCAAGACCTCTGAGGACACAAGGACTGAAACAGTCACTCCCCAACCTGATGCAGAGGCTCCAGTCCCTCATCCTCCCTCTTCTAGACTACCTTCTCTTCCTGAAATTCCATCCACAACATCTATTTCCACCCAGATATCACCCTCTTTCACTCTCATCACAACACCTATACCATCTCCATCTCCAACCCACACTCCACCGCCATCTCCAAATCATGATGACATTCCAATTGACATCCCTCAAACTGTAACCCCTTCAGTCATCACCACACTTTTCTTACCACCATCTATACCTCCAACTCCATGTACCACCTTCAACCTATGCACTTCTTGTGGTAACACAACCACCTCTTTTCCATCATCATCATCTGATCTAACAAACACAATCATTTCTCTACAAACTCCCACCATCAAATCCATCATAGAGGCTGCCATTTCACCTCTAATCTCTTCCATCAATGCTCTCTCTTCTCAACTTGCTACCTCTACTGGTCCCTCCTCATTTAGGGGCTTGGCCTCAGGAATTCCTGATACTAGGTAGGGGGATATATTCTATGATGAGGTCCCCTTTCCAGCAGCAGCAGTTTATGAAGAAGCAGTAGCAGTTGTAAATATGGATTCAACACTTACAGAGCTTGTAAATAAAGATACCGAGTTGTCAGCTTTTCTTGAGACGGATTTTTCAGAGTTTTATATTGAGATTGTAGAGCCTCGGCCTACACCATTATTTTTCCTAGTCCCTTCTGTGGACTTAGCTAAGTTGTTAAGAGATTTTGATATTCTTTATCATTCTCTGCATATTCCTGAGCAAATTTATTCTAGGGCTATAGTTTGTTATATTTCCCCTATCAGCTCAAAGATTTTAGATAAAATCAGATGCAGTTTTGCAGAACCTTCAGTTTCCCCTTCAGGACTAAAGGATGAGCCAAAGGCTTTCTCTCCTCCAACTTTTGGTTGGCCAGAATCTCCTCTTTCAAATATGGATCATCTTTTTGAGGAAGATATGATTACAGAGGCAGAGGATCTTCAAATGCCAGAAGCTGAAGTTCAAGTTTCAAAGAATGTTCCAGTTTAGAGTGTATCTTTCAGAGAGATCTTGTCTGCAGATCAGCTAAAGTGGATTGATTCTTTGTATGACAATCCTGCAAGTAATCCAGTGAAGATGAATCAGATGATTAAGATGATTTCTAGGATACTAAGTCTAAGAAGAGAAAGTTTCAGAAAAAGAAGACAGTTTCTCAGTCAATAACAGTGCAACCACCTAATCCCAAGAATGACTTTCCATAAAATATCTTGTATAATATTCCTCTAACCCGAACTACTCCCTAGTGGATGAAGCATTCAAAGAATCAGATGAAAGCACAAAAGAAGAAGAAGAAGTTTGGATTTGCTCCAACTAAGAAATTCAGAAAGGATCCACCTCCTACTCCACCAGCTGTAGGTTCTTCAGGCAATCTAGCCATAAGACCTATATCTTCTCAGCACTCAAGGCAATCTTCTTATTAGAAAAATGACAAATATGCAAAGAGTGATTACAGAAGCAGCCACAGTAGCAGTGGAAGGAAGCTCTCTTCTAAATATGAATATAAGGAAAGAGCTTACTCTCCACCAGTTCCATTTGTTGATCCAGAACAATAAAAAATTTCTATAATGGCTAGATTTCAAGAGCTAGTTGGACTTTCTCAGATTAATAAAGTTAAAAAAGAATACAAAGATGCTTCTCAATATATTACAAGGTCTTCTTACAGAAGAGAAGAATTGAAAAGGTATGACAAAGATAAACACATTTTCAATGTTGATACTTATATGATTTTACATCCAGAGGCAGTTGTTCCAAGAGCAACTTCAGGCAATGTCATTGGAGCAACTGATATGACTATGTCTAAAAGATAAGAAGCAAATCCCAACAGGGAAATCATTTTCAGGCAGCCATCAGAGAGATACAAGTCTAAGAAATCTAAATAGCTTTTTGATTAGCTTATTTTCCCTCTGAACTATTTGTTTTGGTTAATTTGTCACAAAGCACTTGATGTATATATATCTGCTAGACTTTTACTTTTTGCCAGATATTTGTTGTTATGCTTTGTGATTGTATTTTATTGTTTTAATGCATTGTACATAGTGACATCACCCAAATAGGCGGAGATTGTTGGAACCCCGCCTGTTTTAGGGTTGATTTGGGCTAGGTTCACTATTAAGATTGCATAGATTGACCCACAATGTATAGTCTAGGGTTATAGGTCTTTATTTGATCTTAGGGTTGGTCAACAAGTCAGTTTGATTGGACCAATCCCTCAGAAGACTTAGAAGACTGAAGATTTTAGAACAAGATAGATTTTTCTATGTTGAAGAATTCGTTCGACGAAATCTGAATGGAGTTTGATGATCTTCGTTCTCAGTTCGACAATCTCAATGTTTCTTCTCTGAGGCTGAGATCGACAAAATTTTAACTGAGTTCAATGAACTTTGATCTCCTATCAGTTGTTGAGTTCGGCGAACAACTAACTCAGTTCGACGAACTTGGAGCCCAGAATGGACAACATTAACTCAGTTCAAAGTTCTTGGGGCTCAGCTCGACGAAAGAGAGGATTGAGTTCAACGATCTTTGATCTCTGATTAACGAAATTTGTTAGTTCATTATTTCTATTCTCTACAGTTAATTTCTGGATTGATCAAGGCTATATTATATATTATTGACTATATTGCTCTGAGTAATTAAATACATATATTCTTACGAATATAGCCGTTCATTGGCAGTATTAATTACTGGATTTCATAGAGTCAATATTCAGCTTAATAACTGGGACAATTAAGGAATAAATTTATTGCCCTTCTAGCCGTTTGTCCATGTTCCAAGATTTCAGTAGTCAATCAAGAGTAGAATTCAAATTCAGAGAAAGAATTTCAGCAGGAAATATAAAAGAGTTTTTAAGAAGATTGAAGATAAGAAGTTGTAGAATTGACAAAGGGTTACAGATAGACAGAGAAATATATTCAGTCTGCATACTCATACAGACTTCATTATCTGCAACTCTTCTCCAAGATTTCAAGAGACATCAAAACACAATCAGTCCAAAAGCTTCTGGAGATATTCAAAGAAGATCTACACCCTGCAAAGCACCCAGAAAATTTCTGAACAATAATAATCTTAGGGGGAGCTTTGACAACATCAATCAATCCACTAAAGTCTTCTCAGTTATTTGAGAAAGAGATGACAACATCACATTTTTCACCCCACTGTACACATGTAACTTCCCGAAACTCAAAAGAGGAATGGATGGCGATTTCAGGCCAAGTTGGGTTCTGAATAGGCTAACACGGCCTGTGATACGGGCGTGTCACAGGGCATATCATGCTTGAGATAGACGATTTTTTTGGGAGGTCTTCGAATTACAATTAACATTTGAATGGGGTCGGACACATGGCCTGAGACACAGGCGTGTCCCAGGTCGTGTCCTGCTTGGGATGTTCGCCGGGTTGCTTTGAGATAGTTTCACGACCTGGGACACGGGTGTAACGCCCCTGATTTTCTGTTATTCTTTAGTTGTCCGGGTTTTGACGTCAGAAGCGTTACCCTAGCATGTGTTTGACATGTGCCGAGGTTAGAGCATGATCTTGGCTCCTTGAGTTCTCTGTAGGGTAGTATCTTAGCCTGTTGGCGAGTTTTCCCTAGCGGGCCGGGTCTGTTTTGGTGACTCGGCGGAGCCGCTTATGTTTTTGCTTTGGTAGGTGTTTGCCTGAGTTCAACCCATCGGATTAGGATTCCGACCTCGCCGTTGCGTTCGTAGCGTTGGTTTTTGGCAACGGCGTGAGTTTCGCGCATTTCCGAGTTCGTTTGTGTTTAGCGTTGTATTAGGATTGTGTGTTATTATATATATATATTATATAATATAATATATTATTTTATTTTATTTAGGGTATAAATAGGATAGATAGGGTTTGTCTGGTCCGTATGTTTCTTCTTCTTCCTGAACCCGATGGCAGTTTTGTTTTCGCGATACTTGGGGAGCGGCGGACTCGGCAAGGACTTTGGTCGGTGGTGTGCGGAGCAGGAGGACTCGTTTTCCTCGTCTGACTGGATTTTCGGGCTGCTCAAGGCGAGGGCTTCTCGGTAGAGGTAAGATTTGTCCGTTTCCTTGAGTTTTGAAGGTTAGGGTTAAGGGTTTTGGCTTGATTTCGTCCCCAAAAGTTTCAGGAAACGTTGATCGGTGCTCCTTGTGGCCGGATCTGGAAGCGGACAAGGTGGGAGACGTCTTCTCCGTGGGTATCGAGGCAAGTTGATTTTCTTCCCTTGCGTGCTCTAGTTCTTCCCTTTATCTATATTTATCTCCTTTATTTTGAGTAGGTTTACGCTATAGGGCGATTATCCGGTCTTTCCCGCGCTACGAGTCGAATCCGTCGGATATCACTTTTGATACCCGACGAATTCGACGAGTATCCTCGTTACCCGCAGTTTGGCTGTCCTAGAATGCTAAGTAAAAATCGGCGAGAATGACCAGGTAGATTCGGCGAGTTTCACAAGGCAGAGTCGGCGAATATCGGGTTGGAGTCGTCGAGAATCACTAGACAATCGTCGAAGTAGGAATCATCGAGAATCACCGGTAGAGACGTTGACGCTAAGGCAAAATCGACGAGAATGGCAAGGCAGGTTCGGCGAGAATCGTTATGTTAGTCGTCGAGAATCGAAGACTTTTCGTCGAGATTGGTAGGCCACATCGTCGAGACACCCCTGGCAGATTCGTCGACGATACTCGACGACTCCCGTTGGTTTTCGTCGATAATTCCTGACGAATCCGTCGAGTATCAATGGTGATACCCGACGAATTCCGAAGGAATTGTCCGTCTTTCATCATTTTTGCTGAGAGAAGTCATGGGGGGTCTGTTTCGGGGTTTTGACCCCAACCTTTGGAAAGTATGACCAGGAAACGTTGATAGAAGTTAATGTGGATGGAACTGTCAGTTTGTATTGCAGGTTAGCATGCTGTGATACCGAGGTCTTGGTGAGGTGTTCTGTGGGTGTTGGTTTCCATGGCAGGTCTTGTAGATTCCAGCTACACCACTGGAGTGCCATGGGTCCTCCATGGGTTGCTAGTGGGCCAGGCGACGTTGTGCTACTTAGCTTGCCAGGTCGTTACAAGCAAATAAAATGCCTTTGAAATAAGGGTCACCCACTCCTCCGAGACGAAGATCACTAAGTGTTAATGATTTTCTTATCATGATCCTTGGACCTTTGCTCCTATCCTTGTTTTGGATTGTGGGCTGGTTTAGCCATTTCTTGCTTTGCTTCAGCAGGTTTAAGCCAAAGCGGGTTGTTTTCCCGAGGCACTTAGTGCATTTCCTTCAGCTTTTATTGATGATTTGTTTGCTATAATCTCATTCTTTTGTTGACTTATTGCAGAGTTTGACAGCTTGTTGGGTGGGGGTTGATCCTCTCCTGTTGATTTATCTTTTCTTAGCTTTGAGCTTTTATCTCTTTTTGCCACTTGCATTGTTTTATTTGTACTGAGGTATTCTGTCTTTGAATGCCTCAGGTCCAGGTTACAGCCATCCGAGCGGCTAGTTTGGAGATGCGTTTTGGTTGATCGCTTTACAGGAGTGTTTCTCTCACTTTAGGTGAGATTGCTTATTGCTTTGTTGACTCAGACATTTGTGTACACAGAGGGGTTCGTGTCAGTTTGTCGGCGCCCTTCGGTGGTTGTTTTTCTCAGACTACTGTCTACTCTTCTATGTTGGTTTGGTTACTCAGTTTGGGAGCTGTTACTTGTCTCTTGGGAATGTTTTATGCTAGGATGCATGTTAGTTATTTTGAATATTAAACCTTACTAATAGTATGGCATACATTCGATGTCTTAAAGCTTAAAAGTACTTTATAGATAGCAAAAAAAGGCATTTCCCTACTTATACTAAATCTAGAGTCTTGCATGACATGAGTTGTCCTTCATGGACGTTTGTACTCATGTAGGATGTTAAGCTATCTTAATTAAAGTATTTTTCGCTGCGTAAATTATGTTTTCTTCTAAGTGGGCTAATGAACCACTGAGCCGAGGGATACGGCTCTTAGTTACATAAGCAACTTTCTAATCATTAAACTTATGAATATTTTTATAATAGTAGTTATGATTTCCTGAGCATCGGCAGTTATCCCCTTCTCGACGTGGCATCACGACGCGTGTTTCCTCATACTCTGATACTTGTCCTTTTGGAGAAAATGCGGTTTGTGACAGTTGGTATCAGAGCCAGGTTTTGCAAAGGGTCGGTTGGTTTGGCAAGTCAGTCGAACAACTTTGCCCCGAGAAAAACCCTTATAGTAGCATTTCATTGCATACATCCACCGATATGTAATCAGTAGATCTTTATGGAAGCATGGGCACTACACTCATAGCATGAAAAGAAGTATACGGGGCATATTATGTAGTATGGGATGCATAATATGTGTTTGTATATGGATCCACCATAGGTGGCAACATGTGACAGTTATGTAGTATGGGATGCATAACCACCATCACATGGATGTGCATTAGCACATTTAAGTTTCTTCGTTACATACAATATTATGTAGTATGGGATGCATAACATTGTATGTGTACGCCGCTCATAACATTCACTAAGGCCCTTTTCTTAGAATGCATAGCACAACATCCATAGCATATCATCGCATCAGCACACGTGCCAAGTTAATGATCTGCATGAAGACATATGTACACTCATGATTTGAAACGATATCTAAACATTCATTCATTCATATCATAGGCACAAGTTAGAAGCATAGCATCATTATATGATCTCCCAGAGCAAAGTAACAGCGGGTGTTAGTGATTGTCCTCCTCTAGTTCTGATCGAGGGTGTATCGGGCTACTGTACTGTAGTGGCGCTGGTTTACGGCCATGCTGTGTGGCCTATAGCGGGTGCGGCAGCCTCTGAGCTTACGGGCCAGGCTGTTACATGGTAAGTGCCGGTTGTTCGTTCTTGTTCCAATCTGAATCTGAGTATTCAAGTTTTCCAGCTTCGGTGTCGTAAACTAGGTCCTTGTTAAGACTTTTGCCTGTGTCGGTAGATTTCTAGCCCGATTAGTTCGAGGGGAATTTTCCCCCAGTTTGTCATGCCTTCGGCAAAATTTTGACTAGATATCCATTTGTTCTGTAGAATGCCGCCTAAACGCGTTGCGACGAGATCGAACCCCCAGTTAGAAGGGGAGTCTTCTGGTGCTCAGAGTGAAGCGGTGATTGAAGGGTTGCGATAAAGTAATGAGGCCTTGACGAGGCAGATGGTGGATGTGCAATCTCAGATACAATCGTTGTTGGCTGTGGTCGCCAGGCAGTAGTATAGAGCCCAGGACCCTGTTGTGGACCAAGCTACCCCTACTCCCCCTGCTGCTCTAGTTCCCCCAGTCATACTGCCGCTAGAAATGAATTTTATTTCTCACTTCCAACGACTAGGACCTCCTTCATATGACGGTAGAGCAGATTTCATGGCGTTGGATGATTGGATCATCGCCATCGAGGAAATGATTTATTATTCCGGCATCTCCGCCAATAAGAAGGTGATGTTTGCGGCATATCAACTTAAGGGTCTTGCGAAGAGTTAGTGGATTAGAGAGAAAGAGAACCTTGTTGATGGATGTTCATGGGACTTATTCAAAAGTATGTTACTGAAGAAGTTTTTGCCATCGGTCGAGCGAGACTACCTGATGAACAACTTTTTGCACCTGAAGCAGAGGCAACTTATTTTGGGTGAGTACGAATTCGAATTTAGCAAGCTCAGTCATTTCGCCCCAGCTTTGGTAGCATCCGAAGAAGGCAGAGTAAAATGTTTCCTAGGTGGTCTATAATATGACATTCAATAGTTGGTTAGCGCGTACAAGTCAGAGACCCTTGCAGAAGTGGTTGAAGCTGCCTTGAAGGTTGAGGTGATAGAGAATTCAAAGAATAGGGGAACACATGCAAAGAAGGACAATAGGAAACCTGATGAAGAAGGAAGTGCATGGACATCTGGCCCTGCTGTGAAGAAGGATAGGAAAGAAGCGTGTAGCTTCTGTGGCAGGCCAGGTCACTCCTTCGAGAAGTTCTTTAAGAGACTGGATGCGCAGAAGTTGTCTCAGGTTCACGCGATCCAGGATGCTCCTAAAGGAACTCATGTCTGTTCTTATTGCCAGAGGAGTGGGCATGATGCGGCCCATTGTTGCAAGAAGGCTGGAGTTTGTTTCCTCTGCGGACAGAAGGGGCACAAGAGAGCTAATTGCTCGCAGAGCCAACCCGTGTTGAATGCAGTTCCGTTGAAGACTCTACCTTTGCCAGTACCACACGTGGACAAAGGAAAAGGAAAGTTGAATGTGTTGAACAAGGAGGAAGCACAATCTTCGACTCAAGTGATCTTAGGTTAGTCTCTGGTTTAGTTAGTAAACTCTTTTAGTAGATTCTTAGTTTCCATAATTTAGTTGTGCGCCCTATGTGTTTAGGTGAATTTAAGGTGAACGGTAAGTGGGCCCATGTTTTGTTCGATTCGGGTCCTACTCACTCCTTTGTGGCAAGGAGTTTTGTAGACCGTCACCGCTGGACTCTCGACTCGTTAGATGCCTCCCAAAGCGTCAAACTTCCTTCAGGAGAGCTGGTGAGGTCATACCAGGGTATCCAAAAATGCCCTATCTTCCTTACTGGTTCTTTAGTCTTTGCGGATCTGAAGGTGCTGGATTTGGCTGACTTTGACGTGATTTTGAGCATGGACTGGCTGTCCAGCTATGATGTCGTCATTCAGTGCAAGCACAATCGCATGGACTTTAGAGGTGGCAATGGTCAGCCAATGAGTGTGTATGGTTCATCGCGTCAGGAATCTTCGATCATTTCTGCGGTATGTGCTCGCAAACTTCTAGAGGCTGGCTGTGATTCTTTTCTTGTTTCCGTTTCTGCTTTGGAAGCTGCTTCAGTTGAGCCTCGGGTTGAGGACGTTTCTGTGGCAAGTGAGTTTCCGGATGTCTTTCTGGTTAGTCTTCCCGGACTTCTTCTAGTAAGAAAAGTGCAGTTTGTTATAGATCTTGAGCCAGGCACTCGCCCTATTGCTAAGGCACCATACCGCTTGGTGCCGCGTGAGTTAGAGGAGTTGCGTGCTCAACTAGATGAGTAATTGCAGTGCGGCTTTATTTGACCCAGCTCTTCCCCCAAGGGTGCACCAGTGCTCTTCGTGAAGAAAAATGACGGAACGATGAGACTATGCATCGACTATCGTGAGCTAAACAAAGTGACCGTTAAAAATAGATACCCCCTACCCAGGATCGATGACTTGTTCGATCAGTTGCGAGGTAGTTCCGAGTTCTCAAAAATCGACCTTCGTTCAGGTTACCATCAGTTAAGGATCCGGGAGTCGTACATCCCGCGAACTGCTTTTCGTTCTCGTTATGGACACTTTGAATTTCGGGTATTGTCTTTTGGATTAACAAACGCACCGTCAGCTTTTATGGATATGATGAACAGAGTGTTCAGGGATTTTATGGATAAATTCGTGGTAGTGTTCATTGACAATGTACTGGTATATTCCAGAAATGCAGATGAGCACGCCTTGCACTTGCGCTTAGTCTTGTCTACTCTAAAGGAGCACAAGCTATTTGCGAAGCTTAGCAAGTGTGAGTTCTGGTTGTCTCAGGTGTCATTCCTAGGACACATCGTAAGTAAGGAAGGTATCTCAGTGGATCCTGCGAAGATAGCTGCATTCTTGGATTGGAGGAGACCTTCATCGCCTAAGGAAATAAGGAGCTTCCTAGGATTGGCAGGTTACTACAGAAGATTTGTTGAAGGATTCTCCGTGCTTTCTGCGCCGTTGACCAGGCTTACGCAAAAGAGCGCAGCCTTTGTATGGAGTGAGGCCTGTGAAGAAGCATTTCAGGAGCTCAAGAAAAGACTGTGTTTTGCCCCAGTGTTGGTATTGCCGGTGCAAGGAGTAGAGTATGCTGTTTATATAGACGCCTCGCGAGTTGGACTCGGTTGCGTATTGATGCTGGACGGTAAGGTGATTGCGTATGGATCAATACAATCGAAAGTGCATGAAAAGAATTACCCTACGCACGACCTGGAATTTGCTGCGGTCATTTATGCATTGAAGTTGTGGAGACATCTGCTGTATGGAGTGTCGTGCAAGGTTTATTCGAACCATAAAAGTTTAAAATATGTTTTCACTCAAAAGGAATTTAATCTGCGCCAGTGTAGGTGGCTAGAGTATGTTGCGGACTACGAAGTTGATATCCTCTATCATCCCGGCAAAGCTAATGTAGTAGCAGACGCGTTGAGCCGGAAGCCCGCGCATATCTTTAATCTCTCGGTGCAATCCCTTATCGAAGAGTTTTTGCTCATGGACATAATGGTTGGGAATAGTGCTTCGACGAGTAGCTTAGAGGTGGAAGAGCCTTCGTGGATTACTCTCACTAGGCTACATCAGAAAGATGATCCTGAATTGCAGCACCTCCTCAGTAGGACTGAGAAAGGGGAATTACCTGATTTTTCAATTGATGACACGCGTACCTTAAGATACCATGGAAGATACTGTATTCCCGCTGTTGGGGACATCCGAGCAAGAATATGTAGTGAAGCGCATGGTTCCAGTGTTGCTTATCATCCTGGTTCCACCAAAATGTATAGTGATTTAAAACAGATTGTTTGGTGGTCAGGTATGAAGAACGACATTGCCAAGTTTGTATCTGAGTGTTATACCTGCCAGTGTGTCAAAGCAGATCATAGGAGACCGGGTGGTAAGATAATGCCTTTGGATGTACCAAGCTAGAAATGGGAGAGTTTATCCATGGATTTCATAACCGGTTTGCCGAGATCTCCCCGAGGTCATGATGCAGTGTGGGTCATCATGGACAGGTTAACAAAGTGTGCCCACTTTGTGCCATTTAAGATTGATTATTCTATGGAAAAGATAGCTGAATTATATCTGGACAAAGTTATCAGACTGCATGGTGTACCTACAAGCATTAGGTCAGACCGAGACTCCAAATTCATGTCTCGTTTCTGGCAAAGCTTGCAGGGAGCCCTAGGCACAGACCTTAGATATTCTAATGCTTATCATCCTCAGACAAATGGACAGACAGAGAGAGTGAACCAGATCTTGGAGGATATGATTCGATGTTATATTCTGGACCATGCAGGAGCATGGTATAAATGCCTCGGATTTATGGAATTCGCGTATAATAACATTTATCAGGAGAGCCTATAGATGGCACCCTTTGAAGTGTTATATGGAATGCGTTGTCGGACCCCTTTGTTTTGGGCAGAAGTTGGTGAGAGACCCTTGCTTGGTCCAGAAGCGTTAGAAGATATGAGCATTTTGGTGTCACATATTCGTGAAAAGCTGAGGTTGGCTCAGGAGAGGTACGAGAAGTATATCAATCAGCGCAGAGTTGATCTGGAATTTGCAATTGGGGACATGGTTTTTCTGAAGGTCTCTCCGATGCCAGGTGTTAAGAGGTTTGGAAGGAACCATAAACTTGATCCCAGGTATGTGGGACCTTTTCTGATTCTAGAGCGCATTGGGGTTTCTGCGTATAGACTTGATTTGCCTGATTCTTTCTCTGGCGTTCACGACATCTTTCACATGAGCCAGTTGCAAAAGTGTGTTCGTACTGATCTCCATGTTCTTGAATCAGTGCCCCAGTTGCAGCCTAATCTATCGTATATTGAAGAACCTATCTGTATTCTGGAAACGCAAGATCGTGTGCTAAGGAAGAAGACAATTCCAATGGTTAAAGTTCTCTGGCGAAACCAGGATGCTAGAGGTGCAACAGGGGAATTAGAGTCCGCGATGAGAAAATTGCATCCCCAGTTGTTCTCTTAGTCTTATCAAGTTAGTATTCTCGTTTAAGAATTCTCTTGTTGTGCCTTTTCTTCTGTCTTCTTCTTCGCTTCGTGATCCAAGTTTCGGGACGAAACTTCTTTTTTGGGGGTGTGACTGTAACGCCCCTGATTTTCCGTTATTTTTTAGTTGTCCGGGTATTGACGTCAGAAGCGTTACCCTAGCACGTGTTTGACATGTGCTGAGGTTAGAGCATGATATTGGCTTTTTGAGTTCTCTGTAGGGTAGTATCTTAGCCTGTTGGAGAGTTTTCCCTAGCGGGTCGTGTCTGTTTTGGTGACTCGGCGGAGCAGCTTGTGTTTTGGCTTTGGTAGGTGTTTTCTTGAGTTCAACCCATCGGATTAGGATTCCGAACTCTCCGTTGCGTTCGTAGCGTTGGTTTTTGGCTACGGCGTGAGTTTCGCACGTTTCCGAGTTCGTGTGTGTTGAGCGTTGTATTAGGATGGTGTGTTATTATATATATATATATTATATAATATAATATATTATATTATTTTATTTAGGGTATAAATAGGATAGATAGGTTTTGTCTGGTCCGTATGTTTTTATTCTTCTTCCCGAACCCGACTGTAGTTTTGTTTTCGCGATACTTGGGGAGCGGCGGACTCGGCGAGGACTTCGGTCGGCGGTGTGCGGAGCAGGAGGACTTGTTTTCCTCGTCTGACTGGATTTTCGGGCTGCTCTCAGCGAGTGCTTCTCGGTAGAGGTAAGATTTGTCCGTTTCATTTACTTTTGAAGGTTAGGGTTAGGGGTTTTGCCTTGATTTCGTCCCCAAAAGTTTCAGGAAACGTTGCTCGGTGCTCCTTGTGGACGGATCTGGAAGCGGCCGAAGCGGGCGACGTCTTCTCCGTGGGTATCGAGGCAAGTGGATTTTCTTCCCTTGCTTGCTCTAGTTCTTCCCTTTATCTTTATTTTCTCTCCTTTATTTTGAGTAGGTTTACGCTATAGGGCGATTATATGGTCTTTCCCGCGCTACGAGGTGAATCTGTCGGATATTACTTTGGATACCCGACGAATTCGTCGAGTATCCTCGTTACCCACGGTTTGGCTGTCCTAGAATGCTAAGTAAAAATCGGCGAGAATGACCAGGTAGATTCGGCGAGTATCACAAGGTAGAGTCGGCGAGTATCGGGTTGGAGTCGTCGAGAATCACTAGACAATCGTCGAAGTAGGAATCATCGAGAATCACCGGTAGAGACGTTGACGCTAAGGCAAAATCGACGAGAATGGCAAGGCAGGTTCGGCGAGAATCGTTATGTTAGTCGTCGAGAATCGAAGGCTTTTCGTCGAGATTGGTAGGCCAGATCGTCGAGACGCCCCTGGCAGATTCGTCGAGTATAGTCGCGATACCCGACAAATTTAGGAAAATTCGTCGAGTATCGTCGCGATACCCGACAAATTTAGAAAAATTCGTTGAGTATCGTCGCGATACGTGACGAATTTAGGGAAAATCGTCGAGTATCGCAACGATACTCGACGACTCCCATTGGTTTTCGTCGACAATTCCCGACGAATCCGTCGAGTATCAATGGTGATACCCAACGAATTCCGAAGGAATTGTCCGTCTTTCATCGTTTTCGCTGAGTGAAGTCCTTAGGGGTCTGTTTTGGGGTTTTGACCCAAACCTTTGGAAAGTATGACCAGTAAACGTTGATAGAAGTTAATGTGGATGGAACTTTCAGTTTGTATCGCTTGTTAGCATGCGGTGATACCGAGGTCTTGGTGAGGTGTTCTGTGGGTGTTGGTTTCCGAGGCAGGTCTTGTAGATTCCGGCTACACTACTTGAGCGCCATGGGTCCTCCATGGGTTGCTAGTGGGTCGGGCGACGCTGTGCTACTTAGCTTGCTAGGTCGTTACAAGCAAATAAAATGCCTTTGAAATAAGGGTCACCCACTCCTCCGAGATGAGTATCACTAAGTGTTAATGATTTTCCTATCAGTATCCTTGGACCGTTGCTCCTATCCTTGTTTTGGATTGTGGGCTGGTTTAGCCATTTCTTGCTTTGCTTCAGCAGGTTTGAGCCGAAGCGGGTTGTTTTCCCGAGGCACTAGGTGCATTTCATTCAGCTTTTATTGATGATTTGTTTGCTATAATCTCGTTCATTTATTGACTTGTTGCAGAGTTTGACAGCTTGTTGGGTGGGGGTTGATCCTCCCCTGTTGATTGATCTTTTCTTAGCTTTGATCTTATATCTCTTTTTGCCACTTGCATTGTTTTATTTGTTCTGAGGTATTCTGTCTTTGAATGCCTCAGGTCTTGGTTGCAGCCATCCGAGCGGCTAGTTTGGAGCTGCGTTTTGGTTGATCGCTTTGCAAGAGTGTTTCTCTCACTTTAGGTGAGATTGCTTGTTGCTTTGTTGACTCAGACATTTGTGTACACTGAGGGGTTCATGTCAGTTTGTCAGCGCACTTTGGTGGTTGTTTTTCTCAAACTACTGTCTACTCTTCTATGTTTGTTTGGTTACCCAGTTTGGGAGCTGTTACTTGTCTCTTGGGAATGTTTTATGCTAGGATGCATGTTAGTTATTTTGAATATTAAACCTTACAAATAGTATGGCATACATCTCATGTCTTTAAGCTTAAAAGAAGTATTTTACAGCTAGCAAAAAAAGGCATTTCCCTACTTATACAAAATCTAGAGTCTTGCATGACATGAGTTGTCCTTCATGGATGTTTGTACTCATGTAGGATGTTAAGCTATCTTAATTAAAGTTTTTTCCGCAGCGTAAATTATGTTTTCTTCTAAGTGGGCTAATGAACCACTGAGCCGAGGGATACGGCTCTTAGTTACATAAGCAACTTTCTAATCACTAAACTTATGAATATTTTTATAATAGTAGTTCTGATTGCCTGAGTGTCGGCAGTTATCCCCTGCTCGACGTGGCATCACGACGCGTGTTTCCTCATACTCTGATACTTGTCCTTTTGGAGAAAATGCGGGTTGTGACAACATGCGTGTCTGGCACACGGCATGTGACACGGGCGTGTCACATGGCCATGTCCTGTTCGGGATGCGACAGTTTCAACGTCGATTGGGGCACATGGTGTAACATCCAATTTCCAACTAGACCCCTGGGAGTGGTTTTGTCTTAACAGAACCCTAGGAAGCCCAGGAATTGAAGTTTTTCAACCAAGAATTTGAGTAAAGGGCTAGTCACGCCTGTGACCAACCCGTCACGCCCGTGACCTAGGGCGTGACCCCCTTCGACGATCGTCGACCTCAAGAAGATGATCGTCGAGCTCAGAAATTTCAAACATAAGCCAGACATGCCCGTGACCGATCCGTCATGCCTGTGACCTTGGAATGGAGTTGAGTGAGCAAAGCTCACTCAACGCCGGGGTCTTGATGGCATTGAGTGAGCTTAGCTCACTCAAAGCCATAAGCGGGATGGCGTTGAGTGAGCTTAGCTCACTTAAAGCCATAAGTTGAATGGCGTTGAGTGCACTGACTGCACACAACGCCATCTGGTTTCGTCAGGTTTGCGTTGAGTGAGTTAAGCTCACTCAACGCCGTAGACTGGATGGCGTTGAGTGAGCTTAGCTCACTCAACGCCGTAGACTGGATGGCGTTGAGTGAGCTTAGCTCACTCAATGCCGTAAACTGTCAGGCGGGACGGCATTGAGTGCGTTGAGTGCACTAAACGCCATAAGTTGAACGGCATTGAGTGCACTGACCGCGCTCAACGCCATTTGCTATTGTCTGGATGGCGTTGAGTGAGAAGAGCTCACTCAATGCCATAATCTGGACGGCGTTGAGTGAGCTAAGCTCACTCAACGCCATCTTTTAAAAAGATAACATATTCTTGGTGGCGTTGAGTGAGCAGAGCTCACTCAACGCCATAATACGGATTGCATTGAGTGAGCTGAGCTCACTCAATGCCATAGTCTGGGATGGCATTGAGTGAGCATACTCAACGCCATAGCTCACTCAATGCCATGGCTTGATGGCGTTGAGTGAGCTGAGCTCACTCAACGCCATTATACTTAGACTTTTTTTCTGGCATTTTTTGGCAGATTGGTTAAGGCGGGGTGCTGGTTCAGCTGAACCGGGCAGGTCTAGGAGTGGGCCGTTTCCTTTTAATAAGACCCAATTAAGTCTTATTTTAAAGAAGGTTGACCGGTCTAGTGAAGCTGTGCCACGTGGACCGTCGGCTTTGGCAAAAGGAATAGTTACGACCATGGCCGAGAGCTAGGCTTCATGGACATCAATGGCATTTGATGCCATGGCCTTCCCCCCTTCCCTTTCACGGCTAGATTCAACTCCTCTCAGGGAGAGGAGGAGTTTCCAGCCGTTAGCTTGCTGTTACAGAGTCATTTCATCCCCCCACCATCGTGGCCTAGTCAAGCTATAATGGGCCATTAAGGGCCACCAGCTTTTGGTCGTTCCCCCTTCCTGACTAAGCCTTTTAACACCCTCAGAGGCCCAAGAGGAAGTTTTCCCAGCCTTTACCTGAAGTTCTCGAGCCTCCCCTTGCTGTTGAAGAATTCCTGCGATGCCACCACCATACAAATGGCATCACAATGATCGGCTTGACTCCTAACCACGAACAAGGTCCTCCCCTCCCTCTTCTTCTGTGGATAGATCTTACGATTCAATAGGATTGAGAATCGGGCTCAACTGAGCCCGATTGGAGCTTTCATTTTCATGGATTTTCCATGAAATTCGCGTGCTCGGGCTCGCCGGAAAAAGCCTCTCCGGCAGCTGCGCCGCCGCCCGGCGATGGCCGCCACCTCAACGGAGGTGGTGGTGGCGGTGGCGGTGGCCGGCCAGGGTGGAGGCTGGACGGCCGGATGTGGGAGGGAGAAGTGTTCCCAGGCGCGTGCTATCTAGACCATCGGCTGGAGGTTGAAGACAACCTCCCAGCCGACGGATCAACCTTTAAGATCTGTGCTGTTAAATTAAGTTCTTGTTTTTATGTGAATTTCTATACTATAATATCAGTCACATTAGAAAATTTAAGAAAAATACTTAGAAGCTCCTACAGAAAAAGTTGTCAATACCAATACTATAGCTCTATGAGTCTAAAAAATTTTAAAATTTGTTTCAAGCGTTTTGGACCACTGGATAGACCTCAGCACTCATTTTTGTGAGGTCTACCCATAGGGCTATCCTGACCTTAGAAAAATTCCCCACTCCAATCCAGTCATCAAAATGACTTGAAATTTGGGGTGTGGCCTAATGTTACCAATATCTAGGTGGTGTCCAAAAATTAGGATTTTTGGAAAATGTTTTTCTATAGTTTTTAGAAAAATTTAATAATCCTAGAATAAATTAATTAAATGGCTAAATGACTTCCAAACCCTCCCAAATTTTGGTGAGTGGTCCCTAGGTTTATCATAAGTTTTTGTTAAAAATTTTATCTCATTTAAAGATGTTTTGAATAGGATTTTATCCCACGCTAGGTTGATCCTTATA
Organism: Platanthera zijinensis; assembly: GCA_039513925.1. Lineage (NCBI taxonomy): Eukaryota > Viridiplantae > Streptophyta > Magnoliopsida > Asparagales > Orchidaceae > Platanthera > Platanthera zijinensis. The sequence continues at coordinate 2,015,999 of CM077078.1, read as the reverse complement.
TGATAATTTAGGATCAAACACCCCCTTGGTATTCGAGTGGCCTTATCACCTCAACAGAGGCTGATATTTTGGTCACTAACTTTTTAGGGCATGACACACCCTCCAAGGGAGTTTGGTGTGGTTTGGTGTAGGGTAGCCCTAGAACCCTAGGGAAGGTCCCTTAATGGGGATTTTTAGGGTTTTGAAGGTCATGGGGTCAAATTACCTTGGACTGACTTAAAATTTGGTGGAGAGTACCATAGGGCTATTATAGTTCTCTGGACAAAATCTTAAGGGCTTTGGAGACAGTTAGGCCACCTAAAATCCTAACCCTAGTTTAGGGCACTAATCTTAATTTGAACTATTATGCTGACAAATTAACTATAAATCAAATAAAATTTGGGCAGGGTGATTTTCTAGTCTAAATGGCCATGTTATAATTTTGTTGAGATTTTTGGGTTAATTTATACAGTACTTCATTTACAACCCTAGTTGTGTCCTAGATATTTATTTTTATGATTATGGAAATTCTGTTCACTAGAAAGTTTTGAAATCTTGAATTAGGCCATCTTATAACATGTTAAACCTTCTGTATATTTCTTGGGAGTTTTATCTGAAAATTTTGGGTACTTGCTTCTTTAACTTACCATTTGGGATATGTAGTCAAAAATACAAATAATGCCCAATTACTATTTGAAAAATTATAAAATTTGGTAAGTACGTGTTTCGAACCATGATAGTCATCCTGTATTTTTATTTGGAATTTTAAATGATTAAAGACAGTACCTCTTTCACTAAGCTAGGAAAATTAGTATCTTACATTAAAATAAATTTAGAGCCCAGAGTATTAGAGAAAAATCATGTGACTTGGTTTCTGATAGTTTTAGGTCACCATAAAGCTTCTGTAATTTAATTGTGATTTTTGGGTGCATATTTACAGTACTTTCTTCATAATATGATAGAAATGGTGTAAAATGGTAAATTAGGAAATATAGGCCTAAACACCTTAGAAATTTTTCCAAACTTGGAATTACTGCTTAAATGTCTCATAGGATTTTTACTAATTTTATGATGATTTATTGTTGGCTTATTAGTGCACTTCATGTTCATACTAGTGCATTTTGAAGCTTAGAATAAATAAATTATATGCCCGATAAATAGGGAAAATTTGGAAATCTTGGACTTAGCTATATTATGTCACGATAGACCTCCAGTAAATATTATAGGAGATTCGGAAGACAATTTGAGATACCTCCCCTTATATACCTCATGTATCTTAGGATGGTCTGCATATAGTAAAACCACGGAAACTGAACTAGAGTGGGTAATGAACTTGGGGAGATGGAATTTTGGTAGTTGATGGTTTGGATAGGGCAAGCTAAGTTTAAATTCATTGTTAGAAGTCAGGATAAGTAGAGTGTTAGAGTGGCTAGTGTTAAGTGGTGTCGGGAACGACGAAAGATCGTCCACCCCGGGTAGAAGAGGAAGAGTCTTAATACTCTAGGGCTAGATCTAAAGTTACTTACAAAGGGATCGAGTAATGGGTATCAACCAATAACAATAAGTGCCTTGCGAAAGGGAACGGTGGGCTTAAGCTACAATCATAGTTCCTAGTGCCCTTTGAGAGCCCTTCACGGGGAATACTGGGGGCAGTCCTGGGCTAACATAAACCGTAGGAATAATAAATTGAAGAGAAACTAGTATAACTAGGGTTGCACTTTCACACACCTCGATAGCTAGGAAAGTAGGATAAGTTGGTTTGGTTGTAATTCAGACTGTAGCTCTGAAGGTAGATGCACGGACGGGACAGTCCGGGGTGCCGAGGGCTCGAGGGTTTGAGTACATAATAAAGGTGGTGGGTCTTCGGTATTTGATTGTCGTTCACACCGACATAGGTACGTTGACTCGGCGGTGTGGGACACTTAGCCAAAGAAAGTCTGGTGGATATATCCAGCACTAGTACGCGGATACTCTAGGTTATGTTCTTCTAAGGGCGTACGGAAGGGCTAGGCCCGGTAGTGTGGATACCCTCCTAGGAGTGGGGGCCCAACCCACTGTCTTTGTTTGCCACTACAGAGGTTCCTGGGAGTGAAGCTAGGTGCCCGAACAGGGGGAACAAAAGGTTTGTGCGCATAGAGTTGTGTGCGTGAGTTGCACTTGCATGAATCATGACATAGCATATCACTACACTCATATTTGCATACAACTGACACCCCAACGTATAAATCGGTATGGGACTTTTTATACGATGGGAGCCTTGCAGAAGACCCCTTAACTTATAAGTTTGTATGGGCATTCATATAAGTTAAGGTTACTTACTTATTTACGTATTGTTCTTTATTTGTCTTCTTATATATTTGCCACGTACTACATGTCTACTTTATTACTTACTACCGTAGAATTTCTAGATGTACTGTATTCTAGATAGCTGTTTATACACCATGATAGTTGTTAGATTAGCTCCATTGTCATCTGCTTGATTACTCTCCACCTTTGTAGCTTCCCTTTCCTCCTCTCCGCTTGGTGCTTAGGAGCCGTGGGGGGAGGGGTAGGGGATGATAGGGCTTAGTGTTTATGACTAATGGTTTTCAAACCACAATATTATAGGAGCTCCGGATGGGAGACAAGGACCAGCAGTCCAGGTACCAGCACCAGCGGAGTACGGTGCGCATGGAGGTGGGTCAGTCTAGCACCGGTGCACCTGCGACCAGCTCCGTGAGTGATTAGTGTTTTTATAGCTTCCGCGATGAGTGATTTGTAGTGAGGACTCTGATGTACCGGGCTCGAGCCCATTTATCTATAGTTCATCTGACTGTATCTTTGCAATACTTATACTTCTATTTTCTGTTATTATCTATTGATGGACTGGTTGTGATCTTCTAGTCATACATGTTTCTGTGGACCTGTTTACATTTTTTATATACTTACTTCTCTCTCTTGTGATCGAAAAGGGCCGGCAGAGTTGGCGTTTTATAGTGGCGACCTTCCCGTGAGTCGGTGCCACTGCAAAGCGGCAATTCTGGGCTAAGACCCCGGTGTTCGAAAAAGAAAAAAAAGAGGGTCTTATAAGTGGTATCAGAGCAGACCTCGATCGAAAGAGATGGAGTCCACAAAACCTTGGGACACCCTCGTGCGAGCTTAGTTTGCGGACAAACTAGCAGCGGAAGCAGTGGTGTGCCCATAAGGGAAATCACATGTGAAAGTCCATCCTACCCCCTTCTTAAATTCCATTCATTCACTCTCTAACAAATGGAATTTTTCCTTGTAGCCTGCGACGAACCCTACATTACAGCTGGGGACACCCCAGGCTCCGAATGTGGTCCCGCCTCCGCCGGCTCAAACTCTGTTCCAGCAGACGGAGATGAGGCAAACACTGACAGCCATTCTGGAGCCCTTAAAAGCTCAACAAGCCCCGGCCCCACAGCCAAACCCCGGGGACAATTGGATGACTGTCTTTCGAGTACTTTCCCCTCCATCCTACCTGGGGATGGAGTCTGCAGTACGTACGGAGGAATGGTTGGATACCATTTACGAGATGCTAGCGGGGATTCGATGCCCCACTGAGTAGGCAGTTGCTTTGGCGGTCTCCTACCTAGAGTCACACGGAAAGAGGTGGTGGAAATCTCAGCTGGACACTACCTTTATGGGGATGGATTGCGCTCATATTACTTGGGAGGAGTTCAGAGCAGCGCTCTTAGGACATTTTATACCACAGTCGGCGAGGGACGACCTGGAGGATAGGTTCTTGCGGTAGAGGCAGGGGAACAAGAATGTGGTGGAGTACTATCAGGAGTTCACAAACCTAGCCCGCTATGCGGACGCTTACCAGTTAGACGATGTTGGCTATGCCCGGAGGTTTTATAAGGGTCTGCAAGACGACATGAGACAGGCCCTCCTTTTCATCTCAGAGGGGAGTCTGGCCAGGATTCTGGAGATGGCTAAGAAGAGAGAAGCGGATCAGCTTACAGTGAAGAGCCGGAAGAGACCGGCTAATGATACAGTGATTGGAGGCCGTAGAGACTGACCTCGAGGCCAGGTTATTGGGGAGAGAAGGAACGGGAATATGCCCTATCAGGAGTTTGGGCAGGAGCAGAGGAGTCAGGGAGTATTGGCTCCCCAGCCTTTACAGATGCTGGAGATGCATAGGACAGCAGAGCAGGCACCAGTATGCTTTCAGTGCAATCAGCCGGGGCATATCAAGAGGAACTGCCCTATGAGGAGAGCACCCCCACTAGCACATCAGGGCGCTCCACCTCCCCCATAGTTTGGCGGACGAGGACAGGACCGAGGACGAGGATTTCAGGATCGAGGCCGCAGGCCAGAGAGGGAGCAGGTGTATGCTCTAGACCTGACACAGCCTCGGAACCTGGAGCAGGTTATCGCAGGTATGCCAGTACTCTTAAATTTTCTTCATATGAACTAGTATTCTAGACATAACCTTGTTAGAAATTAAGAAAAGACAACTGCAACAAGAATACTAAGACACTTAATTACCCCAGGCATAGTCTTCGTTAGAGGCAAGCCCGCTCATACTCTCTTCGACACTGGTGCTTCGCACTCGTTCGTGTCGGAGGATTTCGTGAAAGGACTGGCAGGTGTGGAGCCATTCACCGGGAAGATGATGAGGGTGCGCCTACCCGATGGATCAGAGATAATGACCTCTGCTTATTATAATATGGAAGCGAGGATCGGTGGGAAGGCGTTTGAGGCACCAACAATGATTATGAAGATGCCAGATTACGATTTTATCCTTGGCATGACATGGCTGTGCTGGAACCATGCCCAGATCGACTGCGTAGCGAAGAGGATCATCGTGAGGCACAGCGACTCCTTCATTGTCATCGAAGGTGTTATACCAGCACCCCGTACCTTATTATCGTCTGTGTAGGCCATTAAGGCCCATCTGCAGGGGGAAGAAGTTTATCAGGTCCTTTTTGAGGCAGTCGTGGCCAAGGACTCCATTTTAGATATTCTGGTAGTGTGGGACTTCGTCGACGTGTTCCCGGAGAAGCTACCAGGTCTACCCCCGCACCGAGAGAAGGATTTTCATATTCAGCTCGTACCGGGGGCTAAGCCGGTATCCAGAGCTCCCTATCGAATGGCCCCAAAGGAGTTCGTGGAATTTTGAAGCAAGCTTCAGGAGTTAGTGGAGGCCGGGTTCGTTCAGCCTAGCTCTTCACAATGGGGAGCTCCGGTGTTGTTCGTTAAGAAGAAGGACGGGACCCTTAAACTGTGCATAGATTACCGGGCCCTGAACAGGTTGACGGTCCGGAATACTTATCCCTTACCAAGGATAGACGAGCTATTTTACCAGTTGGAGGGAGCCCATTGGTTCTAAAAGCTGGATCTGAGGTTAGGGTACTACCAGCTTCTCATTCGGGAGGAGGACATCCCGAATATGGCCTTCAACACCAGATATGGTTTGTACGAGTTTACTGTGATGCCGTTCGGGCTCACGAATGCACCCTCCGCATTCATGACCTTGATGAATCGGGTGTTTGAAGAGTATCTGGAAATCTTCATTATCGTATTTATCGACGACATCCTTATCTATTCAAGGACGGAGGAGGAGCACGTGAGACATCTTGCCTTAACCTTGGAGAAGCTGCGGGAGCATGAGATGTATGCCAAGTACAGCAAGTGCCAGTTCTGGCTAAAGGAGGTGGCCTTTCTTGGCCATGTCATCAGTGGAGCAGGTCTGGCAGTAGATCCGACAAAGGTCCAGGCATTATGGGATTGGCCACCACTAAAGTCGGCCTCGGATGTTCGAAGTTTCTTGGGACTTGCCGGTTATTACCGGAAGTTCGTAAAGGGGTTCTCTCAGATTGCTCTCCCTCTTACGTCTCTGACGAAGACGGAGTCCCCTTTTATTTGGACACCACGATACGAGTCTGCTTTCCAGGAGCTAAAGGATCGTCTTTCCTCGGCTCCCATCCTTGCCCTTCCGTCAGGGAAGGAAGGATTCCAGGTGTACACAGATGCTTCCAATCAGGGGATGGGTACCGTTCTGATGCAGAACAGGCACGTAATATCCTATGCCTCCTGTCAGTTGAAGCAGCACGAGCAGAACTACCCCATGCACGATTTGGAGATGGGGGCAGCTGTTTTTTATCTTAAGATCTGGCGACACTACCTTTACAGAATTCATTGTGATATCTTCTCTGACCACAAGAATCTGAAGTACGTCGACACCCAGAAGGAGTTAAATATCAGGCAGATACGCTGGGTAGAGCTTCTGTCAGACTACCAGTATACCATACACTACCATCCGGGGAAGGAGAACGTGGTCGCGGATTCTTTGAGCCGGAGAGCGAGTACGACAGGAGTAGGCCCGCAGCTGATGGCCTTGGAGTTGGTTAAAGCATTTGAAGAGATGCAGATTTCACTAGTGTCTGAGGATGACCTGGAGTTATACATGGAGTACCTAGGGTCGATGGTTATTACTGATGATATTCGAGACCACATCAGAGATGGGCAGATTCTGGATGAGAGAGCTAAGCCGATATTCCGATCCTTGGAGGAAGGCACGATAGGAGATTACTCTTTGAGGGATGGTCTCCTGTGTTTCCGAGGAAGAGTCTACATACCAGCAGGAGGATAGATCCGGGAGGACATTATGACGGAAGCTCACTGTAGCCGATATTCGGTACACCCGGGGATCACCAAGATGGTAAAGGATTTGAAGAGGACGATGTACTTATCGGGTATGAAGAAAGATATTACGTACTTTATGACACATTGCGAGGCCAGCCAACTCGTGAAGGCAGAGTGTAGGAACCCGGCAGGCTTGCTACAGCCACTTCCGGTGCCGAAGTGGAAATTTGAAGATATAGCCAGGTACTTCATACATGGGATACCTCGATCCCGTGCGGGGAATGACTCGATCTGGGTAATAGTGGACAGGCTAACAAAGGTGGCCAGATTCATTCCAGTGGCGAAGGACGCTCTGGTTAGTGTATTAGTACGGAGGTTCATTGAGCAATTTGTGCGTTATCATGGGGTGCCCAAGACTATCGTTTCGGATCGGGATGGGCGGTTTACATCCAGGGAATGGAGGTCTGTCCAGGCCCATCTGGGTTCTCGGTTGACATTCAACACAGCTTTTCACCCTCAGACCGACGGGCAGACAGAGCGCACCAACCGTACACTGGAAGATCTTTTGCGCCTGTGCATTTTTGACCGCGGCGAGCCTTGGGAGAGATTGCTGCCACTGGTCGAGTTTTCGTACAACAACGCCCATCAGTCCAGCATAGGCATGGCTCCATACGAGGCGTTGTATGGAAGGAGGTGCAGGACCCCACTATCATGGGTTTAGGATGAGGATCTGCAGGCACTAAGCTCGGAGTTTGTGGGGGATACAGATGCTCAGATTAGATTGATCCGGGACAGGATGTTGGAAGCCTAGAGAAGGCAGGCCAAATATTACGATGCGAGGCATCGTCAAGTGGAGTTTTAGGTGGGAGACCGGGTTTTCTTGAAGATACGGCCAATGCACGGAGTCTCGCGGGTTCGCGGGCCGAAGAAGCTCAGTCTGAGATATATGGGGCCCTATAAGATCCTGGATCAGATCGGCCCCTTAGCCTATAGACTGGAGCTACCGCCGGAGTTAGCGGGATTGCATGACGTCTTCCACGTTTCCTCACTTCGGAGGGCTCTGCTACGCCCTGAGCAGCTGATTTCCTCGGCAGATGGCCCGGTGGCCTCGGATCGGTCGGTCAACTTGGAGCCTATCAGGATCGATGACACGACAGTGCGGGCCTTGCGACGGAAGAAGGTTCTGTTAGTCAAGGTTTTGTGGAACAATCATGGACAGGAGGAGAATACATCGGAGCCACAGGACTTGATGCGGCAAAAATACCCGGAACTTTTCGGTCAGGTATACCTCACAACCCCTTTGGATAATCAATTTGCTTTCATGTTTTTAAACCAATAGGATTGAAATTTCAAGAATAGGGGCTAATCTTTTGTTTATTGGGGTATATACCTAGTCAATTGGACGAACTGGTCTTAGATTTGAAACCGCACATAGCAAACATAACGTAGAAATATAAATCTTTAAACTCTCATGGGATGTTACAAGCCTTTTTTTCTCTCCCGATAGGAGTCCCGTAGGCTTAACCTTGATTTTGGGGACGAAATCTTTGTTTTGTTTATTGGGATTTGTAACATCCCATTTCCAACTAGACCCCTGAGAGTGGTTTTGTCTTAACAGAACCCTAGGAAGCCCAGGAATTGAAGTTTGTCGACCAAGATTTTGAGTCAAGGGGTGGTCACGCCCGTGAACTAGGGTGTGACCCCATTCGACGATCATCGACCTCAGGAAGACGATCGTCGAGCTCAGAAATTTCAAACATAAGCCAGACACGCCCGTGACCGATCTGTCATGCCCATTACCTTTGAATGGCGTTGAGTGAGCTAAGCTCACTCAACGCCATGGTCTTGATGGCGTTGAGTGAGCTTAGCTCACTCAAAGCCATAAGTGGGATGGCGTTGAGTGAGCTTAGCTCACTAAAAGCCATAAGTTGAATGGCGTTGAGTGCACTGACTGCACTCAACTAAATCTGGTGTCATCAGGTTGGCGTTGAGTGAGCTGAGCTCACTCAATAACGTAGACTAGATGGCGTTGAGTGAGCTTAGCTCACTCAATGCTGTAAACTATCAGGCGGGACGACATTGAGTGCGTTGAGTGCACTCAATGCCATAAGTTGAACGGCGTTGAGTGCACTGACTGCACTCAACGCTATTTGATGTTCTCTGGATGGCGTTGAGTGAGCAGAGCTCACTCAATGCCATAATCTGGATGGTGTTGAGTGAGCTAAGCTCACTCAACGCCATCTTTTAAAAAAAAGAACATATTCTCGGTGGCGTTGAGTGAGCAGAGCTCACTCAACGCCATAATACGGATGGCGTTGAGTGAGCTGAGCTCACTCAACATCATAGTCTGGGATTGCGTAGAGTGAGCATAGCTCACTCAATGTCGTGGCTTGATGGCGTTGAGTAAGCATAGCTCACTCAACGCAGTGGCTTGATGGCGTTGAGTGAGCTGAGCTCACTCAACGCCATTATACTTAGACTTTTTTTCTGGCAGATTGGTTATGGCTGTGTGCTGGGTCAGCTGAACCGGTCCGGTCTAGGAGTGGGTTGTTTCCTTTTAATAAGACCCAATTAAGTCTTATTTTAAAGAAGGTTGACCGGTCAAGTGAAGCTGTGCCACATGGACCGTCGGCTTTGGCAAAGGGAACAGTTACGGTCATGGCCGAGAGATAGGTTTCATGGCCATCAATGGCATTTGATGCCATGGCCTTCCCCCTTCCCTTTCACGGCTGGATTCAACTACTCTAAGGGAGAGGAGGAGTTTCCAGCCGTTGGCTTGCTATCACAGAGCCGTTTCAGCCCCCCACCATCGTGGCCGAGCCAAGCTATAATGGGCCATTAATGGCCACCAGCCTTTGGGTGTTCCCCCTCCCTGACCAAGCCTTTTAACACCCTCAGAGGCCCAAGAGGATGTTTTCCCAACCTTTACCTTAAGTTCTCGAGCCTCCCCTTGCTGTTGAAGAATTCCCGCGATGCCACCACCGCGCAAATGGCATCACGACGATCGGCTCGACTCCAAACCACGAATAAGGTCCTCCCCTCCCTCTTCTTTTGCGGATAGATCTTAGGATTCAATAGGATTGAGAATCGGGCTCAAATGAGCCCGATTGGAGCTTTCATTTTCATGGATTTTCCATGAAATTCGCGTGCTCGGGCTCGCCGGAAAAAGCCTCTCCGGTGGCTGCGCCGCCGCCCGGCGATGGCCGCCACCTCAACGAAGGTGGTGGTGGCGGTGGCCGGCCAGGGAGGAGGCTGGACGGTCGGCTGTGGGAGGGAGAAGTGTTCCCAGGTGCTTGCTATCTAGGCCGTCGGCTGGAGGTTAAAGACAACCTCCCAACCGACGGATCAACCTTTAAGATCTGTGTTGTTAAATTTAGTTCTTGTTTTTATGTGAATTTCTATACTATAATATAAGTCACTTTAGAAAATTTAGGAAAAATACTTAGAGGCTCCTAAAAAAAATGTTGTAACCACCAATACTGTAGCTCTATGAGTCTAGGAAATTTTAAAATTTGTTTCAAGCATTTTGGACTACTGGATAGACCTCAACACTCATTTTGGTGAGGTCTACCCATAAGGCTGTCCTGACCTTAGAAAACTTCCCAACTCCAATCCAGTCATCAAAATTACTTGAAATTTGGGGTGTGGCCTAATCTTACCTATATCTAGGTGTTGTCCAAAAATTAGGATTTTTGGAAAATGTTTTTCTATAGTTTTTAGAAAAATCTAATAATCCTAGAATAAATTAATTAGATGGCTAAATGACTTCCAAACCCTCCCAAATTTTGGTGAGGGGTCTCTGGGTTTATCATAAGGTTCTGGTAAAAATTTCATATCATTTGGAGATGTTTTGAATAGGTTTTTATCCCACCCTAGGTTGATCCTTATAGGATAATTTAGGATCAAACACCCCCTTGGTATTCGAGTGGCCATATCACCTCAACAGAGGCTGATATTTTGGTCACTGACTTTTTAGGGCATGACACACCCTCCAAGGGGGTTTGGGGTGGTTTGGTTTAGGGTATCCCTAGAACCCTAGGGAAGTTCCCTTAATGGGGATTTTTAGGGTTGTGGTCATGGGGTCAAATTACCTTGGAATGACTTAAAATTTGGTGGAGAGGACCATAAGGCCATTATAGTTCTCTGGACAAAATCTTAGGGGCTTTGGAGACAGTTAGGCCACCTAAAATCCTAACCCTTGTTTAGGGCACCATTCTTAATTTGAACTATTATGCTGACAAATGAACTACAAATAAAATAAAATTTGGGCAGGGTGATTTTCTGGTCTAAATGGCGATGTTATAATTTTGTTGAGATTTTTGGGTTATTTTATACAGTACTTCATTTACAACATTAGTTGTGTCCTAGATATTTATTTTTATGATTATGGAAATTCTGTTCAATGGAAAATTTTGAAATATTAAATTAGGGCATTTTATAGCATGTTAAACCTTCTATATATTTCTTAGGAGTTTTATCTGATTATTTTGGGTACTTGCTTCTTTTACTTACCATTTGGGATATGCAGTCAAAAATACAAATAATGCCTAATTACTATTTGAAAAATTATGAACTTTGGTCAGTGGGTGTTTCAGACCATGGTAGTCATTTTGTAATTTTCTATGGAATTTTAGATGATTAAAAACAGTACCTCCTTCACTAAGCTAGGAAAATTAGTATATTACATTAAAATAAATTCAGAGCTCAGGGTATTAGATAAAAATCAAAAAACTTGGTTTCTGATAGTTTTAGGTCACCATAAAGCTTCTGTAATTTTATTGTGATTTTTGGGTGCATATTTACAGTACTTTCTTCATAATATAGTAGAAATGGCCTAAAATGGTAAATAAGGAAATATAGGCCTAAACACCTCTGAAATTTCTCAAAACTTGGAATTACTGCTTAAATGTCTTATAGGATTTTTAATAATTTTATGGTGATTTATTGTTGGCTTATTAGTGCACTTCATGTTCATACTAGTGCATTTTGAAGCTTAGAATAAATAAATTATATGCCCGATAAATAGGTAAAATGTGGAAATCTTGGACTTAGCTATATTATGTCACGATAGACCTCCAGTAAATATTATAGGAGATTCGGAAAACAATTTGGGATACCTCCCCTTATATACCTCATGTATCTTAGGATGGTCTACATATAGTAAAACCACGGAAACTGAACTAGAGTGGGTAATGAACTTGGGGAGATGGAATTTTGGTAGTTGCTGGTTTGGATAGGGCAAGCTAAGTTTATGTTCATTGTTGGAAGTCAGGATAAGTAGAGTGTGAGAGTGGCTAGTGTTAAGTGGTATCGTGAACGACGAAAGATCGTCCACCCTGGGTAGAAGAGGAAGAGTCTTTATACTCTAGGGCTAGATCTAAAGTTACTTTAAAAGGGATCGAGTAATGGGTATCAACCAATAACAATAAGTGCCTTGCGAAAGGGAACGGTGGGCTTAAGCTACCATCATAGTTCTTAGTGCCCTTTGAGAGCCCTTCACGGGGAATACCGGGGGCAGTCCTGGGCTAACGTAAACCGTAGGAATAATAAATTGAAGAGCAATTAGTATAACTAGGGTTGCACTTTCACACACTTCGATAGCTAGGAAAGTAGAATAAGATGGTTTGGTTGCCATTCATACGATAGCTCTGAAGGTAGATGCACGGACGGGACAGTCTGGAGTGCCGAGGGCTCGAGGGTTTGAGTACAGAATAAAGGTGGTGGGTCTTCGGTATTTGATTGTCGTTCACACCGACATCGGTACATTGACTCGGCGGTGTGAGACACTTAGCCAAAGAAAGTCTGGTGGATATATCCAGCACTAGTATGCGGATGCTCTAGGTTGTGTTCTTCTAGGGGCGTACGGAAGGGCTAGGCCCGGTAGTGTGGATACCCGCCTAGGAGTGGGGGGCCCGACCCACTGTCTCTGTTTGCCACTACGGAGGTTCCTGGGAGTGAAGCTAGCTGTCCGAACAGGTGGAACAAAAGGTCTGTGCGCATAGAGTCGTGTGCGTGAGTTGCACTTGCATCAATTATGGCATAGCATATCACTACACACATATTTGCATACAATCGACACCCCAACGTATAAATCGGTATGGGACTTTTTATATGATGGGAGCCTTGCAGAAGACCCCTTAACTTATAAGTTTGTATGGGCATTCATATAAGTTAAGGTTACTTACTTATTTACTTATTGTTCTCTATTTGTCTTCTTATATATTTGCCACGTACTACATGTCTACTTTATTACTTACTACCGTAGAATTGTTAGATGTACTGTATTCTAGATAGTTATTTATACACCATGATAGTTGTTAGATTAGCTCCATTGTCATCTGCTTGATTACTCTCCACCTTTGTAGCTTCCCTTTCCTCCTCTCCGCTCGGTGCTTAGGAGCCGTGGGGGTAGGGGTAGGGGATGATAGGGCTTTGTCTTTATGACTAATGGTTTTCAAACCACAACATTACAGGAGCTCTGGATGGGAGACAGGGACCAGCAGTCCAGGGACCAGCACCAGCAGAGTACGGTGCGCATGGAGGTGGGTCAGTCTAGCACCGGTGTACCTGCGACCAGCTCCGTGAGTGATTAGTGTTTTTATAGCTTCCGCGATGAGTGATTTGTAGTGAGGACTCTGATGTACCGGGCTCGAGCCCATTTATCTATATTTCATCTTAACTGTATCTTTGCAGTACTTATACTTCTATTTTCTGTTATTATCTATTGATGGACTAGTTGTGATCTTCTATTCATACATGTTTCTGTGGACCTGTTTACATTTTTTGTATACTTACTTCTCTCTCTTGTGATCGAAAAGGACTGGCAGAGTTGGCATTTTGTAGTGGTGACCTTCCCGTGAGTCGGTGCCACCGCAAAGCGTCAATTCTGGGCTAAGACCCCGGTGTTCGAAAAGAAAAAAAAAGGGGGTCTTACACACGGCCCATAACACGGGCATGTCCATGGCTGAGATGGGTGTGTCCCAAGCCGTGTTAGAGGCCGTGTCCCGTTCTAGATTTTCCTGGTTTGTAGTGAGTGAGGAACACGGCCTTGGACATGGGCGAGTCGCAAGACGTGTTCAGCACAGTAATTTGACTTTAAGTGTGAATCGTGGTCGTTTGTTTCCTTCTTTATTGATCCAAGGGCCTAAGCTGGTCCCTACTGGTATTTGGCCGGGAATAGGGTATATTCCGGCTTGCATGTCGAGGTAGCCTAGGAGTGCTGTTCCACGTTGATGTTTGACCTTTTGGTCTTTTCGTTTTGGACTTATTTGGTGTAAGGCCTTAAGGCCATATTGATACTCCTATTTAGTAGTGGATAACTTCTAGTTGTTAGGTATATTTCTGTTGTTTCTTTATTCTGAGTTTTGAGTTGGGTAGTTAATATCATCTTTTAATGCTAAAGCTGTGGCGTCCGTGTGTTGTGGGGTCCCAGCCAGACCCATATTATATGGTCATTACAGGGGAGGTGTTACAATTTGGTATCAGAGTGAGGTTAGGTTCCAAGGAGAGGGTTTGTGGTCGAAATTCATAATCGAATTGTGTAAAAGAAGTTATCCACATAGGATTATTGTGGTACCATGAGTGTCCTTATGTTTGATTCTTGTGTTTAGAGACTGATATCTTGTTACCTTGCTTTTGTTAAGAGTGAAAGAAACTAGGCGAGAACGTCAAGGCCAAGAGAAGAGCTTTCGGCGAGCAGCGTGACTGTGCAGGGTCCTTTAGGCATGGGGGTAACCCCAGCCGATTTCTGCCGCATGCTTGCAAAAGTAATGGTGGCAACTCAAGTTGCAGCGGTAGCACAAGTATTAGCCCCCGTTGCTTAGGTAGAAACTCCTGCTACCCCGGACACGGCGCCAGCCGTGCTGGGAGGAAAAGCCTGGCGAGTAGAGCCGCTGGCCGAAAGGGAGATTGTCGGGCATAGGGACCGGCAGATGAAATATTTTCTGAGCTTCCATCCTCCAAAGTTTAAGGGTGTCGGTATGCTGACTGATGCAGAGGATTGGCCGACCCAGATACAAGAACTTTTGAGGGAGGCAGAGATGCCGGAGAAGAAGAAATCCGAGTTTGTAGCCTTCATGTTGGAAGGAGATGCAAAGCTGTGGTGGGTGAGCCATAGTGGTCGGAAATTTCCTGGACGCACCCCATCCATTGATGAGTTTGGGAATGCTTTCCTAAAAAAGTACATTCCTGCGTCAACAAGGTTAGCCCTTCAGAGACAATTCTTGCACTTAGTGCAGCAGGACAAGACTGTTGACGAGTATGTTCAGGAATTCACGCGGTTGGGTCGTTATACTGGAACGATTATGGCGGACGATGAGGAGAGGGACAAACTCTTCTATAACAGGCTGAGGGAGAACCTGAGGCAACCCCTCATATCTATGAAACGCGCAGGTTTCAATGAACTTGTTGAGGCTGCCAGAATTTTGGAGAGCGATATGGAGAGAGCCCAACGTCGTAAGGGTTTCACACCCAAGCAAGGGGAAGGGAAGCCTTCTGTTGGAACACCCTATTACTAATTTGGGTCAGTATCACTATATCTATTAGATTGTTGCTTTGATCTTGTCGTATAGAGTAAAGGTGAACTAGTTAGGTCTAAGGCTTAGAACTTAGGTTGGAAGCTTTCCCCAAGTACTCCTAGTTCAGATGAGAAGCCTAGAAGAAGAATTCAACTTGTAGTCGAGCTCAGATCGACAAAGCGTCGAACCCAGTTCGACAATCTCTGAGTTCAGGTCGATAAAGCGTCGAACCCAGTTCGACGATCTATGAGCTCAAGTCAACGATGCGTCGAACTCAGTTCGACGATCTTTGAGCTAAGATCGACGATTTCTGTCTTAGACGAATTCCAATATCTCTGAGCTCAGTTCGACGATAGTTGAGCTCAAATCGACGATTATCTTTTGAGATCGACGATTTCTTGAATTTTGTCAGTTTGTTAAGGATTTCAAATGTTTTTAAGTCAGAGCATTTATTGAAGAAGATTTCTAGCCATTATAATAAATCTGTAGCAAGTTTCAAGGAAACAAAGAAGGAATGTTTTTAGGTTATTTCCTCCAAAGACAGTTGACATTTTAAGAAAAGATTTTATGACTTGGCTAACGGCTATCAAGAAGATTTGACGGCTGGATTTCTTATTATCATTCATAGAGAACAAGAATATATACACAACAGTACACACACAGAGAATACAGACAGAAAGAAAAAGAAGATCAATTACACAGAAAACAGAACAAGTTTTCTTTCTGATTCCTGCTGATTAAAAGTTTTCTCAAGTCTTCATCAATCACACTCCAGACAACAAACATTTTTAGTTCAAGCTGAAATCATCTTCATCTGGAGAATTCTTTCTACTGAAGACCTATCACCCTTACAAAGCTTCCAGTTCCTGAATTCTTGATAATCTAAGGGGGAGCTTTGACAACATCACATCCACTTGTGCTTCTCTTTGATTGTTGACAGATAAGACAACTTCACCTTTTTTTCTTTTTCCTTTCCTGTAAAAGGGTTCTTTAAACTCCCTTCAAAAGTTTTGTTTTGGTTTCTGAGACCTGATCAAAACTCAGTGGTGGTAAGAAACCTGATCAAAAAATCTGTTTTGATTTTGAGCACCAGATCAAAAGCTCATTGGTGCCTCGGACACCTGATAACCTCATCCTGCAGTGGATTCCTACCAAGGGTGGTAGAAGAGTGGATGTACCCAGGTTTTGGGGAACCACTATAGCTCCTTTGTCTTCTGGTTGTTTGCTATCTTATTTGCTGTGTGATGTGGATTTGCTCTTATAGTTATTTTATTTTGATTTCTGTAAAGCACTCTACACTAACTAAATTAAGTCTTCAACTGCTTGAATAATTTTTATATTTGCAAATTTATTTTAAAACACTCTATTCACCCCCCTCTAGAGTGAAGGATTGATCTTACACTCACTTTCAATTGGTATCAGAGGGAGGTTGGTTGTTCAGCCAGGTTGGTTGTTTAGCCAGGTTGGTTGTTCATACAAGCTAACACATGAACTAAAAGATCTCTCTTAAGATCCATCCTTAATAGAGGGTCATTTTTATTATATTTATTTTAATCTAAATCCATGGCACAGAACAATGATTATTCTAGCACCAGACCTCCAGTGTGCAATCTCTCCAAGTTTATACTTTGGAAGGCAAGGATTAGATTATACATGAATTCCATTGATGAAGATATCTTTAATTTTGTTTTGATAGATTGCCCCAAGCCGCCTGTAAACACAAGTACAAATGTTGTTCCACGACCTTCAGGAACAGATGCTGATATAAAGAAATGGAAGGTTGCTGATGCTAAAGCTATGAACATCCTAGTTCAAACAATATCTGATGACATCTTCCAGAAGGTAGCTGAATGCAACTCAGCTAAAGAGATTTGGGACAAACTATCTGAGATTGTATCAGGATCAGCTGATGAGAGAAAAGATCGGCGATCTCATCTTATCACTCAATATGAGAATTTCAAGAAAGCAAAAAATGAGTAAGTAGCTGACATGTACAACAGACTTAGTCTAATTGTCAGTGAACTCAAAACATTGGACAAGGAGATCTCTCTCATAGAGATAAATGACAAAATCCTAATGTGCTTCCTCAGCACTTGGGATTAAAGGATCTGGCCCATCAAGGATGTCAGAAGTCTAAATGAAATCACTACAGAAGCTCTATTGGGCAAACTCAAATCTTATGAGCAGCTCATCAAGAATAGAGAAGAAGAGCAGAAGACAACTTCTCCAGCAGTCAGGAAGGAGAAGTCAAATGCTTTCAAGGCAATAGAAAAACAGCCTGAGAACAAAGCCACAGGCAATGAAGAACTGATGAGCCTCCTAGCCAAAAGGTTTTACAAAATGGCCAGGAAGGACTTCAGAAAAAGGTCATCCAGAGGCCAAGAAAATCCAAGGTATGATAAATCAAATAATAAAGAGATTATTTGTTATGGTTGCAAGAAATCAGGCCACAAACTGCCTGATTGTCCAGAAAGTCAAAATAAGGACAAGAAGGACAAGAGAGAAAAGAGAAAAGATAAAGACTCTAGAAGAAATCACTATGACAGATCCTCTTCCAGCAAGAACAAGAACACAAGGAAGAGATTTGTTGCTGAAACATGGAGTGAAATAGAAGAAGAATCTGATGCATCAACAAGTTCAAGTGATGATGAGGATGATGCACAAGAAAAAAAATTCTGCATGATGTCAATCAATGCATCTCAAAACAACACTGATTCAGAACATGCATCTGAATCTGAATCTCAACCAGAGATGGAAGAAGACCAGGTAATTAGTTCTTTTGATTTTAATTCTGAGGACTTCAAGTCTGAATTTAAAGCACTGTGTTTAGATTTACTTAAGTCTGAGAAAGAAATTATCTCTCTCAGAAATCAATTATCTGAATACAGTACCTTAAGTTCAGATAACCTCAAACTCTCAGAAGAGTAAGAATGTTGTAGGGAACAGACAACCTCACTAAAAAGTGAACTATCTGAGGCCAAGAAGTTTGAAGAATCCCTCAATGGGAGAATTATCAAACTGATGGACATCACAAGCACAGTGAACTCAAGATTCAATAGTACTATGGGCTTGGGGGCTTCATCTAGCCAACCTATTGTGTTAACAACTCCGATAAAATTTATCTCTGATAAAGGAAAAGGAGTTGTGGAGGTAGCTAGAAAAAATTCTAATCTACCCAAAAATAACAAAGTTCAACAGAAATCGTCAAACAGAGCTCGACGATCTTCGAACGGAGCTCAGCGATTTCATGCTTAATCGTCAAACTCAGGTCGACGATACCTGATCTCTGAACACAGGCAAGATTGATCGCTGAATGGAGCTCGACGAACTGACCCAAGATCGTCGAACTTAGTTCCACGATCGTCGTATGGAGCTCAGATATATGACCAGTTCTCAAGGTGTACATCAAAAATTAATTCTAGATATCCTACATCTCAAGGGTTCAACCCTTATACTGTATGGATAATTCCTCCTAGGAGATATCATCCTGAAGGATATAAGAGTCAACCAGAGATGTCTTTGATTTCTGATTTCAAAGGTTATCAAGCTAGACCCAAGGTAAACTGGGTTAAAAACAAATGAACTGTTATTTATACAGGTGAAGACCTATCCAACCATGGACCAGTATTGGTATCTGGATAGTGGGTGCTCCAAGCACATGACTGGAAGCAAGGGTAATCTAGTATCCTTCAAGGCTAAGCATGGACCCAAAGTCATGTTTGGAGATTCAAACTTTGGACTGACCAAAGGATATGGTGAAGTCCAAATAGGATCAGTAACATTCAAGAAGGTAGCATATGTGGAAGGACTGAAGCACAATCTTATCAGTATCAGTCAGCTATGTGATGAAGGCTACCAGGTTACATTCAACAAGTCTTCATGCATCATCAAATCAGAAGACAACACAACTGTGTTGAAAGGTAACAGAAAAGGTAACATCTATCTAGTAGATTTTCATTCAACCAAGGTAGACATCTGTTTATTTAATTCTCTTAGCAAACCTAATGAATTATGGCATAAGAGATTAGGATATGTCAACCTTAGAACCATTGCTAGGCTATCCAAGGACAACCTTATTAGAGGACTACCTTCTGGCCCCTATAAGAAGGAAGGACTCTACAGATCTTGTCAATTAGGCAAGCAAACTAAAAACAGCTTTAAGTCACTTAATAAGAGTAATTCACCTAGGATTCTATACTTGTTACATATGGATCTGTTTGGACCCATTATTGTACAAAGCATAGGAGGGAAATCTTATACTTTAGTAGTTATAGATGACTTCTCTAAATTCACATGAGTGTTCTTTCTGAGGAAGAAGTCTGATAACTTCAAATGTTTGACAGAGTTTCTCAAATGTATACAAATTGAGTTCAATACTTATATAGCCCTAATCAGAAGCGATCATGGGACAGAGTTTGATTCTCTTCTTATGCAAGAGTTCTGTCAGAAGGAAGGGATCAGACACACTTTCTCAGCTCCTAGAACTCCTCAACAGAATGGGGTGGCTAAAAGGAAGAATAGAACCCTTATTGAATATGCTACAACATTGTTGATAGATGCTCACCTCCCTCTATCCTTTTGGGCAGAGGCTGTGAACACTTCAAACTATGTTTTGAATAGGAGTTTGATACATAAGCTAAAGGGCAAGACTCCCTATGAATTACTCAAAGGTAAGAAACCTAAAGTTGATTATCTTAGAATTTTTTGGTTGTATTTGCTACATTCATAACAATAACAAGAAATACTTAGCAAAATTTGAAGCCAAAGCTGATGAAGGAGTGTTTCTGGGATACTCCATGATCAGTAAGGCCTATAGGGTTTATAATAAATCATCTCATAAAGTTGAAGAAATAGTGCATGTCTCTTTTGATCAAACTAATATGTCTTACAAGGAGAAGATCACTTCTACCATAGACCCTTTGCAGGTACATTCTCTATCAGAGAATTTGAACAAGCTAAATATCATTGAAAAAGATCCATAACCTTCATCCACTCAACAAGAAGCTGAAAGTAGTGAAAATAAAGATGACAGTCAGATCTTAGCAAGCCATGGTGACAATCCAAATGAAGAGCCAGTTGTTGTTTCACAAGAGGAAATAACAACACAGGTTGGTGAACAATCAACACCCATTGTTGATTTAGTAACATCAAGAGATCATCGAATCTTCCAAGTGATTGGAGACATCTCAGCTGGTGTGCAAACCAGAAACTAGATCAATCAAAATCTGTTGCACACTTGCTTTCTTTTTCAAATTGAGTCTCAATCCATATAAGATGCAGAACAAGATCCAAACTGGATCATTGCAATGCAAGAGGAATTAAATCAATTTGAAAGAAACAAATTTTGGGAGCTAGTGCCAAAGCTAAAGAATCATCCCATTATTGAAACAAAATGGATATTCAGAAACAAGTTAGATTATCAAGGAGTTATAGTAAGAAATAAGGCAAGGCTGGTTGCTTATGGATATTCTCAAGAAGAAGGCATAGACTATGACCAAACCTTTGCACCAGTTGCAAGGTTAGAGGCCATAAGAATCTTCCTAGCATATACAACTCACATGAAGTTCAAAGTATATCAAATGGATGTAAAAAGTGCATTCCTAAATGGTGATATCAAGGAAGAAGTTTATGTAAAACAACCTCCGGGTTTTATCTCTCTAACTCACCCTGATTTTGTTTATAAATTGCATAAAGTATTATATGGTCTCAAAAAAGCTCCTAGATCATGGTATGAGACCCTAGCTTGCTTTCTCTTGGAAAATGATTTTAAAAGGGGTAGAGTAGACCAAACTCTTTTTATTAGAACCCATAAGTCTCATATCCTACTAGTACAAATCTAAGTAGATGATATTATTTTTGGTTCTACTGATTCAAATTTGTGCAAAAAGTTCTCCAACCTAATGCATTCCAAATTTGAAATGAGTAGCATGGGTGAGCTATCCTTCTTTCTAGGATTGCAAGTCAAACAAAATGTTGATGGCATCTTTATTTCTCAAACCAAGTATGCAAAAGAATTGGTTAATAAGTTTGGTATGTCTGATGCATCCTCTATGAAAACACCCATGCCTACTAATGATGTATTAGATGTTGATGAACATAGGAAACCAGTTGATCAGACCACATATAGAGCAATGATTGGCTCCTTATTGTATCTTACAGCTAGTAGACCCGATATAATGTATGCCACATGCATATGTGCTAGATTCCAAGTCAGCCCTAGAGAGTCACACCTCATATTAGTTAAGAGGATTCTTAGGTATGTGAATAGTTGTCCAAATATAGGTCTCTGGTATCCAGCTGATTCAGGATTTGATTTAACTTGATTTTCAGATGCTGATTATGCTGGATATAGAGTAGACAGGAAAAGCACCAGTGGAACTTGCCAGTTTCTTGGTGACAGACTTGTCTCCTGGTTTTGCAAGAAACAAACATTTGTGTCCACATCAACTACTGAAGCTGAATATATGGCAGCAGGTAGTTGTTGCTCACAGATATTATGGATTCAAAATCAGCTCCTGGACTATGGCTACAACTTAGAGAAGTCACAAATATTTTGTTATAACACTAGTGTTATTTCAATAGCTCAAAATCCAGTCCTCCATAGTAGGACAAAACACATAGATATTACGCATCATTTCTTAAGGGATAATGTAGAGAAAATTAAAATTAAATTGGAATTCATCTCAATTGATTTACAAATGGGAGATATTTTCACCAAACCCTTTGATGAAAAGAAACATACTTTCTTCCTTAATCAGTTAGGAATGTTAGATGGAGGAAGTCTTAATTAAGTTCCAAGATCTTTAAACCTACAAAGAGACAAAGACTAGGTTAAAAATTTGAGTTTTCTAGTGTCTATAGGTTTCTCTGTCTCTGAACTGTGCTCGACGATTCTCCTGAAGATCGTCGAACAGAGTTCGTCGTTTCCAGATAGTATTCAACTATCTTTCGTTTTCCGTCGAACGAAGATTGACGATGTTAGGAATCGTCGAACGGAGCTCGGCGTTTCCAGATAGTGCTAGATTATCCTTCTCGATCAATGATCTCAATTATCGTCGAACGAAGATTGACGATGTTAAATATCGTCAAACGAAGATCGACGATGTTGAGACCTTTCAGTTTCCCCTAGAGTCGTAGATCGTCGAACTGAGTTCAACAATCTTTCCTTTTCTGCGTTGAACCCTGATATAAAATCATTTTTTAGGCGTCATTCTCCTTTGCGCTTTCATACCTTCTGCAAGAACTTTCTTTCCCTCCAAACTTCTCTACACTTGATCTTGTTTGTTTTTGCAGGAAATATGTCGGTGTCAGTCATCGTTCTAGCCACAATAAAGTTCGACACTGGATTTTATATTGACATGGAATCTTTTGAAGGAACTGATCAGATGTTCAAGGACATTCTGGAACTTTTCAAGGAGCAACAACTTGTAAACATTATGACTTCCATAATCAAGTTAGCAGTAGATGAGATTAAAGAATGGGTCTATAGTGCCCACAATCTGGATCAAAACACAGTTATTGGAATCATCTCAGGGACACAGGTATCCCTAACCCCAGCCATTCTTACGGAGATTTTTGGATTAATTATTGGAAATGATAGCGTAGAACTATCAGGGGTAGAATTTACTGAAATGTTAGATAGAATGGGTCATAATTCTGAGAACCATAATAAGTTGCTGAAGAAAAATCTATCTATGGAGTATAGATTTCTAGCAGATGTTGTAGGCAAAGTGATATTGGCCAAACATTCAGCCCATGATACAATATCTAGAAATAAATTCTGTTTAATGGCTACAATAGTAGATAAGAAGCACCTGGATTGGGGAGCCATTTTCTTTGACTTGATTAAGAAAAAAATCAATAAAAATTTTGTGAATTTTTGAAGGATTTTGGGCCTATTCCTGCAGAATAGGTGCCCTCAGTTGTTAGTGTCCAATGGGATGCACATCAATGCTTCAAAGAGGTTTTCTTCAGCCCTTTTTGGCAAGTGGGAGAGACAGATTGCCAAACCCAGCAGGGCTCCTGCAGCTAAAGCTTCTTCAGGCACAAGGACTGAATCAGTCACTCCTCCTCAATCCACTGCCCCATTAGAAGTTTTGCCATCCCCTTCCATATCCTCTCCTCCCTCTCCACAACCAGTTACATATTCCATCCCTTCATCTCGAATAGCTTCTCCACCTACTCCAGCCACTCATCAAGAAGTTTTCCATCCACTACATTACTTCTCATCCATAGATTTAGAATCATCCTCCCATCTTCCATCATTCAACCTTTTAGATGATTCCTTCATGGATGATTCTCCATCTTCACCTCAAGACATTCCATTCACCTCAACATCCTTTCAACAAATCCTACATGACATCATATCTCAACCATCCTTTCCCCCTACCATCTACTCATTTCTACCAACAGTCACTATCCCAGCTCCATCCATAACATCCATCCCCATCTCTCAACCATCCATACCACTTCTCTCTGCAACAATTCCATCCATCTCGGTAGCCCCTCGGTTGGGTATTATATCCACAATGTACCTGATTTGAAGAAGCCCGTGAACAAGCTAAGTTGAATTGATAATGTATTTGATGATTTTCTATCAAGTTGTGCTTGCAGCTATTCCATGCTAAGTACACACCAATGTCAGGGTGCAGTGGGTCAATATACACGGGCCTGCACAACGTAATCACTCGTTGAGCAAATCAGTGTGTTGACTCACGTGTGCTCTCTCTATTGAAGTGTACTTATTTACAAGTACAGGGTTAAGGCAGATCAAGAGCACAAAAAGGAGCAAAGAGGGGTCAAAGACCAAGTCTTCAAAGGAAGGAAGAGAAAATTCGTCGAAGTCAAAATCGACGGGAATCACTATGTGATTCTCGCCGACTTCGGAGAGAATCGTTTGTGATTCCCGCTGATTCGACGAGAATCGATCTGTATTCCCGCCGACCTCTTCCGGATGAGTGTTTTCCTACAGGAATTCTGCTAAGGCAGAATCGACGGGAATCACCATGTGATTCTCGCCGACTTCGAAGGGAATTGTTATGATTCCCGCCGAATCGACGAGAATCAGTTTGCATTCCCGCCGATTCCAACTGGCTGACAAGGTTTCCAACTGGAATTCGTCCAAGGAAGAATCGACGGGAATCGTGAGTGACTCCCACCGACTTCGACGGGAATCACCAATGATTCTCGCCGATTTTGCCTAAGGCAATTTTCGCCTGTTCGCTAGACCGAACCAAGAGACTGTGCGTTGTTTCGGCGGGGGATAGGGTTTCTCCTTGTGGGTCCCACAACGGTCTTTTAGGGTTGAATCGGGTATATATACATGCGTATTTCGAACCTCTACAGTAACTCAATCACGCGAAATCAAAAAGCCGACGTCGTGCCCTAGCAGATCGCGAAAAATCTCCGATCGCTGTCGCTGCTCGCAAGCTCGTCGTCGCCGCAGATCTCAGAGCTTATTTGATCTTTCGACGATAGTACAGAGGCTAGCTGTGCATCTCACGCATCTCTCTTGAGATCTCTTGTCTCTCGATTCGTTGAACGAGGTTAGTTCTTCACTCCGAATCGATTGAGACGACTGATTTGACTGAGATCGTTCATAGACCTTGCTTGCTTCGTCAAGAAGTTTGGATCTACAAAGCATCGCCGCCGCACTCACTTGCTATTGCCGATCTTAACAAGATCCTCTCCAAGAGAGAAGTCTGGCTATGGATTCCTCGTTATCTTCAAGCAAGCTTCAAAGAACGAGGAAGGACATCGGGATCTCCAAAAGCTTTGTTTGTATTTTCTAATACATTCTTTTTTTGGTTTTGTTGTAAAGGAATTTTTATTCCTAGTTGTAAGGGTTGGTTGCAACCCGTGGTGGTGGAGTTATGACTCCATTGTTGGAAGGGTTCCTTCCGTAGTGTGAGGATTGGATTTCAATCCGTTTGGTGAAGTGACTGAGTCGTCCCTTGGTGGGAGATAGGTCGAAGGGGGAAAGTGGACGTACCCAAATCGGGGAACCACTATAACTTTTTGTGTGTATTTTTGTGCTGTGTTTGTTTAATTGTGCAGGTAAATTTAATTCCGCAAAAGACTGCACGACACCTATCCTCCCCCCATAGGTGGACTTAGTCGACACTAGATACTTTCAAGTGGTATTAGAGGGAGGTTACTCATCAATAAGGTTAACACCTTGAGTAAGATCCTGTATCTAGTGTCAAGAGGATAGAAGATCTCGGAAATGGACGGACTCAAGTATTCAGGAAAGATCTCAGTGTGCACCAAGCTGAAATTTCCCATCTAGAAGGAAAGGATCAGGTTCTACATGGAAGCAGTCGACCCTCAACTCTTCATGGTAGTGGAGGAGGGCCCTTATATCCCCACAAAGGCCTCCACCATTGATCCTACCAAGATGGTGCCCAAGAAGCTTTCCGAAATGGATAAGGATGAGATTGTGCTTGTAGGACTAGACAAGAAAGCTCAGAACATTCTTGTAAGCGTCGTCGATGATTCCATGATGCAGAATTTCAGCAACTGCAGGACTGCCAAAGACATCTGGCACTGCCTGATCATCCTGATGGAAGGCACAAATGAAGTAAGGGATGATCGAAGATCCCTTCTGAACTAAAAGTATGAGGCCTTCAGGCAAGGTCCCAAGGAAGAAATCGGAGTGACATTCGAGAACTTCCAGAAGATCGTTAATGCCCTGAAGGGTTATGGCACAGTGTTCACCGATGATGAACTAAATGACAAATTCCTTAGATCCCTTACTAAGGAATGGGACACCAAGATCTGCGCCATCAGAGAGTTTGGCAAGCTGGCAGAAACT
This sequence comes from Platanthera zijinensis, assembly GCA_039513925.1. Lineage (NCBI taxonomy): Eukaryota > Viridiplantae > Streptophyta > Magnoliopsida > Asparagales > Orchidaceae > Platanthera > Platanthera zijinensis. The sequence goes on along the minus strand of CM077078.1, from coordinate 1,990,097 downwards.
GATCCCCAGATTCTGTTTGGAAAGCTTATGTCCTATGAGCTTCAGCTGAATACCAGAAAAGCTGAAGAGGAAGCCGATAAAGCCGCTACCAAAGAAAAGACTATAGCCCTGAAAGCCAATCACTCAAGCAGAGTCAAGGGTGCAGCCACGTCCCGCTCCTAGAAAAGGGATGAGGAAGAAGACTCTGAGCCATGCTCTTCCAGCTCAGAGCTATCTGAAGAAGAATTCTCCTTCATCACTCGAGAGTTCAAGAAGTTCCTCAAGATGAGGAATCAAAGAAAGAGAGACGGCTCCTCCTCCAGACATCAGAAGAAGAATTACTCTTCTTACAGGTATGAATCTAAACAGAACAAATATCGTTCTACTGACATAATCTGCTTTGGATGTAATAAGCCAGGCCACGTCGTTGCTGACTGCCACCAAAGCAAGAGAGATAAGGGGAAGGGAGAGGAACACAAGTCCTCTAGAGATAAGAAGAAGGAGAGGAGCTACATTGCCAAAAAGACAAAGACACTGAGTGAATCTGATTTGTCAGACTCCAGTGATGATGAGGAAGCCTACTTCAGGCTAATGGGTCGCTCTGACTCAGAAGGAGACTGCCCCTCATTTACTAGGAAGGTAAAAGATCGTACCCCCCTCTCTGACTCTGACTCTGAATCTCCTAATGATGATCTTGAGTACAACCCATCCGCCCATGAAGCCGAGCTCCTCGAAAAGTATGAGCTTCTACTCAATACCTTTGAGGAATGCCGCAAGATGTTGAGGGCTCAGAAATAGGAAGTAAAATTCCTTAACGCTGAGGGTGTGTCCCTAAGAGAAGAGATCACTAGCTTGATTTCTCTCCGACAGGAACACCTGGACCTTACTTCTGAGCACTCAGAGTCTCTAAGGCTCCTTGACCAAAAACAGGAAGAAATCAACAAGTTGGAAGAACTGCTTGCGGTAGAAAGGAAGATTGTCAAAATCTTCTCCATGCCCAAGACCATTCTTCCCTTGGTGTATGAATTCTCTGCTAAGGCTAAAGGGGTTGGCTTAGGGCATGTGGGTGTGCCTTGTAAATCATCCAGGAGAAACAGAAAACAGAGGAAAAATAAGGCTGCTAAGAAGGCCTCTGCTGCAGAAAAGGAAAAGGCCCCACTCGATCTTGTTTCATTCAGAAAGCATGGCTTTCCTTGTAATGAGCAGGACTTTGAGTCAACCTATGGCCACTTCTTCCAGCCCTCGTTTGAAAAGCCCAAGAGCCGGTATGATGGTGTCCTTCCCCCGAAACTACGGTGAGAGTGTCTTCAAGGCACCTTATGAGGAAATCCAAGTGTAGAATTTTGGCCACTTCTCTAGCGGCCATAATAGGAAGCAGGCACCAAAGGCCAAGCCTATTATACTGAAGGAAAAGGAAGTGAAGAAATCATGTGACTGCTGTCATCATGATGCCTCCATCTCCAGATCCAAGGCCCCGGCTGGACCCACCGTACCAAGGGTGAATCTGGAGCCTAGGAAGCGGTACAATAGGTTTGACTGTTGATGTTATGGCAAAGTTGGTCACTTTGCCGTGGATTGCTGGTTTAATCCAAGATTCAATGAGACTCCTCATATTAGCAATGCGAGGCCGATCACTCATAGGGTTAACCACCCGAGGGGGAGTGTGCTAACAAGGAATGTAGGACCCAAGTTCGATTTGGTTCCTAAGGGAAACTAATTCTGTTTTGCAGGTATGTCAAAAGGCCACCAAAATGCCAATTTTGTACTTGGACAGTGGATGTTCCCGGCATATGATCGGGACAAGAAGCCTGTTGCGTTATTACTCTCTAGTCGAAAATGGTCCCAAAGTCATCTTTGGTGGATCTGATCGAGGAGTCACCAGAGGTTATGGTATGATTTCCAACGGTGTACTCTCAGTCACTGACATGGCCTATGTTGAAGGGTTAAACCATAACCTGATCAGTGTAAGCCAGTTGTGTGATAAAGGATATGACATTAAGTTCTGTAAGGATAAGTACTTGATAATATCGTGTGCCTCTTCGGAGACGGTATTAACTAGCATTAGGAGAAGAAATATCTTTTGCTTAGATTTTCTTATCTTAGACTCTTCTACCCCCGTGTGCCTAGTAGCAAAAGGCAGTCATCTTTTTGTGAACAATGACACAAGAGATTAGCACATATTAATTTCAAGACTATTAATATGTTATTTTCCAAGAATTTAGTAAGGGATGCCCCTACTATTAAGTTCATCAAAGATAGCCCCTGTCCTGCATGCCAGAAGGGCAAACAGACTCGGGCTACCTTTAAGGGAATTGCAGACAAAGACTCCTCCAAATTTCTTTATCTTCTGCATATGGACTTGTTCGGTCCAGTGCAAGTTCATAGCTTAGGAGGCAAATCGTATACGCTAGTGATTATTGATGATCACTCTCGGTTTACGTAGGTGTTCTTCTTGAAACGAAAGTCAGATACGTTTGACATATTCGCTAATTTTCTCAAGCAGATTCAGAACGAACTTTATTGCTCCGTGGTCAAATCAGAAGTTACCATGGAACAGAATTCGAGTCTGGTGCTATGAAAAAATTCTGTGAAGAACTTGGTATCTTTCATGTGTTTTCCTCCCCGCGTACTCCTCAGCAAAACAGAGTTGCGGAGAGGAGAAATAGAACGCTCATTGAAGCATGTACGAAAATGTTGAATGACGCTTCTCTTCCAGAGTACTTCTGGGCAGAGGCTGTCAATACGGAATGTCATGTGCAGAACCGAGCATTGATCAACAAGAATCATCGTAAGACGCCTTATGAGCTATTGAAAGGCAGGAAACCGACAATGTCCTATTTAAGGATTTTGGCTGCAGATGCTATGTACTCAATAATGGGAAGTACCCACGTACTAAATTAGGATAAAAATGCTTCGAAGGCATCTTCATGGGCTATAGTATCCATATTCGGGCATATAGAGTCTTCAATAAGAAAACCCTAGTAGTAGAGGAGTCCATTAATATTGTATTTGATGAAGGAAGCTTGCTTCACAGCAATTCTTCCAGTGGTATTCTTGAAGATGCAGGTGCAAGGCTTGAACAGCTAAGTCTCGATGAGATTGCAAAAGGTGCAACTCCCAAGTACGTCAAGGTTTCTACCTCAATGCCAACTGGAGAAGATGACGATCAGGATGGAGAAAATCTCCCAGACGAAGGAGAAGCCCGAGAAGCTATTAGAGCTCAAGATGCCAGACTCTTAGAGCTCCGACACGTGAGGGATCATCCTAGAGATCAGATCATAGGAGATCCTCGTAACGATGTCAGAACTCGCAGAGGTACAATTAACGAGATTTTGCACCTTAGCTTTCTGTCACAGGTTGAGCCAAAGAAGTTCGACGAAGCGAACAAAGATGCGTTATGGATATTGTCCATGCAAGATGAACTGCATCAATTCGACCGATGCAACGTCTGGACGCTTGTTCCCAGACCAAAGAAACAGAATGTGATCGGCACCAAGTGGATCTTCAGAAACAAACTGGATGAACATGGTGTCATCATCAAGAACAAGGCCAGACTTGTTGCACAAGGTTACAGACAGGAGGAGGGGAGTGACTTCGACCAAACCTTTGCACCAGTTGCAAGGCTGGAGGCGATTAGATTGTTCCTAGCATATGCCTCTCACAAAGGATTCACTGTCTATCAGATTGACATGAAATCTGCATTTCTAAATGAAAATTTGAAATAGGAAGTATATGTCGCGCAACCCCCAGGTTTTGTTAATCCATCACTTCCTAATCATGTTTATTTTTTTAATAAAGCATTATATGGCTTAAAACAAGCTCCTCGAGCTTGGTTTGAGACTCTGTCTAGTTTTATTCTTGAGAACAAGTTCTCGAGAGGAAAAATAGATAAGACATTGTTTCTTAGGGAAGTCAAAGGCAAGATTCTGTTGGTGCAAATCTATGTCGATGACATAATATTCGGCTCAACGGACAACAATCTTTGCAATAAGTTTTCTAAACCTATGCAGAGAAAGTTTGAAATGAGCAGCATGGGAGAGCTAATGTATTTCTTGGGACTTCAAGTGAAACAGTCTGAGGATGGAATTTTCATTTCTCAGACGAAGTTCACAAATGAACTCCTCAAGAAATTTGGAAAGGAGAATGCAACCTCTATGAGGACTCCAATGGGATCCACTGTGTCTCTAGATAAGGATGACAAAGGGAAACCTTTTGATGAAACCAAATACAGTAGCATAATTTGATCCCTGCTCTACCTTACTGCTAGTAGACCGTATATTATGTTTTCCACATGCGTTTGTGCTAGATATCAGGTGAACACTAAGGAATCTCATTATGTCGCTGCAAAGCGGATTCTTAGATACCTTAAGGGTACACCAAATCTTGGCTTGTGGTACCCAAGAAACAATGATGTCAAGCTGATAGGCTTTTTAGATACTGACTTTACAGGAAGTAGGGATGATAGGAAAAGCACTTCCGGGACGTGCCAATTCCTCGGAAGAAGGCTTATTTCATGGAATAGTAAAAAGCAAAACTTTATCGCAACCTCCACGGCTGAATCTGAGTACATCTCAGCAGGCAGCTGTTGTGCACAACTTCTATGGATCAGAAATCAACTTGAAGATTATGAATTGCAGTTCAGAGAAGTTCCTATGTATTGTGACTCCTCGAGCGCAATAGCAATTGCGAACAATACGATGTCGCGCAGCAGAACAAAGCATATTGAAGTGCACTACCACTTCATTCGGTAGCATGTGGAAAACAAAGATATATCTCTCTGTTATGTCCCCACGTATAAGCAGGTTGCAGATATCTTCACAAAGCCCCTAGATGAGGCCAAGTTCAGTCTCTTCAAAACTGAACTCGGCATGCTGAACTATGAAGATTGAAGACTGAAGGGCTCAAGGCTCTTGGATCAAGGGGGAGCATCAGCAAGGAAATCAAGCTCGAGCACGGATGCAAGAATTGAGGGGGAGCTTTGTGCTCCATGTGAAGTCCCAGATTTGCAGAAGCCAAAAAGGGGGAGATTACCCTCTCGGCAAAGGCTAAGGTTGCTACCAATGTTAAGTATGCTCTAAGGAAAATGGTAATGAATTTCACTCTCAACTGAATTTTTAGTTTATGATTTTCATTCCCATTTGTTCTATTCACCTTAGCTTGTAGGTTTTAGGCTTCTTCAAATAGGGGGAGATTGTTGGGTATTGTATCCACAATGTACCTGATTTGAAGAAGCCCCTGAACAAGCTAAGTTGAATTGATAATGTATTTGATGATTTTCTATCAAGTTGTGCTTGCAGCTATTCCATGCTAAGTACACACCAATGTCAGGGTGCAGTGGGTCAATATACATGGGTCTGTGTAACGTAATCCCTCATTGAGCAGATCAGTGTGTTGACTGACGTGTGCTCTCTCTATTGGAGTGTACTTATTTTCAAGTACAGAGTTAAGGCAAATCAAGAGCAGAAGAAGGAGCAAAAAGGGGTCAAAGACCAAGTATTCAAAGGAAGGAAGAGAAAATTCGTCTAAGTAAAAATCGACGGGAATCACTAAGTGATTCTCGCCGACTTCGGCGAGAATCGTTTGTGATTCCCGCCGATTCGACAAGAATCAATCTGCATTCCCGCCGACCTCTTCCGGATGACTGTTTTCCTACAGGAATTCTGCTAAGGCAGAATCGACGGGAATCACCAAGTGATTCTCGCCGACTTCGACGGGAATCGTTGTGATTCCCGCCGAATCGACGAGAATCAGTTTGCATTCCCGCCGATTCCCACATGCTGACAAGGTTTCCAACTAGAATTCGGCCAAGGCATAATTGATGGGAATCGTGAGTGATTCCCGCCGACTTCGACGGGAATCACCAACGATTCTCGCCGATTTTGCCTTAGGCAATTTTCGCCTGTTCGCTGGACCGAACCAAGAGACCGTGCGCTGTTTCGGCCGGGGCTAGGGTTTCTCCATGTGGGTCCAACAATGGTCTTTTAGGGTTGTGTTGGGGTTTGTCTCCACAATACCTCAGATTTGTAGGAGGTCAGACCTTGAACTAAGATAAATTAAGATGTATTTGATGTGGTGTTTGAGTTGTATGTGTGCAGGTTCTAATTGCCAAGTGTAGACCAATGTCAGTCTATAATGGGTCACCAAACACAGGACCATGCAATGTAATCCCTCATTGTGTGATCCAAAGTGTTGGCCCATATATAGCCTCTCTATTGGGATACACTTCTCATTCATGCACTTGGATTGATGGACAGAAGCATTGGAGCTAATTTCCTCAGAAAATATTTCTAAGTCCAAAATACTCGAGTAACCCTTTTTATACTCGAGTATCAGACTTAATACTCGAGTAGCTAGTTAGACATACTCGAGTAGTTAGTGAGACATACTCGAGTAATCAGTTAGACTTACTCGAGTAGGCTCTGAATACTCGTGTAGATAAATCTATACTCGAGTAGTTGATTTAATACTCGAGTAAGTATTTCTATACTCGAATAAGTAACTTAATCACTCGAGTAAATCATGTATCATACTCGAGTAGATCCATTTCTTCTCTTCTCTGCAAGTTCAAGTATTCATACTCGAGTAGTTTCTTTTCATACTCGAGTAAGTGTTTCTATACTCGAGTAATTGATTTTCTATACTCGAGTAAATTATTCGATACTCGAGTAGTTGATTTTAATACTCGAGTAAGTATTTTTTATACGCGAGTAATTGACTTTGATACTCGAGTAAGTGAATGTTTCCCGGATACATATTCTGATACTCGAGTAATTCCCCTTTCACTCGAGTATATCTTTCTGATACTCGAGTATATCTTGCTGATACTCGAGTATATCTTTTCTGATACTCGAGTATATCTTTTCTGATACTCGAGTAGTTTATTTTTCACTCGAGTAAATTTCTCTTCTCATACTCGAGTATACTTCTCTTTGTCACTCGAGTATCTAAGTTCCCATACTCGAGTATATCTTCTCTTACTCGAGTATAGCAGTTCTCTATTCCAGAATTTTTCTAAGTTCGAATTCGCCATAAGTATTTTGAATCCGTCATTTCTGATTGGTCCACGTGTCATCCTTAATTAAGATTATGACCGTTGGAATCCACCTATAAATAGGTCATTTCAGAATTGACTAATAAAAACAATAACATTATTACAGAGATATTCTTTTTAAGAAAGAGAAATTTCCGTGAACCCTAATTCTCACGCCGCCGCCATTGTTGTTCACGGAAGGAACTTTGGATCACCGATCTCCGTCTTCAACGACTATTTTTCCAGCGATCCAGACAAAAGTGAATCACTCGATCTCACCGAGCCTCAAAGATTTCAGATCTATCTTCTCGATCGAGGTGGTTCTAGTTTTTAGATTCGTGGATCTCTCTCAAGTCATCTTCAACCTTTTCTGATCAAGCCGAAGTTCCTAAAGAAGAAGACCGTCAAAGATCCAGATCTGAGATTGTTGTTTTGATTTTTTTTTATTCTCAAACCAAAATTTCATTGTAGGAGTTTTTCTCCGAGATTTGTAGGAAGACTTTCTTCCGAGTTTTTGTAGATCCGATTTGGATCGAGATTTGTAAGAACGTGGTTCCGAGGTGTAGGATTGTTTTCAATCCGAGATAGTGGAGTAGCCGAGTCTAGTGATTTGCTAGATCGGTGAGGAAAGTGGACGTACCCAAGATTGGGGAACCACTATAAATCTCTTGTCTTCTGTGATTGCTTGATGTGCGCTGTGTTAAATTTTTAATTCCGCTTTTGACACGCATTTCACCTATTCACCCCCCCCCCTCTAGGTGATATAGGCTACCAACTTAGCACTTTCAATTGGTATCAGAGGGAGGTTGATCGTTAAAAGGTTAACACCTTGATCGTATCCTTCTAAGTTGAGTATCAAGCATGAGTAAGACTAAGGATTTTGCCAAGCTCCCTGTCTGCACCAAGAACAACTTTCCTATGTGGAAGGAAAGGGTCAAATTCTTCATGGAAGCTGTAGACCCTCGGATCTTCATGATTGTTGAAGAAGGTCCTCATGTTCCTATGACCGCATCAACAATAGATCCAACCAAAAAAATACCAAAGAAATTGATGGATCTAGACAAGGATGAGATTGCACTTGTCTCTCTGGACAAGAAAGCAAAGAATATCATAGCAAGTGCAGTCGATGACTCAATGCTGCAAAATCTGATTCATTGCCAATCTGCCAAGGAGATGTGGCAATCCCTAGTGACTCTAATGGAAGGTACAGAGGAAGTGAGGGATGATCGTAGATCCCTACTGAACCAGAAATATGAAGCCTTCAGGCAGGGTCATAAGGAAGCCATAGCTGACACTTTTGAGAACTTCTTCAAGATAGTGAATGGCCTAAGAGTTTATGGACGTGTCTTTACCAACGGGGAACTCAATGACAAATTCTTAAGATCCCTAACCAAGGAATGGGACAATAAGGCATGTGCCATTCGGGAGTTTGGAAGGTTAGCTGAGACGGACCCGCAGAATCTGTTCGGAAAGCTTATGTCTTACGAGCTGCAAATCAACTCAAGAAAAGCTGAAGAAGAGACAAGCAGGTCTGCATCCAAGGAGAAATCTGTCGCTCTAAAGGCAGACAGCTCAAGGAAGATAAAGGCTAGCTCTCCTGCCCCAGTTCCTGAGGCTGATGAAGAAGAATCATCTGAGCCCAGCTCATCTAGCTCAGAACTATCTGATGGAGAGTTCTCCCTACTCTCAAGGCAGTTCAAGAAGTTCTTGAACAAGAAGAAGCAATGGAGAGGCAAGGATGCCTCATATAGAAGATCACGACATGATGGTGATCATCGGAAGAAAGGCTCAAGCAGCCATGTCAGGTATAATTCTAAACAGAACAAACAGATCTCAACTGACATCATTTGTTATTGTTGCAATAAGCCAGGTCATGTCATCGCCGATTGCCCTCACAAGAAAAAAAAGGGAGGAAAAAGAGAGGAAAAGAAATCCTCACACTATAAGAAGAGGACGGAGAAAAGCCTGGTAGCCAAGAAGAGCAAAACTCTCAGCGACTCTGACTCATCTGAGTCGAGTGAAGAAGAGGAAGCCTACTTTGGGCTCATGGCTCATTCAGATGATGAACAAGTCCCCCAGTTTACTGGGGAGGTAAAATCTCACACTCCTCTTTCTGATTCTGATGATGACAATGAGCAAGAGGGATATTCCTCTGAAGATGAATCTGAGCTCATGGGTCAGTATAAGGAGTTACTCACCACTTACGAAAAATGTCGTAGATTAATGAAAACTCAAGCCAAAGAGATAAATACTCTACGAGCTAGTGAGAGCAGCTTGAGAGAAGAAGTCGATAAGACTAACTCTCTTCAAGAGAACCTCAATGTAGCCATGGAGGAATACAATAAAGCTCTCAAGCACATCGACCTTAAAGAGGAAATCAACAAAGAATTGGAACGACAACTCGAGGCTGAAAAGAAGCTTGTTGAGAGTTTTTCTAAGCCTAAGACAGTTCTTCCAATCGTTGCTGAATTCTCTGCTAAGGCCAAGGGTGTTGGTTTAGGCCACATTGTCTCTTCTAGTAAATCCTCTAGGAGAAACAAGGCCAAGAGAAAGAATAAGGCTGCCCGGAAGGCTCTAGCTGAAGAAAAAGGGAAAGCTCCCTTGGAACCTGTTGTGTTCAAGAAAGTTATCTTTCCCATGAACGAACTCGATTATGAGTCCACCTACAGACACTTTTCTAGGCCGATCCCTGAGAAGCCTAAGTCAAGATACCAAGGTTGGACTCGTCCTCGTAACTTTGGCGAGAGTGTCTTCAAGGCACCTCATGAGGAGATTCAGCTTCAAAGCTATGGACCTTATGCTCATGGTCATAATTTCAAAAAGACACCAAAAGTAAAACCCATTGTAGAAAAGCCTATGAAGGAGAAGACCTCATGTAACTGCCATCATCATGAAGCCTCTTCCTCCAAGAGTAAAGCTCCTGCTAGACCTTCATTCCAGAAAGTCAAGCAGGACCACACAAGGCAAAGATACAACAGGTTCAACTGTTGGTGCTGTGGCAGAATTGGTCATTTTGCCAGTGATTGTTGGTTCAATCCTGAAAATGCTATAACCCCTAAAGTTAGCAACGTGAGAGTGACCACTCATGAGGCTAATACTCGTAGGGGGAGTATTCTAACTCGAGACCAAGGACCCAAACGTGTTTGGGTTCCTAAGGCTAAATGATTGTAATTGCAGGTATGTCCAAAGGCCACCAAAACGCCAATCTGGTACTTGGACAGTGGATGCTCTCGGCATATGACCGGGACAAGGAGCCTACTACAGAATTACACCTCAGTCTGCAACGGACCAAAGGTCATCTTTGGAGGTTCAGATCGAGGAATCACCAAAGGTTATGGTATGATTTCTAATGGTAGCGTATCCTTTTCGAATGTAGCATATTTTGAAGGATTGGAACACAATCTCATCAGCATAAGCCAACTATGCGACAAAGGATACGTAGTTGAATTTCATGCTGACAAGTGTTTGATAAAATCGGTTGACAACATGGAAACTATTTTATCTGGCACTCGAAGCAGAAATATTTTCTGTTTAAACTTCATCTGTATAGACTCTTCGACACCAGTGTGTTTGTTAGCAAAAAGTAGTGCATCTCTTGCTGACCAATGGCACAAGAGACTAGCACATATTAATTTCAAAACTGTTAATAAATTATTCTCTCAAAACTTAGTGCGTGATGCACCTAATGTCAAGTGCGTTACGGACAGTGCTTGTCACGCTTGTATCAAAGGCAAGCAAACAAGAAGTTCGTTTAAAAGCATAATAGGCAAGGATTCCAATAGAAGTTTGCAGCTTCTCCATATGGACTTGTTTGGTCCACTGCAGGTTAGAAGTTTGGGAGGTAAGGAATATACGTTGGTTATTGTGGATGATTACTCGCGCTTTGCGTGGGTGTTCTTTCTGAAACACAAGTCAGATACCTTCGGTATTTTCACTAATTTTGTGAGGCAGATCCAGAATGAATACAACTGTTCCGTAGTCAAAATCAGAAGTGACAATGGAACGGAATTCAAATCTGGAGCCATGACAGAATTTTGTGAAAGTCAAGGTATCTTTCATGAGTTTTCCTCTCCTCGCACTCCACAGCAAAATGGAGTAGCTGAGAGAAGGAACAGAACACTCATAGAGGCTTGTCGGACCATGTTGAGTGATGCCTCACTTCCGGAGTATTTCTGGGCTGAAGCCGTCAACACCGCTTGTCACGTGCAAAATCGAGCACTCATCAACAAGAACCATGATAAGACTCCCTACGAACTTCTAAAAGGCAGGCAACCAACCATTTCATACTTTAGAATCTTTGGCTATAAATGCTTCGTGCTTAACAACGGCAAGTATCACTCTACCAAGTTTAGAGAGAAAAGCTTTGAAGGTATTTTTGTAGGATATAGTAGCCATAGTAAGGCGTATAGAGTATTCAATAGAAAAACTCTGGTGGTGGAAGAGTCGATACATCTTGTATTTGATGAGACGAGTCTGTTGCAAAGCAACTCGTCTAGTGTGCCTATTGTAGATGCAGGTACAAAGTTGAAAGTACTTAGCTTGGATGAACCTAGTGAAGATAAAGATGAGACATTCATCAAGGTCCCCTCCACAACCACCATTGGAGAGGTGGATGATCAAGATGAAGAAGACATCCCAGCTGAAGATGCAACACCTGTGGCTGAAGAGATCCCAGATGCAAGGACTTTAGAGTTCAGACACTTGAAGGATCATCCTGTTGACCAAATAATAGGAGATCCTCGGGATGGCGTCAGAACTCGTCGAGGTACAACTAACGAGAATTTACACTTAAGTTTTCTCTCACAGGTTGAACCAAAGAAATTTGAGGAAGCCAACTCCGACGCATCCTGGATTCTAGCCATGGAAGAAGAATTGAACCAGTTCAAACGATGCAAAGTCTGGACACTTGTTCCTAGACCCAAGCACAAGAACGTCATCGGGACAAAATGGGTCTACCGGAACAAGATGGACGAAGATGGAACAATTATAAAGAAAAAAGCCCGACTTGTCGCCAAGGGATATTGTCAAGAAGAAGGAATCGACTTCGACCAGACTTATGCTCCAGTGGCAAGACTGGAAGCGATCAGGTTATTTCTTGCCTACGCTGCACTTAAGGGCTTTACCGTCTATCAGATGGACGTAAAGTCCGCCTTCCTGAATGGTGACATAAAGGAAGAAGTGTACGTAGAGCAACCGCCAGGTTTTGTTGATTCAACGCATCCTAATTATGTATACTTATTGCAAAAAGCACTATATGGTCTTAAACAAGCCCCTCGAGCTTGGTATGAGACTCTGTCTAACTTCCTTCTTGAGAACAAGTTCACAAGAGGAAAGATAGACAAGACATTATTTCTTAGGGAAATAAAAGGCAAGATTTTGCTAGTGCAAATCTATGTCGACGACATTATTTTTGGCTCTACAGATAACAGCCTCTGCAAAAAGTTCTCTAAACTTATGCAAGGGAAGTTTGAAATGAGCAGTATGGGAGAGCTGAAGTATTTCTTAGGGCTTCAAGTGAAACAATCTGAGGATGGAATTTTCATCTCACAGACCAAGTTCACCAAAGAGCTACTTAAGAAATTCGGAATGGAGAATGCAACCTCTATGAGGACTCCAATGGCCTCAGCTATGTCTCTGGACAAGGATGAGAAAGGAAAACCTTTTGATGAAACCAAGTACAGAAGCATAATTGGGTCCTTGCTCTACCTTACTGCAAGTAGACCAGATATAATGTTCTCAACATGTGTATGTGCTAGATTTCAGGTGAACTCTAAGGAATCTCACTACATCGCTGCAAAGCGAATCTTGAGATACCTCAAAGGAACACCAAATCTTGGCTTATGGTACCCAAGAAGTAATGATAGTGAACTAATTGGATTTTCAGATGCAGATTTTGCAGGTAGCAAAGATGATAGGAAAAGTGCCTCCGGGACTTGCCAATTTCTCGGAAGGAGACTCATTTCCTGGAGCAGTAAGAAACAGAACTGTGTAGCCATCTCAACGGCTGAATCAGAGTACATCTCTGCAGGCAGCTGTTGTGCACAGCTGTTATGGATCAAGAATCAGTTTGAAGACTACAACATGAAGTTCCAGAACATTCCCTTGTTCTGTGACTCTTCCAGCGCCATAGCAATAGCCAACAACCCAGTCTCCCACAGCAGGACCAAGCACATAGAGCTTCGCTATCATTTCATCCGGGAGCATGTGGAAAATGGAGATATAGATCTACAGTATGTCTCCACAAACAGGCAAGTTGCAGATATTTTCACCAAGCCGCTGGACGAGTCCAAGTTCTCGTTCTTCAAAACTGAGCTTGGACTGCTCAACAAAGAAGACCAGTGATGGACTCTCAAATTAAGAAGACATCAGTAATGTTGGCTGCTCAGAGGCACAGTTTTTCAGTGGAAATAGACATCTACCAGGGAAATTCCTTCAAGTATTAGAAACTCGAGCATCGTTACACTTACACGAGTAAACGGCTAAATACTCGAGTAAAAAGTTTCATATACTCGAGTAATCCAACAGTTACTCGTATATGAACTTCTTATACTCGAGTATGAAAATTCGTCAAGGACCTAATACTCGTGTATGCTGATTACATACTCGAGTATGAATTCTTGATTACTCGTGTATGTTGTGACCTACTCGAGTATACTAAACCCCATACTCGTGTATGCTGTCATCCTCTACTCGAGTACTCGGAATTTTTTTTTGGTTTTTCAAAATCTCTACTCGCACCCAGCAAATTGCCGCCTCGTTCAGGTATGTCATTATACTTAATCCTTTTTAAACCTAATTAGGATTATTTATATATATATTCAAAACGAAAAAGTCCTTTCCACTCCTCATTCACTCGAGTAGCCGCCGACTTCTCATATTCCCGAACCCTGTTCTTCGTCTTGCTTCGCCGCAAGATTTCTGTCTCCTCGTCTCCCAGAACAGTTGCAGAGCTTTGTCTTCCTCGTTTTTGTTTCCTTCGCTCTATAGAATCGTTGATGGCTCCCTCCTCCTCCAAGATTGGAATCGGCTCCGAGCTAGTGACAGATGGTATTGAAGATATTTCTGATGACTTCAAGAATTTGCTGATTCTCTTGGACACGGCCGGATTGTCCTTCGTTCTTCAAGAACCCTGCCGTCTCCTCCTTCCTGATGTTGAAGAATTCTACAAGAATCTGAAGGTTAGACGAAATGGCTCAGTTCTGAAATCCAAGGTAAAAGGAGTTGAGATTCGGTTGGATAAAACTTCAGTCGCCACACTGCTTCGGATGCCCGTGGTTGATGAAGAAGATGACCTAGAGAAGGAAGATGTCGACCGTACCTCTCTATTCTGTGGTCGAGATCCTGAAGGTGGAGGTGAAACCCTGAATCGGTCTTTGTTCAATTCAGAAGGCAAGTTTTTAGTCGATGTCATCGCCAAAATCCTATGGTGCAAGACATACTCCATAAGAGATGTATCCCAAAATCTATTCGATGTTATGCAAGCCATAGTCTGCAGGAAGAAATTCCAGTTCGGAATGATGATACTGGATAAGATCCGAGAGAGCGTGAAACATCCAAGTTATGCTAGGATTATCTCGCTCCTTCTCCATGAGATTAACCCTACAGTGTTTGACTTCTCCAAAGGGACTCCTCTTCACCACATGAAGAAAGTTTCCATCTCTTCCATACAGAGGTATGACATCAAGATCCTGAATTCTGCCCAAACTTCAAAAGCTGATGCCATCTCAGAAATTCACCAAGAAACCAGTTTACCTGAAGACAGGATTCCATCTCCTCCTCTACATCAAACAACTGCTACCTCTGGTGCATTAGTTGAGGGGGAGCCTGCCTCTTCTCTTCCTCAGCATCAAGTTTCTTCAGAATCAGTGATTCCAGAACAAGAAGAAGTCAGAATTTCTACCCCTCCAGTTTCTCCTACTCCAACAGCTTTACTGTCTACAGCTGAAGATATTAACAGCCTTATTGATGAGCTCAGCTCAGATGCTCCTCTTTTTCAGAATGATTCAGCTGCCAAGTCTCCTGCCAAGTCTCCCATTCAGTTTCCAGTTCCATCTCCTGTGCAGTTTCCAGCTCAGACTCCAGTACAGTCTCCTGCCAAGTCTCCTGATAGTGAGCCCAGCAAATCAGATCATATTCTCTTGTCTGATGATGAGGAAATGTCTCCAGATCCTGTGGAGGCACCTCTGAAGACTTTGGATTTCTCCATGCCATCTTTCCTAAATACAGAAGAAAATGTTGAAATAGAACCATTCAAAAGAGTTGTAAGCTCAGTGGTTGTGGAAGAGATCCCCCCTTGGACTACTACTCCTGCTCCCTCAGTCCCTACATCAACCTCAGCCCCTTCTTCTTCTTCCTCTTCAGATCTTGTAAGCAAGATTGAGCTTATGCTCAAAGAACAAAGAGATTACTTTGATGCCTCTCTACAGTCAGTCACCTCCAAGGTCTCTGCTCTTGAAAAGGAGATGAGCAGAGGCTTTGCTGAAATTCAAGCAAACACTGACATACTCAAGCAGTTGTTCCAGATTGGAGGCAAAGCCATAGATCACACCATCACAAGCATAGGTGAGCTAAGAAACCAGGCAGAAACAGTAGCTCACAATCAGCTCAAGCTAGATGAGAGAGCTGAAACTAATGTTGTGAAAGTATGTAATGAAGTGAGCACCTTCAGAGATGAAGCAATTGCCCAGCTATCCATAGATATCAGCAAGGGGGAGAAGATTGTAAAAGAACAAGTTGAAAAGCTGTCTGAATAAGCTGAAGCCCAGGTCAAACAACTATTTACCCAATCTTAAGAGGCTATAAGTGATCTAGTAAAAGGATTGAAAGAATCCATTCTTTCCCAGCTCCAGTCTGTCAAATTCTATACCTATGACACTGCTGTCTGGCTGCATAATCAAAACTTTCCTGAGTTTCAACTGGACCCTACCATTATACCTCAGCACCTAGATCCTCTTGCAGATCAGCCTCCAGTAGATGTCTCAGCTCAAGCAACCTTTCAAGGAGGTGTGCCAGTCTTCTCACCCAGACATGAGGGTGATGTGACTGAGCCTCCCCTTTCCTATACTGAAGCATGGCAAGATGATTTTCCTTCCAGTTCTCAAGGTCCTTCTAAGAAGAAAAGAAAATATGGTGACGGCGCTTCTGCCAGCCGTTCTGCACCCAGGAAAGAGCCAGCTTCTGAAGGTAGACCACCTGTTGTTCATGCTGAAGTGTGGAGTCCTACCTCTAAGTTCCTAATTCTTGATACTTTGAGGTTAGTGACTGATCTTGGGGAGAACAGAGATAATTACTACAGTTATTCAGAGTGGAAAGCCTATGAAGCATCTCAGATAAAGATTAGGCTGCATGACAGAAATTGGGGGCACAACAACCCAGCTGCTCCTCCTAGGCCCAGGACTTACTTTCCAAAGCCTTTCAGCTACCTAGAGAGGCAAGAGCTGAAAAGAGAAAGGATGCACAAGGATGCCCCATCTTGAGTTGAACTGAGAATGTGGAATTGGACTTTTGTTTCTGTGCTTAAAACATTTCTATATATATATATTTAATTCTGATTATGGCAATGTTTTGTTTACCCTGCTGTAGTTTAGTTTATTCTCCTGTTATATGCATGTTGTTCTTTTACTCTTAAGTAATTCACCTTAGTATAGAGAGTGCTGACATCTACAAATAGGGGGAGATTGTTGGGGTTTGTCTCCACAATACCTCAGATTTGTAGGAGGTCAGACCTTGAACTAAGATGAATTAAGATGTATTTGATGTGGTGTTTGAGTTGTATGTGTGCAGGTTCTAATTACCAAGTGTAGACCAATGTCAGTCTATAATGGGTCACCAAACACAGGACCATGGAATGTAATCCCTCATTGTGTGATCCAAAGTGTTGGCCCATATATAGCCTCTCTATTGGGATACACTTCTCATTCATGCACTTGGATTGATGGACAGAAGCATTGGAGCTAATTTCCTCAGAAAAAATTTCTAAGTCCAAAATACTCGAGTAACCCTTTTTATACTCGAGTATCAGACTTAATACTCGAGTAGCTAGTTAGACATACTCGAGTAGTTAGTGAGACATACTCGAGTAATCAGTTAGACTTACTCGAGTAGGCTCTGAATACTCGTGTAGATAAATCTATACACGAGTAGTTGATTTTAATACTCGATTAAGTATTTCTATACTCGAGTAAGTAACTTAATCACTCGAGTAAATCATGTATCATACTCGAGTAGATCCATTTCTTCTCTTCTCTGCAAGTTCAAGTATTCATACTCGAGTAGTTTCTTTTCATACTCGAGTAAGTGTTTCTATACTCGAGTAATTGATTTTCTATACTCGAGTAAATTATTCGATACTCGAGTAGTTGATTTTAATACTCGAGTAAGTATTTTTTATACTCGAGTAATTGACTTTGATACTCGAGTAAGTGAATGTTTCCCGGATACATATTCTGATACTCGAGTAATTCCCCTTTCACTCGAGTATATCTTTCTGATACTCGAGTATATCTTGCTGATACTCGAGTATATCTTTTCTGATACTCGAGTATATCTTTTCTGATACTCGAGTATATCTTTTCTGATACTCGAGTAGTTTATTTTTCACTCGAGTAAATTTCTCTTCTCATACTCGAGTATACTTCTCTTTGTCACTCGAGTATCTAAGTTCCCATACTCGAGTATATCTTCTCTTACTCGAGTATAGCAGTTCTCTATTCCAGAATTTTTCTAAGTTCGAATTCGCCATAAGTATTTTGAATCCGTCATTTCTGATTGGTCCACGTGTCATCCTTAATTAAGATTATGACCGTTGGAATCCACCTATAAATAGGTCATTTCAGAATTGACTAATAAAAACAACAACATTATTACAGAGATATTCTTTTTAAGAAAGAGAAATTTCCGTGAACCCTAATTCTCACGCCGCCGCCATTATTGTTCACGGAAGAAACTTTGGATCGCCGATCTCCGTCTTCAACGACTATTTTTCCAGCGATCCAGACAAAAGTGAATCACTCGATCTCACCGAGCCTCAAAGATTTCAGATCTATCTTCTCGATCGAGGTGGTTCTAGTTTTCAGATACGTGGATCTCTCTCAAGTCATCTTCAACCTTTTCTGATCAAGCCGAAGTTCCTAAAGAAGAAGACCGTCAAAGATCCAGATCTGAGATTGTTGTTTTGATTTTTTTTTATTCTCAAACCAAAATTTCATTGTAGGAGTTTTTCTCCGAGATTTGTAGGAAGACTTTCTTCCGAGTTTTTGTAGATCCGATTTGGATCGAGATTTGTAGGAACGTGGTTCCGAGGTGTAGGATTGTTTTCAATCCGAGATAGTGGAGTAGCCGAGTCTAGTGATTTGCTAGATCGGTGAGGAAAGTGGACGTACCCAAGATTGGGGAACCACTATAAATCTCTTGTCTTCTGTGATTGCTTGATGTGCGCTGTGTTAAATTTTTAATTCCGCTTTTGACACGCATTTCACCTATTCACCCCCCCCCCCCCTCTAGGTGATATAGGCTACCAACTTAGCACTTTCAGGTTGGCTCGGGTATATATACATGCGTATTTCGAACCTCTACAGTAACTCATTCACGTGAAATCAAAAAGCCGACGCCATGCCCTAGCAGATCGCGAAAAATCGCCGATCGCTGTCGCCGCTCGCAAGCTCATCATCGCCACAGATATCAGAGCTTATTTGATCTTCCGATGATAGTACCGAGGCTTGCAGTGCATCTCATGCATCTCTCTTGAGATCTATTATCTCTCGATTCGTTGAACGAGGTTAGTTCTTCATTCTGAATCAATTGAGACGACTGATCCGACTAAGATCGTTCGTAGACCTTGCTTGCTTCGTTAATAAGTTTGGATCTACAAAGCACTCACTTGCCGCCGCCGATCTTGACAAGATCCTCTCCAAGAGAGAAGTCCGGTTGTGGATTCCTCGTTATCTTCAAGCAAGCTTCAAAGAATGAGGAAGGACATCAGGATCTCCAAAAGCGTTGTTTGTATTTTCTAATACATTCTATTTTTGGTTTTGTTGTAAAGGAATTTTATTCCTCGTTATAAGGGTTGGGTGTAACCCGTGGTGGTGGATTTGTGACTCCGTTGTTGGAAGGGTTCCTTCCGTAGTGTTAGGATTGGATTTCAATCCGTTTGGTGAAGTGACCGAGTCGTCCCATGGTGGGAGATAGGTCGAAGGGGGAAAGTGGACATACCCAAATCGGGGAACCACTATAACTTTTTGTGTGTTTTTCTATGCTGTGTTTGTTTTGTGCAGGTAAATTTAATTTCGCAAAAGACTGCACGACACCTATCCCCCCCCATAGGTGGACTTAGTCGACACTAGATACTTTCACCCTCCCTCTACCTCTACTTAAGTTAATCTTGAGCAAGTAGATCTTCTTCCTCTAGCAGATAAATTATATGAGTTGTTGGCACCCAAGCTAACTCTCCTACTGGATTCAACCTTGGCTTCCTTAGTCAAGACTTTGAATGATTTATCTGTTAGAATATCTTCTTCCTTTTCCCTTTAGGTCATCCCTTCTTCTGGGGGCCTAGATTCAGTTATCACTGAAACTAGGTAGGGGTAGATTCCTTATGAAGATGTGCTGCCCTCAAAGAATTTTGTTTCAGAAATACAAATATCAGAAGTTCTAGCTTTAGAGATTCCAGCTTAGGAGAAAGTTTGAGTTTCAGTTCCAGCTCCAGCTCCAACCATCAGTCCTGCAGTAGATATACATTCTTTATTATCATTATTTGATTCATTTTATAGCAGTTATCTTACAACACCTCTCCCTGCTGAAGATTTAACCAGGGCTATAGTTCCCTTCTCCTACTGTGATCCAAATCTGATAGAAATGTATATAAATTCTACTAAAACTGTGGAAAGTATTCCTTTAGTTCTGATGATGCTGTTGCTGCTGATGTTGTTTTTTCAGAGGCTGTTATAGAGCCAGTAGAGCCAGTTTGTTCAGTTTCTGCTCCTACTACTTCAGATGCTGCTGATGTTATTATTTCTACCACTGCTCCTCCTACTTCAACTCCTGCTATCTCTAAAGAAGTGTTAAAGCAAATAGATGCTTTATTTGATGAGCCTCAGAGCTCTAATGATGATGAATTCAGGACTGACTCTGATGATTCCTTTGCAACTATTGCAAAGAAGAGGAAAGCTAGAAGTAAAGCTATGAAAAGATTTCAATTGTCCAAAGCTACTTCTGATCATGATATACCCTATTATATTTTGCATAACTGCCCTATAACTAAGCACTAGATACAATTCTCTATGAACCAGTTGAAGGCCCTTAGGAAGAAAAGGAAATATGACCAGGGAACTTCTCATTATAATCCTCCTCCTCCTCCTCCTCCATGTGCTGGATCTGGTGGAAACTTAGCTCATCAATCCTCAAATGCTTCATCTCAAAAATCCTCTCAGTTTCAAGGAAGATCTCAATCCAGAGGATATCAGCAAAGAGGCAATCAGTCAAGAGGAAGTCAGTACAGAGGCAATCAAAGAGATTATCAAGTTTATTTCAAAGGACAGTCCAGACATCAACCTTATCAAAGGAAAGGACAAAGCCCAAGTGATTCCAAATCTGGTCCTTTTCCTTATAAGCTCAAAGAAGGCTTTCATCCAAAAGCTCCTCCCACTGACACAATTAATAAGTATGAGCCACCAGTTCCTTTTATAGATCTAGAGAATAACCCAGTCTCCTGGACAGCCAGACTAAAAGAAATGGCTGCACTAGATCAAATCAAGAAAGGAAGAGAAAAAGGCCAAGATACTTCCAATATCTCTACTCTATCAGATCAAAGAAGACAAGAATTGGAAAGATATAGCTCCAAGAAATTCTTTAATATTGAGGAGTACATGTAGCTACATCCTGAAGCGGTAGTTCCTAGAAGCAGAAGCCAGAAGACTCTTGGTGTTGCTGATGACTTTAGATCAAAGAAAGATTCAGAAAATCCAAATAGATAAATCATTTTCAAGAAAAGAACTGATGATAAGCATTAATCTGGGTGTAAGCTGAAAACTCATTCATATCTCTACTGAACTATTTGGTGTGATATAATTATATATCTGTGGTTCTGTAATGATTTTTGTATTTCTATTTTTGTTGATGTTTTTTTCTTATAACTCATGTAAATAGTAATCTTAACCCAAATAGGGGGAGATTGTTGGAACACCCTATTACTAATTTGGGTCAGGATCACTATGTCTATAGGATTGTTGCTTTGACCTTGTTGTATAGAGTAAAGGTCAACTAGTTAGGTCTAAGGCTTAGGACTTAGGTTGGAAGCTTTCACCAAGTCCTCCTAGTTCAGATGAGAAGCCCGGAAGAATAATTCAACTTGTCATCGAGCTCAGATCGACGAAGCTTTGAACCCAGTTCGACTATCTCTGAGTTCAGGTCGGCAAAGCGTCGAACCCAGTTCGATGATCTCTGAGCTCAAGTCAACGATGCGTCGAACTCAGTTCGACGATCTCTGAGCTCAGATCGACGATTTCTATCTTAGACTAATTCCAATATCTCTGAGCTCAGTTCGACGATAGTTGAGCTCAGATCGACGATTATTTTTTGAGATCGACGATTTCTGGAATTTTGTCAATTTGTTAAGGATTTCAAATGTCTTCAAGTCAGAGCATTTATTGAAGAAGATTTCTAACCATTATAATAAATCTGGAGCAAGTTTCAAGGAAACAAAGAAGGAATGTTTTTAGGTTATTTCCTCTAGAGATAGTTGATATTTTAAGAAAAGTTTTTATGACTTGGATAACGGCTATCAAGAAGATTTGACGACTGGATTTCTTATTATCATTCAGAGAGAACAAGAATATATACACAGCAGTATACACAGTAGTACACAAACAGAGAACACAGACAGAAAGAAAAATAAGATCAATAACACCGAAAATAGAACAAGTTTTCTTTCTGATTCCTGCTGATTAAAAGTTTTCTCAAGTCTTCATCATTCACACTTCAGACAACAAACATTTTCAGTTCAAACTGAAATCATCTTCTGCTGGAGCATTCTTTCTACTGAAGACCTATCACCCTTGCAAAGCTTCCAGTTCCTGAATTCTTACTAATCCCAGGGGGAGCTTTGACAACATCACATCCACTTGTGCTTCTCTTTGATTATTGATAGAGAAGACAACTTCACCTTTTTTTTCTTTTTCCTTTCCTATAAAAGGGTTCTTTAAACTCCCTTCAAAAGTTTTGTTTTGGTTTCTGAGACCTGATAAAAACTCAGTGGTGGCAAGACACCTGATCAAAAAATCTGGTTTGGTTTTTAAGCACCTGATCAAAAGCTCATTGGTGCCCAAGACACCTGATCAACTCATCCTGCAGTGGATTCCTACCAAGGGTGGTAGAAGAGTGGATGTACCCAGGTTTTGGGGAACAACTATAGCTCCTTGTGTCTCCTGGTTGTTTGCTATATTATTTGTTATGTGCTATGGATTTGCTCTTGTAGTTGTTTTATTTTGATTTCTGTCAAGCACTCTACACTAACTAAATTAAGTCTTCCACTGCTAGAATTATTTTTATATTTGCAAAATTATTTTAAAACACTCTATTCACCCCCCTCTAGAGTAAAGGATTGATCTTACACTCACTTTCACCTTCTCATTCCTAAGGGAAGTCTGAAGGGAGTAGATGGAAGAAAAAGCCTCACCCGTACAAGTTCGGTGAGAAAAGCAACTGGACGTCCGGAGGGTCTCGCCCTAAGGGACCTCTGATGTGCTTTAATTGTGGCAAGGTGGGGCATATAGCTCGTTTTTTTACACAAGAAGGCGCTGAGCAGGAGCCAAGGCAGGAGCAGACTATGCGCTCTGGCCCTAGTGCTGCAGAGAAAGGGAAGATGGAGGAGTCAATCTCTTCTCGGTTCCAACCGGTGCAACAAAGGGCCTACAACCTTGGACAGCAGGAAGCGATCCGTCAACCCGAAGTGGTGACAGGTATGAGAAAGTTTAAAGTTAGCATTGTACTTCATACTTTCAAGCCCGTTTATGTTTTTTTCCTATGTGTAGGATTTATTTTAGTTTCCGGATACCCCACTAGGGTGTTGTTTGATACGGGAGTGTCGCACTCCTTTATCGAGGAAAGTTTTATCCGAAGGATTTGGGTTGAGTCATTCTCGGCGGACGCAGAGTTGAAGGTGTGCATGCCCAATGGGTCATCCATGACCACCGGGCAAAGGGGCGCTTTTGTTAAAACCTAGGCGGAGTCGACTTCATGTTGATAGCAATTGTACTATAGTTGGTTGAGTTCGATGTAATATTGGGAATGGACTGGCTAGAAGAGCAGAGCGCCAGTATTGACTGACTATCCAAGGTGGTGACCCTGAGAAGCGAAGGTCAGACAGAAGTTAAGTTTGAGGGCCCTGTGGAGCGGCTTTTTCCCTGATTTCGGCCATACAGTTGGTGCAGGCAGTTAACCAGGGCGGAGTAGCTCTTGTAGCTTTGTTGGAGGTTCGAATTTCCAAGTTATCTCTCGGAGAAATACCCATAGTGGCAGAATTTGAGGATGTGTTTCCTGAGGAGCTTCCTGGAGCACCTCCTCGACGGGAAATTGATTTCTCAATTTAGTTAGTGCTAGAGGCTAGGCCGGTGTCGCGTCCACCTTTTAGGATGACACCAAAAGAGTTGGTCGAACTCAAAGTACAGTTGCAGGAACTGTTAGAGCAGGGTAATATCATACCTAGTTCTTCGCCATGGATTGTTCCGGTGTTGTTCGTTAAGAAGAAAGTCGATAGTATGCGGTTGTGCAAAGACAACCGAGAGTTTAATAAACTGACTATCAAGAATAAGTATCTGATTCCTCGGATAGAAGACCTGTTCAACCAGTTGGTGGGGTCAGTGGTGTATTCAAAGTTGGACTTGAAGTCAGGATATTATCAGTTGCGAATTCGAGACGAGGACATACCTAAGACAGCATTTGGTCCAAGGTATGGTCACTTTGAGTTCTCGATGATGACATTTGGGTTGATGAACGCACCATCCGTATTCATGGACTTGATGAACCGAGTATTTCGCAAATACTTGGACTCTTTTGTAGTTGTCTTTATTGGAGACATCCTGGTTTACTCCAAATCGGAGGTGGAGCGTGAGACTCACTTGAGAGTTGTCTTGCAGGTGTTGAGAGAGAACCAGCTTTATGAAAAGTTATCGAAGTGTGAGTTCTGGTTAGAGAAGGTGGTGTTTTTGGGCCATGTGATTAGTGGGGATGGGGTTGCGGTATATCCAACCAATGTGGAAGCAATAAGAGATTGGCCAATATTGAGGACCGTGACAGAAGTCCAAAGTTTTCTTGGACTAGCCGGGTACTATAGAAGGTTTGTGGAAAACTTTTCGTGGATAGCTCTACCACTCACGTCACTAACTCATAAGGACCAGAAGTTTGTGTGGACTCAGGAGTGCAATCAAGCATTTGACACTCTGAAGGAATGGATGATGACAGCTCCAATTTTAAGTCTGCCGAAAAGGACTGAACAATTTCAAATTTTCAGTGACGCATCAGGATGCGGTTTGGGTTGTGTATTGGTACAACATGGCATTGTGATCGCCTTTGGATCTAGGTAGTTGAAGCCTCACGAGAGAAACTACCCCGTCCATGACTTGGAATTGGCGGTGGTAATTTTGCGTTGAAATTGTGGCGGCACTACTTTTATGGTGCGAAGGTGGAGATCTTCACGGACCACAAAAGCCTGAAGTATCTACTAGATAAGAAGGATTTGAATATACGGTAGCGCAAGCGGGTTGAGTTCCTTGGAGACTACGAGGTGGTGATTCAGTATATGCTAGGCAAAGCCAATGTGGTGGCAGATGCCCTGAGTAAAAAATACTCTGGGCAAGGGAACTGGATCGAAGCTCATGATGAGTGGTTGGTGCGGGATTGGGAGTCCCTTAGCATGGAGTGTGTAGCCAGAGGTGAGTCTAGCATGGCTCAGTTGAACTGGATTGAAATGCAGAATGACTTATCCCATCGTATTAGGGAAGCGACCCATTTGGATATCGAGTTCTATCCATTCGTGGTGGAAGCTCAAAAGGGCGAGAGTAGCGCCTGGGAGATGATGGATGGGATTCTGAGGAAGGATAGAAGTATTTGTGTACCGCGGTTCGGTAAGCTCCATGAGGAGTTGACATTTGAGGCTCATTTTACGAAGTACTCCATTCACCCGGGCAGTACAAAGATGTACTTGGATATGAAGAAATCCTTTTGGTGGTCTGGTCTGAAGCGGGACGTATCTTTGTACGTGAGTCAGTGCCAAACTTGTGTCTTGGTGAAGGCCGAATGTCAGAAGCTGAGCGGGTTCCTGACACCTCTTCCTATTCCCGAGTTGAAATTTGATGACATCTCCATGGACTTTGTACATGGGTTACCTAGATCGCAGCAGGGTAACGAGGCGATTTGGGTGATCGTGGATCGCTAGACCAAAGTGTCTCACTTCATCACAAATCTGAAAGAGGACAGCGTGGAGAAGCTAATAGAGTTGAATGTTCGTAACATTGTGCGACTACACGGGATTCCTAAGAGTATATTCAGTGATTGATATGGACGATTCATGTCCAAAGACTAGGGACTGGTTCAGAAGAGTCTGGGCACGAAGCTCAAGTTCATTACGGCTTTCCATCCACAGGCATATGGGCAAACCGAAAGAACGAACCGTACTATGGAGGATATGGTTAGGATGTGTACTCTTGACTTTGGTAAGAAGTGGGAAGATCACCTCTTCATGGTAAAGTTCGCTTATAATAATAGTTACCAAGCAAGTATAAAGATGGAGCCATACGAAGCTTTGTGTGGGAGGCGGTGTTGAACACCGATGTCCTTGACAGAGGAGGGAGACACCAAACTTGTGGGAAAAGAAGAGGTAGCTGATGCATGCGAGTTGGTGCGAACTATTCAGGAGCACATGAAGATAGCTCAAGATCGGCAAGCAAAATATTTTAATGCTCGTCATAGGAATATGGAATTTGTGATTGGCGACTGGGTCTATCTGAAGATCAAGTCGTTCAAAGGCATTTCGCGGATTTGCCGACTCAAGAAATTGAGTCCGAGGTTTTTGGGACCTTTCGAGGTTATAGAACGGGTGGGAGAAGCAGCGTACTGGTTGGCTTTTGAAAAAGTTCAGTTGTCTACCTAAATCACCTAGAGGGGGGTGAATAGGTGAGTTATGCGTCTTTTTGCTGAATAAAAATTTAAAGACTATGCACACAGATCAATCAAGCATTTATAGACGACAAAAGATTTATAGTGGTTCCCCAACCTTGGGTACGTCCACTTTCCCTCACTGATCAAGCAAACCACTAGACTTGATAACTCCATTATCTCGGATTGAAAAACCAATCCTATGCCTCGGAACAATGTTCCTACAAACTCGATCCAAACGGATCTACACTCGGAAGGTAAAACTTCCTACAACTCGGAGAAAATTCTCCTACAAGAAATAAGTTGAGAGAAATAAAAATATAAACAGTTATCTTCAAATCTTGAAACTATTTGTCTGGATCTTCTTCTTGTAGACGTTGAGGCTTTATCAGAAAAATTGAAGAAGATGTCTTAGCAAAAGTAGATCTGAAAACTTCTCTTGACTTCACCAGATCGAAGAAAGAGATGATGAAGAACGAACAGAATATCTTGATCCGGAAATCAAACTTGATCTAAATCTTGAAGTCGAAAACCCTAGCCCTGGCGACAAGGAGATCGTCGGCAGCGGCGACGGCTTTCATTTTGGAGAGAGAAACGCGATTCAGAATACTTTATGATTATTAGCATTAGGGTTAATCGGTCTTGACAAGACCTATTTATAAGATATCCCCAAATGGTCATAATTATTCTTAATGAAGAATACGTGGACCAATCACGTCAAAGGATTTGAAAATCACGTCAAATCTAGACTTAGAGAAATTTCTAAAAACTGACGGATATACTCGAGTCATCTTATACCTACTCGAGTACTTGAAGTCATTACTCGAGTAAGACAGAAAGAGACTACTCGAGTATTTACTTAGAAAAATATGCAGAATTGAAGAGGAGATACTCGAGTAGATAAAGACATACTCGAGTGCTAAGCTGATTACTTGAGACAAGAAAATTGGACTACTCGAGTATAAGACGGGTTACCTGAGTGAGAGAGTTCAACTACTCGAGTGAGTAGAAGAAGTACTAGAGTCAAATACTTAGAGAAATTTCTGAGAAGGGAAAACGAGATACTCGAGTACTGAAAATAAACTACTCGAGTGAATGAGATCTACTCGAGTATGTGGATAAACTACTCGAGTAAAGTACTTAGAAAGTTTTCAGAGATAGAGAGAAAAGAATTACTCGTGTATATACTCTAGAATACTCGAGTAGTATATAGACTACTCGAGTATAGGAATTTAACTACTCGAGAGGAAAGAATCTACACGAGTCCCTGACTTCTGTTACTCGAGACAAATGACTTAACTACTCGAGTGTAAAAACAGACTACTCGAGTTTTTAACTTTGGAAAATTCTGAGAGGAGAAACTGGTGGCTCGTGTATAAGAGTTCAACTACTCGAGTACCATTTCACTTACTCGTGTATAAATACATCTACTCGAGTAAATGACTTAGAGAATTTTTCTTCATTGAAATTCTTTTCTTCAAAGAGGGTCACCAACACTTCTATGTCCAATCAGTAGTACTTGTAATATGAAGTGTATCCCAATAGAGAGGTTACACATGGTTCAACACCATGGATCACATAATGAGGGATTACATTGTATGGTCTTGTGATTGATGACCAAATGTAGACTGACATTGGTCTACACTTGGCAATATAGTCCTGCAAACACATAACTCAAGCAAGGCATCAAGAATAACTTAATTCATCTTAGTTCAAGGGTGACTTTGTACAAATCTGAGTAATTGTGGATGCAATACCCAATAATATCCCCCTATTGGTAGAAGTCAGAACTCTCTACACTAACGTGAATTATATCAAAGTAGAAAGGACAATTATAAAAGTATTGAGCATAAATTAAAATGCAGTAAACTACTGAACAAAGGAAATATCAACAAAATTAGGATTATATAATCAGAAATGTTTTAGATTCCTTTTATACAACAAAACAGTTCTCATCCCAAAAGAAAATGTCTTCCATTTGCTTTGATGCTTCTGAGAATGTTGTTGCTATCTATCAAGTTTTTCTTGTTGTCTTCTCTGATAGCAGAAGGGCTTTGAGTAATACTTGGGAGGTCTGGGAGGAGCATTGGGATTGTTCCTCCCATATTCCCTATCATGGATTATTCTCTTGGTCATGTACTTTTCATAAAGATCCCATTCTGTTGAACTGTAGTGAATATTTCTACTCTCATCAAAGCCCATTACTAGCTTCAAAGTATCAAGGATAACTGATTTTGAAGTAGGGCTCCAAATTTCAGCAAACTCTTGGGCCTTCCTTCTCTCTGCCTCTGGATTAGGAAAGGATATCTTGGCAGAAGGTCCCTCACCATACTTCCTTTTCTTGGTATTCTAAATTTTAGGTAGATCTTTAGGAATATCATCTTCCTATACTTGGGAGTAGGAATCTGGAGGAGGGCCACCTTCACCTTCAGGACTGGGAGAGAAGGTGGGAATCTTAGTAGACATCTGGACTGGCTGATCTTTAGCAAGAGGATTCAGATTATGAGGAATGATATTTGGGTTTGCTTTGAAGTCTGGAAAAATCTGATTATGAACCCATACAGCAGTGTCATAGGTGTGAAACTTGACTGACTGAATTTGTGCTAAAACATATTTGTTGATTTCTTTCATTCTTTAATCCTAGTGAGTCCTGACAGAAGTGTAAAATTTTGTAATTTGTTCTTTCACAAGGTCCTCCCCCTTTCTGAATTCTACACATATCTGATCTATAGTCTCAGTTTTGAAAGTGCCAACCTCTTCACATACTTGCATAACATGTTCTTGAGCTTTCTTTTCAAACTCTAACTAATTGTAAGCCAAAGTTAAGGACTGATTCATCACTTCACCAACACTAGTGATAGTGTGGTCTAGGGCTTTTCCACCAATCTTAAAGAGAAATTTTAAATGATCTGTATTGTGCTAAATTTCTGCAAATCCTTTACTCAACTCTTATTCAAGAGTAGAAACTTTATCTTGCACTGTCTTCAGAGAGGCATCAAAGTGAGTTCTCTGGTCTAGGAGTATTTGCTCAATTTTGCTGAGTAATTCTGAAGAAGAGAGTGTGGGTGAGGCTGAAGCAAAAGTAGAAGTAGAAGCAGTAGTAGAAGTTGTTATAATTGCTAGAGGAGGAGGGGCAACCCATGGAGGTATTTCTTCAACAATGACTGCGCTGAGTGCTCTAGTAGTGATGACTAAATCTTCTTCTTCCTCACCATAGAAAGTGGGAAAAGAGAAATCCAAATTTCTTATAGGAGCATCAGCAGGCTCTAGAGAGAGAGGAATCTCATCTGAAATTAGAATAGTTTCTGCAACTTTCTCTCGAGTTGGAGTAGGGGGTGACTTGGGAGAGGGTGACTGAGCTGGAAAGTTTTCTTGAACTAGAACTACAGTAGGGTCTTCAACTTTGTCTTCTTGGAGCAGAGGCTCATATGATCTAAGCTCTTCAATCATCTTATTTATATCATCAGATGTTTAGAGGAGGATTTCTTGGACCTGAGTATCTGATGGAAGTTCTTCTGATGGAGATAGAGGAATGGAGGTAGCTGGGGATGGGGTAAAGTTACTTTGATGTTGTTGTTCAGGAGAAGCAGGAGGAGTGGGTGACTTATCATGAAGACTTGATGAGGTAGGCTCCACCTCAACTACTGCACAAGAAGTGCCAGCACCTTGATTTAGAGAGGGAGATGGATTCATGTCATCAGAAGCAGAAATTTCCTTGGGGGCTGGCTGATCATGGGCTCTGGCAGCTTGAACTGGATTCTTGAGCTTCAGCTCCCATCTCTGAATAGATGAAATTGATTCTTTCTTCATATGATGTAGAACAGTACCTTTGGAGAAATTGAAGATTTCTGGATTTATCTCATTGAGGAGAAGGGAGACAATCCGAGCAAAGTTAGGGGCTTTGATGCTTTCTTTAATCTTGTCTAGAATAAGCATACCAAATTGAACTTTCTTGAGGCAGACTATTTTTTGCATTATGTCAAACATATTATGAGAAATATCTCTGATAGAGTATGTTTTGTAGAGGAGAATCTTTGCAATGACATCAACCAGGAATTTTCCCTATGGATTGAAATCTTACCTATTGAGAGAAATGGATTCAGGACATACACCATAGAATAAGCAAGTTCGGTCTGACTCTTCCGGACCTAGGTTGTCTTCTTCGTTGACAATGGGCATGCGAAGAAGGGTTGTGACAGAGGTTTTATCCAGCTTTATCTTAATACCTTGCACTTTGGACTTGATAACCTTGCCATTTCTCTTCACTTTGGCATTCTTGAAGAATTCCTATACTTTTGGGAATAGGATTTTGCACGGTTGTTGAAGAATGAAGTTGAGTCCGGCGGTGTTGAAAATAATTAGGAGAATGCAGAAATCATCTAAAATATCTGCAATACCGGCTGGAACAAGTTCGGAACCAATTCCAATCTTAGATGGAGGAGCCATCATCTATAAATCAGGAGAAACTGTAGCGAGGAAGAAGAATGCTCTACAACTATTGGCGGAAGACGAAGAGACTGCGGCTTACTAGAGAGAAAATTGATTCGCGTAGAGAAGGAAATCCAGATATTTCAATTTATATAACCCTAATTTGTTTATAATTAAGGTATAAAATTTCGATTTCATACCTGGGATGGGTCGGCATAGGCCTAGGTTTGCGAATAGATAAATTTGAAATAAATCACCTGGACTTCCATATACTCGAGTGACGGGAAGTACTCGAGTAGGTCTAGAGATACTTGAGTAAGTCTAGAGGTACTTGAGTATGTCTGAGGAGTACTCGAGTAAGTCTAGGGAGTACTCGAGTATGTCTAGGAAGTACTCGAGTATGACATTAGGTACTCGAGTAGGTCTTGTCTTACTCGAGTCATTGACTTAGAATTTTGGGAAATTCCAACTTTTGACTGATTTCTTCATCTTTGAGCCTTTGTATGAGTCCACCATCTCTAATCTTCTTTGTTGAGCATACCAAGTTAAGTTTTGAAGAACGAAAACTTGGACTCGTCCAGCAGCTTCGTGAAAATATCTGCAATCTGCCTGTCTGTAAAGACATATTGTAGATCTATAACTTTATTCTCCACATGCTCCCGGATGAAGTGGTATCACAGCTCTACGTGCTTTGTCCGTCTGTGTGAGACTGGGTTTTTGGCTATTGCAATTGCGCTGGAAGAGTCGCAAAATAATGGAATGTTCTGAAACTTCATATTGTAGTCTTCAAATTGATTCTTTATCCATAGCAGCTGTGCACAGTAACTGTCTGCAGAGATATACTTTTACTCAGCTATTAATATTGCAACACAGTTCTACTTCTTACTGCTCTAGGAAATAAGCCTCCTTCCAAGGAATTGGCAAGTCCCGGAAGTGCTTTTCCTATCGACTATGCTACCTGCAAAATTTGCATCTGAAAAACCAATTAGTTCACTGTCATTACTTCTTGGGTATTATAAGCCAAGATTTGGTGTGCCTTTAAGATATCTCAAAATCCGCTTTGCAGCAGTGTAGTGAGATTTCTTAGAGTTCACCTGAAATCTAGCACAAACATATGTTGAAAATATTATGTCAGGTCTACTGGCAGTAAGGTAGAGCAAGGATCCAATTATGCTTCTGTACTTGGTTTTATCAAAAGGTTTCCCTTTCTCATCCTTGTCTAGGGATATAGCTTAACCCATTGGAGTCCTCATAGAGGCTGCGTTCTTCATTCCGAATTTCTTAATTAGATCTTGTGTGAACTTAGTCTGCGAGATGAAAATTCCATCTTTAGATTGTTTCATTTGAAGCCCTAAGAAATACTTCAGCTATCCCATGCAGCTCATTTTAAACTTCCCTTGTATAAGTTTAAAAAACTTCTTGCAGAGGTTGTCATCAGTAGAGCCAAAAATGATGTTGTCGACATAGATTTACACTAGCAAAATCTTGTCATTTATTTCCCTAAGCAATAATGTCTTATCTATCTTTCCTCTTGTGAACTTGTTCTAAATAAGAAAGCTAGACAACATCTCAAACCAAGCTTGAGGAGCTTGTTTAAGACCATATAAAGCTTTTTGCAGTAAGTAAACATAATCAGGAAAGTTAGAGTCAATAAAACCTGGAGGTTGTTCCACATATACTTCTTCCTTTTTGTCACCATTAAGGAAGGCAGACTTCACGTCCATCTGATAGACGATGAAGCCCTTGAGAGCAGCATTTGCTTGTAATAACCTTATTGCCTCCAGTGTTGCCACTGGAACATATGTTTTGTCGAAGTCGATTCCTTCTTCTTGGCGATATCCTTTGGCTACGAGTCTGGCCTTATTCTTTATGATTGTTCCATCTTCGTCCATCTTGTTCTTGTAGACCCACTTCGTTCTGATGACGTTCTTGCCTTTGGGTCTTGGAACAAGTGTTCAGACTTTGCAGCGCTTGAACTATTTAGTTCTTATTCCATAGCCAGGATCCATGATGCATCCGAGTTTGCTTCCTCAAACTTCTTTGGTTCAACCTGAGAGAGAAAACATAAGTATAAATTCTCATTAGTTGTACCTCTACGAGTTCTGACACCATCCCGGGGATCTCCTATGATTTTGTCCATGGGGTGATCCTTCAGATGTCTGAGCTCTAGAGTCCTTGCATCTGGAACATCTTCAATCACTGGAGTGACTTCATCAACTTGGACGATTTCTTTATCTTGATTATCTACCTCTCCAATAGGGGTTTGAGTGGTGATCTTGATGAGCTGTTCACCTTTAACTTCAGTCGGTTCATCCAAGATAACTTCTTTTAACTTTGTACATGCATCTTCAATGGACACACTAGAAGACTTTCTCTACAGTAAACTCGTCTCATCAAATACAACATGTATTGATTCTTCTACAACAAGAGTTTTTCTATTGAAAACTCTATAAGTCTTTCTATGGCTACTATATCCTACAAAAATACCTTCAAAACTCTTTTTGCTAAACTTGGTAGTGTAATACTTACCATTGTTAAGCACGAAGCATTTACAGCCAAAAATTCTAAGATATGAGACAGTCGGTTTCCTGCCTTTTAAAAGTTCGTAAGGTGTCTTATCATGATTCTTGTTTATGAGTGCTCGATTTTGCACGTGGCATGCAGTGTTGACGGCTTCAGCCCAGAAATACTCCGGTAGTGAGGCATCACTCAACATAGTCCTGCAGGCCTCTATGAGTGTTCTATTCCTTCTCTCAGCTACTTCATTTTGTTGTGTAGTATGAGGAGATGAAAACTCATGAAAGATACCTAGGCTTTCACAGAATTCTGTCATGGCCCCAGACTTGAATTATGTTCCATTGTCACTTCTGATATTGAATACAGAACAGTTGTATTCATTCTGGACTTGCCTGACAAAATTAGTAAAGACATCGAAGGTATCTGACTTTTGTTTCAGAAAGAACACCCACGCAAAGCGCGAGTAGTCATCAATAATAACCAACGTATAGTCCTTACCTCCCAAACTTCTAACTTGCAGTGGACCTAACAAGTCCATATGAAGTAGGTGTAAACACCTATTGGAGTCTTTGCCTATTATGCTTTTAAAAGTAGCCCTTGTTTGCTTGCCTTTTACACAAGCATGACAAGGTCTGTCCTTAGCGCACTTTACATTCGGGGCATCACGTACTAAGTTCAGAGAGAATAATTTTTTAATAGTTTTAAAATTAATATGTGTTAATCTCTTGTGCCATTGGTCACCAAGAGACGTACTATCTTTTGTTAAAAAACACACTGGTGTAGAAGAGTCTATACAAATGAAATTTAAACAAAATATATTTCTACTTCGAGTGCCAGATAGAATCATTTCCATATTGTCAACAGACTTTATCAAGAACTTGTCAACATGGAATTCAACTATGTATCCTTTGTCGCATAGTTGGCTTATGCTTATGAGATTGTGTTCCAATCCCTCGACATAAGCTACATTCGAAAAGGATACACTACCGTTAGTGATCATACCATAGCCTTTAGTGATTCCTCGGTCTGAACCTCCAAAGATGACCTTTGGTCCGTTCAAGACTGGAGAGTAGTTCTGAAGTAGGCTTCTAGTCTCATTCATGTGTTGAGAGCAGCCACTGTCCAAATACCAGATAGGTGTTTTAGTGGCCTTTGGACATCCCTGCAATCATAATCAGTTTTTCTTAGGAACCCAAACATGTTTGGGTCCTTGGTCTCTTGTTAGAACACTCCCCCTACAAGGATTAGCATCATGAGTGGTCATTCTCATGTTGCCAACTTTAGGAGTTGCAACATTTCTTGGATTAAACCAACAATCGATGGAAAAATGACCAATTCTGCCATAGCACCAACAGTCAAACATGTTATATCTTTGCCTTAGGTACTCCTGATTGACCTTCTGGGATACTGGTCTAGCAGGGGTTACAGTCTTGGAGAAGGAGGCTTCATGATGATGGCAATCACATGATTTCTTCTCTTTCACAGCCTTTTCCACAATGAATTTTACCTTTGGTGCTTTATTGAAGTTATGACCATGATCATAAGGACCATAGTCCTGAAGAATTACTTATTCATAAGGTGTCTTAAAGACACTCTCACCAAAGTTTTTGGGGCGAGTCCATCCTTGGTAACGAGACTTTGGCTCTACATAAGTAGGCCTAGTCAAGTGGTAGTAGGATGAGTGAAGATCAAACTCATTAGTTGGAAATATGACTTTCTTAAAGATAGTCTGATCTTGAGGGGCCTTCACCTTTGCTTTGGCCAAGGCCTTCTTGGCGGCCTTATTCGTTCTCTGAGCCTTATTCCTCCTAGAATATTTACTAGGAGCCTTTATATGGCCTAGCCCAGCACCCTTGGCCTGAGCAGAGAACTCAGCAACAAGAGGAAGAACTACCTTGGGCTTAGAGAAACCTTTAATAAGTTTCTTTTCGGCTTCTAGTAATTCTTCCAACCCCTTGATGATTTCATCCTTCAGATCACGGTGCTTGATAGACATGTTGAACTCATCAACTGCAGTATCTAAGTCTTCTCTAAGTGAGTCCATCTTAACGACTTACTCTCTCAGAGAGCTTTCTATGGCCTTTAGAGACTTAATCTCTTTTGCCTGATTTTTCACGACCTTTCGACATTTGTCGTATGCCTTGATCAAATCCTTATACTGGGCCATGAGTTCAAACTCATCATCAGAGGAGCTGTTCTCATGATCATGCTCAAAGACTTTAGATTCAGAAAGAGGAGTGTGAGAGTTTACCTTAAAAGTGAAGTGGGGCTCTTATACATCATCTGATTGAGCCATAATCCCAAAGTAGGCTTCTTCTTCTTCACTCGACTTAGATGAGTCAAAGTCACTGAGAGTTTTTCCCTTCTTGACTTTCAGGCTCTTCTCTGTCCTCTTCTTATTGTATAAGGACTTCTTTTCTTCTCTCTTTCAACCCTCCTTTTTGTGGGGGCAATCAACGATGACATGGTCTTGCATATTACAATAGTAGCAAACAATGTCAGTTGAAATGTGTTTGTTCGGTTTAGAACCATACCTGTCATGGCTTCTTGAGCCTTTTCTGTGACAGTCACATCATGTCGTGATCTTTTATAGGAGGCATCCTTGCCTTTCTATTACTTCTTCTTGTTCAAGAATTTCTTGAACTGTCGTGAGAGTAGAGAGAATTCTCCTTCAAATAGCTCTGAGCCTGAAGTGCTTGACTCAGATGGTTCCTCTTCGCTTTCTTCTTGTGCTGGGGTAGGAGAAGTAGCCTTTCACTTCCTGGAGGTGTCTGCCTTTAGAGCAACAGACTTCTCCTTGGATGCAGACCTGCTCTTCTCTTCTTCAGCTTTCCTTGAGTTGAGTTGAAGCTCATATGACATTAGCTTTCCGAAGAGATTCTGAGGGTCTGTCTCAGCTAGCTTTCCAAACTCCAGGATAGCACACACCTTGTTATACCATTCCTTGGTTAGGGATCTCAGGAACTTGTCATTTAGCTCCCCATTAGTGAAGACCCGGCCATATACTCTTAGGTCGTTGACTATCTTGAAAAAGTTCTCAAATGTGTCAGTAATGGTATCTTTGTGCCCTTGTCAGAAGGCTTCATATTTCTGATTCAAAAGGGATCTTCTGTCATCCCTTACTTCTTCTGTACCTTCCATAAAGATGCTAAGGGACTGCAACATCTCCTTAGTAGACTGGCAGTGGATCAGGTTCTGCAACATTGAGTCATCGTGATGTAGGGATGACCGTGATTCGGACGTGACTACAATACGGACACCTACACGTTACCGAACAAGAAATAAAAGAGGGAATGCCGACCAAAAGCGAACGAAAAGGGGTCGGTTGGTTCCCAAAATCGGGGACTCGATACCACGTCCTTAGGACCTACTTCTCCAACAAGCACACAACTCACCGTAAGCCGGACTCGATACAACGTCCTTAATACCTACCTCTCCAACAAGCACACAACTCACCGCACCTACACAAGCATCTATTCATTTCAATATAGCTATTTCAAGTGCAGCAATAGTTTATTTCGGAGCGGCGGAAAACCTTTAAGAGCGATCAAAATTCGAGTCGTGATTAATTCCCTTGTTGGCATATAAAGTGCGCCGAATGGAAGAGCAAATCGAGGCTAGGCCATGTTGCACTCCCAAGACGGATCTACCAGTTCCGGACAACAAGAGATTCAATAACAACACCGTCAAATTCAGATTTTGCAAGTGACGGATTTAAAAATCACGGAAAAAACGGTGCATGAAAAACCTCCACAATTCTAAAGCAAGAATCACACAAAGGGAAGAGTTTACCCAACCGGGATGAAAGTTTCACACAAAGATAAGGTGGGAGAATCACTCTCTCCACGGATCCGCCGGCATCACACCGAAGGGTTTGCAACCTTCTTCCACGGAGTCGCACCAAGGAAGCCGCGCCGGAGTCGCACAGAACGGATGGAGGGAACAAGGGGGCGGCGGCTTCACACCACACAAGGGGGGCCGGCGGTTTCACACCACCAAGGGGGCCGGCAGCTTGGAGAAAGCTCTTGGCCGAATTTTCTCAAAGGAGAGGGAATTTAGGTTTCAAATATTAAAAGATCTTATTCCTCATAATCACCTCCTTAAATAGGAGTTTACAATAACTCTTAGCCCTCCATGATGGAGATGTAATTTCATCCATCCAAAAGGCTAAATGCACACCAAAATAAAATATTGTTCCAAATGAAAAATAACACATGCCATGAATATAAAATTATCACTTAAACATAGGATAATTTTATATTCCCAAAATATAAAATAAAGTGCATGAAAATAATAAAATTAGGCTAATTTTTCATGGCGGTTTTAGCACGCCGTGGGCGGAGGTGGTAGCGTGCACTTCCTTCGGCGTCATCACGGCGTCTCAGATATTTATGTCGTATTGCCTCGGCAACCGGGTCATCATCAAGTAGCGGTGGCACTGCATCACATCGACTGCACTTGCTATTATATTTTTAGCTTTCTTATCCAAGGAGACAAGTACAATCTCGTCTTTATCCAGATCCATCAATTTCTTTGGGACTTGCTTTGTTTGATCTATAGTGGAGGTATTCATAGGAATGTGAGGACCTTCTTCAACAATCATGAAGATCCTGGGATCCACAGCTTCCATGAAAAACTTAATTCTTTCTTTCCACATGGGAAAGTTATTCTTTGATCATACTGGAAGCTTGGCAAAATCATTAGTCTTGTTCATGCTTGGATGATCTCAAAAGACAAGTTGGGACGGATCCGATCAAGGTGTTAACCTTTTAGCGATCAACCTCCCTCTGATACCAATTAAAAAAGTTCAGTTGTCTACCTAAATCACCTAGAGGGGATGAATTGGTGAGCTTTGCGTCTTTTTGCGGAATAAAAATTTAAATACTATACATACTGATACATCAAGCATTCACAGACGAAAAAATATTTATAGTGGTTCCCAACCTTGGGTACGTCCACTTTCCCTCACCTATCTAGCAAACCACTAGACTCGGCTACTCCACTATCTCGAATTGAAAAATCAATCCTATGCCTCGAAACAACGTTCCTACAAACTCGATCCAAACGCTACACTTGGAAGGTAAAACTTCCTACAACTCGGAGAAAATTCTCCTACAAGAAATAAGTTGAGAGAAATAGAAATACAAACAGTAATCTTTAAATCTTGAAACGATTTGCCTAGATCTTCTTCTTGTAGACGTTGAGGCTTTATAAGAAAAATTGAAGAAGATTTCTCCGCAAAAGTAGATCTGAAAACTTCTCTTGACTTCACCAGATCAAAGAAAGAGATGATGAAGAATGAACAGAATATCTCGATCTGGAAATCAAACTTGATCTGAATCTTGAAGTCGAAAACCCTAGCCCTGGAGACATGGAGATCGTCGGCAGCGGCGGCGAATTTCATTTTGGAGAGAGAAACGCGATTCAGAAAACTTTAGAATAATATGATTATTAGCTTTAGGGTTAATCGGTCTTGACAAGTCCTATTTATAAGATATCCCCAAACGCTCATAATTATTCTTAATGAAGAACACGTGGACCAATCACGTCAAAGTATTTTAAAATCCCGTAAAATCTGGACTTAGAGAAATTTCTGAAAAACTGACTTATATACTCGAGTCATCATATACCTACTCGAGTACTTGAAGTCATTACTCAAGTAGGGGAGAAAGAGACTACTCGAGTATTTACTTAGAAAAATATCCAGAATTGAAGAGGAGATACTCGAGTAGATAAAGACATACTCGAGTGCTAAGCTGATTACTCGAGACAAGGAAATTGGACTACTCAGTATAAGACAGGTTACTCGAGTGAGAGAGTTCAACTACTCGAGTGAGTAGAATAAGTACTCGAGTCAAATACTTAAAGAAATTTCTGAGCAGGGAAAAAGATATACTCGAGTACTGAAAATGAACTACTCGAGTGAATGAGATCTACTCGAGTATGTGGATAAACTACTCGAGTAAAGTACTTAGAAAGTTTTCTGAGATAGAGAGCAAAGAATTACTCGAGTATAGACTCTGGACTACTCGAGTAGTATATAGACTACTCGAGTATAGGAATTTAACTACTCAAGAGGAAAGAATCTACACGAGTCCCTGACTTCTGTTACACGAGACAAATGACTTAACTACTCGAGTGTAAAATCTGACTACTCGAGTATTTAACTTAGAAAAATTTTGAGAGGAGAAACTGGTGACTCGAGTATAAGAGTTCAACTACTCGAGTATCATTTCACTTACTCGAGTATAAATACATCTACTCGAGTAAATGACTTAGAGAATTTTTCTTCATTGAAATTCTTTTCTTCAAAGAGGGTCACCAACACTTCTATATCCAATCTGTGGTGCTTGTAATATGAAGTGAATCCTAATAGAGAGGCTACACATGGGTCAACACCATGGATCACATAATGAGGGATTACATTGTATGGTCTTGTGTTTGATGACCCATTGTAGACTTACGTTGGTCTACACTTGGCAATATAGTCATTCAAACACATAACTCAAGCAAGGCATAAAATAAAACTTAATTCATCTTAGTTTAAGGGTGACTTTGTACAAATCTGAGTAATTATGGATGTAATACTATACAGCTTCGTCCATGGAGCTGAGTGGATTACACAATGTCTACCATGTCTCCGTCTTGAGGAAAGCTTTGGTAGAGGCTAGTGTGGTGATCGAATCGGCATTAGTGCCGATATAAGAGTGTTGGAATACCCTAGTTTGGATTTGGGTCAGGATCACTATGTCTTTAGGACTTTTAGTTTGACCCATCATGTATAGCTAAGGGTCATAGGATGTGCTCGGTCAGAGGATCTCAGAAATTGAAGAAATCAGCCAAGAGAAAACAGTCAAGAGAAGAATTCAGAATTCAACCTTGGCGTCGAGCTCAGATCGACGAGATGAGTTCAGGCGTTGAGCTGAGATCGACGATCTCTGAGCTCAGGTCCACGAGACATCGAACTATGTTCGACGATCTCCGAGCTCAGATCGACGTTTTCTTTCCCAGACCAGCTCCAATATCTCTGAGCTCAGATCGACGATAGTTGAGCTCAGATCGACGATCATCTTGTTGAGATCGACAATTTCTACCATCACACTGAACGAAAGTTCCCAAGCAGATTTTCAGGATAACCTTTGTCCAATCAAAGTGAATTGTTCATATTCCAACACAGCTTTATTATAGGACAGTAACAAGAATACATTTATGGAGATTATAGCCGTTGGAATAACTAAGATGCAGCAGTAATAAATGCAAGAATTCAAATGACCGTTGACCTTCTATCAGAATATATGCACAGAGATACAGAGGAACAAAAAGAGAAGAAAGTAGTGAAAACAGAACAGAGAAGAGAAGAAAAGAAAATAGAAAGAGATACAGTAATGAGAGTTCCAGGAAGAACTCAACATCACCTGTACAGCCAGTGCTCTTCTCAGATCTACTATTCCAGGAAGCCTGAAGAAACAACTACTCTACATCAGTCTGAAGGCTTACTAGAAGATCAACATCATCAAGGCTTCGTCATTCACACTCCAAGACAACTCACATTTCAGCCTTTGTTGAAATCATCATTTGCTGGAGCAGTCATACATTGAAGACCTATCACCCTTTGCAAAGCTTCCACTCTTGAACCTACTGCTAATCTCAGGGGGAGCTTTGACAACATCATCAAAATACACTTATGCTTCTCTTTGATTATTGAACAGAGAAGACAACATCAACTCTCCCTTCCCCACTGTACAAAGGGTTCTTGAACTCCCTTCAAAAGTTCTACCTTGTTTTTGAGACCTTGTCAAAACTCAGTGATGGTAAGAAACCTGATCAAAAAATCAAGTTTAGTTTTTGAGCACCTTATCAAAAGCTCATTGGTGCCCAGGACACCTGATCAACTCTTCCTATAGTGGATTTCCTACCTAGGGTGGTAAAAGAGTGGACTACCCAAGTTTAGGGGAACCACTTTAAAATTCTTGTGTCGTCTGGTTTGCCTTTATTTCTTTTCTTTATTATTCTTGCTGTGTGTTTGCTCCAATCTCTAGGATAGATCTCACTTTCAATTGGTATCAGAGGGAGGTTGGTTATATAACAACTAAACCATCACTAGGTTGGTTGCTTATACAGGCTAACACCTGAACCAAAAGATCTCTCTTTTGATCCATCCTAGTTAGTTTAATTGTTTTGTTTTTCACATAGCAAGAATATGGAATATTCTAGCACCAGACCTATTAAGTGCAACATAAACAAATTTGCACTTTGGAAGACAAGAATTAAGCCATTTATGGACAATATTGATGAAGAAATATTTTATGCCATTATGACAGGTCTCCCAACCTCAGCAACAACAACTAAAAGAGCCAGGCTAGCTGATGCCAGAGCCATGATTATCCTAGCACAGTCATTATCTGATGACTTGCTCCAGGAAGTTGTTGAATGCTTAACAGCTAAGGAGATATGGGGTTCTCTTCATCAAATGGATTCTGAACCAGTGGATGGAACAATAGAAAGAAGCCATAACATCTTATTTGAAGGAGGAGAATCAGTATCCCTAGATGTTATTTGGGATGTATCAGATGATGAATCATCATTTGAAGATGAAGAGGAGGAAGCAAGGGCAAAAAAATTCTGCTTAATGGCCATCAATACTTCCTGCAGCAGTTTAGAGGCTGAACAAACAAAAGGAAAATCAAAACCTGAAGAGGATCAGGTATTATCTAACTTTGTTTTCAGTTCAGTTAACTTAGAACTTCAATTTTGCTACCAAGATTCAATAAAACTTGAGGAGGAAACAAAACTTCTCAGAGGAATGTTATCAGAATTATTCAAAGGAAGAAGAAACATTTTAATCGACGAAATGAGTTCAGACCGTCGAACTCAGATCAACGATCCTATATAAAATCATCGAACTCAGTCTACTTTTTCATAAATTTGATTTATAATTATAAGGATAAACTACTTAAAATATTTTCAAATCCTTTTCCTATTTGGAACAAATTTATTAGGAAATATCTTTTCTTAGGGTTGCTTCTATCTTTTTGATATCTTGTTCAAAATTATGTTAGGATTTCTGTATGAGAATTCTCTATCAGATAACTTTATATTTCTTATAGATCATTTTCTAAATTCATCTAGATTGAGTCCTCTACTCTAGTTGCATTGGTCAGCAGTGATTATGGCACTGAGTTTGAATCTCTTCTTATGAAAAGAAATTCTATAGGAAGGAAGATATCAGACTTTTTTTTAGATTCAGAACCCTAATAAAATTTGCTGAACAAATATCATTTTTCTGCTAACATATCTTTTTCAAGGAGAGAGCAATCTTTACCATAGCCTTCTGCAGGTACCATCTATAAGAGTAAGCTGGATGACTCAATCAAAATCCAATTTTCAAAGTCATCCCAACATCCTCAAATCACAGTTACTGCATCAACATAGGGGGAGATTGTAAAGCCAGCAGTAGTTAGTTTTAACAGCAGCAGAATGCCAGCAGCAGTCAGTTTTAACAGCAGTAGAATGCATGCAGCAGTCAGTTTTTAACAGCAACAGAAGACAACATGCAAAGCTTTTCTTTTTATAACTTATGCTTTGTAATATTTATTGTAAAATTTTCATCTAAATAGTAATCCTAACCCAAATAGGGGGAGATTGTTGGAACACCCTAGTTTGGATTTGGGTCAGGATCACTATGTCTTTAGGACTAATAGTTTGACCCATCATGTATAGCTAAGGGTCATAGGATGTGCTAAGTCAGAGGCTCTCAAAAATTGAAGAAATCAGCCAAGAGAAAACAGTCAAGAGAAGAATTCAGAATTCAACCTTGGCGTCGAGCTCAGATCGATAAGATGAGTTCAAACGTAGAGCTGCGATCGACGATCTCTGAGCTCAGGTCCATGAGGCATCGAACTCTGTTCAACGATCTCCGAGCTCAGATCGACGTTTTCTGTCCCAGACCAGCTCCAATATCTCTGAGCTCAGATCGACGATAGTTGAGCTCAGATCGACGATCATCTTGTTGAGATCGACGATTTCTGCCATCACACTGAACGCAAGTTCCCAGGAAGATTTTCAGGGTAGCCTTGGTCCAATCAAAGTGAGTTGTTCATATTCCAACACAGCTTTATTACAGGACAGTTACAAGAATGCATTTATGGAGATTATAGACGTTGGAATAACTAAGAGGCAGCAGTAATAAATTCAAGAATTCAAATGACCATTGACCTCCTATCATAATATATACACAGAGATACAAAGGAACAAAAAGAGAAGAAAGTAGTGAAAAACGAATAGAGAAGAGAAGAAAAGAAAATAGAAAGAGATACAGTAATCAGAGTTCCAGGAAGAACTCAACATCACCTGTACAGCCAGTGCTCTTCTCAGATCTACCGTTCCAGGTAGCCTGAATAAACAACTACTCTACATCAGTCAGAAGGCTTACTGAAATATAAACATTATCAAGGCTTCATCATTCACACTCCAAGACAACTCACATTTCAGCCTTTGCTGAAATCATCATTTGCTAGAGCAGTCATACATTGAAGACCTATCACCCTTTGCAAAGCTTCCACTCCTGAACCTACTACTAATCTCAGGGGGAGCTTTGACAACATCATCAAAATCCTCTTGTGCTTCTCTTTGATTGTTGAACATAGAAGACAGCATCAACTCTCCCTTCCCCACTGTATAAAGGGTTCTTGAACTCCCTTCA
Source organism: Platanthera zijinensis (assembly GCA_039513925.1). Lineage (NCBI taxonomy): Eukaryota > Viridiplantae > Streptophyta > Magnoliopsida > Asparagales > Orchidaceae > Platanthera > Platanthera zijinensis. The sequence continues at coordinate 1,946,295 of CM077078.1, read as the reverse complement.
AAAGTTCTGCCTGGTTTCTAAGACCTTATCAAAACTCAGTGGTGGCAAGACACCTGATCAAAAAATCCAGTTTGATTTTTGAGCACCTTATCAAAAGCTCATTGGTGCCCAGGACACCTGATCAACTCTTCCTGTAGTGGATTCCTACCTAGGGTGGTAGAAGAGGGACTACCCAAGTTTAAGGGAACCACTATAAAATTCTTGTGTCGTCTGGTTTGCCTTTAATTCTTTTCTTTATTATTATTGCTGTGTGTTTGCTCTAATATCTAGGATAGATCTCACTTTCAAAGAGGACTTGAGGATGCGAGTTCGTCTAGTTAGTATAGAACACTCAGAAATTTGGCAGTTGCGGAACAAAGAGGTCAAACTCGTAAAAGTTCGATGGGACAACTGCGGTCATGAGGAGCTTTTTGAGAGCGAGAGTAGACCATGCTTGAGGAGTATCCCAAGCTTTTCTTCTCAGGTACCATTTAAGTTGTGTGTATGTTCTATTTTAATTTCGGGACTAAATTCTTTTAAGGGGGGAGAATTGTAATGCCCCGAAACTCAAAAGAGAATGGATGGCAATTTCAGGCCAAGTTGGGTTCTGAATAGGCTGACACGGCATGTGACATGGGCGTGTCACAAGACATATCATGATTGAGATAGACGATTTATTTGGGAGGTCGTCAAATTACGATCGACGTTTGAATGGGGCCGGACACACGACCTAAGACACAGGAGTATCCCAAGCCATGTCTTACTCGGGATGTTTGCCGAGTTACTTTAAGATAGTTACACGGCCTGGGACACGAGCATGTCCCAGGTCATGTCTGGCACACGGCATGTGATATGGGCTTGTCACATGGCCGTGTCCTATTCAGGATGTGATGGTTTCAGCGTCGATTGGGGCACACGGCCCATGACACGGGCGTGTCCATGGCTGACACGGGCGTGTCCCAAGCCATGTCAGAGTCCGTGTCCCGTTCTAGATTTTCCTTGTTTGCGGCGAGTGAGGAATACGGCCTTGGACACGGGCATGTCGCAAGCCGTGTTCAGCCCAGTAATTTGACTTTAAGTGTGAATCATGGTTGTTCGTTTCCTTCTTTTGGGATCCAAGGGCCTCGATTAGTCCCTACTGGTATTTGGCCGGGAATAGAGTTTTCAAACCCTCATTTGCACTTTGAGCTTTCTCTTTCCAAGGTTTAGAGAGAGGTGAGAGAAAGGAAGAAAAAGGAGGTCAACTCTTGTCGCCGATGGAGCTTCGGAGCCCCAATTCTAGATCTGAGACCGGATATGCGAAGGCGAGGCCGTTACAGTGCTTTTCATCCGACTAAGTTTCTCTATGGCTAGGAAGAGGGGTCGTAAGGTAACGACGCATCTCTTGGTTTCTTGGATGCGTGCATTGCATCTTTTCCTTTCAAGCTTTTAGGCACCAAATCTCTCAAGTGAGAGTGGTTTGGGTCATCATGGTTCAAAGGGAACAACCGGGCTGATTGTGTCTGTTCCCGGCATGATATTGCATTAGAGATCCGCTCCGTTAGTGGATTAGGCATTGTGGGTGAAGCCATAGTCGCGATTGTTAGTCCGACTCGGTGATGTTGCATAGCGAGCCTTATGGATTCGGTAGAAATCCATTGCGGCAAGATTCTATTTATGATGTATGTGTTTTCCCCTTTTCTCGAGTGAGTACTTATAGACAGAATCGGGCAAGGTTAGCTCCGCACTGGCGGTAGATGGTTTACTTGGTGCGCGGGAACGTTCCAGTACAAATGGAGGATTAGGGTGGGAAAGGTCATGGATGGTGATGTGATAAGGCATAGCTTTGTCTCCATGGTCAGCTGGCCATCCAATGACGTGCAAGTCATGTGGGGAGAGTGTCCCGACGAGACTAGTCCCCTTCTGTGAGACTGACGAGAATGCCAAGCGTAGGGCAAGCCCGGGCAATAAAGCCATGAGCGGGTGGGGTCCAGCAAAGGTTCTTAGAATTGATTTGTGTGTGAGAAGGAATCCTGATGCGGGAAGTCAGAGTTTGCAGGCAAGCCCGGGTTTAAGACCCATGAGCGGGTGGGGCCTTGAAAAGATTTCCATTTAGCGGCTTCTAGGCTGTTAGGGGCATTGTTGTCACAACCCGCATTTTCTCTGAGGAAAAAGTACTATTAGAGTAAGAGAAAAAACGTGTCATGATGCCACGTCGAACAGGGGATAACTACTAATGCTCAGGTAAAACCATCTACTTTACTTTGTGAAAATTCATAAGTTTAATGATTAGGAAAATCAGTTATATTTTTAAAGGATGTATCCCTCGGCTCGGTGGATCACCTAGTCCAAAATTTAAAACTATACTTAAACGTTGCGGAAAATACTTTATTCAGGTTTGACTCCCTAAGAGAGTGCATAAGTGCCCCTAGAGGACAACTTATACTATGTAAGACCCTACATTTAATTTATACTATATATAAAAAAATGATCTTTTTACGTTGTTTGGAAAATAGTGTTTGAGTTTTATAAAACATGCTGATCTTGTGATTTACTTATAATAATAATTTTAGGTTTAAAAGTAACTAGCATCCTAGCATAAATCATCCCCAGAGCAAGTAGACTCTCTCCAGTAAAGGTAGCAGCAAATAGTAACATATCTAGTATCAAGGTAAAACTACTAGTGGGCGCCAACAAACTGATAGGAACCCACTGGCAAGTATGTATGTATGTAAGAAAAAAACACGAAACTACCTCACAAAACAAAGAACTGATCTCTATAGCACCATAGACCACCAGCAACTACACAGCACCACAAACCGTCAGAGCAGCTACTATCCAGAATCTGAGGCATTCAAAGAAGAAAGAATACCTCAGCAAGCAAAACAAGAAAACTACACGAAAGTGTCAATCAGAAGATAAGTGAAAGAGGAAAACAAAGCAGTAACAGTCACAACTTCCCAAGGCAAGACAAAAAAAGGAATTGCACTAGGTGCGAGGAAACAGCATCGACCCTGCCCAAAAACTAAAATCCTGCAGAGTTTACTAGGCTACCATGAGCCCAAAATGCTGTAATCTATCAAGGAAGAAACGTCTAACACCCTAAGCTGTGAGATATGGTAGTAGCAAAATAAACAATGTGGATCCGGGTTGGAGGCAAACTCAGTCCCCCATCCACCATTTCCAAGCCAACAAAGCTCAAGGGTCTATATGTGAAAGCACTAGAGACCTTCCACCCCTTGCCCAGCCCGTACCTGGAGCAAGACAGAAGAAAAGGGTGGCCACGGCTAAATTACACAACACCACCCCCATTAAGAGCTTCAAACCACCACTACTAACCACGACCCACGATTCGGACTTTAGGAAAGAAAAACATAGCCGACAATGAACCTCAGAATTAAGGAGTTCACTCAAGAGCGAAAATCAAGGTAAGGGAAAAGTGTTGAAATGACTCAACACGGCTTGGCGCTGAGTGGGCCCCACTCACTCAGCGCCTAACCAGACCTTGGCATTGAGTGAGTTAGCCTCACTCAGCGCCAGAATAACCATGGCGTTGAGTGAGGTTCACTCACTCAATGCCCTCGGCAAGAACAGCTCTGGCATTGAGTGAGCTAACCTCATTCAACGCCAAAACAGCTATGGCGTTGAGTGAGGTTCACTCACTCAACGCCTCCCGCAAGAAAATTCTAGCGTTGAGTGAGCTGACCTCACTCAATGCCAAAACAGCTATGGTATTGAGTGAGGTTCACTCACTCAACGCCCTGGCACTTAATTGCAAACAGGGACTGTGGCGTTGAGTGAGCTAGCCTCAGTAAATGCCAAAACTGCAATGGCGTTGACGAGGTTCACTCACTCAACACCCTTCCACTTAGTCACAAAAGAAGACTGCGACGTTGAGTGAGTCCACCTCACTCAATGCCAAAACAGCAATGGCGTTGAGTGAGGTCGACTCACTCAATGCCAGAGGACCTGGCCGCAAAGAAGGGTTGTGGTGTTGAGTGAGTCTACCTCACTCAACGCCAAAGAAAAAATGGCATTGAGTGAGATTCACTCACTCAACGCCATAGGACTTGGCCACAAACATGCCTATGGCGCTGAGTGAGTTCACCTCACTCAACGCCAAAACTGAAATGGCATTGAGTGAGGTCGACTCACTCAACGCCAAAGTACTTAGCCTCAGAAAAGGCTGTGGCATTGAGTGAGCCCACCTCACTCAATGCCAAAGTACTCGGCCGCACAGAGAGCTACGGTGTTGAGTGAGTTCACCTCACTCAACGCCAAAACCGAAATGGCGTTGAGTGAGGTCAACTCACTCAACGCCAAAGTACTTAGCCTCAGAAAAGGATGCGGTGTTGAGTGAGCCCACCTCACTAAACACCAAAGTAATCGGCCTCACAGAAAACCACGGCGTTGAGTGAGTTCACCTCACTCAACGCCAAAATGGAAATGGCGTTGAGTGAGGTCGACTCACTAAACGCCAAAGTACTTAGCCGCTAGCAGGGGCTGCGGCGTTGAGTGAGTCCACCTCACTCAACGCCTTAGTACATAGACAAATAAAATACACCTAACTTATGCTGTGGCATTGAGTGTGTGCACCAAACTCAACGCCAAAACAGTATTGGCTTTGAGTGTGTGCACCACACTCAACGCCTAAACCAAAGAGCTCCAAACTTGGCTCCTACAAGATCATACAGCAGGTACCCCCCCCCCCCCTCTGCCACTCTCCCTCTCCCTCGGCTCCACCTGCAAAGCATCAAACTAGACTTTAATTTGGAGTCTAAATGGCGGAAATATGCCAGTGGGTTGAGCACAAACGACACAAGGAGAGGGGCTCATAAGGGTAAACTAAAACCCTAATTTAGCAAAGTAAAAGAGCAAGCTTTGCTTCTAACCTAGGGCTAACCGGGAAGCTAAGACGGGGAAGATCAAAACAGCAAGTGCAAGAACCACTTGCCTCGTTTTCCGACGAAGCTTGGTCGGCTTTCCCTTATCTTCACACGGCACTAGCAGCAGTAACACCCTAACAGCAAAAATCTCGAACTTTAATGGCGGAAAAAGGGCCAAAACCAGAATTTTGGGCCTCCTAAAAACTCCACGAAAATCAAATCTCTTACCATAGAAAAATAGATCTAAGTGAGAGCAATCCAAATCCGCCTTCAGAATCAAATTTCGTCCTTAAACACTCCCAAAATCGACGTCTGAAGGGTAGCAGGTCGGCGGTTTCTCCGCTGCTTTTCCGCGTACAGGAGAGGCGAGTTCGGTCTCGGGAAGAAGAAGAAGAGTGGGCCCGCCATCTACTGATTAAGGCTTTAAAATAAAAAGACACGCCTATTCGGCCCTAACCGCTGCCTAAACTGCCAGTTCACTTAAGCTAAGAAATTTCTAATTTTCTTTTACTAATAGCACACCCAAAACGACTCGAAAACCGAACTACCTCGGAATTCGACGAAATTTGCACCGTAGCTAAATACCCATGCTACAAACACATCGGCGAAATCGAAATTAACTTTTGACGAACAAAACTCGAGTTATACCCACCCGAAGTCAAAACACAAGCATCCCCCGAGAGGCCACACCAGGTCACCCAAAACGACCCGGCTTGCTAGGGAGATCTTGCCAATAGACTACAAAATAGGCCACTCAATTCTGAGGAGTTAAGACCGCACTCCACAGATGACACAAGACAAGAAAACGCGTCGAAGTAACGCCAAACGGGAATTAAATAATCGCAGAAAAATTGGGTGCATTACATTCACTCCCCCTAAAAGAAAGTTTCGTCCCGAAACTTTACGCACAACACTTCTAATATAGAAGGAAAAGTAAAAAAATAGGAGTTACAAGAAAGGAAACATACCAATCAAATCAGGGAAACAGGTGAGGGTGAGCCTTCCTCATAGCCGACTCTAGCTCCCAAGTCGCGCTCTCCAAATCCTGATTCTTCCATAGAACTTTCACCATCGGGATGGACTTCCTTCGCAGCACCTATTCTTTAGTATCCAAAATGCGGACCGGCACTTCAAAAAAAGAGAGATTAGGCTCCAACTGTGGCACAACATCCAAGACCTGCCAACTGCTGCGCACACACTTCCATAATTGGCTTACATGGAATACATTATGAACACTTGGGAAGCTTGCTGGCAAATCAAACCTGTAAGCTGACACGCCAATCCGCTCCACAATCTTAAACGGGCCCACATACCTCGGGTCCAATTTCCTATTCTTACCGAACCTCTTAACACCCACCATTGGGGAAACCTTAAGAAACACAAGGTCCCCTATAGAAAACTCCAAGGCAGACCTACACCGATTGGATTTCTTCTCATATCTCTCCTGAAATATACGAAGCTTTTCTCGGATAAGCTTCACTGCGACTTCCATCTCCTCAAGTGCATCCGGACCCAACAAAGGTCTCTCACCTACCTCAGCCCAAAACAGGGGAGTTCTGCAGCGCCTCCCATACAAAGCTTCAAACAGAGCCATTTGCATACTTTCTTGATAACTGTTGTTGTATGTAAACTCCATAAGTCGCAACCGCTCATCCCACGCTCCACCGTGGTCTAAAATATAGCATCTGATCATATCCACAACTATCTGATTCACCCGCTCTGTCTGCCCATTGGTCTATGGGTGGTAAGCAGTAGAATACCTCAGGTCTGTACCAAAACCCTCCTACAGACTCTGCCAAAAATAAGAAGTAAACCGGGAGTCTCGATCAGAAATGATGCTAACAGGCACACTGTGCAATCTGATGACCTCATTCAAGTACAACTCTGCTATCTTCTTCATCGGGTAATCAATCTTATACGGCATGAAGTGAGCACACTTCGTCAGTCTATCCACTATAACCCAAACAGAATCAAATCTCTTTTGAGATTTTGGTAAGCCCGTGATGAAGTCCATAGAAATGCTTTTCCACTTCCATGTCGGGATCTCTAACAAAGTCAACTTGCCACCAGGCCTTCCGTGATCGGCCTTCACACGCTTGCAAGTGTGGCACTCAGCAACAAATCAGGCTATTTCACTTTTCATGCCATACCACCAGACAATTTGCTTCAAATCACGATACATCTTTGTAGATCCTGGATGGTAGGCAACACTGGATCCATGAGCCTCTCTGCATATCATACCTCTGATGTCTCCTACAGAGGAGATACAAAATCTACTGTGGTACTTCAAAGTACCTGCATCATCGATAGTAAAATCTGGCAACTCCCCCTTCTCAGTCCTGGAGTATAAGTGCAGAAGATCCGGATCATCCTTCTGGTGCAACCTAGTAAGAGAAATCCAAGACGGCTCTGCCACTGCCAAACTTCTCTGCATGCCACAACATCCCACTGAGATATCCATCAATAAGAACTCTTCCACTAAACGATCGGCGGAGAGATTAAAGATCTTCCCCGTCTTCTGACTCAGAGCGTCGGCCACCACGTTGGGCTTGCCTGGATGATACATGATCTCTACACCATAATCGGCCACATACTCTAGCCACCGTCGTTGGCGCAGATTCAACTCCTTCTGCGTTAACACGTACTTCAGGCTCTTATGATCCGTGAAGATCTTGCACTGAGCCTCATAAAGTAGATGCCTCCACAGCTTCAACGCATAAATCACCGCTGCAAACTCAAGGTCATGCGTTGGATAATTCTTCTCATGAGTCTTCAATTGCCTTGACTCATAGGAAATCACTTTTCCAACCTGCATCAACATGCAACCCAGACCAACATGCGAAGTATCCACGTACACATCATAATCCATACCCTCAGTAGGTAGGGTCAGACCGAGAGCAGTGCACAATCTGTTCTTTAGCTCCAGGAAGGCTTCTTCGCACTTCTCACTCCAAACAAAGGCCGCGTTCTTCTGAGTCAACTTGGTCAAAAGTGCAGCTAGGGTAGAGAAACCCTCCATGAACCTCCTGTAGTAGCCGACCAACCCTAGAAAGCTCCTGATCTCCTTGGGCGTTCTCAGCCTACTCCAATCCATCACCGCTGCGATCTTTTCTAGGTTGACCGAGATCCCATCCTTGTCCACCACGTGGCCTAGAAACGAGACCTAAGGCAACCAAAATTCGCACTTTCTCAGCTTAGAGAATAACTTGTGATTCCTCAACTCCGTTAGAACCAAGCGCAGATGCTGCTCATGCTCCTCAGCACTACAAGAATAAGCCAAGACGTCATCGATGAAGACAACAACAAACTTGCCTAGGAAAACCTTGAACACCCGGTTCATCATATCCATGAAAGCTGATGGTGCGTTGGTCAGACCAATGACATCACCAAGAACTCAAAATGTCCATGCCTCGATCTAAACGCAGTCCGTGGAATATCTGCCTCACGGATCCTGAGCTGATGATAGCCAGAACGAAGATCGATCTTGGAGAACACCGTGCTACCGCGCAACTGGTCAAATAAGTCATCGATCCTCGGCAGAGGGTACCTATTCTTAATAATGACTTTGTTCAACTCCCTATAGTCGATGCAAAGTCGCATCGACCCATCTTTATTCTTTACAAACAAAACAGGAGCACCCCAAGGCGACGAACTCTGCCTGATAAATCCTTTTGCCAATAGCTCATCCAACTGGACTCGCAACTCCTCTAACTCACGAGGGGCCATCCGGTACGGCGCCTTAGCAATAGGACGCGTACCCGGTTCCAAATCAATCACAAATTCAACATCCTGATCGGGAGGAAGACCAGGAAGATCATCAGGAAACACATCAGCGAAACCGCGAACAACGGGAATCTCCTTTCAGCGCGGTATACTAACAGCGGTCCCAACCACCGAGACTAAACAAGCAAAACAACCAGAAGGAAACAACTTTTGAGCACATACCGCAGAAAAGATAGGAGAATCTTTGCACGGATCAGCATACATGCTTCCCGGCTGACCATTGTCCTTGATGAAGTCCAAGCGCTTCCCTTTTCATTTAATGACCGCATCATACTTAGACAGCAATTCCATGCCCAGAATAACATAGAAGTCCTCCAGATCAATCATCTTCAAGTCTGCCTTCGCAAGAAAGTCTCCCAACAAAACAGGGCAATCTGGCCTGCCCAAATATGATAACACAGATTCACCAGAGGGAAACTTGACACGGAAGGTATCCCGAACTCGATCTAGAGTAAACCGATGTCGCTCCACAAAGGCTCTAGCAACAAACGAGTGGGTAGCACCGGAGTCAAACAGAACACACGCCCAGCGGTTCTTCACCTTAAATTTCCCTATAGGAGTATATATAACTAAGGAACTACAAAAACAAAACTGCATTCATTCTAGTAAAACAAGAATAAGACCTTCGGGTTGGAAAAAAAAACAACTAACCTGAGATGACCTGAGTCGAAGCTTGAGCCTCCTCGGAAGAGATCACGTTCAGCTTTCCCTTGCCCTTGTCCACACACTAGGGTAGAGGTAGTGCCTGAAGTGGAACTGCATGAAGAGTAGGCTGGACCTGAGGACACCTAGTCTTGATGTGGCCCTTCTGCCCACACTGATAGCAGACTTTATCCTTGGACCATCACTTAGCAGCATCATGCCTGGGTCGCTTGCAGACAGAACAAGAGACATCCTTCCTAGGAGCACCCTGAATCGCATGAACCTGCTCCTTCTTCTGAGCTGCTGCCTTCTTGAAACACCTCTCAACAGGGTGGCCTGACTGGCCACAGAAGATGCACACCACCTTGCTCTTCTTTCCCGAATCAACACCGGGTACCTGGGGTTTCTTCTCCTCCACAGACTTCCTCTTGTCCTTCCTCATTTGCTGGCCCCTACTCTTTGCGATCTCAATAGCCTCCATCTTCAGAGCAGCCTCCACTACCCCCGCATAAGTCTCTGATCCATAAGCACTAGTCAACTGCTACACCTCGCTCCTCAAGCCACCAAGAAACTGCTTGACTCGATCAGCCTCAACACTCACCAAACCAGGAGCAAACCGGCTTAACTTGCTGAATTCTATCTCATAATCATCAACCGTGAGTTGCCTTTGCTTCAGGTGGAGGAAGTCGTTCATAAGGCGGTCACGCTCGACCGAAGGCAAGAACTTCCTCAGTAGCATTTCCTTGAATACTTCCCAAGAGCAACCAGCTACCAAGCTCTCCTTTTATCTAAGCCACCAACTCTTAGCCAAACCTTTAAGCTGATAGGTGGCTATCATCACCCTCTGATCATCTGCAATACCGAAGTACGAGAACATATCCTCCATGGAGATCAGCCAATCATCTATGACCATGAAATCTGCCTTCCCATCATAAGTAGGAGGGCTAAGTCTCTGAAATTGAGAGATAAATGCCATTTCTGCTGGCACCACCACTAGAGGTCTCAGGGGTACAGGAGGAGGAGGAACAGCTAACCCCCTGCAGGGCCGTGCGCTCCCTGAGTCTGTCCTTCCACCACAACCACCAGAGACTGGATCTGGGCTCGCACATCTACCAACTGCCTACTCAAGGAATCGCTACTCTGCCGCAAGCTCTCGATCACCGCATCATTCTGCGCTCCAGATGACTCACCCTCAGACAAGGGAGTCGATCTATTCGAAGGACGTCTTGCCATCCTAAAATCATAACAACACTAGTCAGATCATAGTACAACAGCTACAACTATCTACAAGTACGGACAATACATACATAAATATGAACTTAAAGCTGCTAAACTTGCTCTGGGAGTTTATCTTTTTACAAAAATTGATGTTATGCCCTAACCTAGGATGGTTAACCACCACCATACTAACTCCTGTGCCTATATCGGGAATGCATGACTTTATATTATTTTTTACTCAAAAATTATGTGTGTACATATGTCATCCTACCAGTTTTTAGCTTGGCACGTTGTGCTTATGTAATGTTATGCCATGCATGTGTTTGCTTTGCATTCTAAAAAAAGGTCCTAATGCATGATATGAGCGACGTACATATGAAAATGTTCTGCATCCCATACTACATAACATCCTCATGCAACGAAAAGAAAATGAGCTAGTCGCAGCCATGTGGTGAGGTTATGCATCCCATACTACATAACCCTCACATGTTGGCCCTATGGTGGATCCATATACGAACACATATTATGCATCACATACTACATAATATGCCCTGTATACTTCATGTTATGCTATGAGTATAGTGTTCGTGCTTTTGCCAAGACGTGCTGATGACATATCGGTGTGTGAATGACATGATGCTGAACTACTAATCCAATCAAAAGGGATGGTTGCCTGACTAACTTGTCAAGTAACCTCCCTCTGATACCAACTGTCACAACCCGCATTTTCTCCGAGAAAAAAGGATTATCAGAGTAAGAGAAAACACATGTCATGATGCCACGTCGAATAGGGGATAACTGCTGACGCTTAGGCAAAACCATCTACTTTACTTTGTGAAAATTCATAAGTTTAATGATTAGGAAAATCAGTTATATTTTTAAAGGCCGTATCCCTCGGCTCGGTGGATCACCTAGTCCATAATTTAAAACTATACTTAAACGCTGCGAAAAATACTTTATTAAGGTTTGACTCCCTAAGAGAGTGCATAAGTTCCCCTAGAGGACAACTTATACTATGCAAGACCCTACATTTAATTTATACTATGTATATAAAAAATGATCTTTTTACGTTGTTTGGAAAATAGTGTTTGAGTTTTATAAAACATGCTGATCTTGTGATATACTTATAATAATAATTTTAGGTTTAAAAGTAACTAGCATCCTAGCATAAATCATCCCTAGAGAAAACAGACTATCTCCAATAAAGGTAGCAGCAAATAGTAGCATATCTAGTATCAAGGAAAAACTACCAGTGGGCGCCAAAAAACTGACACAAACCCACTGGAAAGTATGTATGTCTGTAAGAAAGAAACACAAAACTACCTCACAAAACAAAGAACTGATCTCTATAGCACCAGAGACCACCAGCAACTGCACATCACCACTAACCGTCAGAGCAGCTACTATCCAGAACCTGAGGCATTCAAAGAAGAAAGAATAACTCAGCAAGCAAAACAAGAAAACTGCACGAAAGTGTCAATCAGGAGATAAGTGAAAGAGGAAAACAAAGCAATAATAGTCACAACTGCCCAAGGAAAGACAAAAAAAGGAATTGCACTAGGTGCGAAGAAACAGCATTGGCCCTGCCCAAAAACTAAAATCCAGCAGAGTTTACTAGGCTACCATGAGCCCAAAATGCTGTAATCTATCAAGGAAGAAACGTATAACACCCTAAGCTGTGAGAGATGGTAGTAGCAAAATAAACAACGTGGATCCGGGTTGGAGGCAAACTCAGTCCCCCATCCACCATTTCCAAGCCAACAAAGCTCAAGGGTCTACATGTGAAAGTACTAAGGACCTTCCACCCCCTTGCCCAGCCCGTACCTGGAGCAAGACAAAAGAAAAGGGTGGCCACGGTAAAATTACACAACACCACCCCCATTAAGAGCTTCAAACCACCACTACTAACCACGACCCACGATTCGGCTTTTAGGAAAGAAAAACATAGCCGACAAGGAACCTCAGAATCAAGGAGTTCACTCGGGAGAGAAAATCAAGGTAAGGGAAAAGTGTTGAAATGACTCAACAAGGCTTGGCGTTGAGTGGGCCCCACTCACTCAGCGCCTAACCAAACCTTTACATTGAGTGAGTTAGCCTCACTCAGTGCCAAAACAATCATAGCGTTGAGTGAGGTTCACTCACTCAACGCCCTCGGCAAGAATGGCTCTGGCGTTGAGTGAGCTAGCCTCATTCAACGCCAAAACAGCTATGACGTTGAGTGAGGTTCTCTCACTCAACGCCTCCCGCAAGAAAATTCTGGCGTTGAGTGAGCTGACCTCACTCAACGCCAAAACAGCTATGGCGTTGAGTGAGGTTCACTCACTCAACGCCCTGGCACTTAACTGCAAACAGGGACTGTGGCGTTGAGTGAGCTAGCCTAACTCAATGCCAAAATAGCAATAGCGTTGAGTGAGGTTCAATCACTCAACGCCCTGCCACTTAGCCACAAAAGAAGACTGCGGCATTGAGTGAGTCCACTTCACTCAATTCCAAAACAGCAATGGTATTGAGTGAGGTCGACTCACTCAACGCCAGAGGACCTAGCCGCAAAGAAGGGATGTGGCTTTGAGGGAGTCTACCTCACTCAACGCCAAAGCAGAAATGGAGTTGAGTGAGGTTCACTCACTCAACGCCACAGGACTTAGCCGCAAACATGCCTACGGCATTGAGTGAGTTCACCTCACTCAATGCCAAAACCGAAATGGCGTTGAGTGAGGTCGACTCACTCAACGCCAAAGTACTTAGCCTCAGAAAAGGCTGTGGCGTTGAGTGAGCCCACCTCACTCAACGCCAAAGTACTTGGCCGCACAGAGAGCTACGACGTTGAGTGAGTTCACCTCACTAAACGCCAAAACCAAAATGGCGTTGAGTGAGTTCAACTCACTCAACGCCAAAGTACTTAGCCTCAAAAAAGACTGCAGAGTTTAGTGAGCTCACCTCACTCAACGCTAAAGTACTTGGCCTCACAGAAAACTGTGGCGTTGAGTGAGTTCACCTCACTCAACGCCAAAACGGAAATTGCGTTGAGTGAGGTCGACTCACTCAACGCCAAAGTACTTAGCCGCTAGTAGGGGCTGCGACGTTGAGTGAGTCCACCTCACTCAACGCCTTAGTACTTAGCCAAATAATATACACCTAACTTCTGCTGTGGCGTTGAGTGTGTGCACCACACTCAACACCAAAACATCAATGGCTTCGAGTGTGTGCACCACACTCAACGCCGAAACCAGAGAGCTCCAAACTTGGCTCCTACAAGATCATACAGCAGGTACCCCCCTCCCCCACTCTCTCTCTCCCTCGGCTCCACCCGTAAAACATCAAACCAGACTTTAATCTGGAGTCTAAATGGTGGAAATACGCTAGTGGGTTGAGCACAAACGGCACAAGGAGAGGGGCTCATAGGGGAAACTAAAACCCTAATTTAGCAAAGTAAAAGAGAAAGCTTGGCTTCTAACATAGGGCTAACCGGGTAGCTAAGAAGGGGAAGATCAAAACAACAAGTGCAAGAACCACTTGCCTCGATTTCCGACGAAGCTTGGTCGGCTTTCCCTTATCTTCACACGGCACCAGCAGCAGCAACACCCTAACAGCAAAAATCCCGAACTTTAATGGCGGAAAAAGGGCAAAAACCATAATTTCAGGCCTCCTAAAAACTCCACGAAAATCAAATCTCTTACCGTAGAAAAATAGATCTGAGTGAGAGCAATCCAAATCCGTCTTCGGAATCGAATTCCGTCCACAAACACTCCCAAAATCGACATCTGAAGGGTAGCAGGTCGGCGGTTTCTCCGCTGCTTTTTCACGTACATGAGAGGCGAGTTCGGTCTCGGGAAGAAGAAGAAGAGGGGGCCCGCCATCTACTGATTAAGGATTTAAAATAAAAAGACATGCCTATTCGGCCCTTACCGCTGCCTAAACTTTCGGTTCACTTAAGCTAAGAAATTTCTAATTTGCTTTTACTAATAGCACACCCAAAACGATTCGAAAACCGAACTACCTCGGAATTCGACGAAATTCGCACCGTAGCTAAATACCCATGCTACAAACACAACGGAGAATTCGAAATTAACTTTTGACAAACAAAACTCGAGTTATACCCACCCAAAGTCAAAATACAAGCATCCTCCGAGAGGCCACACCAGGTCACCCAAAACGACCCGGCTTACTAGGGAGATCTTGCCAATAGACAACAAAATAGGTCACTCAGTTTTGAGGAGTTAAGACCACACTCCATAGATGACACAAGCCAAGAAAACGCGTCGACGTAACGCCAAACAGGAATTAAATAATCGCAGAAAAATCGGGGGCGTTATAATTGTGGTACCTTTTTTGTTTGCGACTTTACGCCAATGGAGAATTGGAAGTACCCAGTTGTGATGATGATGTGCTAGTTGCATACGTGTTAGGGTGCCTTGGGCGAAGCCTGGGACTGCATACATGATGCATAGTAGGCTCCTTTTATTCTGTGCTCAACATAGAAAATGTGTTAGCTATTTGAGACATCCAAACCTGTTTTTAAAAACTTTATATGTTTATGTATATAGCATATGAAGAGCTAACTTGCATGTTGGAGGGGTACCCAGGGGTCCTTTAGGGGCAGCCGGGAGGAGATGTGCTCGTTACACAGTAGAGGTCAGCCTTTGCTGACCCATGTTACTACAAATATTTACAGGGCAATGAGCGCAAGCAGTAGAAAGTGCACCGGCCGAAAATCCCTAAGCCCCATGAAGTGTTTGCTGTGCTTACTAGCTCATTTTCTTCTTGATTGTATTGCTCCATGTTTTGGTATATTCCGGCTTGCATGTCGAGGTAGCCTAGGAGTACTGTTGCATGTTGATGTTTGACCTTGTGGTCTTTTTGTTTTGGATTTATTTGGTGTAAGGCCATAAGTCCATATTGATACTCATGTTTAGTAGTGTATAACTTCTAGTTGTTTGGTATGTTTCTGCTGATTCTTTTTTCTGAGTTTTGAGTTTGGTAGTTATTATCATCTTTTAATGCTAAAGTTGTGGCGTCCGTATGTTGTGGGGCCCCGTCGGACCCATATTATTTTTCAATTATAGGGGAGGTGTTACAACACAGGGTTTCAACTCCCTTCAAAAGTTAACCACCTGGTTCTTAAGTCTCCTTATCAAAAAACTTAGCTTGGTTTTGGGGCACCTGATCAAAAGCCTAAAGGATTGTGAGATCTCCCATCAAATTGATCTTGTGCTGACAGGGCACCTGAGCAAAAACCTGTTGGTGACAGGGCACCTGATCAAAAACCTGTAGTGGATTCCTATCAGGATGATAAAAGACTGGATGTACCAAAGTTTAGGGGAACCACTATAAATTTTCTGTGTCGTCTGGTTGCTTGTTATTTTCTTATTGTTGTGTGTTGTGTGCAATTTTAGTTAGCTTTTTATTCCTGCACTTTCTTAAGATATATATATCACTATTTTAATTTCGCTATAAAAACCAATTAATTTTTTTAAATACTCTATTCACCCCCCCCCCTCTATAGTTAAAAAGATCTATCCCCTCAGGTGGTAAAGCTTTTACCATCCTTCAGAATTCTTTGCCGAATATATGAACAACTCGCTAGTTCATGTCCGCCTACTGATGGTTAAAACGCGCAGGTTTCTTTTTATTTTATTTTAAGATGAGTGGGATTTTATTTTATAAAGAAAAAGAAGAGCGTTTTTATTTTGTTAGAAACCGAGTTTTAACGAGAGGGAGGCAAGTGCACCTATCGCGTGTAGTACAGGATATTCCGGTGTGGAATATCGGGGTCGTATTGTTCTCGGGGCCGGCTTAGCTATATCTACTCTTTCCCTGAAAGCCTATTATTCTACCGATAATAATTTACTGTGGATTATATAAAAAATGAAATGGCGAACATAAAAATAAATACAATACAGAAAATGAAAGCAGGAAATAAAGTGCAGAAGGCCGACGAAGAACTCGGTGCGACGATATCAAAAGAGAATTTGAACTAAAATAACTCTTAATAAAAAAAGATCCTAATTTTCAAATTAATTAAGGCGGAGACTCGGCCGTGGAGGTTCCTTAGATATGAGCTCACCTTGGTCTAGGGATATCGCTCACCTGAACGTTAAGGCTATTCGACTGAACGTTAGTCCGACGAAGGATTCCCCTTAACGCCCGTATTACGCTGAGAACCCCGCTATTGGGTGGGGAACCCAATCTGGTAGAGTCGCGCGCCTCCTCTCTCGAGGGTTAGCGCGGAGCTCTCTTTACCCAAGGGTGATCGGTCCATACGCACCGGTCTCTCGGCGTTGCGTATGGATAACGGAAATAGAGCCCGCACATCGATATGCGGTCCTACGCGTCGTTAACCCGAGGCAAACCTTAAGAAATTTAATTAAATAGAAAACAGGACCTTTAATTATTTAAAGCCATTTTATCTGTCCCAATGCTCTTCGAGCTTTTAGGGAGGCGAACTTCGATCTGATGCGGGTATCCAATCCCGCCGCTGAGATGTCCGGTAGATTCCGGGGCCTTGACGAATGGCCGGCCACCATTGTTGTTCTCCCACGGGGCGGTAAAGACTAGCCCGCCTCTCCCATTACTTTTCGGACCAACCCGGATCTGCCCTCGCAAGTCTTCTCTGCATTGTGGGAGATTAGGTTCCTAGCCTCCATATCGAGGGCTAAGGGCGGTTAGCCACTCATCGGAATGGGGACACTTACGCTAGAAAGCGATAAAGAAAGCTGTAAAGAAAGCAGGAAATAAAGCAGAAAATTGCAAGTCCTACTCAAACGAGTAGGACTGAAGAAAGCAGTAAATGCGAATCCCGGCTCAAATGAGTGGGCGGGGGTAAATTAATCTCATACACGCACACACTCTACAGGAAAGTAAAATCACACACACGCACTCTACAGAAAAGTAAACACACACACACACACAAAGTTATCCTACTCAAGTGAGTAGGAAGAAAATGAAAGCGATAAAATGACAAGTCCCACTCAAACGAGTGGGCGGAAAATGAAAGCAGAGCGCCATTTAAATCTTAACGAGTAGGCGGAAATAAATGCATACGCACACACTCTACAGAAATTGAAATAAAGCAATAAAATCTAACTCATACACGCACGCACACTTGCAAAAATAAGAAAAACAAAGTGACTGAAAAATTAAAACAACTGCATTTCTACCGCTAGAATGCGGTAGAAATGCATAAAAAGTGCAAATAAAAATTAACCGGACTAAAAGTTTTGAAAATTAAAACGAAAAGCTAAGTGCTCGGAAAATTAAAACGACTGCATTTCTACCGCTAGAATGCGGTAGAAATGCATAAAAAGAGAAAATAAAAATTAAACGGAGCGAAAAGTTTTGCAAATAAACGCAAAATGGAAGTTGGCGAAAAATTAAAACCAGTGCATTTCTACCGCTAGAATGCGGTAGAAATGCATAAAAAGTGAAAATAAAAATAAACTAAAGCTAAACGGGTGCGGAAAATGAAAATAAAATGGGCAGCATAACGGCTAGTAAATGCGATAAAAACCTAAACTAAACTGAGTTATAAAGCTGAAAAAGATAAAACATGAAAAGAACAAAAAAGGGGAACGAAAAATTACAAAGATAGGGCGCTTCCAAATGAGATTCATGCTAAGCAAGAGAGAAAATAAACTATTTTTATAACATAAAAAGCTATTACAAACTAAGGGAGGGGGGAGAAAAATCTCTTACATAACATTTGGATCCAAATGGGCAGCACAACACCTTAGCAAAGTGGCCAAAAAAGGAGACAAAATAAGCTTCCTGGAAGCTTGTATTTATAGGCAAAAATTCGGGAGTGACACGCCCTAGGTCACGGGCGTGACAGGGGGGCGTGTCAATACTATTCATGAGCTGATCGGGTGATTTGACTAGAGCTTTGACTTCGGCTGAAAATGTGGCGGTCACGCCCCAGGTCACGGGCGTGACAGGTGTCAGTCACGGGCGTGACTAGGGCGTGACGGGGAGCTGGATCTGGGGATTTGACGGGAGCTTTGACCTCGGGGCGGTTGACGTGGCGGACACGGGCGTGATACAAATGTCACGGGCGTATAAGGGGGGCGTGACTTGGACAGCTGGCATCCCGATGTCGGCAGCGTTGACTGTTTGACTAATCGTTGAGTGTCGGCCTCGACACGGGCGTGACAGGCTTTGACACGGGCGTGACGTTGGGCGTGTCGGGCTCGGATCAGTGGAATTACATGTTTTGACTGGCTGATTGCGTTGAGAGCCTGACACGCCCGTGTCGGGGGGTGACACGGGCGTGACAAGGCCGAAAATTATTTTTCTGGAAAAATTCAAAAAATAAAAAATGCTAAGTTAGAATATATTTTTACAAAAAAGAAACATTTTATTAAATAAAACAAACTAAAAAATATAAAAATAAACAAAAATGACTTAAATAAAATACGAAAATATAGGTATATTTACAACTCATCAAACACCCCCATACTTAAGCTTTTGCTATTCCAGAGCAAAAGTTGGAGATGAATCTATAAGGAATAAAAAAGAATCCTAAATTTAACTAACGCTTAAGTTAATTGTACGAAAGATCGAAATGAATTTTCGGGGTCTCGGAATTAAATCCTAAATTATGAAAGTGTTAAAAATAGAGGAACCGTTTCAAAAATACTTCTAAACGAGAAAAATAGAAAGCGAAAATTATTTTGTTAGTTTAACAAAAATGGATTTGAATTATCGAAAAAACTTTAGCTAAAAAGAAATTGATAGGAAATAATTCAATTTAAAAATTAAGCTCTCAAAAAGTTTTAAATTAATTCTAGAATCATGAAAACTATATAAGTGGATTGGCGGATATGAAGAAGGCTTTGATTTTAAGTCGAGGTAATTTTTTCTCGAACCTCCATAATAAATTTTTTTGAATAATTAGGAAAATAAAATCTTATTTTCCTAACTTATAATTTTTTTTCTTTCTTTCTTCATAAAAAATAATAAACCCAATGCATATGTATAGGAGTAATGAATTTTATCCTCTTACTCCTAACATACAATCTTTTTAAACTATTGGGTGCCTATATTTGCGGGACGAAATCTTATCCCCATTGACATAAGATCTTTTAAGGGTGAGTGTGGAATCATACTGATTAAGGCATGAAAAAAAGGTGGATGGTTTAGTTTCTAAAAGAAAGCTAGAGTTTAATAAAAAATTTCGAGAGCAACTTTTTTAATTTGAACGTTCCTACGTTTCTAAAAGCATAAGTAGAAATAATGTAAAATCCATGAATGTTATTTTCTAACATAAAAACGTGCTTTATTCAAAAAATTAGAAGTGAAAATGAGAAAACAAGTTTCCTATAATAAGAAAAAGACATAAAAAATTCTTTAAAATCTTAACCCCAGAAATTTAATTCTATCGAGCTACAATTAAAAAACGAATAGTAAATAAAGAATTAATTAAAATTCGCTTATAAATAAACTCGAAACGATTATTTTGGAGAGCAAAGAGGTTAAGAATTAAGGGATTCGAATTATTATTAATTTTTTTTTTAAATAATTTTTTTTTGTTTTTTGATTTTTATGAGTTTTTTCTATTTTTTTTCATATTTTGGTGTTTTTATCATTTTTTTGGAAATTTTTAAAGGTTATGCAAAATTTTGTTTGAGTTTTTGAGTTATATAAATTTTTTTATTTTTTAATTTTCGGAAATATTTACCAGAGGAGAGAAATTTTTACAAGATAGGAAAGAAAAGGGGAAAGAGACGAGAATATTTACAAAAATATTTACAAAGTAAAAAAGGAATCGCCCGCGAACAGACTCTTATTTGTGGTTGGTTCGATGAGTCGAACGTCGCGGAGCGATCTTTCATTTTTTTTTGAAAATAGTTTTTTTATTATTATTGTTAAAGCATGAAAAAAAAAAAATTTTAAGTTTTTAATTTTGTAATGTTTTTAAGTTTTTTTTTTATTAAGTGCAGGAAATAAAATGGCACAAAAAATAAGAAACACCCCCATACTTAAGTCCAACATTGTCCCCAATGTTGCACTAAGTATGAGGAACGAGATAGATATATAAAATAAATATGTACAAAAAGTAAAACAAGGGTTTAGAAATCTTCCCTAAACCGCGTTCGGGGAAGGCTGTTAAATTAAGACCTGCAAATGTTAAAGTAAAAGCAGAAAAAATAAAACAGAAAAAAAGAAAAATATAAGTTCGGCGAAAAGTGTGCGGGTGATAGGGGGCAAGTGGGTGTGACTCGTAAGCTAACGTATTAGCTAAGTGAGCGCGACCGATATGCGATCTCCTAGCGCTCACAATTGTGAAGCGCGCCGAAACGACAAAATAGATATATAATTAGTTTTTTTGTTTTATAAAAAATTTTCTTAGTTTTTTTTTTTTTTTTTTGAATTTTTAGATTTTTTTAAGTTTATGTTTTTAGTTTTTGATTTTTTTTGAAAATAAAAAGAAAAAAGAAAATAGGTTAAAGGCAAAATAAAAATGAAAGATATATATTTTTTTTGAATTTTAAATTTTTGGATGAAAAGAAAGATAAAAAAAAATTTCATCGCTTTTTTTTTTTAGAGATTTTTTTTATATATATATTTTTTTAGTTTTAAAGTTTTTAAGTTTTTTATGTTTTTAAGTTTTTGATTTTTTTTTTTTTTTAGTTTTAAATTTTTCTGATTTTTTTTTTTAAGTTTTGAAATTTTTTATTTATTTTTTTTTTTGATTTTTTGTTTAAGTATTTATTATTAATATTAATATTGATATTATTATTATTATTAATATAAAATTTTTTTGTTTGATCAAAATTTTTTTTTTTTTTTTATATATATATTAGTAGAAATAAAGGATAAAATTAATAGGATTCAGGAATTCAAAATAGTAAGTCGAAATTTTCCCCGGCAACGGCGCCAAAAACTTGATGGTTAAAACGCGCAGGTTTCTTTTTATTTTATTTTAAGATGAGTGGGATTTTATTTTATAAAGAAAAAGAAGAGCGTTTTTATTTTGTTAGAAACCGAGTTTTAACAAGAGGGAGGCAAGTGCACCTATCGCGTGTAGTACAGGATATTCCGGTGTGGAATATCGGGGTCGTATTGTTCTCGGGGCCGGCTTAGCTATATCTACTCTTTCCCTGAAAGCCTATTATTCTACCGATAATAATTTACTGTGGATTATATAAAAAATGAAATGGCGAACATAAAAATAAATACAATACAGAAAATGAAAGCAGGAAATAAAGTGCAGAAGGCCGACGAAGAACTCGGCGCGACGATATCAAAAGAGAATTTGAACTAAAATAACTCTTAATAAAAAGAGATCCTAATTTTCAAATTAATTAAGGCGGAGACTCGGCCGTGGAGGTTCCTTAGATATGAGCTCACCTTGGTCTAGGGATATCGCTCACCTGAACGCTAAGGCTATTCGACCGAACGTTAGTCCGACGAAGGATTCCCCTTAACGCCCGCATTATGCTGAGAACCCCGCTATTGGGTGGGGAACCCAATCCGGTAGAGTCGCGCGCCTCCTCTCTCGAGGGTTAGCGCGGAGCTCTCTTTACCCAAGGGTGATCGGTCCATACGCACCGGCCTCTCCGCGTTGCGTATGGATAACGGAAATAGAGCCCGCACATCGATATGCGGTCCTACCCGTCGTTAACCCGGGGCAAACCTTAAGAAATTTAATTAAATAGAAAACAGGACCTTTAATTATTTAAAGTCATTTTATCTGTCCCAATGCTCTTCGATATCGAGGGCTGAGGGCGGTTAGCCACTCATCGGAATGGGGACACTTACGCTAGAAAGCGATAAAGAAAGCTGTAAAGAAAGCAAGAAATAAAGCAGAAAATTGCAAGTCCTACTCAAACGAGTAGGACTGAAAAAAGCAGTAAATGTGAATCCCGACTCAAATGAGTGGGCGGGGGTAAATTAATCTCATACACGCACACACTCTACAGGAAAGTAAAATCACACACACGCACTCTACAGAAAAGTAAACACACACACACACACAAAGTTATCCTACTCAAGTGAGTAGGAAGAAAATGAAAGCGATAAAATGACAAGTCCCACTCAAACGAGTGGGCGGAAAATGAAAGCAGAGCGCCATTTAACTCTTAACGAGTAGGCGGAAATAAATGCATACGCACACACTCTACAGAAATTGAAATAAAGCAATAAAATCTAACTCATACACGCACGCACACTTGCAAAAATAAGAAAAACAAAGTGACTGAAAAATTAAAACAACTGCATTTCTACCGCTAGAATGCGGTAGAAATGCATAAAAAGTGCAAATAAAAATTAACCGGACTAAAAGTTTTGAAAATTAAAACGAAAAGCTAAGTGCTCGGAAAATTAAAACGACTGCATTTCTACCGCTAGAATGCGGTAGAAATGCATAAAAAGAGAAAATAAAAATTAAACGGAGCGAAAAGTTTTGCAAATAAACGCAAAATGGAAGTTGGCGAAAAATTAAAACCAGTGCATTTCTACCGCTAGAATGCGGTAGAAATGCATAAAAAGTGAAAATAAAAATAAACTAAAGCTAAACGGGTGCGGAAAATGAAAATAAAATGGGCAGCGTAACGGCTAGTAAATGCGATAAAAACCTAAACTAAACTGAGTTATAAAGCTGAAAAAGATAAAACATGAAAAGAACAAAAAAGGGGAACGAAAAATTACAAAGATAGGGCGCTTCCAAATGAGATTCATGCTAAGCAAGAGAGAAAATAAACTATTTTTATAACATAAAAAGCTATTACAAACTAAGGGAGGGGGGAGAAAAATCTCTTACATAACATTTGGATCCAAATGGGCAGCACAACACCTTAGCAAAGTGGCCAAAAAAGGAGACAAAATAGGCTTCCTGGAAGCTTGTATTTATAGGCAAAAATTCGTGAGTGACACGCCCTAGGTCACGGGCGTGACAGGGGGGCGTGTCACTACTATTCATGAGCTGATCGGGTGATTTGACTGGAGCTTTGACTTCGGCTGAAAACGTGGCGGTCACGCCCCAGGTCACGGGCGTGACAGGTGTCAGTCACGGGCGTGACTAGGGCGTGATGGGGAGCTGGATCTGGGGATTTGACGGGAGCTTTGACCTCGGGGCGGTCGACGTGGCGGACACGGGCGTGACACAAATGTCACGGGCGTGTAAGGGGGGCGTGACTTGGACAGCTGGCATCCCGATGTCGGCAGCGTTGACTGTTTGACTAATCGTTGAGTGTCGGCCTCGATGTCACAACCCGCATTTTCTCCGAATTAAGAATTATCAGAGTAAGAGAAAACACGCGTCATGATGCCACGTCAAGCAGGGGATAACTGCTGACGCTCAGGAAAAACCAACTACCCACTTAATGAAAGAAAATCATGTGATTAATGATTAGAAAATCAGTTATATTTTAGAGACCGTATCCCTCGGCTCAGTGGATCACCTAGTCCACAAAAGAAAAACTATATTTATATGCTGCGAAAAAATACTTTATTTAGGTTTGACATCCTAAAGAGCACATAAGGGTCCCAAGAGAACCACTCATGCTATGCAAGACCCTACATTTAATTTATATAATATATAAGAAAACGGTCTTTATACGTGATTTTGAAAAATAGTGATTACGCTTTATAAAACATGCTGATCATGAGCTTTATTTATAATAATAATTATAGTTTAAAAGTAACTAGCAACCTAGCATAAAACCTTCTCATAGCAAGTAGACTATCTCCAGAAGACGGTAGCAGCATAAGTAAATATATCCAGTACAAAGGTAAAAACTACCAGTGAGCGCCAACAACCTGACACGAACCCACTGGCATATATGTATGTCTGTAAGAAAGTACTGAAAAAAACTACCTCACCAACACGGCAAACGGAACTCCAAGGTCCAAGAGACCACCAACACCACCACTGCAAACTAGCCACCCAACTGGCTACGGCTCAGAACCTGGGGTATTTCAAAAGAAACAGAATACCTCAGCAAGCTAAACAAAGTAAAACTGCATGAAAGAGTCAACCAAAAGGGGAAAAAATACCAGTAAGATATGCAGTAGAAAGAGTCACAACTGCCCAAAACAGGACAACAAGAAAAGCACTACGTGCGAGAAAACAGCAACAACCCATCCCAGGAACAACATCCTGCAGGGCCTACTAGGCTACCAAGAGCCAAAAGTGCTGCAAACTACCAAGGAAGAAACTTCTAAGACCCTAAACTGTGGGAGGTGGTAGTAGCAAAATCAAACAACGAGGAACCGGATTGGAGGCAAACTCAGTTTCCCCATCCACCATGTCCAAGTCAACAAGCTCGAGGGTCTACACGTGAAAGCACAAGGGACCTTCCACCCACATGCCCAGCCCATACCTGGAGCAAGAAAAACACGAGTGGCCTTGGCTAAATTACACAACTCCACCCCCGTAAAGAGCTAGAACCCACCACTACTACCCACGACCCACGATTCGGCCATTAGGAAAGAGAAACATGACCGACAAGGAAATTACAAATATAAACAAGAAATTCACTCGGGAACGTAAATCGAGGAAAGAGAAAAAGAAAGTGTTGAAATGACTCAACACGACGTGGCGCTGGGTCCTCTCGACACCGCATTGAGTGAGCTTCACTCACTCAACGTGCTACGCAAGGCGAACTATCACAACAATAACTCTTACCTTACTACCTTAATACTACACAAAACACTCATGCCCACCTAACCCGCGTATCGACGCCAGCTAAATACGGAGCGAAAGGAAATATTCAAAGCGCACGATCGGTGGCGCATGATCGGTGGTCGTGCGCGGTCATTGATTGATGGTCGTGCGAAGTGAACCTGGGAAACCTGACAGAAAACCTAGCAACTGCGCACGATCAGTGTCGCACGACCACTGGTCGTGCGCACTGTTGCCAGCGCTCGTGCGATTGCCGAGACAGAACTTTGGAAAATAAAAAGACAGCCGCGCACGAACAGAGGCACACCACCAGTGGTCGTGCGCCCTAACGGTTGATGACCGTGCGCGGTTAACCTGTACCGTTGGGATTTCCCCGGACGCCGCCGGAACGCGCACACGACCCACGCAACTACAGTAGCAGTAAGAAACTACCAACGACGCACGCCACTACCATTCAAACTATGACTAATCATCCGAGACGGAAAAATAGGAGATAAGACGATAGAAACAATAGGCTTTAAACAAAAGAAAACAACTTGGCAAGGGCAAGAACACCACTTGCCTCGATTTCCGGTGAAGCTTGGTCGGCTTTCCCTCCTCTTCACGCTGCACTAGAAAGAGCAGCACCAAAAACTCACCTAACAAGCAAATCCGAACATTAATGGCGGAAACCTCAAAAACCAAAAATTCCAATCCCCCTAAAGTTCCACGAAAATCGAATTTCTTACCGTAGGAATGAAGGTCTCGACGAGAGCAATCCGAATCCACTCTCGGAATCGAATTCCGTCCACAAACGCTCCGGGAATCGGCGGTGGAAGGCAAGGCTCGGCGGTTTCTCCGTTTCCTCTCGTACAGGCGGCGGTTATTTGGAGAATATGAAGCGGGGCTTTTCATTCTATATATATATATATATATATATATATAATTATATAATTATATATTTTATTACAAAATTACATAAAGCACCAAAACGACGCGAAAACCGAACTACCTCGGAATTCGACGAAATTCGCACCGTAGCTAAATACCCACGCTACGAACACAACAGGGAAGTCGAAATTAATTTTTGACGAACAGAACTCGAGTTATACCCAAATAAAGCCAAACACCAACATCCCCCCGAGAGGCCACACCGTGTCACCCAAAACGACTCGGCTTGCTAGGGAGATCTTGCCAACAGACTACAGAATAGGGCACTCAGTTCTAAGGAGCTGAACCACACTCCATAAATGGCACATGCCACGGTAACGCGTCATCGTAACGCCAAACGAGAATAAAAATAAACGCAGAAAAATCGGGGGCATTACAGTCACTCCCCCTAAAAGAAAGTTTCGTCCCGAAACTTTACGCACAACACTCCTACTAAAGAAGGAAAAGTAACCAATAGGAGTTACAAGAAGGGAAACATACCGATCAAATCAGGGAAACAGGTGAGGGTAAGCCCTCCTCATGGCCGACTCTAGCTCCCAAGTCGCGCTCTCCAAATCCTGATTTTTCCACAGAACTTTCACCATCGGTATGGACTTCTTTCGCAGCACTCGCTCCTGACTATCCAAAATACGAACCGGCACCTCAACAAAAGAGAGGTTGGGCTACAACTGGGGCACAACGTCCAAGACCTGCCCACTACTGCGCACACACTTCCGCAATTGGCTAACATGAAAAACATTATGAACTCCTGGGAAGTTTGCTGGCAAACCCAATCTATAAGCTGACACGCCAACCCATTCCAAGATCTCGAACGGGCCCACATACCTTGGGTCCAACTTCCGATTCTTACCAAATCTCTTAACACCCACCATTGGGGAAACCTTAAGAAATACAAGGTCCCCTACAGAGAACTCCAAAGCAGACCTACGCCGATTGGCGTTCTTTTCGTACCTCTCCTGAGCTATACGAAGCTTCTCCCGAATAAGCTTCACGGCGACTTCCATATCCTCCAGCGCATCAGGACCCAACAACGGCCTCTCACCAGCCTCGGCCAAAAACAACGGAGTCCTACAGCGCCTCCCATACAAGGCTTCGAACGGAGCCATCTGCAAACTTTCCTGATAACTATTGTTGTAAGCAAATTCCATAAGTCGCAGCCGCTCATCCCACGCTCTGCCATGGTCTAAAATATAGCATCGGATCATATCCTCAACAATTTGATTCACCCGCTCCGTCTTCCCATTGGTCTGTGGGTGGTACGCGGTAGAATATCTCAGATCCGTACCCAAACCCTCCTGCAGACTCTGCCAAAAACGAGAAGTAAACCGGGAGTCTCGATCAAAAATGATGCTAGCCGGCACACCGTGGAGTCGGATGAATTCATTCAAGTACAACTTCGCTATCTTCTTCATCGGGTAATCAATCTTATAAGGCACGAAGTGAGCACACTTCGTCAATCTATCCACTATAACCCAAACAGAATCAAATCCCCTCGGAGATCATGGTAAGCCCGTAATGAAGTCCATAGATATACTCTCCCACTTCCAAGTCGGGATCTCTAACGGGGTCAACTTGCCACCAGGCCTTCCATGATCGGCCTTCACGCGCTTGCAAGTGTGGCACTCAGCAACAAATCGGGCTATATCACCTTTCATGCCATACCACCAGGCAATTTGCCTTAAGTCACGCTACATCTTCGTAGATCCTGGATGATAGGCAATGCTAGATCCATGAGCCTCACTGCAAATCATCCTCCTAATATCCTTAACCGCGGGAACGCAAAACCTGCCGCGGTACTTCAAAGTACCCGCATCATCGATAGCAAAATCTGGCAACTCTCCCTTCTCTGTCCTGATGAACAAGTGCAACAGATCCGGGTCGTCCTTCTGGTGCAGTCTGGTCAAAGAAATCCAGGACGGCTCTGCCACTGACAAACTACTCTGCAAACCACAGCATCCCACTGAAATATCCATAAGTAGGAACTCCTCAACTAACCGATCGGCGGAGAGGTTAAAGATCTTTCCCGTCTTTCGGTTCAGGGCGTCGGCCACCACATTGGCCTTGCCCGGATGATACTGGATTTCTACATCATAATCAGCCACATACTCTAGCCACCGTCGCTGGCGCAGATTCAACTCCTTCTGCGTGAACACGTACTTCAGGCTCTTGTGGTCAGTGAAGATCTTGCATTGAGCCCCATAAAGTAGGTGTCTCCACAGCTTCAACGCATAAATAACCGCTGCGAACTCAAGGTCATGCGTAGGATAATTCTTCTCATGAGTCTTCAGTTGCCTTGACCCATAGGCAATCACCTTCCCAACCTGCATTAATACGCATCCCAGACCTACAAGCGAAGCATCCATATATACATCATAATCCACACCCTCAGTAGGCAGGGTCAGAACGGGGGCAGTGCACAATCTCTTCTTTAGCTCCAGAAAAGCCTCCTCGCACTTTTCGTTCCAAACAAATGCCACATTCTTCTGAGTCAGCTTGGTCAACGGTGCAGCTAGGGAAGAGAAACCCTCCACAAATCTTCTGTAATATCCAGCCAACCCTAAGAAACTCCTGATCTCCTTAGGCGTACTCGGCCTACTCCAATCCATCACTGCTGCAATCTTTTCTGGATCGACCGAGATCCCTTCCTTGCTCACCACGTGGCCTAGAAAAGAAACCTGAGGCAACCAAAATTCGCACTTGCTCAACTTGGCGAATAACTTATGGTTCCTCAACTCTGATAGGACCAAACGCAAATGTTGCTCATGCTCCTCAGCACTACGAGAATAAACTAACACGTCATCAATGAAGACCACAACGAACTTGTCGAGGAAATCCTTGAATACCCTGTTCATCATATCCATGAAGGCTGATGGTGCGTTGGTCAGACCAAACGACATCACCAAAAACTCAAAGTGTCCATGCCTTGATCTAAACGCAGTCCGTGGAATATCCGCCTCACGGATCCTGAGCTGATGATAACCAGAATGAAGATCGATCTTGGAGAACACCGTGCTACCGCGCAATTGGTCAAATAAATCATCGATCCTCGGCAGAGGGTATCTGTTCTTAATAGTGACCTTGTTCAATTCTCTATAGTCGATGCAAAGCCGCATCGACCCATCTTTCTTCTTTATAAACAAAACAGGAGCACCCCAAGGCGACGAACTCTGCCTGATAAAACCTTTAGCCAACAGCTCATCCAACTGACCTCGCAACTCCTCTAACTCACGAGGGGCCATACGGTACGGCGCCTTAGCAATAGGACGCGTACCCGGCTTCAAACCGATCACAAACTCAACATCCCGCTCGGGAGGAAGACCAGGAAGGTCATCAGGAAAAACATCGGTGAAACCACAAACAACAGGAATCTCCTCCAAGCGTGGTACGCTAACAGCGGTTTCAACCGCCGAGACTAAACAAGCACAACAAGCAGAAAGAAACAACCTCTGAGCACATACCGTAGAGATGACAGGGGAATCCTGACACGGATCAGCATACACGCTGCCGGGCTGACCATCGTCCCTGATGAATTCCAAGCGCTTTCCTTTGCACTGAATGACTGCATCATACCTAGAGAGCCAGTCCATGCCCAGAATAACATCGAAGTCCTCCAGATCAATCATCTTCAGGTCCGCCTTCGCAAGAAAGTTCCCCAACAAAACAGGGCAATCCAAAATGCCCAAATCTGACAACACAGATTCACCAGAGGGAAACTTGACACGGAAGGAATCCCGAACACGATCTAAGGTCAACCGATGTCGCTCCACAAAGGCTCTAGCCACAAACGAGTGGGTAGCGCCGGAGTCAAACAGAACCCGCGCCCAGCGGTTCTTTACCTTAAATTTCCCTATAGGAGCATAGAAAACTAAGGAACTACCACAACAATACTGCAAACATTCTAGCAAATAGAACTACCAGGCTGGAAAAACAACAAACAACTAACCTGAGATGACCTGGGTCGAAGCCTGAGCCTCCTCGGAAGAGATCACGTTCAGCTTCCCCTTTCCCTTGTCCACACTCTGAGGTGGAGGTAAAGCTTGTAACGGAACTGCAGGAAGAGCTGGCTGAAACTGAGGGCACCTCGACTTGATGTGACCCTTCTGCCCACACTGAAAGTAGACTTTATCCTTAGTCCAACACTGGGCCGCATCATGGCCAGATCGCTTTCAAACGGAACAGGAGACATCTCTCATAGGAGCACCCTGGATCGCATGAACCTGCTCCTTCCTCTGAGCTGCAGCCTTCTTGAAACATTTCTCGGCAGGGTGGCCTGACCGGCCACAGAAGCTGCACTCCACCTTGCCCCTCTTTGCCAGAGCTGCACCGGGTACCTGGGGTTTCTTCTCCTCCACCGACTTTCTCTTATCCAACCTCATTTGCTGGCCTCTGCTCTTCGCGGTCTCAATAGCCTCCACCTTCAGAGCAGCCTCTAGTACACCTGCATAAGTCTCTGACCCATAAGCACTGGTCAACTGCTGCACCTCGCTCCTCAAACCACTGAGAAATCGCTTAACTCGATCAGCCTCAACGCTGACCAATCCCGGGGCAAAACGGCTCAACTTGCTGAACTCTATCTCATACTCACCCACCGTGAGTTGCCTTTGCTTCAGATGGAGGAAGTCGTTCATGAGGCGGTCACGCTCGACCGAGGGTAAGAACTTCCTCAACAGCATCTCCTTGAACACCTCCCAAGAGCATCCGGCTACCAAGCTCTCCTCCTCTCTCAGCCACCAACTCTTAGCCAAACCTTTAAGCTGATAGGCGGCTATCATCACCCTCTGATCATCTGCAATCCCTGAGTACGAGAACATCTCCTCCATGGAGATCAGCCAGTCATCTATCACCATGAAATCTGCCTTCCCATCATAAGTGGGAGGGCTCAGCCTCTGAAACTGCGAGATGAAGGCCATCTCTGCTGGCACCAGCACTGGAGGTCTCAAGGGTGCAGGAGGAGGAACAGCTAACCCCCCCGCAGGGATTTGCACACCCTGAGTCTGCCCTGCCACAACCGCCACCAAAGACTGAATCTAGGCTTGCACCTCCTCCAACTGCCTGCCCATAGCTTCGCTACTCAGACGCAGACTCTCGATCACCGCATCGTTCTGAGCCCCAGATGACTCACCCTCAGACAGGGGAGTCGATCGAGTCGCAGGACGCCTTGCCATTCTAAAATCATAACAACACAAATTAGACCCTACTACATCGCCTAGAACCAAATACAAGTACAGACAATACATATATAGATATAGACTTAAAGCTGCTAAACTTGCTCTGAGAGTTTATCTTTTTAACAAAATTTAGATGTTATGCCCTAACCTAGGATGGTTAACCACCACCTTACTAACTCTTGTGCCTAGATCGGGAATGCATGACTTTTATATTAATTTGAAAACTTATGTGTGTACATATGTCATCCTGCAAATCTTTAGCTTGGCACGTTGTGCTTATGCAACGATATGTTATGCATGATGGTGTTATGCATTCTAAAAAGGCCCTAATGCATGTTATGAGCGGCGTACACATGAAAATGTTATGCATCCCATACTACATAACATTCTCATACAACGAAAAAGAAAACGTGCTAGTCGCAGCTATGTGGTGAGGTTATGCATCCCATACTACATAACCCTCACATATTGCCCCTATGGTGGATCCATATACGAACACATATTATGCATCCCATACTACATAATATGCCCCATATACTTCATGTTATGCTATGAGTGTAGTGTTCGTGCTTTTGTCAAGACGTGCTGATGACATATCGGTGTGTGAATGACATGATGCTGAACTACTAAAAAGCAAACAAAGGAAGGTTGCTCAACTAACTTGTCAAGCAACCTCCCTCTGATACCAACTGTCACAACCCGCATTTTCTCCGAATTAAGAATTATCAGAGTAAGAGAAAACACGCGTCATGATGCCACGTCAAGCAGGGGATAACTGCTGACGCTCAGGCAAAACCAACTACCCACTTAATGAAAGAAAATCATGTGATTAATGATTAGAAAATCAGTTATATTTTAGAGACCGTATCCCTCGGCTCAGTGGATCACCTAGTCCACAAAAGAAAAACTATATTTATACGCTGCGGAAAAATACTTTATTTAGGTTTGACATCCTAAAGAGCACATAAGGGTCCCAAGAGAACCACTCATGCTATGAAAAACCCTACATTTAATTTATATAATATATAAGAAAACGGTCTTTATACGTGATTTGGAAAAATAGTGATTACGCTTTATAAAACATGCTGATCATGAGCTTTATTTATAATAATAATTATAGTTTAAAAGTAACTAGCAACCTAGCATAAAACCTTCTCAGAGCAAGTAGACTATCTCCAGAAGACGGTAGCAGCATAAGTAAATATATCCAGTACAAAGGTAAAAACTACCAGTGAGCGCCAACAACCTGACACGAACCCACTGGCATATATGTATGTCTGTAAGAAAGTACTGAAAAAAACTACCTCACCAACACGGCAAACGGAACTCCAAGGTCCAAGAGACCACCAACACCACCACTGCAAACTAGCCACCCAACTGGCTACGGCTCCGAACCTGGGGTATTCCAAAAGAAACAAAATACCTCAGCAAGCTAAACAAAGTAAAACTGCATGAAAGAGTCAACCAAAAGGGGAAAAAATACCAGTAAGACATGTAGTAGAAAGAGTCACAACTGCCCAAAACAGGACAACAAGAAAAGCACTACGTGCGAGAAAACAGCAACAACCCGGCCCAGGAACAACATCCTGCAGGGCCTACTAGGCTACCAAGAGCCAAAAGTGCTGCAAACTACCAAGGAAGAAACCTCTAACACCCTAAACTGTGGGAGGTGGTAGTAGCAAAATCAAACAACGAGGAACCAGATTGGAGGCAAACTCAGTTCCCCCATCCACCATGTCCAAGTCAACAAGCTCGAGGGTCTACACGTGAATGCACAAGGGACCTTCCACCCACATGCCCAGCCCATACCTGGAGCAAGAAAAACACGAGTGGCCTTGGCTAAATTACACAACTCCACCCCCGTAAAGAGCTACAACCCACCACTACTACCCACGACCCACGATTCGGCCATTAGGAAAGAGAAACATGACCGACAAGGAAATTACAAATATAAACAAGAAATTCACTCGGGAACGTAAATCGAGGAAAGAGAAAAAGAAAGTGTTGAAATGACTCAACACGACGTGGCGCTGGGTCCTCTCGACACCGCATTGAGTGAGCTTCACCCACTCAACGTGGCACGCAAGGTGAACTATCACAACAATAACTCTTACCTTACTACCTTAATACTACACAAAACACTCGTGCCCACCTAACCCGCGTATCGACGCCAGCTAAATACGGAGCGAAAGGAAATATTCAAAGCGCACGATCGGTGGTGCACGATCGGTGGTCGTGCGCGGTCATTGATTGATGGTCGTGCGAAGTGAACCTGGGAAACCTGACAGAAAACCTAGCAACTGCGCACGATCAGTGTCGCACGACCACTGGTCGTGCGCACTGTTGGCAGCGCTCGTGCGATTGCCGAGACAGAAATTTGTAAAATAAAAAGACAGCCGCGCACGAACAGAGGCACACGACCAGTGGTCGTGCGCCCTAACGGTTGATGACTGTACGCGGTTAACCTGTACCTTTGGGATTTCCCCGGATGACGCCGGAACGCGCACACGACCCACGCAACTACAGTAGCAGTAAGAAACTATCAACGACGCACGCCACTACCATTCAAACTATGACTAATCATCCGAGACGGAAAAATAGGAGATAAGACGATAGAAACAATAGGCTTTAAACAAAAGAAAACAACTTGGCAAGGGCAAGAACACCACTTGCCTCGATTTCCGGTGAAGCTTGGTCGGCTTTCCCTCCTCTTCACGCTGCACTAGAAAGAGCAGCACCAAAAACTCACCTAACAAGCAAATCCGAACATTAATGGCGGAAACCTCAAAAACCAAAAATTCCAATCCCCCTAAAGCTCCACGAAAATCGAATTTCTTACCGTAGGAATGAAGGTCTCGACGAGAGCAATCCGAATCCACTCTCGGAATCGAATTCCGTCCACAAACGCTCCGGGAATCGGCGGTGGAAGGCAAGGCTCGGCGGTTTCTCCGTTTCCTCTCGTACAGGCGGCAGTTATTTGGAGAAGATGAAGCGGGGCTTTTCATTCTATATATATATATATATATATATATATATATATAATTATATAATTATATATTTTATTACAAAATTACATAAAGCATCAAAACGACGCGAAAACCGAACTATCTCGGAATTCGACGAAATTCGCACCGTAGCTAAATACCCACGCTACGAACACAACGGCGAAGTCGAAATTAATTTTCGATGAACAGAACTCGAGTTATACCCAAATAAAGCCAAACACCAACATCCCCCCGAGAGGCCACACCGGGTCACCCAAAACGACTCGGCTTGCTAGGGAGATCTTGCCAACAGACTACAGAATAGGGCACTCAGTTCTAAGGAGCTGAACCACACTCCACAAATGGCACAAGCCACGACAACGCGTCATCGTAACGCCAAACGAGAATAAAAATAAACGCAGAAAAATCGGGGGCGTTACACTCGACACGGGCGTGACAGGCTTTGACACGGGCGTGACGTTGGGCGTGTCGGGCTCGGATCAGTGGAATTGCATGTTTTGACTGGCTGATTGCGTTGAGAGCCTGACACGCCCGTGTCGGGGGGTGACACGGGCGTGACAAGGCCGAAAATTATTTTTCTGGAAAAATTCAAAAAATAAAAAATGCTAAGTTAGAATATATTTTTACAAAAAAGAAACATTTTATTAAATAAAACAAACTAAAAAATATAAAAATAAACAAAAATGACTTAAATAAAATATGAAAATATAGGTATATTTACAACTCATCACCTACCACTAGAAAATGAAAGAATCAATACTTCTCTGGCAAACCAGATCGCAATTCCGATCAACCATTTTTCCTGCGGATTCCGGTTCCCTTTGCTCTGGGAGATTTCCGAGGTCTTCGAGCATTATGGAGTTGTTCCGGGTCAGCTAGACCCAAACACCATAGCCACCGTCTATAGCTTTATCACGTACTTGCGATATGAGCGAGTGACATTCTCGTTGGGAATTTTCATGAAAATATTCTCAGTTCGCTCAATCACTCCAACTGGAGGCAAATCATACAAAGGGATAATCTACTTCTATTGCCCTGAACTAAAAATAATGAACCTCCCAAACATGGTCCACAACTAGTCCTCTCGTTATCTCATGTTCGAAGGTGACCTGGGCTTCGAACATACCTATCGACAAAAACACGCGGATAATGATTTCAGAAGTGTTAGGCTCTCCGTCATGGAAGAAAAAATCATGGACTTCCTGAAGGGTGCCAGGCTGGACATTGATTACTATATTTCTAAGCTGGAGACCTTGAGCGTTGTAGCTCGCCAGGAAAGTAAGTGAACCTCGCGGACTCGACTTATACCCGCATTATCTTCATCATCATCTCGCTAACTACAACCATCTCTTCAGCCTTATTAAACGTTCCAGCAAACCTCCCGCAAAATACTGGCGGGCCATCCCTTACTCAAATGGAGAGGAAAAAGGTGGTCTCTAGGAAGAGTAAAGAAGAAAACGATCCCGTGGCGGACTATTCTTCCTTCGAGACCTTTGAACTCCATGACTTTGGAGCAAACTAAAAAGACCTGCGTGAAAATCAGATGATGCAGTGGCACCGGAAAAATAAGCATATCCGCTTTTCAACAGCACTTCCCTCCTAGAAGTCCGCAAAGCTTTCTCGCCATGCCCACATCGCGAGCACATCGATGTATGGGAAGAGGAATCTGCGCGAGCTCCAGCAGGTTCGTACTGCCGACCTCCCCTACCTAGCCGCCCAAGCCCACGTGAATAGGTTGGTAACAAGCCATTTCATGGGTTGCGCTTTGAAAGGGATGGCCAAGGAAAATGACCAACTCCGGGAGCGGAATAAGAGACTCAGCGCTGAGGTAGCACATCTTAAAGAGAAGGAATCGGTAATGATCTTTTATTCGCAGTGACCTAAAGTTATATCCGCTTTTCCTAATTTTACTTCTTTTTCAGATGTGCTATGAGATCGAAAATCCGGCCTTCCAAGACGCGATGATGCATTTCGCCAAGGAGAGTGTCGAGGTCTCCGTCCGCCGCTTCATCGAGCTCAAATATGCAAAGGAGGGCGTCACTGACGATTCCTTTGTCGAGCTTTTCCCTGAGCTGAAAGATCAGGTCGCAAAAGCGCTCGGCTAAGGGCGAGGCCGCGAATGGCGAGGAGGAAGAAATCGAAGAGGAAGAAGAGGGCGAGCAAAAATTCCACGAGGTTGTTTGCGATGGCTCGAACAATGCTGGACAAGCGGTTAAAACTCAAGAGTCTGCATCAAAAAGTTCAAGTTCTGATGTGCCAAGTGAGTTTACGGACAACGAGAATGATAGCGGGAGCACCTTTGAGGGTTATTCATTCGTTGGAAGAAAATTCCGAGAGTCTGGCTTCTGCGACAAAGAAATTGAAGTTTTCGGATTGACTGTTAATTTCTATACATAATTATATATTTTTTTGAAAAGGCTCGGCGAACACTTTTTCTGTAGGCGGAACGAGTTGGAAAGTTGTAATTTTTTGAAAGAAAATGAAAAAAGGATACGTTCGTCATTTTCCTGAATAATTCTTGCAGAATAATGATTTCTATTGTCTACTTAATGCTTTTTTTATTCCGCGTCCACTGATTCTTAGGTATGAAATGATTGCGCGATGAAATGAAGTCCGCTGAGAGTGAGTTAACTTCTCCGGTATATAAATAAACAAACCTCAATTATTGCGAACTGATTTCCAGATATAGCACAATATTAGGTGTTTAGGGTGAGCAAGCTGATTAGCCAAAACGCAAAGATATATCAGCACAGGTCGATTTGTTAAATATTTTTAAACACCAACTGGCGTGGCTTGGAAAATTTATCAGTAACTGAGATTTACAAAGATGAAAACCGGAGTTTTAACTTGATCAGATATATTACAGAGATCAGGACCGAATAGACATTGCAGGCCGCCCATTTATAAGCTGGTTTAATAAAATCATACATTTGTTATCCGCGGCTAGATAACCAAGTTTGCCTGTTTTAGTTTGCAGTGTCTTTTGCGAGTATAAACTTTGTCCGTGTTTGGGTCATACGGTTCCCAGGTCATAAAATGTTGAATCAACACAATCAATGCGACCTGTGCAGATATAAATGGCGGCCTGGAGGAAAAATTCCTAGGTAGGAAGAAATACAGACTTAGGTGACCAGGTGGGCAGCTGCACGTAGAGCTGCATTGCTTTCCTCAGGGATGTCACGAAATCTGTAAAAACCCTTTCAAACTTAAAGAAAAAGTTACACTGCTCTCCTGCTTGGGGATACAGACCAAGTTGATCAATTGGGCAGGTGCGTGTAGAGCTGCATTGCTTTCCTCAGAGAGATAAACTTGGTTGTGGGTTCCCGTAGGCACAGCTTGAGAGTATCTAGGAGTGTTCGAGAGTCACAGGCTAAGATGATCAATTGGGCAGGTGAGCACAGGGCTGCATTGCTTTCCTCAGAGAGATCATCAAAGTCGTAACGATATCCCTTATGATGCATGGTAGAGATAGCGCCCACGCTAACCCACCAAAATGCAGAGGTGGGGTTAGATACAAGATGGGATCCGTAATCCAGAAGTCCACCGCATGAGAATCTGCAAGCTCCCACTACACACTGCAAAATCTCCCCGCATCACGTGGTTGCATGGTGTTATGCTAATGATAACAATTCTCATAGGTGTTCATGCAAAAATCTCCCCGCATCACGTGGTCGCATGGTGTTATGCTACTGACAACAATTCTCATAGGGGTTCATGCAGGACCTGGCGATGTCTCCCGATCCAATGACCATTAATCCCGAGTTGTAAAATAGAGAAATAAAAATGTCTTATCACTGAAAAGTGTCAATAGAAAGCGTTGATGTAATTGAAATAAATACAAATAATAAGAAAGAATGGTTCAGGAATAAAACTGTTTCAAGTCATCTCCACTCCAAGTGTGAGATATGTCTTCCCCTTCATAGGTTTGCAATCGATATGCTCCATTTCTAGCGCCTCTTTAACAATGAATGGTCCAGTCCAATTTGGATTCAGCTTCCCTACTGAACTGTCTCGCGCAGCTGCAACAACTTTTTTTAAGACAAGATCTCCCACCGAAAAGTGTTTGACCCTGATATTTTTGTCATAAAATCTTACCACCCTACGCTTTACTTCTTCCTGTCTGATGACATCCTCATCGCGAATTTATTCGATCTGATCAAGACTACATCTCATATCTTCGTCGTTGATCTCAAGCCAATCCTCCCAACTTTGTCTAGCAAGTAAAACCCTTGGGGATTGGACCTCAAATTCTACTAGAATAAGAGCTTCCGAGCCATGATACAGCTTAAAGGGGGTTTCTCCAGTGGCAGATGACGACGTTGTACTCAAGGTCCATAAAACTGAAGGAAGTTCGTCTGCCCAACTTCCTTTTAGATTTTGCACTCTCTTCTTCAATAGGTTAAGTACTTTTTTGTTTGCTGTTTTGACCTGTCTGTTGCTCCAAGGGTTATGTACTGATGAAAATCGCAGTTCTATGCCTCCTATTTGCAGAAGTTAATCATCTCTTCATTGTTGAACTGCGACACATTATCTGTGAATATCGCCATTGGGATCCCATGCCTGCAAATTATCTCCCCCCAGACGAAGCTTTTCACTATCTGGGTTGTCGTTCTGGCCAGTGCCTTCGCTTCAACCCACTTCTTGAAATATTCATTCATTACTAAAATGAAGCGTCGCTGCCCACTTGCCATTGGAAAGGGTCCGAGTAGATCCATCCCCCAAACCGTGAAGGGACACGGTGTTGCAATTGACCTGAGCTTCTAAGCTGGTTGAAGTTGAAGAGGGGAAAATTTTTGGAACTGAACGCACCTTGCATAGGACTCCGAGTCTTTCTTCATTTTGGTCCAAAAGTACCCCTTCAACAAATTTTTTTTTTCTAAGGTTCTTGCTCCTGAATGACTTACGCATTCTCCAGAGTGAACCTCTCAGAGCACGATTGGAATCTCTCCCTCGGGCACGCATTTAGCCATTGGTGAATGAAAAGTCTTCCTGTAGAGAATCCCATAGATGAGATAGTAATTGGCGGCCTTAATCCTGAATCTCCTCTTGTCCTTTACCGAATGATGTAATCCCCCTGTTGATAAATACAGTATGAACGGATCCATCCAAGATGGACGTTTATCAACCTGCATCAACTCCCCTTCTTCTGTGGTCGGAAGGAAAAGTTCTGAAGGCATCCTCCCTAAAGGGAGATCAAATTTTGCTTACTTGTCTGCTTTACATTTTGTGTTCTCGGGATGTGCTCAATAGTGAATCTTGTAAATCTGCTAACCTCAACCCTGACCAATGTTATATATTTCCTCAACATTGGCTCCTTGATCTCAAAATTACTGAGTACCTGTGAGGCCATTACCAGAGAATCTATTTTAACACGAACATGCTTGATTCCCACTTCTTTAGCGAATCTTAAACCATTCAATAGTGTCTCGTATTCTACTTGGTTATTTTTTGTTTGAAAAGAGAATTGTATAGCTTGTTCTAGCATGACTCCCTTTGGATTGATGAGCACTACCCATGCTCCAGAGGAGTTTCTGCCTGAAGCCCCATCTACATATATTTTCCAAGCTAAATGAGATTGTTCTGTATGGCTATCACTTAGTCGTGTGCATCTACCAGGAAATCTGCCAATACTTATGCCTTGATGGCTATCCTGGGCACATAGGAGATATCGAACTCACTGAGCTCGATTGCCCATTTGGCCAACCTCCCCGAGTGTTCCGATTTTCTAAGATGCTCTTCGATGGCAGATTAGTTACCACCGAAACCGAATGTGCCTGGAAATAAGGTCAGAGCCTTTGAGCAGACATTACCGATGCTAGGGCTAGCTTCTCTAGAATCGGATACCTCGTCTCGACATTCTTAAGGATGTGACTTACATAGCATATCGGATACTGCCTTATCCCTTCTTCTCTAACCAGAACTGAGCTGACAGCCTCCGGGCCAACTCCCAAGTAAATGTGCAACATTTCCCCTGCTCGAGGTCTCTAGTGCAGAGGGGTTAAAGTGACTTGCTTTTTGAGCTGTTCAAAAGCTTCATTCTTCGGTCCACTCAAACTTTGATGCTCCTCGAAGAGTTTTGAAGAAAGGGGCGCTTATATCTCCTGCTCGGGAAATAAACCTCCCAAGGCATGCCAGCATCCCTCCTAATTGCTGAACTTCCTTTGGGGAACGAGGAGGTGCCTAATCAAGAATCACCTTCTGTTGGGTATTGCATCCACAATGTACCTGATTTGAAGAAGCCCCTGTGCAAGCCAAGGTAAATAGACAATGTATTTGATGAAATATTTCTAGTTGTACTTGCAGATATTCCATGCTAAGTACACACCAATGTCAGGGTACAGTGGGTCAATATACACGGGTCTGTGCAACGTAATCCCTCGTTGAGCAGATCAGTGTGTTGGCCTACGTGTACTCTCTCTATTGGGGTGTACTTAATTTCAAGTACAGGGCTATGGTAAAGCAAGAGCAGACAAGGAGCAAGGATGGACCAAAGACCAGCTCAAGGAAAGAAAGAGGAGAAATCACTCAAGTAAGAATCGACGAGAATCACTAAGTGATTCTCGCCGATTCGGCGAGAATCACTAGTGATTCTCGCCGATTCGGCGAGAATCACTAGTGATTCTCGCC
This sequence comes from Platanthera zijinensis, assembly GCA_039513925.1. Lineage (NCBI taxonomy): Eukaryota > Viridiplantae > Streptophyta > Magnoliopsida > Asparagales > Orchidaceae > Platanthera > Platanthera zijinensis. The sequence continues at coordinate 1,905,458 of CM077078.1, read as the reverse complement.
GAGTCGTCAAGAATCACTAGCTGATTCTCGCCGGTTGTAGCCGGCTGCTTCGATACAGACAGGGAAATTTTCTAAGGCAGAATCGTCGAGAATTACTTATGATTCTCGCCGACTCGTCGAGAATGACCTTGCATTCTCGACGATTCGGTGAGAATCAAAAGTGGCTCCCGCCGATTCTCCCCGGCTTCTGTATCTGTACAGTCAGATTTCGGCTAAGTAGAAGTCGGCGAGAATCATTCTCGCCGAATTTGACTTGGCAATTTTTCTGAAAGTTCTGGACCGGTCCAAGTTATCTGCAGCTGTTTGAACCGGACCTTGGCCCTTACTTTGGTGGGACCCACAACGGTCATCTTCTTGACCTAAGGTATATATACACACTATTTGTGAACAGTAAACATACGGATATACGGAATTTCAAAAAAAAGAACGAGCGGCCGACGACAAAACCCTAATCTCGCGATCTTGCTCCGCCGTCTTCTCCGCCGCTCGTACGGTTGTCGCCGCTGCTGATCTCAGGTTCTTCCAGATCTCCGGCGACTGAAGCTTAGGCTAGCATTGCGTCTCGCGCGTCTAACGAGAGATCCCTTGTCTCTTGATTCGTTGATCGGGAAAATCTTTCCCCTTCTGAATCGATCGAGACGATCGATCCTTGTGTGACCGTTGGAAGATCGTGCTTCCTTTGCTACGAAGTCTGAATCAAGTTGGCACTGCTGCTGCTCTCCGTCGCCGCTGCTGATCCCGAGAAACTTGCCGCCGCCTCACGCCGCAGCCGGTTTCGGGAAAGATTCACTCCAAGTGAGGTCTAAGGCTGTGCACTCTTCGTCGACTTCAAGAACACGTCGTCAATCGAAGAGGGTCACCTTACTCTCCAAACGTTGTTTGTATTTCTTACAAGCTAGTTTTTAATTTCCTTGTAACGGACCGATTGGTCCCTAGTTGTAAGGGTTGGGTGCAACCCGGATTGTGGGAGTGTTGACTCCTACGTGTGGAAGGGTTCCTTCCGTTAGTGCAAGGATTGGATTTCAATCCTGTTGGTGAAGTGACCGAGTCGTCCCGTGTTGGGAGATAGGTCGAAGGGGGAAAGTGGACGTACCCAAATCGGGGAACCACTATATATTGTTTGTGTTCCTTGCGTGCTTGGTTGTTTTGTTTTCTTATGCAGGTAAATATTTAATTCCGCAAATACGCTGCAGAGACACCTATTCCCCCCCCCCCATAGGTGAACACAGTTGACACTAGGTGGACTTTCAAGTGGTATCAGAGGGAGGTTACTCATCAAAAAGGTTCACACCTTGAGTAGAATCCTGCCCCCAGTGTCAAGAAGCAGACAGATATCCTCCATGGACGGACTCAAGCACTCCGGCAAAATCCCAGTATGCACCAGACTGAACTTTCCTATCTGGAAGGAAAGAATCAGATTCTACATGGAAGCGGTCGACCCTCGGCTCTTCATGATAGTGGAGGAGGGACCTTACATTCCCACTAAGGCCTCCACCATTGATCCTACCAGGAAAGTACCCAAGCAACTTTCGGAAATGGACAAGGACGAAATGGTGCTGTTCGGACTCGACAAGAAAGCTCAGAACATCCTGGTGAGCGCAGTTGACGACTCTATGATGCAGAACTTCAGCAATTGCAGGACAGCCAAGGATCTCTGGAGCTGTCTAATTGTCTTAATGGAGGGCACAGATGAAGTGAGGGACGATCGGAGATCCCTCCTCAATCAGAAATATGAGGCCTTCAGACAAGGGCCAAAGGAGGAGATCGGAGTCACCTTCGAAAACTTCCTCAAGATCGTCAATGCACTCAAAGGATATGGAAGAGTGTTCACTGACGGTGAACTCAATGATAAATTCCTTAGGTCCCTCACTAAGGAATGGGACACAATGATCTGCGCCATCCGCGAGTTTGGCAGACTTGCGGAAACCGACCCTCAGATTCTGTTCGGGAAGCTCATGTCCTATGAGCTTCAGTTGAACACAAGGAAGGCTGAAGAGGAAGCAGAGAAAGCCGCGGCCAAGGAAAAGACGGTGGCCCTAAAAGCTATTCACTCCAGAAAGGGTAAGGGTGTCGCTTCCTCCCGGGCATGGAAGAGGGATGAAGAGGAAGACTCTGAGCCAAGCTCCTCCGGATCAGAGTTATCTGAGGAAGATTTATCCCTTATCACAAGGGAATTCAAGAAGTTCCTCAAGCTGAGGAATCAGAGAAAGAGAACCGGCTCCTCCTCAAGGGATCAGAAGAAGAACTATTCCTCTGACAGGTATGTTTCCAAACCGAACAAACACCGCTCTTCTGACATTATATGCTTTGGTTGCAACAAGCCAGGACACGTCGTGGCTGACTGCCATCAAGGCAAGAGAGAAAAGGGAAAGGGAGAGGAGCACAGGTCCTCAAGAGACAAGAAGAAGGAGAGGAGTTACATCGCAAAGAAGCCAAAGACGCTGAGTGAATCTGACACGTCAGACACCAGCGATGATGAGGAAGCCTACTTTGGGCTAATGGGTCGCTCTGACTCAGAAGGAGATTGCCCCCCATTTACTGGGAAGGTAAAAGCTCACACCCCTCTCTCCGACTCTGACACTGATCCTGAGTCTCAGGATGATGAAGCTGAGGATTGCCCCTCTGCCCTTGATGCTGAGCTCCTAGAGAAGTATGAGCTTCTGCTCAACACATTCCTGAAATGTCGAAAGAAACTGAAGGCGGAGAAAAAGGAAGTCAAATTCCTTAAAGGTGAGAGTGTCTCCCTGAGGGAAGAGATCACCAGTTTGATCACCCTCCGACAGGAGCACTTGGACCTGACTTCAAAGCATTCAGAGTCTCTTAAACTCCTTGATCTTAAGCAGGAGGAAGTCGACAAGTTGGAAGAACTACTTGCGGCAGAAAGGAAGATCGTCAAGAGCTTCTCTATGCCAAAAACTGTTCTTCCATTAGTTGACACCTTCTCTGCTCAAGCCAAAGGGGCAGGCCTGGGGCATGTAGGGGTATCTAGCTCCTCGTCCAGGAGAAACAGGAACAGGAGAAAGAATAAGGCTGCCAAGAAAGCCTCTGCTGATGAGAAAGGAAAGGCCCCACTCAGTCCTGTTGAGTTCAGAAAGCCTAGCTTTCCCTGTAACCAACATGACTTTGAGTCAACATATGGGCATCACTTCAGGCCCTCGGTTACAAAGCCGAAGAGCCGATATGATGGGTGGACCTTTCCCCGTAACTTCAGTGAGAGTGTCTTCAAGGCACCCTATGAGGAAATCCACTTGGGAAATTATGGTCAATTCTCTAGCGGCCATAATAGGAAGCTGGCACCTAAGGCCAAACCTGTTACACTAAAAAGCCTAGAGGTGAAGAAGTCATGTGACTGTGGTCATCATGTTGCCTCCACCTCCAGGTCTTCGGCCCCAGTTGAACCCCACGTTTCATGGGTAAAGCAGGCACCTAAGAGGAAGTATAACAGGTTTAACTGCTGGTGCTGTGGCAAAATTGGTCACTTTGCCGTGGATTGTTGGTTTAATCCAAAGTATAACGAGACTCCTTATGTTAGCAATGCGAGGCCGACCACTCGTAGAGTTAACCAATCAAGGTGGAGTATGCTAACAAGGAATCTAGGACCCAAGTTTGATTGGGTTCCTAAGGCAAATTAATTCTGTTTTGCAGGGATGTCCAAAGGCCAACTAAACTCCTATTTGGTATTTGGACAGTGGATGTTCCCGTCACATGACCGGGACAAGAAGCCTGCTGAGGGAGTACTCTCCGGTCGAGGATGGACCCAAAGTCATATTTGGGGGATCTGATCGGGGAATCACCAGAGGTTACGGTACGATTTCCAACGGTACACTCTCTATCACTAATGTAGCTTATGTTGAAGGGTTAAATCACAACCTGATCAGCGTAAGCCAGTTATGTGATAAAGGGTATGACGTTAAGTTCTGCAAGGATAAATGCCTGATAATATCATGTGATTCTTCGGAGACCGTATTAACAGGTATTAGGAGCAGAAATATTTTCTGTTTAGACTTTCTTAGTTTAGACTCTTCTACCCCTTTATGCCTAGTAGCAAAAGGCAGTGCATCTCTTTGCGAACAATGGCACAAGAGATTGGCGCATATTAATTACAAGACGATTAATATGCTATTTTCAAAAGACTTAGTAAGGGATGCTCCCATTATTAAGTGCATTAAAGATAGTCCATGTCCTGCATGTCAAATGGGCAAGCAGACTCGGGCTACCTTTAAGAGCATCCCAGACAAAGATTCCTCCAGATGTCTTTACCTTCTGCACATGGACCTGTTTGGTCCTATGCAAATTCATAGCTTAGGAGGGAAGTCGTATACGCTAGTGATTGTAGATGATCACTCTCAGTTTACGTGGGTGTTCTTCTTAAAACGCAAGTCGGATACGTTTGACATCTTCACTAATTTTGTCAAGCAGATACAGAACGAACTTAACTGCTCGGTGGTCAAAATCAGAAGTGACCATGGAACAGAGTTTGAGTCTGGGGCTATGACAGAGTTCTGTGAAGAACTTGGTATCTTCCATGAATTCTCCTCCCCTCGCACTCCTCAACAGAACGGAGTGGCGGAGAGGAGAAATAGAACACTCATTGAGGCAAGCACGACAATGTTGAATGACGCCACTCTCCCAGAATACTTCTGGGCCGAGGCTATCAATACGGCTTGTCATGTCCAAAACCGGGCATTGATTAACAAAAGCCATCGTAAGACTCCCTATGAGCTACTGAAAGGCAAGAAACCAACCATGTCCTACATGAGGATCTTTGGCTGCAAATGTTATGTACTGAATAATGGGAAGTACCCGCGTACTAAGTTCGGTGAAAAATGCTTCGAAGGCATATTTATGGGTTATAGTAGCCGCAACCGGGCTTATAGAGTTTTCAACAAGAAAACCCTAGTGGTAGAGGAGTCAATCAATGTTGTATTTGATGAAGGAAGTTTGCTTAATTGCAAGACTTCTAGTCCTCTTCCTGAAGATATAGGTGACAGACTCGAAGGGTTGCAACTGGATGAGCCCGAGAAAAATGCACCTCCAACATTCGTCAAGGTATCCACTTCTACGCAGATCGGAGAAGTTGAAAATCAAAATGGAGCAAATCCTCTAGAAGAAGGCGATGCCCAAGAAGTAGTCGACGCTCCTGACGTCAGACTTCTACAGCTCAGACACATGAGGGATCATCCCAGAGATCAGATCATCGGAGATCTTCGTGACGGGGTCAGAACTCGCCGAGGTACTATTAACGAGATTTTTCATCTTAGCTTTCTGTCCCAGGTTGAGCCAAAGAAGTTCGACGAGGCAAACAAGGATGCTGCATGGATTTTGGCCATGCAAGATGAATTGCATCAGTTCGAAAGATGCAACGTTTGGACGCTTGTGCCCAGACCTCAAAAGCAGAATGTGATTGGCACCAAGTGGATCTTCAGAAACAAACTGGATGAACATGGTGTCATCATAAAGAACAAGGCCAGGCTCGTGGCTCAAGGTTACCGTCAGGAGGAGGGGATTGATTTTGACCAGACGTTTGCACCAGTTGCACGGCTCGAAGCTATCCAGCTATTCCTAGCTTATGCCTCCCACAAAGGATTCACAGTTTATCAGATGGACGTGAAATCAGCTTTCTTAAATGGAGATTTGAAAGAGGAAGTATACGTCGCTCAACCCCCAGGTTTTGTCAATCCTACTTATCCTAGTCATGTATATTTTCTTAATAAAGCACTATATGGCTTAAAACAAGCTCCTCGAGCTTGGTATGAGACACTGTCTAGTTTTCTTCTTGAGAACAAATTCTCTAGAGGAAAAATAGACAAGACACTGTTTCTCAGGGAAGTCAAAGGCAAGATTTTGCTGGTGCAAATCTATGTTGACAACATTATATTTGGCTCCACAGACAACAATCTTTGCAAAAAGTTTTCCAAACTTATGCAAGGAAAGTTTGAAATGAGCAGTACGGGGGAGCTGAAGTACTTCTTGGGACTTCAAGTGAAACAGTCTGAGGATGGAATCTTCATCTCTCAGACGAAGTTCACAAATGAACTCCTCAAGAAATTCGGAATGGAGAATGCAACCTCTATGAGGACTCCAATGGGATCCACTATGTCTCTGGATAAGGATGAGAAAGGTAAACCTTTCGATGAAACCAAATACAGAAGCATCATTGGATCCCTGCTCTACCTTACTGCCAGTAGACCAGATATCATGTTCTCCACATGTGTTTGTGCCAGATATCAGGTGAACACTAAGGAATCTCACTATGTCGCTGCAAAGCGAATTCTTAGATACCTTAAAGGTACTCCAAATCTTGGCTTGTGGTACCCGAGAAACAATGATGTCGAGCTAATAGGTTTTTCAGATGCTGATTTTGCAGGGAGTAGGGATGACATGAAAAGCACTTCTGGGACGTGCCAATTCCTCGGAAGAAGGCTTATCTCCTGGAACAGCAAGAAGCAAAATTGTGTCGCAACCTCCACAGCAGAGTCTGAATACATCTCGGTAGGGAGCTGTTGCGCACAACTCCTATGGATAAGGAACCAGTTAGCAGACTATGATCTTCAGTTCAAGGAAGTACCCATGTACTGCGACTCCTCAAGTGCAATTGCCATTGCAAACAATCCAGTATCGCATAGCAGAACAAAGCATATTGTAGTGCGCTACCACTTCATTCGGGAGCACGTGGAGAACAAGGATATCTCTCTCTGCTATGTCCCCACGGACAAGTAGATTGCAGATATTTTCACAAAGCCCTTAGACGAGGCCAAGTTCAGTCTCTTCAAAACTGAATTGGGGATGCTCAACTATGAAGAATAAAGCCTCCAGACGCTCCTGGCTCGTGCCTCTAGGGGGAGCATCTGCCAGCATTTCAAGTGACAACATAAGTGCACGAACTGAGGGGGAGCATGGTGTCCGGTGCACCAGACCCAAATTTGCAGAAGCCAAAAAGGGGGAGATTACCCTCTCGGCTAAGGCTAAGGTAGCTCAATGCTCTCGTTTGCTCTCAAGTAACGGGTAATGCTTATCCCTATCACCTCATTTTTAAGTTTCGGTTTTTCATTCCTATATGCTCTATTCACCTTAGCTTGTAGGGTTTAGGCTTCTTCAAATAGGGGGAGATTGTTGGGTATTGCATCCACAATGTACCTGATTTGAAGAAGCCCCTGTGCAAGCCAAGGTAAATAGACAATGTATTTGATGAAATATTTCTAGTTGTACTTGCAGATATTCCATGCTAAGTACACACCAATGTCAGGGTACAGTGGGTCAATATACACGGGTCTGTGCAACGTAATCCCTCGTTGAGCAGATCAGTGTGTTGGCCTACGTGTACTCTCTCTATTGGGGTGTACTTAATTTCAAGTACAGGGCTATGATAAAGCAAGAGCAGACAAGGAGCAAGGATGGACCAAAGACCAGCTCAAGGAAAGAAAGAGGAGAAATCACTCAAGTAAGAATCGACGAGAATCACTAAGTGATTCTCGCCGATTCGGCGAGAATCACTAGTGATTCTCGCCGAGTCGTCAAGAATCACTAGCTGATTCTCGCCGGTTATAGCCGGCTGCTTCGACACAGACAGGGAAATTTTCTAAGGCAGAATCGTCGAGAATTACTTATGATTCTCGCCGACTCGTTGAGAATGACCTTGCATTCTCGACGATTCGGTGAGAATCAAAAGTGGCTCCCGCCGATTCTCCCCGGCTTCTGTATCTGTGCAGTCAGATTTCGGCTAAGTAGAAGTCGGCGAGAATCATAAGTGATTCTCGCCGATTCGGCGAGAATCACCTATGATACTCGCCGAATTTGACTTGGCAATTTTTCTGAAAGTTCTGGACCGGTCCAAGTTATCTGCAGCTGTTTGAACCGGACCTTGGCCCTTACTTTGGTGGGACCCACAACGGTCATCTTCTTGACCTAAGGTATATATACACACTATTTGTGAATAGTAAACATACGGATATACGGAATTTCAAAAAAAGAACGAGCGGCCGACGTCAAAACCCTAATCTCGCGATCTTGCTCCGCCGTCTTCTCCGCCGCTCGTACGGTTGTCGCCGCTGCTGATCTCAGGTTCTTCCAGATCTCCGGCGACTGAAGCTTTGGCTAGCATTGCGTCTCGCGCGTCTAACGAGAGATCCCTTGTCTCTTGATTCATTGATCGGGAAAATCTTTCCCCTTCCGAATCGATCGAGACGATCGATCCTTGTGTGACCGTTGGAAGATCGTGCTTCCTTTGCTACGAAGTCTGAATCAAGTTGGCACTGCTGCTGCTCTCCGTCGCCGCTGCTGATCCCGAGAAACTTGCCGTCGCCTCACGCCGCTGCCGGTTTCAGGAAAGATTCACTCCAAGTGAGGTCTAAGGCTGTGCACTCTTCGTCGACTTCAAGAACACGTCGTCAATCGAAGAGGGTCACCTTACTCTCCAAACGTTGTTTGTATTTCTTACAAGCTAGTTTTTAATTTCCTTGTAACGGACCGATTGGTCCCTAGTTGTAAGGGTTGGGTGCAACCCGGATTGTGGGAGTGTTGACTCCTACGTGTGGAAGGGTTCCTTCTGTTAGTGCAAGGATTGGATTTCAATCCTGTTGGTGAAGTGACCGAGTCGTCCCGTGTTGGGAGATAGGTCGAAGGGGGAAAGTGGACGTACCCAAATCGGGGAACCACTATATATTGTCTGTGTTCCTTGCGTGCTTGGTTGTTTTGTTTTCTTATGCAGGTAAATATTTAATTCCGCAAATACGCTGCAGAGACACCTATTCCCCCCCCCCCATAGGTGAACACAGTTGACACTAGGTGGACTTTCACCTTCACTTTATCTGGATTGGGAGCTAGTCCCTCAGGTGTAAGAAGGTGGTCAAAAAATTTTCCCTTGCTTGTGCCAAAATGCATTTTAATGGGTTTAATTTCATATTATACCTTCGCAGAGTAATTAATGTCTCTGCGAGGTCTTGCAGATGCAACATGAAGGTTTTACTTTTTATAAGAAATTTTTCTACTTAGACTTCCAGATTTCTCCCCTTTTTCCTTTTAAAAACGAAGCCCATCATTCACTGATATGTGGCACCTCTGTTTTTTAGCCCGAAAGGTAATATGAGATAACAATAGCAACCATCATTTGTGATGAAAGACGTATGAGGAATGTTGGGCTTATGCTTTCTAATCTGGTGATAACCAGAAATTGCATCCAAAAAACTCATGCATGGATACCCAACCATATAATCTACTAATGCATCAATCAGAGGTAAGGGATAATAATATTTTTGGCATGTTTTATTCAATTTCGTGAAATAAACACACATGTGCCACTTTCCTCCTGGTTCTTTCTCCATTACAATGTTTGACACCCAAGTAGGATATTGGATTTCACGAATAAAATTGGCTTTGAGGAGCTTTGATACCTCCTCTCTGATGGGTTCTGCTAGCTTTATTGCCACCTCCCTCTTCTTCTACTGAATGGGCTTGAAATCTAGAGCGATGTTGAGATGGTGGAAGGCAGCATCTGGATCTACTCCAGTCATATCCTCTGCTTCCCAAGCGAAGACATCCAAATTCTTCAGTAGACAGGCAATCAGCCCGGCCTTCTCCCCTTCTGGCAGTTCTGAGTTGATAGAAAGTTTTCTCTCCTCTCCTTCTGTGATGGGGACCCCTTGATATACCTGGGTAGGTTCCAAGTTAGCTCCATCCCAGGCCGAGTCTTCTAAGTATTTGATTACTTCTATAAAGGCTGGATCTTTGGGTGCATCAACTAAAACTGCTGGAAGCGGGTCTTGCTCGATCATACTGACAGCCTGAACATAACACTCTCGTGGCATCCTGGGGTCGGTTTTGATTCGATATTGTTTGCCTTCAGTTGCAAATTTAATAGCAAGATGGTAAGTAGAAACCACTGCCTGGTAGTCATTGAGGATGGGTATTCCGAAGATAGACAAGTAGCTAATAGGCGCATCTACCACCACGAACTAGATGAGTTTTGTTACCCATCCAAGCGTAACCAAGAGGGACACACTTTCCTCTACCTCCTTCCTTTAACCTGAGAAACTATAGAGCGGCCCTTCGGTGGAACGCAAGGGCTTCCCAGTCTTCAAGTACTCGTAGGTTTCTTTAAAGATGAGATCAACAGAACTACCAGTATCAATAAGGATCTTCCGTACTGTGTAGTGTTCTATATTGGCCTTGACCACGACCGCATCGTTGAAGGGATTAGCAGTCTATGAGACATCTTCCGGGCCAAAAGTGATAATTTCCTTAGGGGGAGCAGAGGTTGAGGTTGCAACTACTTCATGTTGAGATACTCGGATCATTGACGACTTCTGGGTTGATTCTGCTCCTGCTCCTGCATGGATGCAGAATAGTTCTCCAAGGGTTCCTTTGTCATCTGCGTCCATGAACTCCACTCCGAGATTTATGCTGCCAAGATGGTCAACATCCTCCACATCATCACACTCCCAGAAGATCTCCGCTACCTCTTTGCCCTTCGAGGTAGATGGCTGGGGCAGATCCTCCTTCTGAAATAGATCCTTCAGCTTCACAGCTGTAAGAAGCCGCTCTATTAATTGATGAAGAGCCCTGTAATTTTTGGTCAGGTGCCCCTTCTCCTTGTTAAAATCACAAAAGAAATCTGAGTTCCTAAACTTCCCTTCCGCCTTTTGGATACCTCTCCTGAGCTCCTATTTCCTCTATTGTATCTGGAGCACCTCATCAACTGTCAAGCCAATAGCTGCAAGCTCATCAATGGGATTATTGTTCTGCTGGCTTCCTGAGCAAGAATCATTCCTGACCTGATGAACAGGTTGTAAGACCCCTTTTTTTGCCTCCTGGGTCTTATGCCCAGAATCGCAGTTTTATGGTGACAACAACACTCGGGAAGGTCTCCACTACAAAACGTCGATCCTTCCGGCAAAAACGATCACCAAAGAAATAGAAGTATATAATTAGAATAAAAATGTATAAGTTAATAATCACATGTAATATTACAAAAGCTGAATCACAGCACAGTCCACATAGAAATGACACAAAATGACAAAGATAAACGGGCTCATGCCCAGTTCATCATGGTCTCACTAAAACAATCTCGTAGAAGCAAAATATAGTAATCACTCACGGATCATGAATATAGTGCTCCTGTGCTAGAATGGCCCACCTCCATGTGCACTGCACTCTGCTGGTGCTACAACTCTTGCTGCTGCTCCCAATCACCCATCCGGAGCCCCTGAAATGTTTGGTCCACCGACCGTTAGTCAAAAAGACTAGGCCTGATTTCCCCCACCCCTCCCTAGTGGCTTCTAGGCAGCGTGCGAGAGGAATGATAGGAAAGCTATGATGGTGGAGAGTAAATAAGAGCAGGTGATGGTGGACCTAATCTAGCAGCTATATTGTAATATTCACAGTGCTATAAAAAGAAATGCAAGCTAGTAATACTATTGTAATAGAGCAGTAAACAGTATAAAGTAAATTGCATCATAAAGAAAAGTAACAGATAACCACAAGGAAGGTAACCATAGCTTATAAGCATGCCAAAATAAGCTTATGAACTATGGGGTCATTTTGCAAGGCCTAACGTATAAAAAGTCCCTTACCAATTTATATGTTAGGAGTAAGGGTTGAAGTATGATGATGACATGATATGTTAAGTTGTGTGAGTTTAATGATATGTTCATAGAAGTGCAACACAAACACACGAATCTATGCGCACAGACCTTTAGTTCCCCTATTTTGGAAGCTAGCTTCACTCCCAGGAGCCTTTATAATGGCCAACGGAGATAGTAGGTTGGGACACCCCACTCTTAGGCGGGTATTTACACGACCAGGCTAGACATTACGTACGCCTTTAAAGGACACACCAGAGTCACCACGTACTAATGCTGGCAAACCCGCCAGTCTTTTCCTTGGCTAAGTGTAAACCACACCCACAGAGTCATCGTATCGACGTAGGTGTGGACGACCGTAAAATACCGAGGACCCACCATCTTATGCACATGCAGTTATGAATTCCCGAGCCATCAACTCCCCAGACTAACCTGATCGTTACAACTACCTTCCGATCCTTCGGCTCGCCGGGATAACTTGCCCATTTCCACAACCACCGAGCCTACCACTCGGACAACCAAACCAATCAAACCTCCCAAGTCATCGGGGTGAGTGAAAGTGAAGCCCTAGTACTTACTAATTGCTCTTTTACATTTTAGTCTTACGGTTTAAGGTTAACCTTGGACTGCCTTGGTCATTACCTGTGAAGGGCTATTGAGGGCACTAGGAACAACGATGGGCTGAAGCCCAAACCTCCCTTTCACAAGGTACTTATTATTTTTAGTATCTACCCTTGTCCCAACTCTCCTGATCTTACACTTGAACTAAACCTAAGCGTATTTGTACTTCCTCCAAGGGAAAGACGATCAATCGTCGATCCCGAGCACGACCATAACTTAGCCAACAGGCTCTCACAACTTGACTCCTCTTTCATATCCAAATAAGACCAAGTACACTATCTATCCCACCTTCTCATTCCAAGGCTTACATGTTATCTTATTTCAACAACTTACTATGTGCAGACCTAATGAGCTCTATGACGTGCATGAAAGATGACCCACTCCAAATAATCATCCAAATGACCTAAGATTATAACTGGGGGTCAAACATGATAATTCAAAGATAAGCCCAGAATATAATATTTTTTCGAATTTATTTAGCATTTATTTAATTTTCTGCAAAATCAGGCCAACTAAGATTTTGAACACCAAGTACAATTTTCTGACATGGGATGGCCTAAACAAAATTCTGACATGTGAATAACATCAAAATAACTTAAATATTGAAATTCAAAAATTTTCTAAAAAGGTTGACGACGAAACAAATTATTGATTAAATAATCTCATTAATAGGGCAAGACAGGAAATAATAGAAATTTTCATCCAATAATTATAGAAAGATTACCAGATGTCAAGAGTAACCCAAAAAGTCTACTGGCCTAAAATCATAATTCTCTAAGCATGTTTGGTCACCCAAATAAATCATTTACAAATTTTCTACAAAAGGTACTTTGTGAAGCAACCTATATAAAAATGACTTCCAATAATTTTATAAAAATTCATAGAGCATGATGAAATCTTAGAAAGTCCTCAAACCAAATTTCATAATTTTCCAGTGAGTAATTAACTCATGATAATTTTTCTTACTAAGAGGGCAAGTACTAAGTTTGTGAATAAAGTACTATAAATATAATCCAAAAGTTCATACCAAAATTTCCAGAGGTTAATAACAAATATATAAGATCATTTCCAAAGTTTCATGAAAATCCAAGATCATATAGCTATGCAATAAAATTGTGATTAAAAGTACATTAATTGGTATTAAACTATTTTAGAGGGGTTAAATTCTCCTAAAAATTCTAATAATATTTTCTAGGGCTTATTTCCACCCTATGAACTCATCTACCAAGTTCCAAGACATTCCAAGGGCACATGGTCCCATATACTTCAATTTGGTCAATATCCAACCCTAGGGCTCACACTAGGGTTCCAGGGCATTCCAACCCTAAACCACCCAAAATCTCTCGTGGGGGTGTTTTATATGACATTAAGATAGTGGCCAAAGATCCATCCATTTTGGATAAGGATTGCCCACTCAAACCACCAGTTGCACTTTTGACCTAATCTTCCCCTTATGAGGCCAAACTTTGGTCACTCAAATTCCAAATCAAATCAACCCCAAATGGGATGAAATTTTTACCAAGATCATACCATGACCCTAATGGTCAACCACCAAAATATTGGAGGTATTTAATGTCAATAGACTCTCAAATTAAATCATGCATGATTTATAAAATTATTACAAAAACTATAGGAAAATATTTTCCAAAAATTCCCATTTTTGGATATGATAAGTGTGTCTGTATATTTAGCCTATGGTATAAATTTCAAGGCATTTGCCTAACTTGTTTTGTGGGGCACTCAAATTAGTATCTGGTGAGGCCTATGTATAGACTGCACCATTTTGAGTGTTGTGGTCAGACCTGTACCCAAATGGGTTGAAACCAATTTTATTTTAAATAAGACTTTAAGGGATACAACCTTCATGTTGATCATTTTTCCAGTAGGGCGTTCTCAGTATTTTTAACAATTAATTAAAAACACTGCAATAATTGTAATAGAAATGAAATGAAATAATATTATTCTTCTTTAAATATGTAACGACAGCACGAATCTTGGCGCAAAATTGACGGATTCCGTTCATCTTCCCGAGTTCGCCAACGGTTGAGATTGCCCCGTCCTGGGCGTTATTTGCCCTTGATTTCCCGGCCACCCACACCCTTTCCCGGCCAGCCACTGCCACCACCACCTTCGTTGAAGTGGTGGCCGGTGATTCACGGTGGTGGGTCGGCCGGAGGAGGCCGGAACAGTGAACTTTGATTGGAAGAAAAGCTTGAAAAACTAAGCTCTCGGCTCCCTTGATCTGGGGCCAATTGGACCCAAACCTTGGGGCCAACAGATGAAGATCTATCCACAGAGAGAGAGAGAGAGGAGGAAGACAGAGCCTTCTGGGGTGGCTGGTGTAACACCCCAAACTTGGAAGGGGAAACGACGGCGTCGTTTCAGCCAAATTTGGGTTTTGGGGGTAGGCACACGGCCTGTGACACGGCCGTGTCACAAGCCGTGTAGCGCCTGGGTCATCGAACCGTGTTGATCGACGATCGGCGAGAAGGCACACGGCCTTGGACACGGGCGTGTCCCTAGCCGTGTCCTTCTCGGGCTGTTAGCGGGATTTATTCTGGTAGGCGTGACACGGGTCACGACACGGCCGTGTCGGGGATGACACGGGCGTGTCGAAGGCCGTGTCTATGGCCGTGTTTTTGGCCGTGTCTTTCTCTGACTGGGAAAATTGGTCGGTAGGGGGCGTGACACGGGTCTCGACACGGGCGTGTCAATGGCGACACGGCCGTGTCGGAGGCCGTGTCAAAGGCCGTGTCGAAGGCCGTGTGCTGGTTTTCGAATCGGCCGAGACGGCGAATGGCTAACACGGCCATGCACACGACCGTGTTGCAACCCGTGTTTGGCCCAGATTTTCTATTTTGGGTTCCGATCGTGGCCGTTCGTTCTTTTCTTTGGAAGATCCAACGATGGGGAGCCTCCCTGGGTGGTTTAAGGCCGGGAATAGGGTTTCAAACCCTCATTTTCCATTTGGCTTTATCTATCTTGATTCTAGAGAGAAGGGAGATCAAGGAGGAGGAAGGAGGCCAAGATCCGGCCACCGGCGAAGCTTCGGAGGTCCGTTTCGCGAGCGGAGTTCAGATCCGCGAAGGTGGGAGCGTTGTGGTGGTGTTCAACCGAGCAAATCTTCTCCATGGCTAGGAAGAGGGGACGAAAGGTAACGACACTTCTCCTCTCGGTTTTTTTAGGATTTAGGATGCATGAATAGCATCCCCTTCCTTTCGTATTTTCAGCACCGAATCTCTCAAATGAGAGGGATTCGTGTAGCCTAGGTTCAAGAGGAACCTCCGGGTTGAGTATGTTCATCCCAGCATGCTTTGCATTAGAGATCCACTCCGTTAGCGGATTAGGCATTGTGGGTGAAGCCGTGGTCGCCACCGTTAGTCCGACCCGGTGATGTTGCATAGCGAGCTTCAGGGATTCGGTAGAAATCCGTAGCGGCAATACGTCGTTGTGTGCATGCGTTTTCCCTCTTATTTTTGAGTGAGTACTCGTAGTCGGAACCGGACGAGGTTAGCTCCGCTTTGTGCGGTAGATGGTTTCCTTGGAGCATGGGAAAGACACGGTGTGTATGGCAATTGGGGTGGGGAAACCTTTGTTTGTGCTGTGCTAAGGCGCAGCTATGTCTCCGTGGTCGGCTGGCTTTTCCGTGACGCGCAAGTCATGTGGGGAAAGTGTCCCGGCGAGATTAGCCCTTGTGTGAGACTGACGAGAATGCCGAGCGGAGGGCAAGCCCGGGCAATGTAGCCATGAGCGGGTGGGGTCCAGCAAGGTTTCTTAGAATCGATCAGTGTGAGGCGGAACCCTGACGAGCGAAGTCAGATTGTGCGGACAAGCCCTGGGGTCATGACCCTTGTGCGGGTGGGGCCCTTGCAAGGTTCCGTGTGACGGCGTGTGTGCCGTTAGGGACATGGTGGTTCCCTGTTGTTTGCGGCTTTAAGCCAATGGGGAAACGGAAGTACCCAGTGTTTGATGTTGTGCTAGATGCATACGAGCTAGGGTGCCTTGGGTGAAACCCGGGCTGCATTCATGTTGCATAGTAGGCCCCTTTCACTTTGTACAAAACATAGAGAACATGTATGCTGTATGAGACATCCAAGCCTGTTTTACCGCTTTATTATATATACTCTTTTGGTATACAAAGTGCTAACTTGTAGGTGGAGTGGTACCCAGGGGTCCGTTAGGGACGGCCGTGAGGAGATGTGTTTGTTACACAGTAGAGGTCAGCCTTTGCTGACCCACGTTACTTCAAATCCTTACAGGGCAAGGATCGCATGCAGGAGCTAGTGCGCCGGGCGAAAATCCCTAAGCCTCATGAAGTGTTGCTGTGCTTGACTATTTTTCCTTTCCATGTCTTGTTGCTGTTGTTTGACTATGTCCGGCTTGCATGCCGAGGTAGCCTAGGAGTGCTTGGCACTTTTGTATTTTGGACTTTTATTGTGTAAGGCCTTAAGGCCATTTGATACCCTACTGTTAGTGGATAACTTCTGCCTGTTAATGTTCTGTTTCCACTGTGTATGTCTGGAGTTTTGAGTTTGGGTAGTTTCATATCATCTTTTAATACTAAAGCTGTGGTGTCCGTATGTTGTGGGGCCCCGGCCGGACCCATATTATATGGTCTTTACAGGGGAGGTGTTACAATTTGGTATCAGAGGGAGGTTCGCGTTCCAATGAGAAGTTTTGCGGTCAAAAGTATAAGTCGAGTCGCGTATAAGAAGTTATCCACATAGGAGTATCGCGGGACCATGAGTGTCCTTCTGTTCGAGTCTTGCAATTAGAGACTGATTTGCATTTTCTTGCTTGTGTTTAGAGCGCAAGCAACGAGGCAGGGACCTCAAGGCCAAGAGAAGAGCTCTCGGCAAGTAGTGCGACTGCGCAAGGTCCTCTAGGGATGGGGGTCACACCGGCCGACTTCTGCCATATACTTATAGAAGTGATGGGGGCGGCCCAAGCTGCGGCGACAGCACAGGTAGCAGCTCCCGTTGCTCAAGTAGCAACTCCTGCTACCCCGATCACGGCAGCGACCGTGCCGGTTGAGGAAGCCAGGCGGGTAGAGCCGCAGGCCGAGAGAGTGGTTGTCGGGCATGGGGACCGGCAAATGAAGTACTTTCTGAGTTTCCACCCTCCAACCTTCAAGGGAATCGGCACACCCACAGATGCAGAGGATTGGTGGGCTAGAATTCAGGAGCTTCTGAGGGCGTCAGAGGTGCCAGACGAGAAAAAGGCAGAGTTCGCAGCCTTTATGTTGGAGGGAGATGCCAAGTTATGGTGGGTAAGCCACAGTGGTCGCCAGTTTCCAGGACGCACACCGTCCATCGAGGAGTTTGGGAATGCCTTCTTGAAGAAGTACATACCCGCCTCAACGAGGTTAGCCCTCCAGAGGCAGTTTCTACATCTGGTGCAGCGAGACAAGTCAGTGGATGAGTATGTTCAGGAATTTACCCACTTGGGTCGTTATGCAGGGACGACCATGACAGACGATGAAGAGAGGGACAATCTCTTCTATCATGGACTGAGGGAGAATCTAAGACAACCCCTCATATCGATGAAGCGTGCGGGTTTCAACGAACTGGTGGAGGCGGCCCGAATTTTGGAGAGTGACATGGAGCGATCCCAGCGTCGCAAGGGCTTCACACCCAAGAAGGGGGAGGAGAAGAAGCCTGCTCAGTCCCATGGAAAGGCGAAAGGGAGCCGATGGAAGAAGAAGCCTTCCACATATAAGTCGGGCGAGAAAAGCAATTGGACGTCCGGAGGGTCACGTTCTATGGGCCCTCAGACGTGCTATAGTTGTGGCAAGCCAGGCCACATAGCAAGATTTTGTACCCAAGGGGGCACTGAGCAAGAGCCAAGGCAGGAGCAAACTGTGCGCTCCGGCCCCAGTGCCGCGGAGAAAGGGAAGATGGCGGAGTCGAGTGCTTCTCGGTTTCAACCAGTGCAGCCAAGGGCCTACAACCTTGGGCAATAAGAAGCAATCCGTCAACCCAATGTGGTGACAGGTACGAGAGTTCAACCTACACCTTAGATTCCTGTCTTTCAAGCCTTTATGTTTGTTGCATGTGTGTAGGCTTTGTAATGGTATCTGGGTACCCCGCTAGGGTACTCTTTGATACGGGAGCGTCGCACTCCTTCCTTGCGGAAGGCTTTATCCGGAGGATCGGAGTGGAGTCTTTCTCGACGGACTCCGAGTTGAAAGTGCGCATGCCCAATGGGTCATCTATGACTACCAGGGCTAGAGGCCGGATTTGTTGGAGGCTCGAGGGAGTCAACTTCATATTGGTAGCGGCGATCTTGCCATTGTCCGAGTTCGACGTGATTTTGGGGATGGATTGGCTAGCGGAGCAGCGTGCCAGTATCGACTGTTTGTCCAAGGTGGTAACCCTGAGGGGCGTGGGGCAAGCGGAAGTCAAGTTTGAAGGCCTGCATGGAGTGGCTTGTTCCCTAGTTTCGGCACTTCAGTTAGTGCGAGCTGTTAGCCAGGGAGGGGTAGCTCTAGTAGCGTTGTTAGAGGTTAGCCTTTCCAGGCTGTCTCTTGAAGAAGTGCCCGTGGTGGCGGAGTTCGGAGATGTATTTCTTAAGGAGCTACTGGGAGCACCTCCTCGGCGGGAGATTAATTTCTCCATCGAGTTGGTGCCCGAGGCTAGACCAGTGTCGCGTCCACCCTTCAGGATGGCACCAAAGGAGTTGGCCGAGCTCAAGGTTCAGTTGCAGGAGCTTTTGGAGCAAGGGTATATCAGGCCCAGCTCTTCACCGTGGAGTGCGCCGGTGTTATTTGTAAAGAAGAAGGACGGTAGCATGCGTCTGTGCATAGACTACCGAGAGTTGAACAAATTGACGGTTAAGAACAAGTATATGATTCCTCGGATAGACGACCTTTTTGACCAGTTGGTGGGTTCGGTGGTGTACTCCAAGTTGGACCTGAAGTCCGGATATTATCAGTTGCGGATTCGTGACGAAGACATACCCAAGACCGCGTTTGGTACGAGGTATGGTCATTTTGAGTTCTCGGTGATGCCGTTCGGGCTGACGAACGCGCCGTCCGTGTTCATGGACTTGATGAACCGAGTGTTTCGCGAATATTTGAACTGGTTCGTAGTCGTCTTTATCGATGACATTTTGGTGTATTCCAAGTCGGAAGCGGAGCACAAGTCGCACTTGCAGACAGTGTTGCAAGTATTGAGAGAGAACCAGCTTTATGCAAAGTTCTCCAAGTGCGAGTTCTGGTTGGAGGAAGTGGCATTTCTAGGCCATGTGATTAGTGGGGACGGGGTGGCAGTGGATCCAACGAAAGTAGAAGCCATCAGAGAGTGGCCAGTTTTGAGGACCGTGGCGGAAGTCCGAAGTTTTATTGGACTAGCCGGGTACTACCGAAGGTTTGTGGAAAACTTTTCGCAGATAGCCCTATCCCTCACTTCACTAACTCGCAAAGATCAGAAGTTTGTATGGACTCAAGAGTGCAATCAGGCATTTGAAACCCTGAAGGAGAGGCTAATGACGGCGCCGATCCTAAGTCTACCAAAGGGGACCGAAGGATTCCAGATTTTCAGCGACGCGTCCGGATGCGGTTTAGGATGCGTGTTGGTGCAGCATGGTAGTGTGATAGCCTTTGGGTCGAGGCAGCTGAAGCCCCACGAGAGAAATTATCCCGTCCATGATTTAGAGTTGGTGACGGTAATTTTTGCTTTGAAGTTGTGGAGGCACTACGTTTATGGTGCAAAGGTGGAGATCTTCACGGACCACAAGAGTCTGAAATATCTCCTAGATCAGAAGGACCTAAATATGCGGCAGCATAGGTGGGTCGAGTTCCTTGGGGACTACGAGGTGGCGATCCAGTACATGCCAGGGAAAGCCAATGTGGTGGCAGATGCCTTGAGTAGGAAATACTCGGGGCAAGGAAATTGGATTAAAGCTCACGATGAGCGGTTAAGGAGGGACTGGGAGTCCCTTGGTTTGGAATGTGTGGCAAGAGGAGAGTCTAACGTGGCTCGACTAAATTGGACTGAGATGCAGAGTGACTTATGCGATCGTATTTGGGAAGCGACCCGTGTAGATGCGGAGTTCCAACCTTTCGTGGAGGAAGCTCTAAAGGGCGAGGGTAGCGCCTGGGAGATGGTTGATGGGATTCTGAGGAAGGGCGGAAGGATTTGTGTACCGCAGTTCGGCAAGCTCTGCGAGGAGTTGATGTTTGAGGCCCACTTCACCAAGTACTCCATTCACCCGGGTAGTACGAAGATGTACTTGGACTTGAAGAAGTCCTATTGGTGGCCTGGGATGAAGCGGGACGTAGCTTTGTGTGTGAGTCGGTGCCAAACTTGTGCCTTGGTGAAGTCCGAGTGTCAGAAGCCGGGCGGGTTCTTGAAGCCTTTTCCAATCCCCGAATGGAAATTTGATGACATCTCCATGGATTTTGTGCATGGGTTGCCTAGATCGCAGCAGGGTAATGATGCCATTTGGGTGATTGTGGACCGCTTGACCAAAGTGGCACATTTCATCCCAAACCGGAAGGAGGACGGTGTGGAAAAGTTGGTGGAGTTGTACGTCCGCAATATTGTACGACTTCATGGGATTCCGAAGAGTATTGTCAGTAACCGGGATGGACGTTTCACGTCTAAGGATTAGCGGTTGGTGCAGAAGAGCTTGGGCACAAAACTCAAGTTCAGTACGGCTTTTCATCCTCAAACCGATAGGCAAACTGAGAGAACGAACCGTACTTTGGAAGATATGCTAAGGATGTGTACTCTCGACTTCGGCAAGAAGTGGGAGGATCACCTCTTCATGGTGGAGTTTGCTTATAACAATAGCTACCAAGCTAGTATCAAGATGGCGCCATATGAAGCTCTTTATGGGAGGCGGTGTCAAACACCGATGTCTTGGACAGAGGCAGGAGACACAAAGCTTTTGGGGAAAGAAGTGGTAGCCGACGCTAGTGAGCTAGTGCGGACCATCCAAGAGCGCATGAAGGTAGCTCAAGATCGGCAGTCGAAGTATTTCAATGCTCGCCACAGGCATGTGGAATTCGCGGTGGGCGACTGGGTGTACCTTACGATCAAGCCGTTCAAAGGCGTTTCACGAATTCGCCGACTCAAGAAGCTGAGTCCGAGATTTTTGGGACCATTCAAGGTCATCGAGCGAGTGGGAGAGGCAGCGTACCGGTTGGCGTTGTCCACGGAGTTAAGTGGATTGCATGACGTTTTTCACGTCTCCGTTTTGAGGAAAGCTCTGTTAGAAGCCAGCGTGGTGATTGAGCCGACGGCGGTGCCGGTAGAGGAAGACTTGAGGACGAGAGTTCGTCCAATCGGTATAGAAGATTCAGAGGTTCGACAATTGCAGAACAAGGAAGTCAGACTCGTAAAGGTCCGTTGGGACAACTGTGGCTGCGAGGAACTCTCATGGGAGCGAGAGCAGGCCATGC
The DNA here is from genome assembly GCA_039513925.1 of Platanthera zijinensis. Taxonomy (NCBI): domain Eukaryota; kingdom Viridiplantae; phylum Streptophyta; class Magnoliopsida; order Asparagales; family Orchidaceae; genus Platanthera; species Platanthera zijinensis. The sequence continues at coordinate 1,883,855 of CM077078.1, read as the reverse complement.
TGGAGGAGTACCCCGAGCTTTTCTCCTCAGGTACCGTTTAGAATTTGTGTACTTTCCATGTTTTAAATTTCGGGACGAAATTCTTTCAAGGGGGGGAGATTTGTAACACCCCAAACTTGGAAGGGGAAACGACGGCGTTGTTTTAGCCAAATTTGGGTTTTGGGGGTAGGCACACGGCCTGTGACACGGCCGTGTCACAAGCCGTGTAGCGCCTGGGTCATCGAACCGTGTTGATCGATGATCGGCGAGAAGGCACACGGCCTTAGACACGGGCGTGTCCCTGGCCGTGTCCTTTTCGGGCTGTTAGCGGGATTTATTCTGCTAGGCGTGACACGGGTCACGACACGGCCGTGTCGGGGATGACACGGGCATGTCGAAGGCCGTGTCTATGGCCGTGTTTTTGGCCGTGTCTTTCTCTGACTGGGAAAATTAGTCGGTAGGGGGCGTGACACGGGTCTCGACACGGGCGTGTCAATGGCGACACGGTCGTGTCGGAGGCCGTGTCAAAGGCCGTGTCGAAGGCCGTGTGTTGGTTTTCGAATCGGCCGAGACGGCGAATGGCTAACACGGCCATGCACACGGCCGTGTTGCAACCCGTGTTCGGCCCAGATTTTCTATTTTGGGTTCCGATCGTGGCCGTTCGTTCTTTTCTTTGGAAGATCCAACGGTGGGGAGCCTCCCTGGGTGGTTTAAGGCCGAGAATAGGGTTTCAAACCCTCATTTTCCATTTGGCTTTATCTCTCTTGATTCTAGAGAGAAGGGAGAGCAAGGAGGAGGAAGGAGGCCAAGATCCGGCCGCCGGCAAAGCTTCGGAGGTCTGTTTTGCGAGCGGAGTTCAGATCCGCGAAGGTGGGAGCGTTGCGGTGGTGTTCAACCGAGCAAATCTTCTCCATGGCTAGGAAGAGGGGACGAAAGGTAACGACACTTCTCCTCTCGGTTTTTTTAGGATTTAGGATGCATGAATAGCATCCCCTTCCTTTCGTATTTTCAGCACCGAATCTCTCAAATGAGAGGGATTCGTGTAGCCTAGGTTCAAGAGGAACCTCCGGGTTGAGTATGTTCATCCCGGCATGCTTTGCATTAGAGATCCGCTCCGTTAGCGGATTAGGCATTGTGGGTGAAGCCGTGGTCGCAACTGTTAGTCCGACCCGGTGATGTTGCATAGCGAGCTTCGGGGATTCGGTAGAAATCCGTAGCGGCAATACGCCATTGTGTGTATGCGTTTTCCCCCTTATTTTTGAGTGAGTACTTGTAGTCGGAACCGGACGAGGTTAGCTCCGCTTTGTGCGGTAGATGGTTTCCTTGGAGCACGGGAAAGACACGGTGCGAGTGGTAATTGGGGTGGGGAAACCTTTGTTTGTGCTGTGCTAAGGCGCGGCTATGTCTCCGTGGTCGGCTGGATTTTCCGTGACGCGCAAGTCATGTGGGGAAAGTGTCCCGGCATGACTAGCCCTTGTGTGAGACTGACGAGAATGCCGAGCGGAGGGCAAGCCTGGGCAATGTAGCCATGAGCAGGTGGGGTCCAGCAAGGTTTCTTAGAATCGGTCAGTGTGAGGCGGAACCCTGACGAGCGAAGTCAGATTGTGCGGGCAAGCCCTGGGGTCATGACCCTTGTGCGGGTGGGGCCTTTGCAAGGTTCCGTGTGACGGCGTGTGTGCCGTTAAGGATATGGTGGTTCCCTGTTGTTTGCGGCTTTAAGCCAATGGGGAAACGGAAGTACCCAGTGTTTGATGTTGTGCTAGATGCATACGAGCTAGGGTGCCTTGGGTGAAACCCGGGTTGCATTCATGTTGCATAGTAGGCCCCTTTCACTTTGTACAAATATAGAGAACATGTATGCTGTATGAGACATCCAAGCCTGTTTTACCGCTTTATTATATATACTCTTTTGGTATACGAAGTGCTAACTTGCATGTGGAGTGGTACCCCGGGGTCCGTTAGGGACGACCGGGAGGAGATGTGTTTGTTACACAGAAGAGGTCAGCCTTTGCTGACCCACGTTACTTCAAATCCTTACAGGGCAAGGATCGCATGCAGGAGCTAGCGCGCCAGGCGAAAAGCCCTAAGCCTCATGAAGTGTTGCTGTGCTTGACTATTTTTCCTTTCCATGTCTTGTTGCTGTTGTTTGACTATGTCCGGCTTGCATGCCGAGGTAGCCTAGGAGTGCTTGGCACTTTTGTATTTTGGACTTTTATTGTGTAAGGCCTTAAGGCCATTTGATATCCTACTGTTAGTGGATAACTTTTGCCTGTTAATGTTCTGTTTCTGCTGTGTATGTCTGGAGTTTTGAGTTTGGGTAGTTTCATATCATCTTTTAATACTAAAGCTGTGGTGTCCGTATGTTATGGGGCCCCGACCGGACCCATATTATATGGTCTTTACAGGGGAGGTGTTACAGCTGGAGTCGGGCCGATTGCTGTGTCGTCATTGCCGGTGGTGGTGCTTTCGGGTGCGCTGCAACAACACTACCAGAGGGCTCGATATCTTTTGGGTAAGAGTGGAAACGACTGCTCTAGGTTTGTGGAAGCTTTTAAAATATTTAGTTGGAGAAGAGGAGGGTTTAAAGCATCAATGACCATTAATGTCCATGAAGGAGTTTTCGGCCAACTTAAAATTCTCTGAATACAACCACCAATGGGGCCAGCCATGGCTGTTGATCTCCTCAGAATTAATCAGGGGTGTTGGACCAAGCTATTGGAATTGAAGAGAGGAGGCCCTTGGCCTCCCTTGTCTATGAATGACCTCTTCTTCACCTTCTCTCTGCTCCATTAAAAGGAAAATTGAGGTTTATCTCTCCTTGTCACCCTCTCAAGAATTTAGATGAAATTTTTGGTAATTGTCAGCCTCATAAAGCTAGTAGACAACTCAAATTTGGCTTAGCCCAAGTGGTTTGGGCTAGGTTGGGTCAACTTGAGTTAGTTTGACCCATTTTAGGGTTGAGTTGACCTTGTTCAATTTGACCTTTTGAGTTTTTCCCAATGGGTCCTTAGTGATCCATTGGCCTCCACTAGGGTCTAGGGAGACATGGGTAGGGTTGGTTTGACACCTAGGTGGTCACTTGACCCTTATTAGGGTACTTTGACCATTTTAAGGTTAGTGTTGAATTTGGTTAACTTGACCACTTGGATTGATCCCAATGGGTCCTTAGTGACCCAATAAACCTCTTAAAGGGTTAGAAATGTTGTGGTGGAGTCAAGGGATCAAGTTGAAGCCCAAAAGTCAAACACTAGGGTTGGTACTTGGATTGTGCTATTTACAGAACAAGGTGATTTCCACCTTCATGCCTTGGTTCACTTGGTTTTCTTGAGCTTCCTAGGGTTTTGTCATGACAAAACCACTCTTAGGGGTCTAGTTGTTTTAGGGATGTTACAAATCCCAATACATAAAAATAAAAATTTCATCCCCGAAATTAAAGTAAGGACTACAGGGTTCTACTAAAATTAAAGCATATAATATCTCTTAGAAAGTTAAAGGTATACCTATCTCGAAGAGATCAGGGGTATTTCTACTGCATCAGATCCCGTGGCTCCCAGGTATGCTCCTCCTGCCCCATGATTCCTCCACAGGACCTTGACCAGCGGAACCTTCTTATACCGCATGACCCGCACCACCGTATCATCGATCCTGATTGGCTCTAGTCTGACCGATCGATCGGATGCTACTGGACCATCTATGATAGAAATCTGCTGCTCTGGCCATAGTAGAGCCCTCTGAAGGGAGGAGACGTGGAAGATGTTGTGCAATCCCACCAACTTCGGCGGTAGCTCCAGTCTGTAAGCCAAGGGGCCGATCTGCTCTAGGATCCTATAGGGCCCCATATACCTCAGGATGAGCTTTTTCTTCCCACGTACCTGCGGGACTCCATGCATCGAACATATCTTCAAGAAGGCCCGGTCTCTAAACTGGAACTCCACCTGACGATGCCGCACATCGTAATATTTGGCCTGCCTACTCTAGGCCTCCAGCATCCTATCCCGGATCAGTCTCACCTGAGCAACTATGTCCTGTACAAACTCTGAGCCGAGTGACTTTGGATCCTCATCCTGGATCAAATATAGTGGGGTCCGTCACCTCTGTCCGTACAATGCCTCGTAAGGGGCCCTGCCTATACTAGACGGATTATTATTGTTATACGAGAACTCGATCATTAGCAATAGTCTCTCTCATGGCTCACTACGGTCCAGGAGGCATAAGCGCAAGATATCCTCCAGTGTCAGGTTGGTAAGCTCCGTATGTCCATCCGTCTAAGTTTAGAAGGTTGTACTAAATGTCAACCGGGACCCTAGGTAAGCCTGGACTAACCTCCTATCTCTAGACGTAAACCGTCCATCTTGATCTTACACGATCGACCTTGGCACGCCATGATAGTGGATAAAATAGCTCCATGAACTTCCGTACCAAATCACCAACCAGAGCGTCCTTCCTTATCGGAATCAATCTGTCCACCTTCATCAACCAGTCGACGATCACCCATATCGAATCATTTCCCACATGTGATCGAGGGAGACCATGAATGAAATCCGTGGCTATGTCGTCGAACTTCCACACCAGCATCGGTAGTGGCTGCAATAATCCAACCAGACTCTTACACTCTGCCTTTACGAGCTGACAAGGCTCGTAGTGCGTCACAAAATAAGTGATATCGTTCTTCATGCCTGACCAATATATAGTCCTCTTCAGGTCAGCTGTCATCTTCGTAATCCCCGAGTGTACTAAGTACTGGCTGGTACGTGCCTCTGCCATGATATCCTCCCGTATCTGGCTCCTTCTGTGTATCCACATACTTCAAGTTCTGGTGATCTGATAAAATATCGCAGTGGACACTATAGAGGTAGTGCCGCTAGATCTTTAGAGCGAAGATAACTGCTCCCATCTCCAAGTCGTATACCAGGTAGTTCTGCTCCTATTTATTCAACTGGCGGGAGGCACAAGCTATCACGTGCCCATTTTGCATCAGAACGACACCCATCCCCTGGTACAATGCATCTGTATAGACCTGAAATCCTTCCTTCCTGGATGAAAGGGCAAGGATAGGGGCCAAGGTAAGCCGACCCTTTAGCTCCTCGAAAGTAGCCTCGCACTACGGCGTCCAAACAAAAGGAGTATCCTTCTTTGTCAGGGATGTAAGAGGAAGGGAAATCCGGGATAATCCCTCCACGAACTTTCGGTAGTAACCGACAAGTCCTACGAAACTTTGTAAATTGGTGGTCGTCTTCAGCGGTGGCCAATATCGTACCGCCTGGATCTTTGCTGGGTATACTGCTAGTCCTGCTCCACTGATAATGTGGCCCAATAAAGCCACATCCTTCAGCCATAATTGTCACTTACTAAACTCGACATACAAATTGATGGCGCGGCCGCTCCGACACTACCTGATGATGACCCGGTTGTCGAGGCACTACAACATAAAGACTTCAGGCGCAATGATGATGATAATGGAAGCCCGTGTTACAACCTTCGTCTTCGGCGTCCTAGGCCCACTTGAAGATTAATTTCTTTAAAATATTATGTTTTAGTATTTTATTTAACTATTTGTGAATATAAAATTATTCCATACTTGGTTAATAATTTTATATTTACTTGAGAACTTGTATTATTTTATTTCCTGCATTTAAATATTTTGGTGTGTATTTAACCGCCCGGATGGATGAGATTTCATCTCTATCTTGGACGGTTGGATGTGTTTTGTAACTCCTATATTAGGAGGCTATTATGATGAGTTAAGGCATTGGAGAAAGAAAAGAGAAACCCTGTTCTCCCTCTTGAGAATTTTGGCCAAAGGGTTTCCCCTAGCCGCCGCCCACATGGTGTGAAGCCTCCCCCTTGCTACCTCTGTACCATTCGGTGCGACTCCGGTGTGGCTTCCTCCGGTGTGACTCCAAGGAAGAAGGTTGCAGCCCCATTCGATGTGATGCCGGTGGTTCCGTGGACAGAGTGATTCTCCCACTTATCTTGTGTGTTTGATCTTCTTGGTTGGGTAATCCCTATCCCCCTAGTGTTTTCTTCTTGTGAGATTGTGGAGGTTGTATTCGAACCGTCTTTTCCGTGATTTTTAAATACATCGCTCGCAAGTTTGATTTGATTTCGTTAACGTTGTTGAATCTCTTGTATTCCAGATTGGAAGATCCATTGCGGGAGCAAACTAGGCCTAGCCTTGACTTGTTCTCCAAGTTTGGCACTCTTTGTGTTAACAAGGGATTTAATCTCAACTTGAACTCGACCGCCTTTTGAAGTTTTCGCTGCTCCTAAATAAAGCTTTTTGCTGCGTTTGAAATGACTTAAGTTGAAAGTTTAGATGCTTGTATAGGTGCGGTGAGTTGTGTGCTTGTTGGAGAGGTAGGTCTTAAGAACGTTGTATCGAGTCCGACTTACGACGAGTTCTGTGCTTGTTGGAGAGGTAGGTCCTAAGGACGTGGTATCGAGTCCCAGATTTTTGGAGCCAACCGACCCCTTTTTGTTTGTTTTTGGTCGGAGCCCTCCTCTTTATGATGAATTACATTCACGTATACGAGCTATCTTTACTGATCAATACGAGTCTTATCAAACGCACGCTAATCTACATAGGAGGGTGTCACACTTTAAAGTCGGAGATCTGGTTTTTGTCCGGTTAGTTCCCGAACGAATGCCAACTGGCACCGTTAAAAATTTAGCACCAAAGCACGCAGGTCCTTTTCGGATTATAAAGAAGCTAGGTGACAACGCTTTTGTGTTGGATTTTCCTGTTGATTGGGGTATCTCCCCTATTTTTATTGTCTCGGATTGACGTCGTTTGTTTCGCCTCCGCAAGAGTTGGATTCTTTGTCGTTTTCTCCCTCTACTAAAAATTATGATGGGTTGGGGAGTGGTAGTTTGGATGATATCTCTCCTTCGGTCGCCGCAGGTATAACATCGGATAGTAAGTTGCCTTCTTTTATTCCTACTGCTGATATGTTTCCCAGGTTCCCGAAGACATTTCTCACTCAAGATGTGATTCTCGCTGCTGCGCCACTTACTACTCCTTATAGTGCTACGTACCACTTCCTCGTCCGTTGGTGTGACCGCCCCTCTTCAGACGACTCATGTGTCCTCGGAACGGAGCTTCAACATTTTAATGTCGAGCTTCTCTGCCGCTATCTCTCGGACCACGCATCAGAGATACGTGATTTTGAGTGAGGGAGGATTGATGGCGCGGCCCCTCCGACGCTACCTGATGATGACCCGGTTGCCGAGGCGCTACAACATAAAGACTTCAAGCGCAATGATGATGCTAACGGAAGCCCGCATTACAACCTCCGTCTGCGGCATCCTAGGCCCACTTTAAGATTAATTTCTTTAAAATATTATGTTTTAGTATTTTATTTAACTATTTGTGAATATAAAATTATTCCATACTTGGTTAATAATTTTATATTCACTTGAGGTCTTGTATTATTTTATTTCCTGCATTTAAACATTTTGGTGTGTATTTAAGCACCCAGATGGATGAGATTTCATCTCCATCTTTGACGGTTGGATGTGTTTTGTAACTCCTATATTAGGAGGCTATTATGATGAGTTAAGGAATTGAAGAAATAAAAGAGAAACCCTATTCTCCCTCTTGAGAATTTCGGCCAAAGGGTTTCCCCTAGCCGCCTCCCCCTTGGTGTGAATCCTCCCCCTTGCTACCTCCATCCCGTTCGGTGCGACTCCGGCGTTGCTTCCTCCGGTGCGACTCCAAGGAAGAAGGTTGCAGCCCCATTCAGTGTGATGCCGGTGGTTCCGTGGAGAGAGTGATTCTCCCACTTATCTTGTGTGTTTGATCTTCTTTGTTGGGTAATCCCTCTCCTCCCTAGTGTTTTCTTCTGGTGAGATTTGTAGAGGTTGTATTCGAACCATCTTTTCCATTATTTTTAAATACATCGCTCGCAAGTTTGATTAGATTTTGTTGTTGTTGAATCTCTTGTATTCCGGATTGGAAGATCCATTGCGGGAGCAAACTAGGCCTAGCCTTGACTTGTTCTCCAAGTTTGGCACTCTTTGTGTTAACAAGGGATTTAATCTCAACTTGATCTAGACAGCCTTTTGAAGTTTTCGCTGCTCCTAAATAAAGCTTTTTGCTGCATTTGAAATGGCTTAAGTTGAAAGTTTAGATGCTTGGGTAGGTGCGGTGAGATGTGTGCTTGTTGGAGAGGTAGGTCTTAAGAATGTTGTATCGAGTCTGGCTTACGGCGAGTTGTGTGCTTGTTGGAGAGGTAGGTCCTATGGACGTGGTATCGAGTCCCAGATTTTTGGAGCCAATCGACCCATTTTCGTTCGCTTTTGGTCGGAGCCCTCCTCTTTATTTTTCATGTTCTGTGTTGTTGGTTGTCCGTTAGCGTAATCAATCGCGTGTCACGGCCAACTCTACATCACAAATGTTGTTCTCAGAGCCTCTCTAAAGTTAGTGCCAGATGACGATCATGCTCCTCCTCCATCCTCGAGTAAATGAGGATGTTATCAATAAAAAAAATGATGAATACGTCAAGATAGGCCTCGAACACCCGGTTCATCAAACTCATGAACGTGGACGGTGCGTTCTTGAGCCTGAAGGGCATCGCGATGAACTCAAATAGTCCATATCTACTACCGAAAGAGGACTTTGGGATGCCCTCCTCCTGAATTTACAGCTGGTAATAACCTGACCTTAGATCCAGCTTTGAAAACTAGTGAGCTCCCTCCAACTGGTCAAATAGCTCATCGACTTTCGGTAGAGGATACATGTTCCAGATCGTTAGCTTGTTCAGTGCTCTTTAATCAAAGCATAATCTGAGCGTCCCATCCTTCTTCTTCACAAATAATACTAGAGCTCCCCATGACGAGGAGCTCGGCCTGACAAACCCAGCTGAGCTCCCCATGACGAGGAGCTCGGCTTGACAAACCCATCTTCCACTAACTCCTTGTAACATCCCATGCTACTTCTAGGCCCCTTAACTTAGATTGGGTTAGGCATAGGGTGGGTGTTAGAGAAATTAGCAAGGTTTGACCCTAGGTAGTGGGTTGTAGCCATGTGGGGCCAACTATAGGACCAAAGTCAAACCAAGTAAAGTTAGCCTAAATAGGGACCCTAGCCACACCATGACCCCACCACATTTACCTAACCCTAAAAACAATCTAAGTGGACCCTAGGGCGTGTCACTAGGTCAACACTTGGACCCTAGTTGACCAAAGTCAACATTGGGCCTAAATGGGTCAAACACACACTCATAGGCCCAATTAGCCTAAGTAGGGAACCCCATTGACCTAACCCAAGTTGGGTGGTTCCATTAGGCTCATGACCAACAAGTGGGGTCAGCCCACTCATCATGTCGACCAAGTCAACCCAAAAAGTGAACCAAGTCAACATTTTGACCTAAAGAAGGAAAATAATGGCCAAACCATTTCCCTTGGGCCAAGCCCACCAAATGAGGACCATTAGCAGCCCAAGGCATGAATGACCAAACCTACCCCTCTGGTTATGGAGAGAGAATGCATGCAAGGGGGCATTTTGGAGATTTTACCCAAAAGAGGAGAGAGAAGGAGAAGAGAGAAGAAGTGAGGCCACTTGGCCATGGCTCCTTCTGCCCAAATCCTGCTGGCTGACTTCCCAGAGGCATTTCAGAGGAATTTGGGGCATGGTGGCCACTTGACACCATGGGTGAAGCATCCAAAGCTCCAACCCGAGCTCACCTTGGAGTTATCTCCCCATATACCCCACCTCAGTCCAAACCAGCCTCACCATCAGCTTCAGTGAGTGGAAACGAGTGGAGAATGAGTCCTGGAGCAAATATTTTGGTGAAGAATCAAGAATTCGGGCAGGAGATCGCCGGAGCAGCTCGGCCATGGCAAACCGCCGCCGTAACTGCCGTACAGGCCTGAAACAGGTTCTTTTCACCGCCCCTCTACTCGTGCTAGCTTCTTACATCTATTAGGTGAGATATCAGGCTCAACTGAGCCCGATGCCATAAGAGCAAGGTGAGAATTGTCGAGCTTTTACTTCTTGCTCGGGTTTGCCGGAGGAGCCAACTCCGGCGGCCTCACCGCTTGGAAACGCAAGCCCCCACCTCAGTGATGGTGGTGGCGATATCCGCCGGCGGTGGTGGTGGCTCAGCTTGCCGGAAACCGCCAGCAAACATCATCCAGGAAAACTCAATCTCAGCCGTCCACTGGTTGGAGACGATGACCAGATGTCGTCTATTTGTGCTTTAGGATTCGTGCAAATCAATTTATATGATATAATATTAATGTTATGAATATTAAATATTTGTCACATTTATACAGTCACTTTGCATGTGAAATTTAGGGTACTTAAAGACATCACTAGAACATGACACCTGAATGAAAATTATATGTTATGCTGTTAACTTTAATTTGGCACCTTAATCATCACATTTGGTATAGTAGAATGGGCTGTAGGGCTGTTTCCCTAGGACTAGTCTTAGGCTAGGGCAGAAACTAAAACATAAGTCCATGCCAAACCAGAAGTCCACATGACCCAAAATTTTGGGCATGTGCATGACTAGGGCATATCTAGACACTGACAAAGATTGGGAATTTTTGGGACAACTTTTTCTATAGTATTTGTCATAATATCAAAAATTAAATAAATGGAATATTTGGAGTTATAAGCATCCAAATGGCCCCAAATTTTGGGGGCACGTCCTTGGGGACATCATAGGTTCCTGATAAAAATTTAAGCACATTTGGATCACTGCATCTTTGGTTAATCAACTTACATGTGTTGGCTAAATATGGCCTTGGGGTGCAAATAGCAATAAATGAAATGATGTACATTCAACCTATTTGAGGCATGCAAAAATCATGGAATTGATTCCAGAGGTTCATTAGGGTAAATTTCACCCCTCAAATTAATTGTTGGAACACCCTATTACTAATTTGGGTAAAGATCACTATGTTTGTCTTAGGAAACCAGGTTGACCTAGTTGTATAGTTGTAAAGGTCAACATTAGAATGAGTCTAGGGCTTAGAACTTAGGTTTGAAGCTGCCCCCAGGACCTTTCCAATGTCAAGGATATAGAGCCAAGTCTAAGGTAATTCTCATCGAGTTCAGGTCGACGAAACGTCGAACTCGGTTCGACGCTCTCTGAGCTCAACTTGATAAATCGTCGAACTCCGGTCGACGATCTTCGAGCTCAGATTGACGATCACTCTTCAGTTATTCTTCAGGTCGCTGAGCTCGGTTCGACGATCTTCGAGCTCAGTTCGACGTTTTCTGTCTACTTGATCTCATTCCATCTCTGAGCTCAGTTCGACGATCGTAGAGCTCAGATCGACGATTCTTCTGAGAGATCGATGCTTTTAAGGATTCAAATGCTGTTATTCTTTGGAATGTTTTTGAATGCTATCAGCATTTATGTTAAGGAGATCTGCCAGCCGTTTATCTTTATTCTGGAGCAAGTTTCAAGGAATTGTTCAGGAAATATTTTATTGGACCTTCCTCTAAAAGACAAGATACTTTATGGAAGACATTTATGACTGCCAACGGCTATCCTTGACAAGAATTCTTTTCAGAGAATAAGATCCTTCTTCTTGTCTTCAGAAATATAGAGAGAATATACAACACTCAGAGTACAACAAGAAGAAAAAGCTGTGACATATAACAAGTGATCAAGAATTAGAAGAACAATCTTCTTGCTTACTAAAAAGTGTTCACAACTTTATCTCAAGAACTCCAGACACCTCATCTTTCAGTCTTTTTGCTGAAACAATCTTTCGCTGGAGATCAAAGTTCTAAAGACCTATCACCCTAGAGCAGAGCTTCCTTTCCTGAACCAGTCTACATCTCAGGGGGAGCTTTGACAAAAGATCCACTAAGTCTTCTCTCATTTGATTTGAGAACAGAGAAGACAACTTCATTTCCTTTTCCTTTTTATTTTCCTGCGGTAAAAGGGTTCTTGAACTCCCTTCAAAAGTTCTGTCTGGTTCTGAGATCCTTGTCAAAACTCAGTGGTGGCAAGACACCTTATCAAAAAATCCAGTTTTGGTTTTTGAGCACCTTATCAAAAGCTCATTGGTGTCAGGAGACCTGATCAACTCATCCTGAGTGGATTCCTACTAAGGGTGGTAGAAGAGTGGATATACCCAGGTTTTTGGGGAACCACTATATTTCCTTGTGTCTGCTGGATTGTTTGTGTGATTATTACTGTGTGCTGTGTTCTTAATTTCTTGCTTCTTAAATTTCTTTCTAGCACTCTACACTATAATGTAAATTAAATTTTATATGTGCTGATATTCTCATAACTGTGAAACTTATTTGAATAAACTCTATTCACCCCCCCTCTAGAGTTGAGATAGATCTTACCCTCACTTTCATTAATTATGGGATTTTTGAGATCAAAAATCCCATTATTTGGAATTTTTTAAAATATAGCCTTTTTGGAAAATAAATTGGAAAAATAGGTTTTGATCAAGTTAAAATCCCCAAATTCTGTCAAGTAAAAATGGAGGTTATAATTGACTTATGAAAATTTTATCCTTCTGTTTGAGAACCTTTGGAGTAAAATGCGTTTAAATTACCATTTTACCCATGTTGCAATTATTCATGAATTGATGGAAATACATATCAGAAAATTTTGGAATTATTTCTATCATTGTATAATTGTATGATTAGCCTTGTGTATTTATCTCAAAAATTTTTAATGTACTGATAATTTTTAAATTAGCATAATGGTATTTTGGTAAATACTTAAAAATTGAATTTGATAGGCCATTACACTATAGAGGTTAATTAAACTCTTCCATTAGTCTTACATTAATGATATATATGCTCTATAATTTTCCTGGAATTTTGGCTTATGTATTCCATATACTTCATTTGGAAAATGGTAATTATGTGGATTTTGTATTAATTAAGGAATAAATATAAATAATCAAAGGAAAATTATGAAACTCTGTAAACAGCAACATTTTATCAATATATAACCCAGGAAAAATTTCTTAGGTCAGTGGATTATAAATTGTACTACTTCATGTGTAAAGTGACCTAGGGAATTAAATTAAATGATTTAACTAGAAGCCTTAGTGACCTAGGAAAGTTATGGAAATGTCATGCTCATTTAATTAGTCCATACAACCCTAGGATAAATAATTAAGGGTTGGTGGACCAAGGAATTGGAAGTTCGACTTCGGGATGGTATTAGGTCATGGGTTGCGCATAGTAAAAATAGGTTATACCATAAGGCCCACCGGAAGATAGATCGATAATTGAGCTAGAGATTACGATGTGAAGGATAACCCTGGTGGGTAGTGTTGTCTTAGTGACGAGAGTAAAGTGCAAGTCATAGGGTAATAAATGGAGTGGAGGTCGGCGGTAGACCGTCGCCCTCCCCGATAACATCTTAAGTCATTAGGATCGCCCAAGAGTAATAAGGAGAGTTGAGTGTGGATCATGGGTAGACATCAACTAAAAGTAATTATCCTTGCGAAAGGGAACTTTGGGCTTGTCATCCCATCTTGGTTCTTAGTGCCTTCGAGACCTCTTCATTGGGCATACCTTGGGCAGTCCTGGGATTAACCCTAAACTACTAAGTTTAATAATCGGTAGACAAGAGTAGTATATTAGGCTAAGGAAAATGGTACACATGCTCATCCATGATTAGTTGGAGGGAACTGAACTTGATGTGTATTCTCACCCGTGATGAGTTGGAGGGAACTGAACTTGATGTGTATTCTCACCCGTGATGGGTTGGAGGGAACTTAACTTGATGTGTATTCTCACCCGTGATGGGTTGGAGAGATTTATGCCAGGACAGGTTAGTCCTGCGAGCCAGGGGCTCGGGTTAAATCATTGCATATGAGTAAACAAATTGTGGTGGGTCATGCGGTACTAGCCAATCGTCAGACCGATGGTAGTACGGTGACTCGGGTGAGGTGTATGGGTGGAAGGGCCAGTATGTTGTTATTACTACGGTCAGGCAGACAATCCCCGAAGACATATAATCGACCTAAAAGTCTAGCAGGAAGCTAGCAATTAGTACACAGAGACTCTAGAGTGCACTTGGTACGTGTACAGAGGCATACAAGAGAGGTCTAGGCCTGGTAGTGTGTATATCCGCCTAGAAAGTGGAGAAGCCCGATCCGATGCTGCCGTAGCCACAACGGTGGTACCTGAGAGTGATGCTAGCTCTTGAAATGTGGGAACTAAAGGTCTGGGATCTCATAGTCGCGTGCGTGTGTTGCACTTGCATGTTGCATAACCATAGCATAATCATTCATACTCATTAGGTCATATGCTTCATAGATCCTTATCATATAAATTAGTATGAGCTCTTTTATATGATAAGTTACAATTCCTGGAAACCTTAACTTATAAATTTGTATGGGCATTTTTATAAGTTAAGGTACGCTCTGTGATGATAGTATAGTGGTAGTGTAACCTCACCTTCTGCTTTACTTTCAGTTCTTTTACTTACAGTACTACACTTTACTTCTTTATACCTTGTGCTTAGAAATGATAGATGTAGAATTATATTATACACTTGCTAGTTAGCTTATGTCACCTGTTTCCCTTTTTGCTACCCCTTGTTGTCCTCCACTTCGTCCTCTCGCTCGGTGCCTAGGAGTTGCGGGGCGATATGCGGAGGAAACGACTTAGTCTTTTTGACCAATGGTCGGTGACCATATCATTTTAGGAGCTCGAGGAGATGGAGCACCAACACAACGAGATGGTAGGACTTGAGGAGCAGATACCGTTACCACCGGCTACTACTACTACTACTGCGCGTACTCAGGTAGGACGAGACCAGATGATGATATAGATAGCTTCTGCTTTTAGATTTGAGAGAGTGAGAGATTTGTTTTTATGTACTGGGCATAAGCTCTTATTACTCTCTTTTATTATTCTACTCATTGTTGGACTACATATTGTTGTACTTTTCATTTGATATGTATATGATTAGTACCGTGGCTGTGGACTATGTTGTTTTACTCTTTGTTTACTTCTGTTTCTCATATTGGCCGAACAGGTTTATGATCGTGCTAGTTGGCAGAATCAGCGACTTGCGGTGTCAACTAACCCGTGTGTTAGTGTAACCGTAAGGCGGCTGTTCTGGGCATAAGATCCAGGTTAACTCCATGGAAGGGTGAGTTGGATCTTACAAACCGGTATCACTTGAACAAACGATAGTATGAGAAAGAAGTCCACAACACTGGAACACCCCGCTCGAGCATTAGTTTGCGGTCAAACTATACAGCGGAAGCAATGGTGTGAACAAGTGCAAAAGTCACATAAAACAGTCCACTACGCAATGAGTAAGGCCAATTTTGACATTTACCTTACCTTTATGCATCCTCCACAGAATGTGGTTCCTCCCCCTCCGACTGCCACTCCTTTCATGTAGACAGAGATGGGGCAAACTCTGACGGCTATCCTGGAAGCCTTCAGAGCTCAGCAGGCCCCGACCCCGCAGCTAAATCCGGGATAAAATTGGCTTAGTGCCTTTAAGAGTCTATCTCCGCCAGTATACCGAGGGACAGAGGATGCGGTGAAGACAGAGGAATGGCTGGAGAATATTAAGGAGCTGTTGGCTGGCATTAGCTGCCCAGTCAGCCAGGCAGTCCCTCTTACCTCTTCCGCACTGGATGCACATGCAAAGAGATGGTGGAAGTTTGCCCGGGACTCTATATATGCTAATAGAGAACTGACAGACATTTCTTGGGAGGAGTTCAGTGATACGTTCCTAGAGCACTATGTATCCACCACATACAAAGATGCTTTGGAAGCAAGGTTTTTGAACCTCTAGCAGGGGAGCAGATCCGTGATCGAATATCAAAGAGAGTTCTCCCATCTGGCCAGGTTTGCTGGATTCCATGACTGGGATGACCGGAAGTATGCAAAAGATTCTACCATGGGCTCTGAGACTCCTTAAGGCAGCCCTTATTGTTCATATCTCATGGAACCACTACACAGATTATTGTGATGGCGAAGAAGCTAGAGGCTGACTAGCTAATGGTGTAGGGTAGAGGAAAAAAGGCCGCTAGAGGGGTCATCCTCCGGAGATTGTAGCAGGGCATCCCAGAGGGGCAAGGTTATCGGCTATAGGAGGGGTGGGGTACGTCGTCATCCCAACATCAGGCAGGAGCAGGGGCCTCCCCCAATACTAGCTCCCCCACCTCTACAAATTCAAGGACCAATGAGGCAAGACAATCGGGGTCAAAGGCAGATCACGTGCTTTGGATGCGGCCAGCCTGGGCACATCAGGTCGCAGTGCCCACATCAGATCCACCCACTCCCTCCTCCTCCACCTCCAGTGGCCCCTCCAACACACTAGGGTCAAAATGCGTATCAAAAATTTATTATTACTCAAAAGTGGAATCACGGTGAATCATCTGGTCCTACGCAGGAAGAAAGTAGACAGGCCACTAAGGTGAGCATTGCCGAAGACCGGGGCTCAAGATTACCCCCAAAGGAATCCACCAATGTCGGAAACCATAAGCTTGCTCGTTCACACTCTCTCCACGGCACTAGTCAACTCAAGCGCAAGTCCGTAGGACTTCGGGTAATAATGGGGCTTGGGTTACGGTGAGGAAAACAAGGATAAACATGAAGGGTATGCACCTAACCCAAATGAGCTAACGTACAAAACTAGTACCCGCTGCCCACAAAATAAACACGGGTGCACCACACCCCCAGACTTAACTTTTACTAAATGGGTGTGTGCACCGCCTACTCCAAATCCAAATCATCTCAAATAAAGATTTTCAATCAAACTTTTTCTTTCTCTTTTTCTTTTCTCTTTTTTTCTCTTTTTCAAATATTTTTCTTTGTCAACTTTTTCTTTTCACAATATACAATTTCAGCAAATAAAACTTGGGCGCGCTTCCACATTTTCACGAATAAAAAATACCACATCACAACCCAACATGAAAATATAAAACACTAAGCTTGACTTGGGTGTGCGACAAGGATCGGCTATGAGGCTTTGGCGAATATAGTGGAGCTGAATCAAAAGGAAGGGTAGGCACAAAGGGGCTAGCAAGGGCGATGTTAGAAATGGGTACAAAGCTCAACCGGGCCAAAAGGTGGCCTACATCACTCTCACGCTAGACTAACCGTGTACCAATGCTTCAAGAATAGCTTGGGGCAAGTTCTTAACAACCGAGAAAGATAATCCTTCCTCCCGACTCAAGCAATACGAGTCTAGTGGCGGCTACACACATTCCTACGCTACCGTTTGATTCACACCGGATTCACCAACTTTTGAGTAGAATAAGAAATATGTACGCAAATAGAAAAATATAAAACTATAAGCATACAGAAAAATTAAATCTACACAAATTTCTATACAAAACGAGAGCAGTTGACTAGAAACACAGCAAGGCCAACATTTTACTCCGTCGCACAATCCTAAACTAGCACAGAAATTTTCCAAATCTAACAAAGATACAAGTTTAACTCGTGGCACGCTAACAGCTAAGCACGCGCTCATGTGGGTGCAGTGGTGTGCGATGCAATGAACATAAACAAAATAAAATACGAAAAGCTTCTAGTATGCAAAAGAAATGTGCACGTGCAAAAGGTAAACATGCTCTCCCCCAGACTTAAACTAAACAACACATCAAATGATAGAGAAATTAAAATCAGAATGAGCTAAGGGAAGTGGTTACCCAATGCTCAGCTAGTGAGCATACCAGAAGACGCGTGGAAAGTAGCAGTAGGCCCGCCGAACGAAGAATCACAACCCCGCCAATGCGTAGTTTCCATGAATACCTGCAGGGGTGAGCTCTGCAAAAACAAAAGAAAAATATACAAAAAGAAATACTAAACTAAGCTAGACATAAAAAAAAAAAAGAAAAATGCAGAAAATGAAAGATAAGCACTGGGGTTATTGTCATCCCAGCATGACTTATTCAGCAAAAGAAAAGTTCTAGCTAATGGGCCTATGAAAAGAAAAGTGCACAGGCAACTGTCCTAATATCCGTGTCGGTAACGGGTACCGATACAGCGATAGCACAGTTACCCCTCTACCTAGATAATAATACCTGAAAAGCTCAGGTAGAGGAAGCAGGAAATAAGATGAGGAGGCGACCTGGCCCTCGCTCATCTCATCACAAAAAGAATCCTTGCCTAGCAAGGGGTCATCCCACACAGGTGCGTAGGAGTCAACGGCTTGAGCACAAGGCTCATCGTCATCCCAGCACACCAGCGGAGAATCAACCCGCACAGGCTCAGATATGGAAGGGGGATCAAGGAATAAAAGAGAAGAAGGACAAAAATAATCAGAAATCGGGGGAGTGATCCCGGTATCACCCCCAGCAGGATCCAAACAATGATCATCGTCAGTGTCATATGAGTCGTATTGGGGAGAATCCGAGAACTCGAAGTCCGCGGTGGAAAGGGGGATCGCCTCGTCAGATAGGGAGGTGCAAACCTCCTCATCTGAAAGGTAATACTCCTCGTCCCACCGGGGTGCATCATAGTGGTCCGAAGATCCACATTCTCCATCGGAGATAGCAGAATCCTCATCCCACTTCGGCACAACCTCGGGCACCGAATCATCCACAATAACGGCCTCATCAGCCGACTCACAAGAAAAAGGAGTAGAAAACTCCGGCAAATACTGCGTAGGGGCAAAGCTGCTCTCAAAATCAGGCATAGAATGCGCAGGCCCCTTCGCAACATCATCCGCAGATGCCACCCCGTCGACGACCGGAACACTCTCATCGTCCCATACAGGATCGTCCATGAGTTCCCGATCCACTCCTTGCGGGCTAACATCCGAGTTAGAATGATAACTCAAAGGAAGCTCGTAAAAAGGGGTTGAGGAACCCATGAAGGAACTATATGCGGCGAAAGATTCTTCCGTAATCTCAACGGGCAAAGATCGAGCAAGGTGCGCCATGTCAGTGTATGGGCCAGACAACACCCTGGTAGGCCCATCCACAGTAGTTTCCCGCGAACAGGGGACTGCTGCGGATGCGTCCACAGAGGTAGAAGGCTTGCACAAGCGAGGGCAATCCTTCAACATATGGCCCACACCTTGACATAGAATACACCGAAAATAGTGCTCGGCATTAGAAACAGCCATGACATCGATGTATCTCCGCAAAGCGTCAAAAATACGGCACTCGACAGCAGAATCCATCGCGAACAGAAATATTTACCAGAAATTACTACACACAAGAATAAAACAACTCGGATCTGCAATATTAAAAAAAAGAAAACAAGGAAGGGACAGAAAAAATAAAGTAAACAATTTCAAAAACTAAAATAAAGACAAAACGGGGTATGAACAAATGGAAAAGGGCGACTATCTCGCATCTACCTTTTCAAAAACTCAAACGTCTGTGTTCCCCGGCAACGGCGCCAAAAACTTGATGCGTGTAGAATACGGCAAGCGCACCGGTCGCACAAGTAATAAAGTTTGGGAATAAATCCCCGAGTGTCGGTCTCTTGAGGAACACAGTAAGGGATGAGTTAATGTCGAGGAGGACTTGAGATTGAAGTCCTCGGGGCGAAGGTAATGATGGGGGTTTTGATGGTTGCGGAAAATAAAGTAAAAATCTAACAACTACTCCTATGCAACGCCGCTATGCGATGCTTCGCCAGGCGGAATGGAAGACTAGTCGGGCCGCAATGCACCGAATCGCAAGGCGGATGGGCGAGTAGGAAAGCGTATGAGGTGGAGAGAACGGCGGAAATCCTACTATGCAGGCCGCTATGCACTGCTTCGCCAGGCGGGATGGAAACTACACGGGCCGCTATGCACCGAATCGCTTGGCAAATGGACGAGTAGGCTAGCGGATGAGGTGGTTAGAATGGCGGAATGAGGGTCGTGATCACCTCTTCGCAATGCACGCCACTAGTAATTGCTAGTGCGGCAAGGATGATGGCGGTGGATGGAATATGGCGCACCTCAAGCAATAATAACAAAATCACACAAATGACATAGACATGAAAAAGTGCAAGATCATTAACTACAATAAAATGTACTTCATCAATACAAAGAGTTAAGCTAAGCTATCAAATACAAGAGGAAGAGGTGTGCGAATCGACCGAATCCGAAGCCTTGTTGAGGGTTCACGGTTGGAATCCCGGGTTGTCAATCCGAGTCCAAGATCGGTCCTCAACTGCGTCCGGGGTAGAGGAGGCTGTCACTCACTCCCAATGGACCCGTCTTCTTCGTTGAAATGACACGTAGATTGCGGCTCCAGCTCCTCCTAACTTGATGGAGAAAGCTAGGTCAAAACTCCGCTTGAAGCTTGAGGATGAAGTAGGAGGCCGAGAGGAAGCTCCGGCTATGATTTGGCGTTGAAAGCTTGCCCGGAGCACCTCCCTAAGGTGGAGAATGAAGGGGGACGGAGGAAACCCTCGTCCGAGATGAAGAACCGCGGAAAAATCGCGGATCTGGGTGATCTCTCGAAAATAGGGCGGAACCTGCGTATTTATAGAAAGCAGAATTAAACAGCACGCACGATCACTGGCGCACGACCAGTGGTCGTGCGCGATATGGTCAGTGATCGTGCGATATGGAGGCAGAAAAGTGGAAAAAGATATCATGACTGCGCACGACCGGCAGCGCACGAGCAGTGATTGTGCGCGGTATGGCTGGTGATCGTGCGATATGCCGGGACAGAACTTTCACAGGAGAGGTCATGACTGCGCACGACCGATGATCGTGCGCCTAAAGAGGTCGATGGTCGTGCGTGGGTAAAAATGCACGACCATTGACCCCTTTGCCAAAAATGGTGAAAGTCCTTCCCCGGACGCCCACACGATCCCAGAACCTGCAGGAAAACTAGACGGGATGTCGACATGGCAGTCACCGACAAACAATAATAATCATAGCAAGAATGAAATACATACACACACAGAAATAGGCTAAAAATGTGCACAAGACGTGGAAAACCGTAGCGAACCAAAAGGAGTGCAAATGATGCTAAACGGTGTGCAAAGACAAGAAAATAAGCCTAGATGAGTCCGAAAATAGGTATATAAAGAGGACTCATCACACCCCCAGACTTAACCGTTTGCGCGTCCCGAGCAAACAAAACCTAAGCAGACGGGGAAAATGAACTAGCTAACAAAGAAATTGCAAAACGGAGTACCATGCGAAGTCGCATGCTCGCGTGCATAAAAATAAAGTAGAGGAAATTTTTAAGTATACAAAATATTTTATATATTTCACAATGCGTATCAAAAATTTATTATTACTCAAAAGTGGAATCACGGTGAATCATCCGGTCCTACGCAGGAAGAAAGTAGACAGGCCACTAAGGTGAGCATTGCCGAAGACCGGGGCTCAAGATTACCCCCAAAGGAATCCACCAATGTCGGAAACCATAAGCTTGCCCGTTCGCACTCTCTCTACGGCACTAGTCAACTCAAGCGCAAGTCCGTAGGACTTCGGGTAATAATGGGGCTTGGGTTACGGTGAGGAAAACAAGGATAAACATGAAGGGTATGCACCTAACCCAAATGAGCTAACGTACAAAACTAGTACCCGCTGCCCACAAAATAAACACGGGTGCACCACACCCCCAGACTTAACTTTTACTAAATGGGTGTGTGCACCGCCTACTCCAAATCCAAATCATCTCAAATAAAGATTTTCAATCAAACTTTTTCTTTCTCTTTTTCTTTTCTCTTTTTTTCTCTTTTTCAAATATTTTTCTTTGTCAACTTTTTCTTTTCACAATATACAATTTCAGCAAATAAAACTTGGGCGCGCTTCCACATTTTCACGAATAAAAAATACCACATCACAACCCAATATGAAAATATAAAACACTAAGCTTAACTTGGGTGTGCGACTAGGATCGGCTATGAGGCTTTGGCGAATATAGTGGAGCTGAATCAAAAGGAAGGGTAGGCACAAAGGGGCTAGCAAGGGCGATGTTAGAAATGGGTACAAAGCTCAACCGGGCCAAAAGGTGGCCTACATCACTCTCACGCTAGACTAACCGTGTACCAATGCTTCAAGAATAGCTTGGGGCAAGTTCTTAGCAACCGAGAAAGATAATCCTTCCTCCCGACTCAAGCAATACGAGTCTAGTGGCGGCTACACACATTCCTACGCTACCGTTTGATTCACACCGGATTCACCAACTTTTGAGTAAAATAAGAAATATGTACGCAAATAGAAAAATATAAAACTATAAGCATACAGAAAAATTAAATCTACACAAATTTCTATACAAAACGAGAGCAGTTGACTAGAAACACAGCAAGGCCAACATTTTACTCCGTCGCACAATCCTAAACTAGCACAGAAATTTTCCAAATCTAACAAAGATACAAGTTTAACTCATGGCACGCTAACAGCTAAGCACGCGCTCATGTGGGTGCAGTGGTGTGCGATGCAATGAACATAAACAAAATAAAATACGAAAAGCTTCTAGTATGCAAAAGAAATGTGCACGTGCAAAAGGTAAACATGCTCTCCCCCAGACTTAAACTAAACAACACATCAAATGATAGAGAAATTAAAATCAGAATGAGCTAAGGGAAGAGGTTACCCAATGCTCAGCTAGTGAGCATACCAGAAGACGCGTGGAAAGTAGCAGCAGGCCCGCCAAATGAAGAATCACAACCCCGCCAATGCGTAGTTTCCATGAATACCTGCAGGGGTGAGCTCCGCAAAAACAAAAGAAAAATATACAAAAAGAAATACTAAACTAAGCTAGACATAAAAAAAAAGAAAAATGCAGAAAATGAAAGATAAGCACTGGGGTTATTGTCATCCCAGCACGACTTATTCAGCAAAAGAAAAGTTCTAGCTAATGGGCCTATGAAAAGAAAAGTGCACAGGCAACTGTCCTAATATCCGTGTCGGTAACGGGTACCGATACGACGATAGCACAGTTACCCCTCTACCTAGATAATAATACCTAAAAAGCTCAGGTAGAGGAAGCAGGAAATAAGATGAGGAGGCGACCTGGTCCTCGCTCATCTCATCACAAAAAGAATCCTTGCCTAGCAAGGGGTCATCCCACACAGGTGCGTAGGAGTCAACGGCTTGAGCACAAGGCTCATCGTCATCCCAGCACACCAGCGGTGAATCAACCCGCACAGGCTCAGATATGGAAGGGGGATCAAGGAATAAAAGAGAAGAAGGACAAAAATAATCAGAAATCGGGGGAGTGATCCCGGTATCACCCCCAGCAGGATCCAAACAATGATCATCGTCAGTGTCATATGAGTCGTATTGGGGAGAATCCGAGAACTCGAAGTCCGTGGTGGAAAGGGGGATCGCCTCGTCAGATAGGGAGGTGCAAACCTCCTCATCCGAAACGTAATACTCCTCGTCCCACCGGGGTGCGTCATAGTGGTCCGAAGATCCACATTCTCCATCGGAGATAGCAGAATCCTCATCCCACTTCGGCGCAACCTCGGGCACCGAATCATCCACAATAACGGCCTCATCAGCCGACTCACAAGAAAAAGGAGTAGAAAACTCCGGCAAATACTGCGTAGGGGCAAAGCTGCTCTCAAAATCAGGCATAGAATGCCCAGGTCCCTTCGCAACATCATCCGCAGATGCCACCCCATCGATGACCGGAACACTCTCATCGTCCCATACATGATCGTCCATGAGTTCCCGATCCACTCCTTACGGGCTAACATCCGAGTGAGAATGATCACTCAAAGGAAGCTCGTAAAAAGGGGTTGAGGAACCCATGAAGGAACTATATGCGGCGAGAGATTCTTCCGTAATCTCAACGGGCAAAGATCGAGCAAGGTGCGCCATGTCAGTGTATGGGCCAGGCAACACCCTGGTAGGCCCATCCACAGTAGTTTCCCGTGAACAGAGGACTGCTGCGGATGCGTCCACAGAGGTAGAAGGCTTGCACAAGCGAGGGCAATCCTTCAACATATGGCCCACACCTTGACATAGAATACACCGAAAACAGTGCTCGGCATTAGAAACAGCCATGGCATCGATGCATCTCCGCAAAGCGTCAAAAATACGGCACTCGGCAGCAGAATCCATCGCGAACAGAAATATTTACCGGAAATTACTACACACAAGAATAAAACAACTCGGATCTGCAATATTAAAAAAAAGAAAACAAGGAAGGGACAGAAAAAATAAAGTAAACAATTTCAAAAACTAAAATAAAGACAAAACGGGGTATGAACAAATGGAAAAGGGCGACTATCTCGCATCTACCTTTTCAAAAACTCAAACGACTGTGTTCCCCGACAACGGCGCCAAAAACTTGATGCGTGTAGAATACGGCAAGCGCACCGGTCGCACAAGTAATAAAGTTTGGGAATAAATCCCCGAGTGTCGGTCTCTTGAGGAACATAGTAAGGGATGAGTTAATGTCGAGGAGGACTTGAGATTGAAGTCCTCGGGGCGAAGGTAACGATGGGGGTTTTGATGGTTGCGGAAAATAAAGTAAAAATCTAACAACTACTCCTATGCAACGCCGCTATGCGATGCTTCGCCAAGCGGAATGGAAGACTAGTCGGGCCGCAATGCACCGAATCGCAAGGCGGATGGGCGAGTAGGCAAGCATATGAGGTGGAGAGAACGGCGGAAATCCTACTATGCAGGCCGCTATGCATTGCTTCGCCAGGCGGGATGGAAACTACACGGGCCGCTATGCACCGAATCGCTTGGCGAATGGACGAGTAGGCTAGCGGATGAGGTGGTTAGAATGGCGGAATGAGGGTCGTGAGCACCTCTTCGCAATGCACGCCACTAGCAATTGCTAGTGCGGCAAGGATGATGGCGGTGGATGGAATATGGCGCACCTCAAGCAATAATAACAAAATCACACAAATCACATAGACATGAAAAAGTGCAAGATCATTAACTACAATAAAATGTACTTCATCAATACAAAGAGTTAAGCTAAGCTATCAAATACAAGAGGAAGAGGTGTGCGAATCGACCGAATCCGAAGCCTTGTTGAGGGTTCACGGTTGGAATCCCGGGTTGTCAATCCGAGTCCAAGATCGGTCCTCAACTGCGTCCGGGGTAGAGGAGGCTGTCACTCACTCCCAATGGACCCGTCTTCTTCGTTGAAATGACCCGTAGATTGCGGCTCCAGCTCCTCCTAACTTGATGGAGAAAGCTAGGTCAAAACTCCGCTTGAAGCTTGAGGATGAAGGAGGAGGCCGAGAGGAAGCTCCGGCTATGATTTGGCATTGAAAGCTTGCCCGGAGCACCTCCCTAAGGTGGAGAATGAAGGGGGACGGAGGAAACCCTCGTCCGAGACGAAGAACGGCGGAAAAATCACGGATCTGGGTGATCTCTCGAAAATAGGGCGAAACCTGCGTATTTATAGAAAGCAGAATTAAACAGCGCGCACGATCACTGGCGCACGACCAGTGGTCGTGCGCGATATGGTCAGTGATCGTGCGATATGGAGGCAGAAAAGTGGAAAAAGATATCATGACTGCGCACGACCGGCAGCGCACGAGCAGTGATCGTGCGCGGTATGGCTGGTGATCGTGCGATATGTCGGGACAGAACTTTAACAGGAGAGGTCATGACTGCGCACGACCGATGATCGTGCGCCTAAAGAGGTCGATGGTCGTGCGTGGGTAAAAACGCATGACCATTGACTCCTTTGCCAAAAATGGTGAAAGTCCTACCCCGGACGCCCACACGATCCCAGAACCTGCAGGAAAACTGGACGGGATGTCGACATGGCAGTCACAGACAAACAATAATAATCATAGCAAGAATGAAATACATACACACACAGAAATAGGCTAAAAATGTGCACAAGACGTGGAAAACCGTAGCGAACCAAAAGGAGTGCAAATGATGCTAAACGGTGTGCAAAGACAAGAAAATAAGCCTAGATGAGTCCGAAAATAGGTATATAAAGAGGACTCATCACTCATACAGGCTAACACCTGAACCAAAAGATCCTTGATAAGATCAATCTCTTAAGAGGGTTATTTTCTTTATATCTTATATTATTCAAAGACATGGCACAGAATAAGGATTATGCAAGCACCAGACCTCCAGTGTGCAATCTATCTAAGTTTGCACTCTGGAAGGCAAGGATTAAACTATACATGAACTCTATTGATGAAGATATTTTCAATTCTGTCTTGACATTTTGTCCAAGTCCACCAGCAAGCTCAAGCACAAATGCTGTTCCACCTCCCTCAGGAACAGATGCAGACATAAAGAAATGGAAAATTGCAGATGCAAAGGCCATGAACATCTTAGCTCAGACAATGTCTGATGAGATATTTCAGAAAGTAGCTGACTGCAACTCAGCCAAAGGAATTTGGGACAAGCTCTCTGAAATTGTCTCAGGGTTTGCTGATGAAAGGAAAGACAGGAGATCTCACCTCATAACCTAATATGAGAATTTCAAGAAAGGAGAGACTGAGTCAGTAGCAGATATATACAATAGATTGAGTCTGATTGTCAATGAGCTAAGGACCTTGGATAAAGAAATCTCATTGACTGAGCTTATGACAAGATCCTAATGTGCTTCCCCAGTACTTGGGATTCAAGAATCTGGCCAATCAAAGATGCCAGAAGTCTAAATGAAATCACTACCGAAACTCTCCTAGGCAAGCTCAAATCTTATGAGCTGCTTATCAAGAACAGAGAGGAAGAACAGAAGGCTGCTTCACCAGCCTCAAGGAAAGAGAAGTCAATAGCTTTCAAAGCTATTGAAGATCAGCCTGAAGAAAAACTCACAGGCAATGAGGAATTGGTCAGCCTACTGGCCAAAAGATTTTACAAGCTAGCCAGAAAAGACTTCAGAAAAAGTCCATACAAAGGACATGACAAACCAAGGTATGATAAGTCAAATAATAATAACAAAGAAATCATATGCTTTGGTTACAGGAAACCAGGACACATTGTGCCTGACTGTCCAGAGAACAAGAACAAGGACAGAAAGGATAGAAGAGAAAGAAGAAAAGAAAAAGATTTCAAAAAGAACAGCTCAGACAAAGCCTCCTCTAGCAGGAACAAAAATACAAGGAAGGGTTTTGTTGCTGAGACATGGAGTGAGACAGAAGAAGATTCTGAAACTTCATCTAGCTCCAGTGATGATGAAGATGATGCTGATGAGAAAGAATTCTGCATGATGGCTATCAATGCCTCACAGCAAAACTCTGATGAAGAATCAGATTCAGATTCAGAAAATCAACCAGAGGAAGATCAGGTAATTAACTCTTTTGATTTTAATTCTGAGGACTTCAAAAATGAATTTAAGACATTGTGCTTGGATTTACTAAAATCTGAAAAAGAGATAATCTCTCTCATAAATAAATTATCTGAATACAATGTCCTAAACTCAAATAACCTCAAACTCTCTGAGGAGTTAGAATGCTGTAGGGAGGAGATAGCTTCACTGAAAAGTGAACTGTCAAAAGCTAAAAAGTTTGAAGAATCCCTAAATGGGAGAAGTATCAGACTGATGGACATTACAAGTACAGTGAACTCTAGATTTAACAGTACACTGGGCTTGGGTGCCTCATCCAGCCAACCTATAGTATTAACAACTCCAATCAAATTTGTCTCTGACAAAGGGAAGGGAGTAATAGAGGTAGCTAGGAAGAATGCAGATCTGCCAGAGAAAAATTCAGTTCAACAGATTGCATCGAGCAGAGCTCGATGATCGTCGAAGAGAGCTCGACGATCTAACCACAGATCGTCGACCTCAGCTCGACGATATCCAAACTCTAAACTTCAGTATAATCGATCTTCGAACAGAGATCGATGATCTGACCCAAGATCGTCGACCTCAGTTCAACGATCGTCGAACAGAGATCAGGTCTGTGAACATTCCTTCAATGGCACATCTAGATTCAATCCTAGAGGTCCCACATCCCAAGGCTTTAACCCCTATACTGAATGGATAGTACTCCTAGGAGATATCATCCTGAAGGCTATAAGAGTCAACCTGAGATGTCCTTCATTTCTGAATTCAAAGGATATCAGCCTAGGCCCAAGGTTAACTGGGTCAAAAACAAGTAAGCTGTTCATGTGCAGGTAAAGACCCATTCAGTATCTAACCAATACTGGTATCTGGATAGTGGGTGCTCAAAGCACATGACAGGGAACAGGGAGAACCTATCATCCTTCATAACCAAACTTGGACCCAAAGTGATTTTTGGTGATTCAAATTTTGGCCAAACCAAAGGATATGGTGCTGCTCAGATAGGCTCAGTCACTTTCAAGAAAGTGGCATATGTAGAAGGACTGAAGCACAATCTGATAAGTATCAGTCAACTATGTGATGAAGGATACAAGGTGACATTCAATAAATCCCTGTGCAAGATCAAGTCAGAGAATAACACAACTGTGTTAACAGGTAAAAGGACAGGTAACATTTACTTTGTAGATTTTCTTTCATCTAAAGTAGATATCTGTTTATTCAATTCCATATCTAAGCCAAATGTTTTATGGCATAAGAGATTAGGACATCTAAACCTTAGAACCATTGCTAGGCTATCCAAGGACAACCTTGTTAGAGGACTACCTTCTGGCCCCTACAAGAAGGAAGGACTTTGCAAGGCTTGTCAATTAGGCAAGCAAACTAAAAAGAGCTTTAAGTCACTTAATAAGAGTGATTCACCTAGGATTTTGTATTTGTTGCACATGGATCTTTTTGGACCCATATCAGTACAAAGCCTAGGAGGGAAGTCTTATACTTTAGTAGTTGTAGATGACTTCTCAAGATTCACATGGGTATTCTTTCTGAGGAATAAGTCTGATAACTTTAAATGTTTGACAGAGTTTCTCAAATGTATACAGATTGAGTTCAACACTCACATTGCCCTGATCAGAAGTGATCATGGGACAGAGTTTGGTTCTCTTCTTATGCAAGAGTTCTGTCAGAGTGAAGGGATCAGGCACACTTTCTCATCTCCTAGAACAACTCAACAAAATGGGGTAGCTGAAAGGAAAAATAGAACCCTAATTGAATCTGCTACTACATTATTGACAGATGCTCACCTACCTCTATCCTTTTGGGCTGAGGCAGTGAACACCTCCAACTATGTATTAAATAGAAGTCTGATACATAAACTAAAGGGCAAGACTCCCTATGAATTGCTCAAAGGGAAGAAACCTAAAGTAAATTATTTTAAAATTTTTGGCTGTATTTGTTATATTCATAATAATGACAAGAAACATCTAGCAAAATTCCAAGCTAAAGCTGATGAAGGAGTGTTTCTGGGATACTCCATGATCAGCAAGGCCTATAGGGTATATAATAAATCATCTTGTAAAATTGAAGAATCTGTTCATGTTACTTTTGATGAGACTAACATGTGTTATAAGGAGAAGTCTACTTCTACCATAGAACCTTTGCAGGTACAATCTATATCAGAAAGTATGGACAGATTACAGGTTAAAGAAGAGGATACAACCTCTCAATCTATTCAGCAAAAGAATGAAAGCAGTGATGATGAAGAAGTACAACATCTTGAAGAAAATCATCCTGAAGAACCAGTTGTTGTTCCACTAGAGGAAACAACAACACAGGTTGGTGAACAATCAACACACCCTATTGATTTAGTAACAATAAGAGATCATCCAATTTCCCAAGTAATTGGAAACATCTCAGCTGGTGTGCAAACCAGAAATCAGGTCAACCAGAACCTGATGCACACCTGCTTCCTATCTCAAGTTGAGCCTCAATCCATTCAAGATGCAGAGCAAGATCCATACTGGATCATTGCAATGCAAGAGGAGTTGCATCAATTTGAAAGGAATAAGGTTTGGGAACTAGTGCCTAAGCCAAAGGATCATTCCATTGTTGGAACAAAGTGGGTGTTCAGAAATAAGCTTGATGATCAAGGAATTATTGTCAGAAACAAGGCAAGGCTAGTTGCTCAAGGCTACTCTCATCAAGAAGGAATAGACTATGACCAAACCTTTGCACCAGTTGCGAGGTTAGAGGCCATTAAAATATTTCTAGCTTATGCTGCTCACAAAGGCTTCAAGGTTTACCAGATGGATGTGAAGAGTGCATTTCTCAATGGGGACATCAAAGAGGAAGTCTATGTTAGACAACCTCCAGGTTTTATCTCTCTAACTCACCCTGATTATGTTTTCAAATTGCATAAAGCATTATATGGTCTCAAGCAAGCTCCTAGAGCATGGTATGAGACCCTAGCATGCTTTCTTTTGGAAAATGATTTTGTTAGGGGGAGAGTAGACCAAACTCTTTTTATTAGAACCCATAAGTCCCACACCCTACTAGTACAAATTTATGTAGATGATATCATATTTGGTTCTACTGATTTAAACTTGTGCAAAAGGTTTTCCAACCTAATGCATTCCAAATTTGAAATGAGTAGCATGGGTGAGCTCTCCTTCTTCTTAGGATTGCAAGTAAAAGAGCATGTTGAGGGCATATTTATTTCCCAAACCAAGTATGCTAAAGAATTGGTTAAGAGATTTGGTATGTCTGAGGCATCTTGTATGAAAACACCCATGCCTACCAATGCTGTATTGGATACTGATGAACATGGGAAACCAGTTTATCAGACAACATATAGAGCAATGATTGGCTCTTTATTGTACCTTACAGCTAGCAGACCAGATATAATGTTTGCTACATGCATATGTGCTAGATTCCAAGTTAGCCCTAGAGAGTCACACCTAACTCTAGTTAAAAGGATTCTTAGATATGTAAAAAGTTGTCCAAATCTAGGACTCTGGTATCCAAAAGACTCAGGATTTGAATTAACTGGATTTTTAGATGCTGAGTATGCTGGATGCAGAGTAGACAGGAAAAGCACCAGTGGAACTTGTCAGTTTCTTGGTGACAGACTTGTCTCCTAGTTTTGTAAGAAGCAAACATCTGTGTCAACTTCAACTGCTGAAGCTGAGTATATGGCTGCAGGCAGTTATTGCTCACAAATATTATGGATACAAAATCAGCTTCTAGACTATGGCTATAACTTAGAGAAGTCTAAAATCTTTTGTGATAATACTAGTGCTATCTCTATAGCACAAAATCCAGTCCTCCATAGTAGGACAAAACATATAGAGATTAGGCATCACTTTCTAAGGGATAATGTAGAGAAAAACAAAATAGAACTTCAATATATATCTACTGATTTGCAAAGGGGAGATATTTTCACCAAGCCCTTGGATGAAAAGAAACACAGTTTCTTCCTAAATAAGTTAGGCATGTTAGATGGAGGAAGCCTAAACTAACTTACAAGATTTTTGAAAAGATAAAACAGACCAAGACTAGGCTAAAAAATCAGTTCCTTTTGTGTCTGTAGAATAGGCTTTGTCTCTGAACTGCGCTCGACGTTTTCCTAGAAAACGTCGAACATAGATCGACGTTTCTCTAAAAATCGTCGACCAGAGATCGACGTCTCCAAAATCGTCGATCTGAGTTCAGCGCCTCCGTTAGCTCCAGGTTTTCTCTCCTTCTGATCAGAGGCCGTCGAGCGGAGCTCGACGCTTTTCAACATCGTCGAACGAAGATCGACGATATTGACGTCTCTTCAGATTCCCTCTGTAGCCCAAATCGTCAAGCTGAGATCGACGTTCTGTCGAACCGAGCTCCACGATTTTCCATTTTGCCATCGAACCCTAATATAAAATCATTTCCGCGGCCGTCATTCACCTTTTGCGCTTTCACTCTCTGCAACTTTCTTCGTTTTTCCCTCCAAATCCTCTACGCTTGGTCGTGTTTGGTTTTTCGTGTTGCAGGTGCAAATGGCTGATTCCAGTGCTGCAATCTCTAAGATGAAATTTGACACAGGATTTGACATTGATATGAACTCGTTTGATGGAAGCGATCAGCGCTTCAAGGATATTCTCAATCTGTTCAGAGAACAACAGCTGACCCAAATAATGACTACCCGGATGAAAATTGCTTCAGAAGAGATCAAAGAGTGGTGTTTTACAGCGACAGATGAGAACGAGAACTCTGTCGTCGGTATCATAAAAGGGACCCAGGTACAACTGTCCCCGGCTCTCTTAACAGATGTTTTTCACCTTAGTTCTGGAGACAATTCTATTGAATTATCTGGAGAAGAATATGATTCCATGCTTGATAGAATGGGGCACAATGCTGTAAACCCCAACAAACTGCTGAAGAAAAATTTGTCTATAGAATTTCAATTCTTGGCTGATGTTGTCGGGAAAGTGCTTCTGGCCAAGCACTCAGCCCATGATACCATTTCTAGGTATCAGTTTTGTTTGATGGCAGCCTTAATTGATAAGAAACATCTTGACTGGTGATCAATCTTCTTCAACCTGATTAAGAAGAAGATAAATAAGACTGCTGTCAGTTTTGGGAGAATCTTAGGGGTCTATCTGCACTCCAGATGTCCTGAATTGCTAACCTCCTCTGGGATGTTCATTAATGCATCCAAAAGGCTCTCCTGTGCCCTGTTCAGCAAATGGGACAGGCAAATTATCAACCCTACAAGAGCTTCTGCACCA
Source organism: Platanthera zijinensis (assembly GCA_039513925.1). NCBI lineage: Eukaryota > Viridiplantae > Streptophyta > Magnoliopsida > Asparagales > Orchidaceae > Platanthera > Platanthera zijinensis. The sequence goes on along the minus strand of CM077078.1, from coordinate 1,851,516 downwards.
CTCTCTTCAGGCACAAGGACTGCTTCAGTCACTCCACCTCTGCTCTCTGCTCCAGCAGAAGTGATGCCTGTCTCTCCTCCTCCTCCAGCTGCATCTACCCCAGCCATTTCCTCCTCTCCTCCAGTCACCACCATAACCATAACATCCCCTATTAACATTTCTTCACCAGTTTCAACCCCTCCAGCATCTACTTCAGAGGAATTCCACCCTCTCTTCTCTTATTCAACCTTCACCTCACCATCATTCTCCCTCATAGAGGATTCCTTTATGGATGATTCTCCTTCCACTCCTCCTGAGCCACCCTCTATCTCCTCTTTTCAACAATTGCTTCATGACATCCTTTCCCAACCATCCTTCACACCTTCTCTTGCTTCACCTATCTCCACCTCAACCTCTTCTATCTCCACAATTCCACCCTCAGAGCCATCCATTCCTACTCCACCTACCTCCACATCTCCAGCTCCAGCCAACATCCCTCCATCAACCTTCTCTACTACCTCTGCTCAAGCCCCTCTTGAGCATGTAGATCTTCCAAGGTTGGCAGACAGACTCTATGAGTTGCTAGCTCCCAGGCTGACATCTCTGTTGGAGACTTCCTTGGCTCCACTCCTGAAACAAGTCAAGGAGTTGTCTACCAAACTTTCCTCCTTTTCCTCCTCCCAGGCAATCCCTTCTACTGGGTGCCTTGCTTCAGCTCTCCTTGAACCAAGGCAGGGGGAGATGCCTCATGAAGAAGTGGATGTGCCTCAACCAGCTCCAACTCCAGCTCCTGCTCCTGCTTTTGTACTGGACCTTCAAAGCTTGCTCTCTAAGTTTGATACAGTACATTTCAGTTTTCTGCCAGTACCTTAGGCTGAAGATTTGTCTAAGGCCATTGTGCCTATATCTGTCTGTGATCCCAGCCATATTGCCTCTTACATAAATTCCTGGAAGGTTGTGGATATTCTTGATGCTGCTACTAAGGCCATTGTGCCTCTTGTTGTTGAAACTACTGCTGCTGCTGAAGATATTGAAATGGTTCCAGTAACTGCTGCTGATGAAGAACTTGCCTCCTATCTAGAAGCTCCTACACCTGCTGCTGCTCCTACTCAAGTTTCTACTGCTGCTCCTGCTCAAATTTCTGATGCTGCTCCTGCCCTGACTGCTGATCAGTTGAAGTTATAAGAGAAATACTTGAAAAGCATTGATGATCTGTATGACAGACCTCAAAGCTCAGATAGTGATCAATTCCAAACTGAATCAGATGACTCTGCAAATACCATTGCCAAGAAGAGGAAGGCCAGAAGTAAAGCCTTAATGTCAGTTCCCCCAGCTCAGGCAAAGGATTCAAATGACATTCCCTATTATATTCTGCATGATTGCCCCATATCTGAGCCCTGGATGCAGTTCTCCAAGAATCAACTCAAGGCTATGAAGAAGAGAAGGAAGCTAGATAAGTATGAGAAAGGATCTTCACAGTATCAGCCTCCTCCTCCTCCTCCTCCAGATTCTGGTTCAGGCTCAGCCTCTCAAGCTCCAGCTTCAAGGCAAAGCTCCTCCCAATCTTATCAGAAATATTATCAAAGGGGGCAACATCAAAGAGGATATCAATCTAGAAGGGGTCATTATAGAGGAAGCCAGAGAGGACACAGATCTCATCAAAGGGAAGGACAAGGCCACACTGACTCCACTTCAGGTCCTTTCCCCTACAGGCTAAAAGACACAGTTGTCTCCAGGACTCCTCCTACTGCTTCTGAATCCATCAACAGGTATGAACCTCCTGTTCCTTTTGAGGATCCTGAGAACAATCCTCTATCCTGGACAGCTAGAATGAAAGAGCTGGCTGCTCTTGATCAAATAAAGAAAGCCAGAGAGCAAGGCAAGGACACTTCCAATATAACAACTTTATCAGATCAGAGAAAGAAAGAACTGGAGAAATATTCATCAAGAAAATTTTTTAACCCAGAAGACTATATGAAGCTGCACCCTGAGGCTGTAGTTCCAAGGCCCAGATCTCAAACTTCTCTAGGTGCAGAAGATGATAGAAGATCCAAGAAAGAAACCCTGAATCCCAACAGAGAAATTATATTTAAAAAGGGAACTGAGAAGAAGTAAATTGTGTAAGCTGAACATTCATCCTTCTCTGGATAATTGCTGCTATTTTATCTGTGATCTGCTTGCTGCTATATCTTTGCTTGGTTAGCTCTTGTTTTGAATGTATACTTATTTATTTCCTAATTCTGTCTGTAAATAGTAATCCTAACCCAAATAGGGGGAGATTGTTGGAACACCCTATTACTAATTTGGGTAAGGATCACTATGTTTGTCTTAGGAAACCAGGTTGACCTAGTTGTATAGTTGTAAAGGTCAACATTAGAATGAGTCTAGGGCTTAGAACTTAGTTTTGAAGCTGCCCCCAGGACCTTTCCAATGTCAAGGATATAGAGCCAAGTCTAAGGTAATTCTCGTCGAGCTCAGGTCGACGAAACGTCGAACTCGGTTCGACGCTCTCTGAGCTCAACTTGATAAATCGTCGAACTCCGGTCGACGATCTTCGAGCTCAGATTGATGATCACTCTTTAGTTATTCTTCAGGTCGCTGAGCTCGGTTCGACGATCTTCGAGCTCAGTTCGACGTTTTCTGTCTGCTTGATCTCATTCCATCTCTGAGCTCAGTTCGACGATCGTAGAGCTCAGATCGACGATTCTTCTGAGAGATCGACGCTTTTAAGGATTCAAATGCTGTTATTCTTTGGAATGTTTTTGAATGCTATCAGCATTTATGTTAAGGAGATCTGCCAGCCGTTTATCTTTATTCTGGAGCAAGTTTCAAGGAATTGTTCAGGAAATATTTTATTGGACCTTCCTCTAAAAGACAAGATACTTTATGGAAGACATTTATGACTGCCAACGGCTATCCTTGACAAGAATTCTTTTCAGAGAATAAGATCCTTCTTCTTGTCTTCAGAAATATAGAGAGAATATACAACACTCAGAGTACAACAAGAAGAAAAAGCTGTGACATGTAACAAGTGATCAAGAATTAGAAGAACAATCTTCTTGCTTACTAAAAAGTGTTCACAACTTCATCTCAAGAACTCCAGACACCTCATCTTACAGTCTTTTTGCTGAAACAATCTTTTGCTGGAGATCAAAGTTCTGAAGACCTATCACCCTAGAGCAAAGCTTCCTTTCCTGAACCAGTCTACATCTTAGGGGGAGCTTTGACAAAAGATCCACTAAGTCTTCTCTCATTTGATTTGAGAACAGAGAAGACAACTTCATTTCCTTTTCCTTTTTATTTTCCTGCTGTAAAAGGGTTCTTGAACTCCCTTCAAAAGTTCTGTTTGGTTCTGAGATCCTTGTCAAAACTCAGTGGTGGCAAGACACCTTATCAAAAAATCCAGTTTTGGTTTTTGAGCACCTTATCAAAAGCTCATTGGTGTCAGGACAACTGATCAACTCATCCTGAGTGGATTCCTACCAAGGGTGGTAGAAGAGTGGATATACCCTGGTTTTTGGGGAACCACTATATTTCCTTGTGTCTGTTGGATTGTTTGTGTGATTATTGTTGTGTGCTGTGTTCTTAATTTCTTGCTTCTTAAATTTCTTTCTAGCACTCTACACTATAGTGTAAATTAAATTTTATATGTGCTGATATTCTCAAAACTGTGAAACTTATTTGAATAAACTCTATTCACCCCCCCTCTAGAGTTGAGATAGATCTTACCCTCACTTTCATTAATTATGGGATTTTTGAGATCAAAAATCCCATTATTTGGAATTTTTTAAAATATAGCCTTTTTGGAAAATAAATTGGAAAAATAGGTTTTGATCAAGTTAAAATCCCCAAATTCTGTCAAGTAAAAATGGAGGTTATAATTGACTTATGAAAATTTTATCCTTCTGTTTGAGAACCTTTGGAGTAAAATGCGTTTAAATTACCATTTTACCCATGTTGCAATTATTCATGAATTGATGGAAATACATATCAGAAAATTTTGGAATTATTTCTATCATTGTATAATTGTATGATTAGCCTTGTGTATTTATCTCAAAATTTTTTAATGTACTGATAATTTTTAAATTAGCATAATTGTATTTTGGTAAATACTTAAAAATGGAATTTGATAGGCCATTACACTATAGAGGTTAATTAAACTCTTCCATTAGTCTTACATTAATGATATATATGCTCTATAATTTTCCTGGAATTTTGGCTTATGTATTCCATATACTTCATTTGGAAAATGGTAATTATGTGGATTTTGTATTAATTAAGGAATAAATATAAATAATCAAAGGAAAATTATGAAACTCTGTAAACAGCAACATTTTATCAATATACAACCCAAGAAAAATTTCTTAGGTCAGTGGATTATAAATTGTACTACTTCATGTGTAAAGTGACCTAGGGAATTAAATTAAATGATTTAACTAGAAGCCTTAGTGACCTAGGAAAGTTATGGAAATGTCATGCTCATTTAATTAGTCCATACAACCCTAGGATAAATAATTAAGGGTTGGTGGACCAAGGAATTGGAAGTTCGACTTCGGGATGGTATTAGGTCATGGGCTGCGCATAGTAAAAATAGGTTATACCATAAGGCCCACCGGAAGATAGATCGATAATTGAGCTAGAGATTACGATGTGAAGGATAACCCTAGTGTGTAGTGTTGTCTTAGTGACGAGAGTAAAGTGCAAGTCATAGGGTAATAAATGGAGTGGAGGTCGGCGGAAGACCGTCGCCCTCCCCGATAACATCTTAAGTCATTAGGATCGCCCAAGAGTAATAAGGAGAGTTGAGTGTGGATCATGGGTAGACATCAACTAAAAGTAATTATCCTTGCGAAAGGGAACTTTGGGCTTGTCATCCCATCTTGGTTCTTAGTGCCTTCGAGACCTCTTCTTTGGGCATACCTTGGGCAGTCCTGGGATTAACCCTAAACTACTAAGTTTAATAATCGGTAGACAAGAGTAGTATATTAGGCTAAGGAAAATGGTACACATGCTCATCCATGATTAGTTGGAGGGAACTGAACTTGATGTGTATTCTCACCCGTGATGAGTTGGAGGGAACTGAACTTGATGTGTATTCTCACCCGTGATGGGTTGGAGGGAACTTAACTTGATGTGTATTCTCACCCGTGATGGGTTGGAGAGATTTATGCCAGGACAGGTTAGTCCTGCGAGCCAGGGGCTCGGGTTAAATCATTGCATATGAGTAAACAAATTGTGGTGGGTCATGCGGTACTGGCCAATCGTCAGACCGATGGTAGTACGGTGACTCGGGTGAGGTGTACGGGTGGAAGGGCCAGTATGTTGTTATTACTGCGGTCAGGCAGATAATCCCCGAAGACGTATAATCGACCTAAAAGTCTAGCAGGAAGCTAGCAATTAGTACACAGAGACTCTAGAGTGCACTTGGTACGTGTACATAGGCATACAAGAGAGGTCTAGGCCTGGTAGTGTGTATACCCGCCTAGAAAGTGGAGAAGCCCGATCCGATGCTGCCGTAGCCACAACGGTGGTACCTGAGAGTGATGCTAGCTCTTGAAATGTGGGAACTAAAGGTCTGGGATCTCAGAGTCGCGTGCGTGTGTTGCACTTGCATGTTGCATAACCATAGCATAATCATTCATACTCATTAGGTCATACGCTTCATAGATCCTTATCATATAAATTAGTATGAGCTCTTTTATATGATAAGTTACAATTCCTGGAAACCTTAACTTATAAATTTGTATGGGCATTTTTATAAGTTAAGGTACGCTCTGTGATGATAGTATAGTGGTAGTGTAACCTCACCTTCTGCTTTACTTTCAGTTCTTTTACTTACAGTACTACACTTTACTTCTTTATACCTTGTGCTTAGAAATGATAGATGTAGAATTATATTATACACTTGCTAGTTAGCTTATGTCACCTGTTTCCCTTTTTGCTACCCCTTGTTGTCCTCCACTTCGTCCTCTCGCTCGGTGCCTAGGAGTTGCGGGGCGATATGCGGAGGAAACGACTTAGTCTTTTTGACCAATGGTCGGTGACCATATCATTTTAGGAGCTCGAGGAGATGGAGCACCAACACAACGAGATGGTAGGACTTGAGGAGCAGATACCGTTACCACCGGCTACTACTACTACTACTGCGCGTACTCAGGTAGGACGAGACCAGATGATGATATAGATAGCTTCTGCTTTTAGATTTGAGAGAGTGAGAGATTTGTTTTTATGTACTGGGCATAAGCTCTTATTACTCTCTTTTATTATTCTACTCATTGTTGGACTACATATTGTTGTACTTTTCATTTGATATGTATATGATTAGTACCGTGGCTGTGGACTATGTTGTTTTACTCTTTGTTTACTTCTGTTTCTCATATTGGCCGAACAGGTTTATGATCGTGCTAGTTGGCAGAATCAGCGACTTGCGGTGTCAACTAACCCGTGTGTTAGTGTAACCGTAAAGCGGCTGTTCTGGGCATAAGATCCAGGTTAACTCCTCGGAAGGGTGAGTTGGATCTTTCAAACCGGTATCACTTGAACAAACGATAGTATGAGAAAGAAGTCCACAACACTGGAACACCCCGCTCGAGCATTAGTTTGCGGTCAAACTATGCAGCGGAAGCAATGGTGTGACCAAGTGCAAAAGTCACATAAAACAGTCCACTACGCAATGAGTAAGGCCAATTTTGACATTTACCTTACCTTTATGCATCCTCCGCAGAATGTGGTTCCTCCCCCTCCGACTGCCACTCCTTTCATGTAGACAGAGATGGGGCAAACTCTGACGGCTATCCTGGAAGCCTTCAGAGCTCAGCAGGCCCCGACCCCGCAGCTAAATCCGGGATAAAATTGGCTTAGTGCCTTTAAGAGTCTATCTCCGCCAGTATACCGAGGGACAGAGGATGCAGTGAAGACAGAGGAATGGCTGGAGACTATTAAGGAGCTGTTGGCTGGCATTAGCTGCCCAGTCAGCCAGGCAGTCCCTCTTACCTCTTCCGCACTGGATGCACATGCAAAGAGATGGTGGAAGTTTGCCCGGGATTCTATATATGCTAATAGAGAACTGACAGACATTTCTTGGGAGGAGTTCAGTGATACGTTCCTAGAGCACTATGTATCCACCACATACAGAGATGCTTTGGAAGCAAGGTTTTTGAACCTCTAGCAGGGGAGCAGATCCGTGATCGAATATCAAAGAGAGTTCTCCCATCTGGCCAGGTTTGCTGGATTCCATGACTGGGATGACCGGAAGTATGCAAAAGATTCTACCATGGGCTCTGAGACTCCTTAAGGCAGCCCTTATTGTTCATATCTCATGGAACCACTACACAGATTATTGTGATGGCGAATAAGCAAGAGGCTGACTAGCTAATGGTGTAGGGTAGAGGAAAAAAGGCCGCTAGAGGGTCATCCTCCGGAGATTGTAGTAGGGCATCCCAGAGGGGCAAGGTTATCGGCTATAGGAGGGGTGGGGTACGTCGTCATCCCAACATCAGGCAGGAGCAGGGGCCTCCCCCAATACTAGCTCCCCCACCTCTACAAATTCAAGGACCAATGAGGCAAGACAATCGGGGTCAAAGGCAGATCACGTGCTTTGGATGCGGCCAGCCTGGGCACATCAGGTCGCAGTGCCCACATCAGATCCACCCACTCCCTCCTCCTCAACCTCCAGTGGCCCCTCCAACACACTAGGGTCGAGGCCGAGGACGAGTTCAAGGATGAGGTCATGGACAACATGGTCGAGGATGTGGCCAAGAACAAATGTATGTGCTGGACCTCACGGAGCAGAGGAACCGCGAAGAAGTGATTACAGGTAATTTAATTATTGCAAAAATTTAGAATTTTTCAACTTTAATAAGTACCTTGAGAACCTTAGAAATAATCTTTATCTTTAAACTCAAACAAAACTTAGGGATAGTTATGATCAGCGGCAAGCCCGCCCATACTCTCTTCGACATGGTTGCCTCCCACTCATTCGTGTCGGAAACTCTTATTGAAGGACTAGAGGGCATTGAAAGGTTCCCTGGCATAGAAAAGAGGGTGCGTCTTCCTGATGGCTCGGAGCTACGAACCACGGATTGCTGTAACATGGAGGCCGAGATAGGAGGCAAGGCATTCGAAGCTCCGACGACGGTCTTGAGGTTATCGGACTTTGATTTGATTTTGGGCATGACCTGGCTCCATTGGAACCATGCCCAGATCGACTGCCCCTCAAAGAGGATCACACTCAGAAATGGAGATTCCTACATCACCATTGAAAGTATCCGTCCTATCCCCCACCTTTCTTTATCTTCTGTACATGTTATCAAGGCCTATGAGCAGGGGGAGGAGGTGTACCTCATTTTATTCGAGATGGCAGTAGTAGAGAGTTCCATAGCTGACATCCCGGTGGCTCGGGATTTCTCCGATGTGTTCCCGGAGAAATTTCCCAAACTACCACCAACCCGGGATTTGGACTTCAGGATTCAGTTGGTGCCGGGGGTGAGACCAGTGTCCCGGGCATCTTACAGGATGGTTCCCAAGGAGTTGGCAGAGTTCAGGACTCAGCTTCAGGAGCTAGTTGAGTCGGGATTTGTGTGGCTGAGCTCATCGCCGTGGGGAGCACCCATTCCATTTGTGAAGTAGAAAGACGGATCGCTGCGGTTATGTATAGATTACAGAGAGCTGAACCGATTGACAGTTCGGAATACCTATCCTCTGCCTCGGATAGATGAGTTGTTTGATCAGCTTCAGGGAGCTTTTTGGTTCTCCAAGCTAGACATGCGGTTCGGATACTATCAGCTCCGCATTCGGGAAGAAGATATACCGAAGATAGGATTCAGTTCACGCTATGGCCTATATGAGTTCACGGTGATGCCTTTTGGGATCACGAATGCCCCCTCGGCATTCATGACGCTCATGAACCCTGTATTCGAGCCTTATTTAGATCGCTTCGTCATAGTATTCATCGATGATATCCTTATTTACTCCCGGACTCAGGAGAAGCATGTAGAGAACCTAACAAAGGTTTTACAGAGGCTGAGGGAGTTTCAGATGTATGCAAAGTTTTCAAAATGCTAGTTCTGGATGCTGGAGGTCGCTTTTCTGGGGCATACTATCAGCGGGGCTGGATTGGCGATGGATCCAGCCAAGATAGAGGCAGTGTGGGATTGGACACAGCCACAGACAGCGTCATACATCCGCAACTTCATGGGTTTAGCAGGCTATTATCACAAGTTTGTGGAGGGATTCTCGAGGATAGCCCTCCCCCTCACATCGTTGACGAAGAAGGATGCGGTCTTCGATTGGACAGAGCAGTGCAAGGAAGCTTTTCAAGAACTGAAAGACCGACTCACCTCATCCCCTATCCTTGAACTCCCATCTGGGAGTGAAGGATTACAGATTTATACAGATGCCTCTTATTAGGGGATGGGTGCTGTCCTGATGCATCATGGACACGTTATTGCTTATGCTTCGTGATAGTTGAAGAAGCATGAGCATAACTATCCAGTACATGATCTCGAGCTCGGGGCTGTGGTATTCGCCCTTAAGACGTGTAGACACTACTTGTACAGGATTCATTGTGATATCTACTCGGATCAAAAGAATCTCAAATACATTGACACGTTGAAGGATCTGAACCTGTGCCAGATGAGATGGCTAGAGTTACTCTACGATTATGATTATGAGATGCATTATCACCCGGGGAAGGCAAATACTTTAGCGGATGCTTTGAGCAGGAGAGCCGACACTTCTGGATCGGAGCCTCGGGTGATGTCTATAGAGCTGCTACACATGATGGAAGATATGCATATTACCATGGTTTCGGAGGCCAAGACAGTGGTGTACCGAGAGTTCCTGAGCTCTTTGATCAGTAATGATGATATTCGAGAGCGCATTGTTACACATAAGAGACTGGATGCTGCACTAGAGCCTATTTTCAGCGCCCCGGAAGGGGGAAAGTATGAGGATTACACGCTACAGGATGGTCTCCTTTGATTCTGTGGTCGAGTATACATACCCACAGGAGATGATATCCGGGATTACATACTCAGAGAGGCACATTGCTCCAGATACTCACTGCATCCCGGCATCACCAAGATGTGGATTGACTTACGGAGGCCCATGTACTTGCCTGGGATGAAGAGGGAGATCACCTATTTTGTGACACACTGCGAGACCTGCCAGCGCGTGAAAGCGGAGTGCAAGAGCCCGTGAGGTTTATTACAGCCACTGCCAGTCACGGAGTGGAAGTTCGAGGACATTACTATGGATTTTATACACAGACTGCCTCGCTCCCACTCTAGGTACGATTCAATCTAGGTCATTGTAGACAGACTGACCAAGGTAGCGTGGTTCATTCCGATCAGGAAGGATGCTCCAGTTGCAGTTTTGGTGAGAGTGTTCGTGGAGCAGTTCATCAGATATCATGGCATCCCAAGGTCTATTGTCTCGGACCGAGACGGTCGCTTCACTTCCAGGGAGTGGAGGGCAGTGCATGCTTACTTGGGTTCCAGACTCACTTTTAGCACTGCTTTCCATCCGTAGACCGACGGCCAGACGGAGCGGACAAACAGGACTATGGAGGACCTGCTCATACTATGCATATTGGATACAGGGAAGCCTTGGGAGAGGCTACTACCACTGATTGAGTTCTCATACAATAACAGCCTCCAGGATAGCATCGGGATGGCTCCATATGAGGCACTTTATGGTAGGAAGTACCGGATAGCGCTATCTTGGGTTCAGGACGTGGACATTCGAGCTCTTGGTTCAAATTTTGTGGAAGTCACGAAGGCTCAGATTCGTTTGATCAGGGATCGGCTACTAGAGGCCCAGAGCAGGCAGGCAAAGTATTATGATGCTCGACATCGGAAGGTGGAGTTCCAGGTTGGAGACAAAGTTTTCCTGATGATTCGTCCAGTACACGGTGTCTCTCGGGTGCGGAGGCACAAGAAGCTCAGTCCGCGATACATGGGGCCATACTTGATCCTAGAGCGGATCGGCCCCTTGGCTTACCGACTACAGCTGCCGGAGTTGAGTACCTTACATGATGTCTTCCATGTCTCTTCCTTGCGAAGAGCTCTCCTTTGGCCAGAACATCACATTACTACCACAGCCGGACTAGTAGCGCCAGACAGATCAGTTAGACTGGAGCCGATTTAGATTGACGATATGGCCGTCCGAGTGTTGCGGAAGAAGAAGGTCCCTCTTGTGAAGGTGTTGTTGTCCAACCATGGACGGGAGGAGAACACCTGGGAGCCGAGGGATCTGATGTTGGAGCAACACCCGGAGTTATTTACATCAGGTACATTTTAATTCATGATTTAAAGTTTCTTATAATTCTTGCAAGTAGAACCCCGTAGACCCGAACTTAAATTTCGGGGACGAATTTTTTTTTTATAGGATTTGTAACATCCCATGTTACTTCTAGGCCCCTTAACTTAGATTTGGTTAGGCATAGGGTGCGTGTTCGGGAAATTAGCTAGGTTTGACCCTAGGTAGTGGGTTGTAGCTATGTGGGGCCCACTATAGGACCAAAGTCAAACCAAGTCAAACTAGCCTAAATAGGGACCCTTGCAACACCATGACCCCACCACATTGTCCTAACCCTAAAAACAATCTAAGTGGACCCTAGGGCATGTCACTAGGTCAACACTATGACCATAGTTGACCAAAGTCAACATTGGGCCTAAATGGGTCAAACCCACACTCATAGGCCCAATTAGCCTAAGTAGGGCACCCCCTTGACCCAACTCAAGTTGGGTGGTTCCATAAGGCTCATGAACAACAAGTGGGGTCATCCCACTCACCATGTTGACCAAGTCAACCCAAAAAAGTCAACCAAGTCAACATTTTGACCTAAAGAAGGAAAATAATGGCCAAGCCATTTCCCTTGGGCCAAGCCCACCAAATGAGGACCATTAGCAGTCCAAGGCATGAATGACCAACCATACCCCTCTGGTTGTGGAGAGAGAATTCATGCAAGGGGGAATTTTGGAGATTTTACCCAAAAGAGGAGAGAGAAGGAGAAGAGAGAAGAATTGAGGCCACTTGGCCTTGGCTCCTTCTGCCCAAAGCCTGTTGGCTGACTTCCCAGAGACATTTCAGAGGAATTTTGTGCATGGTGGCCACTTGGCACCATGGGTGAAGCATCCAAAGCTCCAACCCGAGCTCACCTTTGAGTTATCTCCCCATATACCCCACCTCAGTCCAAACAAGCCTCACCATCAGCTTCCGTGAGTGGAAACGAGTGGAGAACGAGTCCTGGAGCAAAGATTTTGGTGAAGAATCAAGAATTCGGGAAGGAGATCGACGGAGCATCTCGGCCATGGCAAACCGTCGCCGCAACCGCCGCCAATGTCACAACCCGCATTTTCTCCGAGGGATACGACCTTTAAAAATATACGTTTTCCTCGGAGAAAATGCGGGTTGTGACAGCCAAGGCCTGGAACAGGTTTGTTTCGCCGCCCCTCTACTTGTGCTAGCTTCTTAGATCTATTAGGTGAGATATCGGGCTAAACTGAGCTAGATGCCATGAGAGCAAGGTGAGAATTTTCGAGCTTTTACTTCTTGCTCGGTTTCGCCGGAGGAGCCAACTCCAGCGGCCTCACCGCCGGGAAACGCAAGCCCCCTCCTCAGTGATGGTGGTGGCGACATCCGCCGGTGGTGGTGGTGGCTCAGCTGGCCAGAAACTGCCAGCAAACATCGTCCAGGAAAACTCAATCTCAGCCGTCCACTGGTTGGGGACGATGACGAGATGCCGTCTATTTGTGCTTTAGGATTCGTGCAAATACATTTATATGAAATAATATTAATGTTATGAATATTAAATATTTGTCACATTTATACAGTCACTTTGCATGTGAAATTTAGGGCACTTAGAGACATCACCAGAACATGACTCCTGAATAAAACTTGTAGCTTATGCTGTTAATTTTAATTTTGCACCTTAATCATCACATTTGGTACAGTAGAATGGGCTGTAGGGCTGTTTCCCTAGGACTTGTCCTAGGCTGATAGTTTAACTTTCAAGGCAGCCTAAACACCTAGAGGGGGGGGGGGTGAATAGGTTCTGCTTTTCTTTTGAAACTTCTAGGCAGAATTCAATTCAATAGCTAACATAATAAACACAGCAATCACAGAAAAAACAAAACATCACAGATTGCACTATGTTTTATAGTGGTTCCCCAAGGTCTGGGTACATCCACTTTCCCCCTTCACCTATCTAGCAGTATGCTAGATTCGGCCAAACTTCCACTTTTCTCAGATCAATAGATCCTACAACTCAGAACCCAACTGGTTCCTACAACTCAGGCACAACTGCCCTACCTCAGCCTTGCCCCAAGGCCTACAACTCAGAGAATGTCCTTCTCCTACACTCAGGCAAACAGCCCTACCACTCAGAGTTCAACACTCCTACACTCAGCCTTTATAACATAGGCTTATAACTCAGATCTGTGTAAACAGATCCTACAGAAATATAGAAAAGATTGTTTAACTGTCTTGCCAAAGTTGAGAGAGAAAAGGCCAAGACAATTCTTGATCAGCTGATGCAATCAACTGTTTCTTAGCCTTCTTCAAAGCTTCTTGAAAATGTACTTAGCTGAGTTGATTCCAAACAGCTTCTTGAGAATCCACTGGTGGTTTCTTTCTTCTTCTTCAAATTCTGACTTGATCTCTCTCTATCCAGAACTTTGAATGATTCTTCTGAATTCTGATTAGAACTCTTCTTAGATCTATCCTTAGATAGTCTTCTTAGATCTCCCGGAGAAGATCTTCTTAAGTGCCTAGCACTTTCTTGAAATGAGTAGAATTGTAATCCTTCTCCACTTTTTGATCCAATGTATTTCAAAAGGTTTGTTCAACAGTTTCTTTCTCCTTCTGAATCCATCCATTTATAGACATTCTTCATGGTAACCGGCTGATCCGGTTTCTAACCGTTTTCTGACAAGTCTGACACCTTTAGTTAACCGGTGGTAACCCACAGCTGTCAAGTCTTCAAACAAGTCCTGTGCCTTAGTCTTGAATCACAAGTTGTTGAAACAGTCTGTCAGAAAGTGTCGAGACCATCTGTCTAACTGTGTCGACATAATTGACTTTGGTGTCGACACAGTCTTCAGTGATGTCGACTAAGTTGCCTTTGAGTCGACACAGCTTCTTCTGCAAATAACTTTGATCTTGACATTTCAGTGTGTCGACACAAGTCCTGTGTGTCGACACAGTCTTCAGTGATGTCGACACATTCATTTTTTAACTCTGTTATAATGTGTCGACTTAATGACAATGTGTCGACACATTCTGCTGATGTCGACAAACTTGAGGTCGACTATTTTCTTCTGTGTCGACACATTCAGATAATGTCGACAATCTTGAGATCGACTATACTCTTCTGTGTCGACATATTCTCCCAATGTTGAGGTCGACGCTTTTCTTCTGTGTCGACACAAATTCCCAGTGTTGTGTCGACTCTTTTTCTGTGTCGACACAAATTCCCAGTGTAGTTGTAGACTAACTGCTATGTGTCGACACTGCTTCCCAGTGTTGTGTCGACTTACTTCTTCTGTGTCGACACTTTTTCCCAGTGTAGTTGTAGACTAACTGCTATGTGTCGACACTGCTTCCCAGTGTTGTGTCGACAATTTTCTTCTATGTGTCGACACTGCTTCCTCTGTGTCGACACTTGGACTTAGAATTTTTCTGCATACTTTATCAATTCTTCACCTGCACATGTCAACTTAAAACAACATCAAATACACCTTGATGTATACCATTGAGCTAGGTTGGGCTTCTTCAAATCAGGTACACATTTTTCAATGTACCCAACAATCTCCCCCTATTTGGAGAAGTCATAACCCCTATAGCCAATGATATACACCATTTATAAACAGTACTAAATGATGATTAATGACATAGCAGGAATACTTTAATATAAACAAAACATAACAAAGAATCATTCATCACAGAATGCACATTAAAATATGCCAAACAATATTTTGTTTATAACTGGGTAATGTTTGATTACAATGTTTTACATTTAATGATTACATCACAACATTACAAAATATTTAAAACAAAATCAGGATTGATCAGGCTCTCTAATTATAATCCCTTTGCCAGACTGAATTGTAGCTGTCACAGGAGCTTCTGATTCTTCAGCTAACTTCTTTCCTTTAAGATCAGCTTTCTTCTGAGCTTCTTCCTTGATCCTTTGCCTTTCAAAATAATGAAAAGGCTTTGGGAAGTATTTGCTTGGCTCCTTAGCATCTGATGGCAGTCTTCCCAGCTTGGCTTTCCTTCTGAATTGTACTATTGCCTCTTGCCTTGCCTCATACTTCTGCCATTCAATTTCATTGTACCACTTCCCTCTCTCATGAACTTTATCTTGTACAGCTTTCCATGCAGTGAGTATTATGTTCCTTGAAGTAGGACTCCACTGCTCATAATCTGGCTTAAGTACAGCCTGCTCTCTGAATTTCTTCTTTGCCAATAGAGCATCCTGCTGTTCTTTCAGAGTAGCCTCAGGCTTATCAACCTTTCCAAAAACAATATTAGTAACCTCCTTTGGAGGACTATACATTCCTTGAACTTTCTGATCAATCAAGTCAAAATCTGGAGGGGGGTAAATGACTTGGGCAACCTCAGGTTGAGTGCCTTCAAGTAGATTTGATTGTATTCCTGATTCAGCTACCATAGCATCATCACACAATGGGGGATATCCCAAAGTGGCTCGAATGCTATTGGTCACCCATTTGGAGTGCTCTGAGCCTGCATGTCTTAGCATCCTCTCCCCCTTTATGGCTTCTCTAGATATATGATCTCTTAGATCTTCCTTTTGAAATCGAATTTGGCCATCCAAATAATTCACTCCCTCTTTGAAAAATGGTCTTAACTTTTGAAGCTTGTCAGATATTTCTTTTTGAGAGGTTGTGATGGCATTCTTAACAGATGCAATGGCAGCTTGAAAATCCTTATCAAATTCTTCCCTTTCTTTGGCTCTATCTGTAGGCAGACCTGGAACAATCTTCTTGACCTCCTTAATGATCTCATTATGAGATTCAGTTAAATTATCATTCATTCTGATCTGATTTTCCAAAACATAACTTTGCTTCAAAGCAATGTCATCCACCTTTGTAGTGATAGCCTCCTGTTGTTTAGCTAGATAAACCACAGCATTGCCACCCTTGTGGAAGCAATCTGTCATTTCAGTTTTATGCAAGTTGACCTGAAACTGGATGGACTTGATATCCTGAGCTAAGTCAAACTGAAGTGACTTGCTATTCTCATCAACATACTTTTCCATAGCCAACCTTTGTTCATCCAATTTCACTTGTAGATCTATCATAAATTTGTTGTAATCAAAGGCTGGAGAAACTTGTGGAGGTGTGGTCTGTAAAGCCTGCTTATAGTTCTTGCTTCTTCTCTTAAAGACAACAAGTTTTCTTTTCTTTGCCAACCTGGCTTCTTCAGTTTCTGTTTCAGATGAAGTATCTACATGAATTCTTTCTTGTGGATGATGAATTGTATCTGTTCCAGGGGTCTGTTGCTCAGCTTCAACATCCACTAGCTCATCCTCAACCTGTGGTTCAACTGCAGCTTCCTGATCAATGTCCATTCCTATGGACTTCTCAATATCTGGTCCACCTCCTACCTTATCAGCAGTAGTATCAATATCTGGGAATAGCTCCTCCATAGTAAATTCTAGTTGAGCTGCCACTTCTACAGCAGTTAAATCTTGAGATAAGTTTAACTGTGCTTCCTCTTGTACTTGCACTTCAGTATTTGTAGTGTCAGGAGTAGGAGTGGACACTAGCTCCCCCTGAACCTGTGCAGTAATAAGAATATGAGCAATGTCTTGTATAGTAAAATACATTAGCTCCCCCTATACCTGAGCAGGAGTAGATACCTTTGGAGCAGGAGTGGAAACTGGCTCCCCCTGCATCTGTGCAGGTGTTGATACTTCCTGGACCACAGTTGAGTCAAGCTGTGTCCTCAGTGGATCTTCTTGTACTTGTTCAGATTCTTGATTTTGTGTAGGGGATTGCACAGGGGTGTCTGGCCTGCTCTCTTCAGGCACATCCTTGGACAGCACCCTATCCCACCTAGAGAATAGTCTCATATCCATTCTTCTCATATGATTAATCTTACTCCCTTGCAGTTGCTGCATCACATCAGGAATCACTCCAGTGAGGTACAGGCTCATGATCCTAGCCATGTTAGGCTTCTTGATTCCTTCTTTGATCTTATCAAAGATCACTCCTGACCAATCAGTAGGAATAGTAAATACAATCCTGGTCATCAGGCTGAACATATAGGCTGAAATCCTATCATGTCCACCTGTCTTGCAGAGGATTACCTTCCCAACTACTTCTGACAAGAACTTCCCTTGCTGATTCATTCCCTTCCTGTGGAATGCAGCTCCAATCTTCAATCCTGAATCTAGTCCACACCATTGAAGAGCTTCCCTTGTTTTAGATATAGGAACTTCCTCTTCATTCTCAACTACTTGCAATTGGAAGATCTTTCTTAAACTTCTTTGGTTAATCTTTACCTTAGTCCCTTGAACAGTAGACTTAATCTTGAGGCCAGTAGAATGGACTGATGCAGAGATAAAGAACTCGTGCACCTCCTTCTTCCAGATTTTAGTAGGTTCTGAAATGAGAAATTCTAACCCTGATGCAGAGAGGAGGGTGATAACTCCTTGAAAATCTGGAGGCGCCTTTGCAAAGGCCTGGCGCACCAACTCATACCCTTCATTGATGTTATCTTCAATCCTTGGCGCCATCGTTTTGTCGAGAAAGCTTGAGAGAAGAGAGAAAGATAGACTGTCGACACAGGGTTTTAGTCTCGAAAACCTTGAAAGCGTGTCGACAGAAAGAGCTTTTGACCTATTTATAGCTTCTGTTGAAAGAAGTTCAAAAGGCGCCAAAAACAGTCAAAATGTGTCGACTCAGACGGAATGAGTCGACACAAACTTCTACCGTCTCGACATTACTTCAGCCTACTATGTGTCGACACCAATTTGTGGTTATGTCGACACTTTAGACAAACAAAAATTCTGTGTCGACTCTAAGGATAAGTGTCGACACATATTCTGTAAGTGTCGACACCATTTTCCTGGTTGAGTCGACATTATATTTCTGGCTAAGTCGACAATATAACTCTTAAGTGTCGACACATATTCTCTGTGTCGACACAATATTTCTGACTTGTCGACATAATTTCTCTGAGTCGACACATTACTACTGAATGTGTCGACACATTCTTACTTAGCCAATTTCTGTAACTTCAATGTGTCCTTTTTAACACTTGATTATGTTGTTGTTATTACCTTTACTTATTTATATATCACTTCAATTACATTGTTAATGATTTTGTTAATACATTAATCAATGGTTAACATACCTAATTCAATTTTGAATTTATTGAATTTGGTTTCATCTAAAGGCTTAGTAAACACATCTGCTATTTGATAATCTGTTTTTACAAATTCCAATGAGATGTCTCCTTTTTCTACATGTTCTCTAAGAAAATGATATTTGATTTCTATATGCTTAGTTCTACTATGAGAAACTGGATTATTAGCAATAGAAATAGCACTCTTAGAATCACATAAAAGGGGTGTTCTACTTACCTGAATACCATAATCTTTAAGCTGATGCTGCATCCATAATAGCTGTGCACAGCAGCTTCCAGCAGCAATATACTCTGACTCAGCTGTGGAAATTGCCACACTAGTCTGCTTCTTACTACTCCAAGATATTAGTCTTCCTCCCAGGAATTGACAAGTACCTGTAGTACTCTTTCTATCCTCTCTACATCCTGCAAAATCTGCATCTGAATAGCCTGTTAGTTGAAAATCTCTATTCCTAGGGTACCAAAGACCTAGAGTAGGAGTGCCCTTTAGATATCTCAGAATCCTTTTGACTGCAGTATAATGAGATTCTTTAGGGCAGGCTTGGTACCTAGCACAGACACATGTAGCATACATAATGTCAGGTCTACTAGCAGTGAGATATAGTAGAGACCCAACTATTCCTCTATACAATGATTCATCAACAGGTT
Source organism: Platanthera zijinensis (assembly GCA_039513925.1). Classification (NCBI taxonomy): domain Eukaryota; kingdom Viridiplantae; phylum Streptophyta; class Magnoliopsida; order Asparagales; family Orchidaceae; genus Platanthera; species Platanthera zijinensis. Next base: position 1,832,490 of record CM077078.1, on the reverse strand, counting down.
TACCTGCCTCATCTTTGCATATAGGCATACTTGTTCCCATAGGAGTTCTCATGGAGGAGGATGACTCCATACCATATTTCTTAATTAATTCTTTGGTGAACTTAGACTGGGATATGGACAATCCATCATCAGTCTGTCTTACTTGGAGTCCCAAGAAGAACTTAAGTTCTCCCATACTGCTCATCTCAAACTTCCCTTGCATAAGTTTGGCAAACTTTTTACAAAGGTTGTTTTCAGTAGATCCAAAGATTATGTCATCAACATAGATCTGGACTAAGATGATCTTTCTTTTGGATTCCCTAAGGAATAGAGTTTTGTCTATCTTTCCTCTTGAGAATTTATTCTCAATGAGGAAGGTAGACAGGGTTTCATACCAAGCCCTTGGAGCTTGTTTTAACCCATACAAAGCTTTCCTAAGCTTATACACAGAATCAGGTTTAAGAGAATCTACAAAACCTGATGGCTGCTCTACATATACTTCTTCTTTAAGATCACCATTCAGAAATGCTGACTTCACATCCATTTAGTATACTTTGAAGTCTTGGTAGGCTGCATAGGCAAGGAACATTCTGATTGCCTCCAGCCTTGCTACTGGAGCAAAAGTTTGATCAAAGTCAATCCCTTCTTCCTGCCTATATCCTTTTGCAACCAATCTTGCTTTATTCTTTACTATTATTCCACTTTCATCTAGCTTGTTCCTATAGATCCACTTAGTGCCAATTATGTTGTGGCCTCTTGGTTTAGGAACAAGCTCCCAGACTTTGCACCTTCTGAATTGATTCAGCTCCTCTTGCATAGCATCAATCCAGTGCTGGTCTTGGATAGCTTCTTCAAACTTCTTAGGTTCCATTTGGGACAAGAAACTAGAATGCAAAACTGTGCTTTGATTTCTGCTTCTAGTTTGAACTCCTTGTCTTGGATCACCAATTATCTGATCAGTAGGATGATCTCTTAGATATCTTATAGCTGGAGGTAGATTCCCTTCAGGTTGAGCATCTCCAGCTTCTTCATTCTGCTGTTCCTCTTGGTTTTCATCAGCTTCCATTATCTCTTGTACTCCCCCTGGACAGCAACCTTCATTTTCCAATGCTCCATCTTCCTTTGAAGCTTCAGCAATGGAGAGCTTGTCCATCTTCTTGCTTATACCTGTTGAGTCATTTGATCTACAAGACAACACACAATTGATTAATCTTGTTTCATCAAATACAACATGCACAGATTCTTCAACAACTTGAGTAGTTAAGTTGAAGACTCTATAGGCCTTACTATTTGTGCTGTACCCAACAAATATCCCATCCTGGGATTTGGCAGCAAACTTAGTCAAATATGACTTGCCATTGTTAAGTATATAGCATTTGCAACCAAAGATCCTAAAATAGGATAGATTTGGTTTTCTGCCTTTCACAATCTCATAGGGAGTCTTTCTGTGGCTTTTGGTGATAGAAGCCCTATTGATGACATGACAAGCAGTGTTAACTGCCTCAGCCCAAAAATATTCTGGGAGAGAGGTGTCACTCAATAGAGTTCTACCAGCTTCAATTAATGTTCTATTCTTTCTTTCAGCAATTCCATTTTGCTGAGGTGTTCTAGGTGAGGAGAACTCTTGGAAAATCCCAAAGTCTATACACAAGTTTGTTATGCTTTCAGATTGAAACTCAGTACCATGGTCACTTCTGATTTTGACCACTGTACTATTCAGTTCATTCTGAATTTGCTTTACAAAATTAAATAATACACTTGGGGTTTCAGATTTTTGTCTCAGAAAGAACACCCATGTAAATCTAGAATAGTCATCTACAACCACTAGAGTGTAGACCTTCCTACCTAGACTGTGAACTGGCATAGGACCAAAAAGATCCATATGCAAGAGGTATAAGCACCTCACAGAATCCTTGTTTTCAAGGCTTTGAAATGAGGTTTTTGTCTGCTTGCCCTTTTGACAAGCTGAGCATACCCCTTCCTTTATACACTTAACTTGAGGCCCATTCCTCACTAGTTCTTTACTAAAGAGTTGGCCAATTGTCTTGTAGTTTAGATGAGCCAATCTCTTGTGCCACTTAACACAATGAGAAGCATTGTCATCAGCTACAAGACAAATGGGGGAAGCCTTATTCTCACATTCAAAATTAAGGCAATACACATTTCTCTTCCTATACCCAGTCAATATGATCTCTTGATCACTTGACCTTTTGATATGACATCCATCCTTACCAAATGAAATGTCATATCCTAGATCACTCAGCTGGCTTATGCTTATTAGATTATGTTTCAAACCTTTTACATAGGCCACTTGGGTGATAGTAATTAGGTTAGAAGAGATGTTACCAAATCCTTTGATGACTCCTTTTTCAGATCCACCAAAGATCACTTTATGTCCATCTTTGACAGATGAATACTCCTTCAGCAGCCCCTTTGTTCCAGTCATGTGCCTGGAACAACCACTATCCAAGTACCATATAGGGGCATGGTTACTTGGATTCACCTGCAATACAGAATTACTTACCCTTAGAACCCAAGTAAGTCTTGGGTCCTTGGTTCAGGTTAGCATTAATAAAGTTATCATAACCTCTTCTAACAGGTAGACTCTTATTCTTTATAACACTTGTGTTATACCAGCAGTCCAATGCAAAATGGCCCCTCTTGCCACAGCACCAACATTCAAACTTATTGTATCTAGATCTAGATACATCCTTGTCAGAAGAATTTCTGTTCATTGCTGGTGCTGTTGCAACTTCACCTACTGATTTCTTAAAACCATTTGGTTTATGACCATAGGTAGGCCTGCTTGCCTTAACACCCTTGTTCTTCAGAACATTTGTCTTAATATGACCTTGAATGTCTTCATGATCATATATGTTAGAAGGCACTTTCTCCTTACTAAACTTTATGGGGACTGAAAGGTTTAGTGGCTGAATAGGGGCTTTGCCTTTCCTCTTGAATCTGCCAGCCCTGGAGTTACCTTTAAATCCTAATCCAGCCTTACCCTTCTGAGTGACAAATTCATCTATCAAGGGTAAGACAGATTTTGGCTTAGAGTAACTAGCCACTAAATCCCTTTCAATTCTAAGTCTGGCCTCCAGACTCTTTACTTGATCATTAGTATAATTAATTGTGCCCATCTGAATAATAGTTATATTCTTCAGCTTGGCAATTTCATTTAATTTTTGATCAAGGACTTTTTCTAACTCAGTTGTTGCTACCCTTAGTTCAGCAATTTCCTGAGCCTGTGTTTTAACCAGGTTCTTGCTTTTCTTAAGGGCCTGCAACAAGTCCCCATACTTGTCTATCAATTGATAGACATCTCCTTCAGATCCAGATGCATCTTCATCACTTGATGCAGATGTAGCTGATTCTTCATTTGTACTACAAACAGATGTACAAGAAGGACAGTTTACCTCATTAGGACCAGACTGATTCTGGCATATGTCCTCTTCTGATCTTGTCATCAACCCCATGCATTGATGTTCATTGATGGAGTCTAGCAACTGCATAAACTCTTCTTCCTCAGATGCAGCATATAGTCCAATATATGCTTCAGCTTCAGATCCTGATTCTGAAGTTGACTGGTCTGACAGACTTTTATCTTTCTTTGCTACAAAGAATTTCTCCTTCTTGCCTTTCTGATAAGTCTTCTTCTTTTCTGAAGATTCCTTCCTTTTGTCAGGACAATCAGCCACTACATGTCCAGGCCTATTGCAACAATAGCAGACAATCTTTGAAGTAGTGGCTTTGCTGGGCTTTGATCTACTTTTCTCTTTCCTTGATGACCTTCTCTTCTGATAATAGTCATCAACTTGCTGTGATGTGGAAGGCCTAGACTTCCATTGCTTCTTTTTCAAGAACCTTTGGAATTGCCTAGTGAATGCAGCAAAGTCTGCATCTGACTCACAGCTAACTGAACTCTTATCTGAATTTTCAGAACTATCTTCTTCAACTTCCTTAGGAGGAGATGGTGATTTCCTCCTATTCTTTCTGGTGGCTTCAGCATTAAATGCCACAGTCTTTTCTCTATGCTCTCCTCTTGAGTTTCTTTCCTCCTCCTTCCTTACCATAAGTTGCATTTCATAGGATAGCAACTTTCCAAACAGGGTTGGAGGAGATATCTCTGCCAATTTAGCCACTTCTCTTATGGCACAGATCTTTGTATCCCAATCCTTTGATAAGGATCTTAAGAATTTGTCATTCAGTTCATAGGTACTGAAGACTCTTCCATAGGATATTAGCTCATTCACAATTCTATAGAATTTCTTATAGCACTCAGTTATGCTATCAGATTTTCCTTGTCTAAAGCTTTCATACTCCTGATTTAGCATAGACTTTCTATCCAGCCTTACTTCTTCAGATCCCTCCATGTAGACAATCAATGTGTCCCACATCTCCTTGGAGGTCTTGCAGTGAATCAGATTTTGAAATGTTGAATCATCTATGGCACTGACAATGATGTTCTGTGCCCTTTTATCCATGGTTGCCAAGATGATTTCATCCTTGGTCATTTCTGAAAAGTCTTTGGTATTTGGATATTTGCATCAAGAACAGATATCTTCATTGGAGTGAAGGGCCCTTCCTGTACTGTGATGTAAATCCTTGGGTCAGATGCTTCCATAAACAATCTGACTCTCTCTTTCCAGATCCCAAAGATTTCCTTCTTGCATATGGGTAATTTCATAGACCCTAGCTCCTTATGATTCTCTCCAGAACCCATCTTCTTGAATCTTGAATCTGCCTTTCAGATCTACCTCAGACTGTTAAGTCCTTTTTGAGGAACCTCCCTCTGATACCACTTGATAGTTTAACTTTCAAGGCAGCCTAAACACCTAGGAGGGGGGGGGGGTGAATAGGTTCTGCTTTTCTTTTGAAACTTCTAGGCAGAATTCAATTCAATAGCTAACATAATAAACACAGCAATCACAGAAAAAACAAAACATCACAGATTGCACTATGTTTTATAGTGGTTCCCCAAGGTCTGGGTACATCCACTTTCCCCCTTCACCTATCTAGCAGTATGCTAGATTCGGCCAAACTTCCACTTTTCTCAGATCAATAGATCCTACAACTCAGAACCCAACTGGTTCCTACAACTCAGGCACAACTGCCCTACCTCAGCCTTGCCCCAAGGCCTACAACTCAGAGAATGTCCTTCTCCTACACTCAGGCAAACAGCCCTACCACTCAGAGTTCAACACTCCTACACTCAGTCTTTATAACATAGGCTTATAACTCAGATCTGTGTAAACAGATCCTACAGAAATATAGAAAAGATTGTTTAACTGTCTTGCCAAAGTTGAGAGAGAAAAGGCCAAGACAATTCTTGATCAGCTGATGCAATCAACTGTTTCTTAGCCTTCTTCAAAGCTTCTTGAAAATGTACTTAGCTGAGTTGATTCCAAACAGCTTCTTGAGAATCCACTGGTGGTTTCTTTCTTCTTCTTCAAATTCTGACTTGATCTCTCTCTATCTAGAACTTTGAATGATTCTTCTGAATTCTGATTAGAACTCTTCTTAGATCTATCCTTAGATAGTCTTCTTAGATCTCCCGGAGAAGATCTTCTTAAGTGCCTAGCACTTTCTTGAAATGAGTAGAATTGTAATCCTTCTCCACTTTTTGATCCAATGTATTTCAAAAGGTTTGTTCAACAGTTTCTTTCTCCTTCTGAATCCATCCATTTATAGACATTCTTCATGGTAACCGGCTGATCCGGTTTCTAACTGTTTTCTGACAAGTCTGACACCTTTAGTTAACCGGTGGTAACCCACAGCTGTCAAGTCTTCAAACAAGTCCTGTGCCTTAGTCTTGAATCACAAGTTGTTGAAACAGTCTGTCAGAAAGTGTCGAGACCATCTGTCTAACTGTGTCGACATAATTGACTTTGGTGTCGACACAGTCTTCAGTGATGTCGACTAAGTTGCCTTTGAGTCGACACAGCTTCTTCTGCAAATAACTTTGATCTTGACATTTCAGTGTGTCGACACAAGTCCTGTGTGTCGACACAGTCTTCAGTGATGTCGACACATTCATTTTTTAACTCTGTTATAATGTGTCGACTTAATGACAATGTGTCGACACATTCTGCTGATGTCGACAAACTTGAGGTCGACTATTTTCTTCTGTGTCGACACATTCAGATAATGTCGACAATCTTGAGATCGACTATACTCTTCTGTGTCGACATATTCTCCCAATGTTGAGGTCGACGCTTTTCTTCTGTGTCGACACAAATTCCCAGTGTTGTGTCGACTCTTTTTCTGTGTCGACACAAATTCCCAGTGTAGTTGTAGACTAACTGCTATGTGTCGACACTGCTTCCCAGTGTTGTGTCGACTTACTTCTTCTGTGTCGACACTTTTTCCCAGTGTAGTTGTAGACTAACTGCTATGTGTCGACACTGCTTCCCAGTGTTGTGTCGACAATTTTCTTCTATGTGTCGACACTGCTTCCTCTGTGTCGACACTTGGACTTAGAATTTTTCTGCATACTTTATCAATTCTTCACCTGCACATGTCAACTTAAAACAACATCAAATACACCTTGATGTATACCATTGAGCTAGGTTGGGCTTCTTCAAATCAGGTACACATTTTCCAATGTACCCAACATAGGCTAGGGCAGAAAAAAAACCTAAGCCCATGCCAAACCAGAAGTCCACATGACCCAAAATTTTGGGCATGTGCATTACTATGGCATATCTAGCCCCTTCCAAATATTGGAAATTTTTGGGACAACTTTTTCTATAGTATTTGTCATAATATCAAAAATTAAATAAATGAAATATTTGGAGTTATAAGCATCCAAATGGCCCCAAATTTTGGTGTCAGGTCCTTGGGGACATCATTGGTGCCTGACAAAAATTTCAATACATTTGGATCACTACATGTTGGGTTAATCCACTTGCATTTGTTGGCTAAATATGGCCTTGGGGTGCAAATAACAATAAATGAAATGATGTATATTCAGCCTATTTAGGGCATGCAAAAATCATGTAATTGATTCCAGAGGTTAATTAGGGTAAATTTCACCCCTCAAATTAATTATGGGATTTTAGAGATCAAAAATCACATTATTTGGAATTTTTAAAAATATTGCCTTTTGGAAAATAAATTGAAAAAATAGGTTTTTATCAAGTAAAAATCCCCAAATTCTGTTAAGTTAAAATTGAGGTTATAATTGACTTATGAAAATTTTATCCTTCTGTTTGAGAACCTTTGGAGTAAAATGCATTGAAATTACCATTTTACCCTAATTGCAATTATTCATGAATTGATTGAAATACATATCAGAAATTTTTTGAATTATTTCTAGCATATATTTGTATGATTAGCCTTGTGTATTTATCTCAAAGTTTTTGGATGTACTGATAATTTTTAAATTAGCATAATGGCATTTTGATAAATACATAAGAATATAATTTTATAGGCCATTACACTATAGAGGTTAATGAAACTATGACATTAGTCTTAAATTAATGATATATATGCTCTGTAATTTTCCTGGAATTTTGGCCTATGTATTCCATATACTTCATTTGGAAAATGGTAATTATGTGGATTTTGTATTAATTAAGGACTAAATATAAATAATCAAAGGAAAATTATGAAACTCTGTAAACAGCGAAATTTTATCGATATACAACCCAAGAAAAATTCCTTAGGTCAGTGGATTATAAATTGTACTACTTCATGTGTAAAGTGACATAGGGAATTAAATAAAATGCTTTAATTAGAAGCCTTAGTGATCTAGGAAAGTTATGGAAATCAACATGCTCAATTCATTAGTCCATACCACCCTAGGATAAATAATTAAGACTTGGTGACCCAAGGAATTAGATGTTCGACTTCGGGGTGGTATTAGGTCATGGGCTGCGCATAGTAAAAATAGGTTATACCATAAGGCCCACCGGGGGATAGATCGACAATTGAGCTATAGATTACAATTGGAAATATAACCCTTGTGGGTAGTGTTGTCTTAGTGATGAGAGTAAAGCGCAAGTCATTGGGTAATAAATGGAGTGGAGGTCGCTGGAAGACCGTCGCCCTCCCCGATAACATCTTAAGTAATTTGGATCGCCCAAGAGTAATAAGGAGAGTTGAGTGTGAATCATGGGTAGACATCAACTAAAAGTAATTATCCTTGTAAAAGGGATCTTTGGGCTTGTCATCCCATCTTATTTCCTAGTGCCTTCGAGACCCCTTCATTGGGCATACCTTGTGCAGTCCTGGGATTAACCTAAACTACTAAGTTTAATAATCGGTAGACAAGAGTAGTATATTAGGCTAAGGAAAATGGTACACATACTCACCCGTGATGAGTTGGAGGGAACTGAACTTGATGTGTATTCTCACCCGTGATGAGTTGGAGGGAACTTAACTTGATGTGTATTCTCACCCGTGATAGGTTGGAGGGAACTGAACTTGATGTGTATTCTCACCCGTGATGGATTGGAGAGATTTATGCCAGGACAGGTTGGTCCTGCGAGCCCGGGGCTCGGGTTAAATCATTGAATGTGAGTAAACAAATTGTGGTGGGTCATGCGGTACTGGCCAATCGTAAGACCGATGGTAGTACGGTGACTCGGGTGAGGTGTACGGGTGGAAGGGCCAGTATGTTATTATTACTGCGGTCAGGAAGACAATCCCCGAAGAAGTATACCTGACCTAAAATTCTAGCAGGCAGCTAGCAATTAGTACGCAGAGACTCTAGAGTGCACTTGGTACGTGTACAGAGGCGTACAAGAGAGGTCTAGGCCTGGTAGTGTGTATATCCACTTAAAAAGTGGAGAAGCCTGATCCCCTGCCGCCGTAGCCACAACGGTGGTACCTGAGAGTGATGCTAGCTCTCGAAATATGGAAACTAAAGGTCTGGGATCTCAGAGTCGCGTGCGTGTTTTGCACTTGCATGTTGCATAACCATAGCATAATCATTCATACCTATTAGGTCATATGCTTCATAGATCCTTATCATATAAATTCGTATAGGCTCTTTTATATGATAAGATATAATTCCTGGAAACCCTAACTTATAAATTTGTATGGGCAATTTTATAAGTTAAGGTACGCTCTGTGATGAAAGTATAGTGGTAGTGTAGCCTTACCTTCTGCTTTACTTTCAGTTCTTTTACTTACTGTGCTGCACTTTACTTCTTTATACCTTGTGCTTAGAACTAATAGATCTAGAATTATATTATACACTTGCTAGTTAGCTTCTGTCACCTGCTTCTCTTTTTGCTATCCCTTGTTGTCCTCCACTTCGTCCTTCCGCTCGGTGCCTAGGAGTTGCGGGGCGAGGTGCGGAGGAAACAACTTAGTCTTTTTGACTAATGGTCGGTGACCATATCATTTTAGGAGTTCGAGGAGATGGAGCACCAGCACGATGAGATGGCAGGACTTGAGGAGAAGATACTGTTTCCTCCGACTACTACTACTACTGCGCGTCCTCAGGTAGGACGAGACCAGATGATGATATAGATAGCTTCTGCTTTTGGATTTGAGAGAGTGAGAGATTTGATTTGATGTACTGGGCATAAGCCCTTATTACTCTCTTTTATTATTCTACTCATTGTTGGACTACATATTATTGTACTTTTCATTTGATATGTATATGATTAGTATTGTGGCTGTGGACTATGTTGTTTTAATCTTTGTTTACTTCTGTTTCTCATATTGACCGAACAGATTTATGATAGTGCTAGCCGGCAGAATCAGCGACTTGCGGTGTCGACTAACCCGTGTGTTAGTGTCACCGTAAGACGGCGGTTCTGAGCATTAGATCCGGGTTAACTCCTCGGAAGGGGGAGTTGGATCTTACAAACTGGTATCACTTGAACAAACGATCATATAAGAAAGAAGTCCACAATACTGGAACACCCCGCTTGAGCATTAGTTTGCGGACAAACTATGCAGCGGAAGCAATGGTGTGCCCATGTGCAAAAGTCACATTAAACAGTCCACTAAGCAATGAGTTAGGCGAATTTTGACGTTTACCTTACCTTTATGCAGCCTCCGCAGAATGTGGTTCCTCCCCCTCCGGCTGCCACTCCTTTCATGCAGATAGAGATGGGGCAAACTCTGACGGCTATCCTAGAAGCCTTCAGAGCTTAGCAGGCCCCGACCCCGCAGCTAAATCTAGGATCAAATTGGCTGAGTGCCTTTAAGAGTCTATCTCCGTAAGTATACCGAGGGACAGAGGATGCGGTGAAGACAGAGGAATGGCTGGAGACTATTCAGGAGCTGTTGGCTTGTATTAGCTTCCCAGTCAGCCAGGCAGTCCCTCTTGCCACTTCCGCACTGGATGCACATGCGAAGAAATGGTGGAAGTTTGCCCGGGACTCTATATATGCTGATAGGCAACTGACAGACATTTCTTGGGAGGAGTTCAGTGATACGTTCCTAGAGCACTATGTATCCACCACAGACAGAGATGCTTTGGAAGCAAGGTTTTTGAACCTCCAGCAGGGGAGTAGATCCGTGATCGAATATCAAAGAGAGTTCTCCCATCTGTCCAGGTTTGCTGGATTCCAGGACTGGGATGACCAGAAGTATGCAAAAAGATTCTACCATGGGCACCGAGACTCCTTAAGGCAGCTCTTATTGTTCATATCTCATGGCACTACTACACAGATTATTGAGATGGCGAAGAAGCTGGAGGCTGACCAGCTAATGGTGCAGGGTAGAGGAAAAAGGCTGCTAGAGGGGTCATCCTCCGGAAATGGTAGTAGGGCATCCTAGAGGGGCAAGGTTATCGGCTACAGGAGGGGTGGGGGACGTCGTCGTCCCAACATCAGGCAGGAGCAGGGGCCTCCCCCAGTACTAGCTCCCCCACCTCTATAGATGCGTGGACCATTGAGGCAAGACAATCGGGGTCAGAGGAAGATCACGTGCTTTGGATGTAGCCAGCCTGGGCACATCAGGTCGTAGTGCCCACATCAAATCAACCCACTCCCTCCACCTCCACCTCCAGTGGTCCCTCCAACACACCAGGGTCGAGGCCGAGGACGAGGTCGAGGCCGAGGTCGTGGACATCATGGCCGAGGACGTGGCCAGGAACAAATGTATGCGCTGGACCTCACGGAGCATAGGAACCCCGAAGAAGTGATTACATGTACTTTAATTATTGCAAAAATGTAGAATTTTCAACTTTAATAAGTACCTTGAGAACCTTAGAAATAATCTTTATCTTTGAACTCAAACAAAACCCAGGGATAGTTATGATCAGCGGCAAGCCCGCCCATACTCTCTTCGACATGGGTGCCTCCAACTCATTCGTGTCGGACACTTTTATTGAAGGACTAGAGGGCGTAGAAAGGTTCCCTGGCATATAAAAGAGTGTGCGTCTTCCTGATGGCTCGGAGCTACGAACAACGGATTGCTGTAACATGGAGGCCGAGATAGGAGGCAAGGCATTCGAAGATCAGACGACGGTCTTGAGGTTACCAGACTTTGATTTGATTTTGGGCATGACCTGGCTCCATTGGAACGATGCCCAGATCGACTTCCCCTCGAAGAGGATCACACTCAAACATAGAGATTCCTACGTCACCATTGAAGGTATCCGTCCCATCCCCCACCTTTCTTTATCTTCTATACAAGCTGTCATGGCCTATGAGCAGGGGGAGGAGGTGTACCACATTTGCTTCGAGATGACAACAGTAGAGAGTTCCATAGCTTACATCTCAGTGGCTCGGGATTTCTCCGATGTGTTCCTAGAGAAATTGCCCAGACTACCACCAGCCCGGGATTTGGACTTCAGGATTCAAATGGTGCCGGGGGCGAGACCAGTGTCCCGGGCACCTTATAGGATGGCTCTCAAGGAGTTGGCAGAGTTCAGGACTCAGCTTCATGAGCTAGTGGAGTCGGGATTTGTGCGGCCGAGCTCATCGCCGTGGGGAGCACCTGTTTTATTTATGAATAAGAAAGACAGATCGCTGCGGTTATGTATAGATTACATGGAGCTAAATCGGTTGACGGTTCGGAATACCTATCCTCTGCCTCGGATAGACGAGTTTTTTGATCAGCTTCAGGGAGCTTTTTGGTTCTCCAAGCTAGACTTACGGTCCGGATACTATCAGCTCCGCATCCGAGAAGAAGATATACCGAAGACGGCATTCAGTTAACGCTATGGGCTATACGAGTTCACGGTGATGCCTTTTGGGATCACGAATGCCCCCTCGGCATTCATGGCGCTCATGAACCGTGTATTCAAGCCTTATTTAGATTTCTTCGTCATAGTATTCATTGATGATATCCTGATCTACTCCCGGACTCAGGAGGAGCTTGCAGAGCACCTAGCACAGGTTTTACAGAGGCTGAGGGAGTTTCAGATGTATGAAAAGTTTTCAAAATGCCAGTTCTTGATGCAGGAGGTCACTTTTCTTGGGCATACTATCAGCGGGGCTGGATTGGCAGTGGATCCAGCCAAGATAGAGGTAGTGCAGGATTGGCCACGAACACAGACAGCGTCAGACATCCGCAGCTTCTTGGGTTTAGCAAGCTATTATCACAAGTTTGAGGAGGGATTCTTGAGGATATCCATCCCCCTCACATCCTTGACGAAGAAGGATGCGGTTTTCGATTGGACAGAGTAGTGTGAGGAAGCTTTTCAGGAACTGAAGGACCGACTCAGCTCATCCCCTATCCTTGCACTCCCATCTGAGAGTGAAGGATTCCAGATTTATACAGATGCCTCTTATCAGGGGATGGGTGCTGTCCTGATGCATCATGGACACGTTATTGCTTATGCTTCGTGATAGTTGAAGAAGCATGAGCATAACTATCCAGTACCTGATATCGAGCTCGAGGCTGTAGTATTCACCATCAAGACGTGGAGACACTACTTGTACGGGATTCATTATGATATCTACTCGGATCACAAGAATATCAAATACATTTACACGCAGAAGGATCTGAACCTGCGCTAGAGGATATGGCTAGATTTCCTCTGCGATTATGTTTATGAGATGCATTAACACCCAGGGATGGCAAATACTATAGCGGATGCTTTGAGCAGGAGAGCTGACACTTCTGGATCGGAGCCTCGGGTGATGTCTATAGAGCTGCTACACATGATGGAAGATATGCATATTACCATGGTTTTGAAGGCCGAGCCAGTGGTGTACCGAGAGTTCCTGAGCTCTTTGATCAGTAATGATGATATTGGAGAGCGCATTGTTACACATCAGAGACTTGATGCTGCACTAGAGCCTATTTTTAACGCCCTGGAAGGGGGCAAGTATGAGGATTACACGATGTAGGATGATCTCCTTCGATTCCGTGGTCGAGTATACATACCAGCAGGAGATGATATCCGGGATGAGATACTATGAGAGGCACATTGCTCCAGATACTCAATGCATCCCGACATCACCAAGATGTGGACAGACTTACGGAGGACCATGTACTGGCCTGGTATGAAGAGGGAGATCACCTATTTTGTTACACACTGCGAGACCTTCCAGCGCGTGAAGGCGGAGTGCAAGAGCCCGGGAGGTTTATTACAGCCACTGCCAGTCCTTGAGTGGAAGTTTGAGGACATTACTATGGATTTTGTACACGGACTGCCTCACTCCCACTCTGGGCACAATTCCATGTAGGTCATTGTAGACAGACTGACAAAGGTAGCGTGGTTCATTCCGGTCAGGAAGGATGCTCTAGTTGTAGTTTTGGTGAGAGTGTTCGTGGAGCAGTTCATCAGATATCATGGCATCCCCAGGTCTATTGTCTCGGACTGAGACGGTCGCTTCACTTTCAGGGAGTGGAGGGCAGTGCATGCTTACTTGGGGTTCAAGACTAACTTTTAGCACTGCTTTCTATCCGTAGACCGACGGCCAGACATAGCGGATAAATAAGACTATGGAGGACCTGCTCAGACTATGCATATTGGATACGGGTAAGCCTTGGGAGAGGCTACCACCACTGATTGAGTTCTCGTATAATAACAACCACCAGGCTAGCATCGGGATGGCTCCATATGAGGGCTCCATATGAGGAACTTTATGGGAGGAAGTGCCGGACACCGCTATCTTGGGCCCAGAGCAGGCAGACAAAGTATTATGATGCTCGGCATCGGAAGGTGGAGTTCCAGGTTGGAGACAGTGTTTTCGTGATGATTCGTCCAGTACACGGTGTCTCTCGGGTGCGGAGGCACAAGAAGCTCAGTCCGCGATACATGGGGCCATACATGATCCTGGAGCGGATCGGCCCCTTGTCTTACCGACTACAGCTGCCACCGGAGTTGAGTACCTTACACGACGTATTCCTCGTCTCTTCCTTGCGAAGAGCTCTCCTTCGGCCGGAACAGCACATTACTACCACAGTCGGACTAGTAGCGCCAGACAGATCAGTTAGACTGGAGCCGATCCAGATTGACGATACGACCGTCCGAGTGTTGCGGAAGAAGAAGGTCCCTCTCGTGAAGGTGTTGTGGTCCAACCATGGACGGGAGGAGTACACCTGGGAGCCGAGGGATCTGATGTTGGAGCAACACCCGAATTTATTTACATCAGGTACATTTTAATTCATGCTTTAAAGTTTCTTATAATTCTTGCAAGTAGAACCCCGTAGACCCGAGCTTAAATTTCGCGGACGAAATTATTTTTTTTGTTTATAGGATTTGTAACATCCCATGTTACTTCTAGGCCCCTTAACTTAGATTGGGTTAGGCATAGGGTGGGTGTTAGGGAAATTAGCTAGGTTTGACCCTAGGTAGTGGGTTGTAGCCATGTGGGGCCCACTATAGGACCAAAGTCAAACCAAGTCAAACTAGCCTAAACAGGGACCCTAGCCACACGATGACCCCACCACATTGCCCTAACCCTAAAAAAAATCTAAGTGGACCCTAGGGCATGTCACTAGGTCAACACTTTGACCCTAGTTGACCAAAGTCAACATTAGGCCTAAATGGGTCAAACTCACACTCATAGGCCCAATTAGCCTAAGTAGGGAACCCCCTTGACCCAACCCAAGTTGGGTGGTGCCATTAGGATCATGACCAACAAGTGGGGTCAGCCCACTCACCATGTTGACCAAGTCAACCCAAAAAGTCAACCAAGTCAACATTTTGACCTAAAGATGGAAAATAATGGACAAACCATTTACCTTGGGCCAAGCCCACCAAATGAGGACCATTAGCAGCCCAAGGCATGAATGACCAACACTACCCCTCTGGTTGTGGAAAGAGAATGCATGCATGGGGGCATTTTGGAGATTTTACCCAAAAGAGGAGAGAGAATGTCACAACCCGCATTTTCCCCGAATTAAATAATTATCTGAGTATGAGAAAACGCGCGTCATGATGCCACGTCAAGCAGGGGATAACTGCTGACGCTCAGGCAAAACCAACTACTACTCTTTATGAAAGAAAATCATGAGCTTAATGATTTGAAAATCAGTTATATTTTAGAGGCCGTATCCCTCGGCTCGGTGGATCACCTAGTCCACAGTTAAAAACTATACTTACGCGCTGCGGAAAAATACTTTATTCAGGTTTAGCATCCTAAAGGGTGTATAAGAGTTCCAAGAGAACCACTCATACTATGCAAGACTCTACATTTAATTGATATTATATATAGGAAAACCATCTTTATACGCTGCTTGGAAAATAGTGATTTACTTTTATAAAACATGCTGATCATGAGCTTACTTATAAGAATAATTATGGTTTAAAAGTAACTAGCAACCTAGCATAAATCCTTCTCAGAGCAAGTAGACTATCTCCAGAAAATGATAGCGGCATAAGTGATATATCTAGTACAAAGGTAAAAACTATCAGTGGGCTCCAACAACCTGATACGAACCCACTGGCACATATGTATATCTGTAAGAAAGTACTGAAAACTACCTCACCAACAAGGCAAACAGATCTCCAGCACACGGCATGTGACACGGCCTCCGACACGTCCGTGTCACCTCCGACACGTCCGTGTCGGGACCCGTGTCACGCCCCCCGTGTGCAATAAATCGACACTTTGCAGTCAGAGGGGTACACGGCTTGGTGACACGGCATCTGACACGCCCGTGTCAAACTAGACACGCCCGTGTTCGTGCCCGTGTCACTACCCGTGTACCCAACCGCACAGCACAGTTGTGACACGGCCTGGGACACGCCCGTGTCCTAGGCCGTGTTCCACCACTCAACCATCGTCAACCTGAACTGGTCGACGACACGGCCCGAGCTCGACACGCCCGACACGGCCTCCGACACGCCCGTGTCGGGGCCCGTGTCACCTGCACCAAAAACCTGTCTTGGCCAAAATCGATCCCTTTCGCTCCTACAACATTTTGGGGTGTTACAATTCTACCCCCCTTAAAGAATTTCGTCCACGAAATTAATAAAGGACAAACAGGACTTAACGAAAAGCAATACCTGAGCGGAGTAATTCCGGGTACTCCTCGAGCATAGTCTGCTCCCGTTCCCAAGAGAGCTCCTCACGCCCGCAATTATCCCACCGGACCTTAACCATCCGGATCTCCTTGTTACGGAGTGTCTTGACCTCAACATCTTCGATGCGAATGGGCTTGACCCTAGTCGTCAACCCTTCGTCCACCGGCACTTGGTCAACCGCGATCACCTGCGAAGGCTCTTGCATCGCCTTCCGCAACACAGAAATGTGGAACACATCATGTAATCCACTTAATTCCTCCGATAGCCTCAAACGGTATGCCGCTTCGCTGACTCGCTCTAGAACCTCAAAAGGTCCAAGGTATCTTGGGCTCAGCTTTTTCAAGCGTCTCACCCGCGAAACCCCCTTGAACGGCTTCACTTTCAGATATACCCAATCTCCTACCGCGAACTCCACGTTCCGGTGCTTGGCATTGTAGTACTTCGCCTGCCGGTCCTGAGCGAACAACAAGTGCTCCCGAATGATCCGCACTAACGAGGTAGCACTCTCCACCTCTTGCTTCTCGTACAACCTTGCCTCACCCGTTTCAAGCCACGATAACGGCGTGCGACACTTCCTACCATACAGGGCCTCGAAGGGCGCCATTTGTATACTCGCTTGGTAGCTGTTGTTGTACACGAACTCCACCAAATAAAGGTGGTATTCTCAATGCTTACCGAAATCCAGAACGCACATGCGTAGCATGTCCTCCATCGTTCTATTGACCCTCTCGGTCTGCCCATCCGTCTGCGGATGGAAAGCTGTGCTGAACTTTAAATTTGTTCCCAACATCTGCTGCACCAACCTCCAATCATTTGACGTGAACCGCCCATCGCGATCACTCACAATGCTACGGGGCACCCCATGCAGCCTAACAATATTGTCAACATACAACTTTGCCAACTTCTCCACCGGATCATCCTTCCTATGCGGAATGAAATGCGACACCTTGGTTAGCCGATCTACGATCACCCAGATGGCGTCGTTCCCCTTCTGCGACCTTGGCAACCCGTGCACAAAGTCCATAGATATATCGTCGAATTTCCACTCCGGTATAGGCAAAGACTTCAGAAATCCTCCCGGCTTTTGGCACTCCGCCTTCATCAAGGCGCACGTTTGGCACTTACCCACGTACAACGCCACATCTTTCTTGAGCCCCGACCACCAAAACAACTTTTTGAGATCACGATACATCTTCGTGCTCCCTGGGTGGATTGAGTACTTGGTATGATGAGCCTCGTACATCAACTCCGCCCGGAGGTTACCCCCACTCGGGACGCACAACCGATGACCCTTCCTTAACAAACCATCTTCCACCGAGAACTGGGAATTTGAACCATCCAAAGCGGCCTCCAAAAGCTCCTTCATGGAGTCATCTAACTCCAATGCCTGACGAACCCGGTCAGCCAGGTCATACTGCACTTCTGTCCAGTTTAACATTGCTTTGGCGCTCGTCTGCCTGTCAACGCAACAGATCTCAAGCTCCTCCAACTCCCGTACTAGCCGCTCATCATGCACCGACAACCAGTTGGCTTGGGCAGGAGCCCTGCGGCTCAGCGCATCCGCAACTGCGTTGCCCTTCCCGGGTACATAATGTATTTTGAAGGTGTAGTCCCCTAAGAACTCCATCCACCTCCTCTGCCTCATATTAAGGTCCTTTTGATCCAACAAGTATTTTAGGCTCTTGTGATCGGTGTATATATCGACCCTTACGCCGTATAGGTAGTGCCTCCACAACTTGAGTGCAAAAATCACGGCCGCCAACTCCAAGTCGTGCACCGGATAATTTCTTTCATGCACCTTCAACTGACGCGATCCATACGCTATCACGCTCCCATGCTGCAACAACACGCAGCCCAAGCCACTACCCGAAGCGTCGCTATACACCTCAAAGCCCTCGGTCCCACTCGGCGAACTAAGCACTGGCGCCGTGGTCAACCGCCTCTTCAGCTCCTCAAAAGCTTGCACGCACTCTTGCGTCCACAAGAATTTTTGATCCTTCCTTGTCAACTTCGTGAGAGGTAATGCTAACTGCGAGAAGTTCTCTACGAAGCGCCTGTAATATCCGGCAAGCCCGAGAAAACTACGGACTTCCGCGACAGAAGATAACGCAGGCCACTCCCGTATCGCAACAATCTTCGCCGGATCCACCGCTATACCTTCCCCACTCACTATGTGACCAAGGAACCCTACCGAGGGTAGCCAGAACTAGCACTTGGAGAACTTTGCGTAAAGCTCATTCCTCCTCAAAGTCTCCAACACCAAATGCAAATGCTTGAAGTGGTCTTCTTTGCACTGCGAGTACACTAAAATATCGTCAACGAAGACGATCACAAAGCGATCCAGGAAATCTCGGAACGTCCTGTTCATCAGATCCATAAACACCGATGGCCCATTCGTCAGTCCAAACGGCATGACCGTGAACTCGAAATGCCCATACCTTGTACTGAACGCCATCTTCGGGATATCACACTCCCTGATCCTCAGCTGATAGTACCCCGACTTCAAGTCCAACTTGGAGTATACCGACGATCCGACCAACTGATCAAAGAGATCATCAATCCTCGGGATCGGGTACTTATTCTTCTCCGTTAGCTTGTTCAACTCTCTGTAGTCGATACACAGCCGCATACTACCATCCTTCTTCTTAACGAAGAGGACCGGTGCGCTCCAAGGCGACGAGCTTGGACGCATATACCCTTGCTCCATTAGCTCCTCTAGCTGAACTTTCAACTCTGCCATCTCCTTAGGCGCCAACCTATACGGAGCACGTGACACCGGTTTGGCCCCCGGTACGAGCTCGATGGTGAAATCAATCTCCCACTGCGGTGGGGCTCCGGGAAGACTATCCGGGAACACATCGGGGTATTCGCAAACCACGGGGATGCTATCCAACGGAGACTTTGGCTCCACAGCCCCCACTATTGCGAAGAACAGCTCTGCACCAGCACGAACTGCCTTCACCACCTGAAGAGCAGACATCAGTGTCCTGCTCGACCCCTTTAACCCCTCGAATGTAGTCTCCCGCCCTACACCCAGCTTGACCTCCTTCCGGTCACAGTCAATCCAAGCTTTCTGCTCTGACAGCCAATCCATTCCAAAGATCACGTCGAACTCTACTAGCGGCAGCAATGACGCTAGCAAGTCGAACTATTGGCTCCCAATGTGAACCTTTACGGCGCACACCCTGTCCGCATGCATCGAGCACCCATTCGGTAGCAGCACATCCAACTTGTCCTTCGCCATCGAAGAAGGGACTCCGATGCGCGATATGAAACTTTCGGACAAGAAGGAATGTGAAGCTCCCGTATCAAACAGTGCCCGTGCCGGACTATCACTAATCACAACAAAGCCTATACAAACAATATTAGGCTAACAAGCAATAGATAACGTTATTAAAGCTAACTTGCTATAAATTAACTCATACCTGTCACCACATCCGCTTGCTTGACGGCCTCTTGCTGGCCCAAGTTATAGACTCTAGGCTGAGTCGGAGCATAGTGGGACGCGGTCAACTCCACCGCTTTGCCCTTCTCCTCGTAGGTAGCTCCTTGTTTCCTTTCAGACTTTGAGCGTCCACTCCAGCAATCCCGGGAAAAGTGCCCCGGTTTTCCACACGTGAAACAAGCGCCCGGGGTTCGATTGGTAGTTGCCCCCAAGGCACCTAAAGCAGCTAGACCCGACGTCTTAGCTTTCTTATAGAATCTGCGGTAGCCCGACTTCGACGTAGTCGGTGCCTTGAACTCCGCTTTCTTACTACCGGATTCCTTCTTCGCTTGGACATTCTTCATGTCCTTCTCCAAGGACCGGGCCGAACTGACTAGGGTCATGAAACCCTGTGCCTTGGGCCCCGACAGTAGCAATCTTAGATCATCTCTTAGCCCTTCGTAGAAGCAGCTCGTCTTACGCTCCTCGTATGCGAAGGTAGCGCCGGCATATCTCCCCAACTGAGTAAACTCGTGGAGGTACTCATCAACGGTGCAATTCCCTTGCACCAACTTCTGAAATTCGCTTTCTAGCGCAATTCTCTGCGCCGAGGGGAGGTATCGAGCCATGAATAGTCTCGCAAACTCCTCCATCGAAACTTCGGCCAATGGCCTTCCCCGCAACTGATGTAGCTCTAGGCCTTCCCACCATAACCTTGCGTCCCCATCCAAAAGGAACGTCGCTATAGTGGTCTTCTGCCACTCTTCCGTTTCCGACGCAGTCATCACCTTGTTGACCCTTGAGAGCCAATCCTCTGCTTGGGTTGGGGTTTCTGCCCCTGTGAATACCGGTGGATGAAAGCCCATCACGTGCTTCAGTTGTCTTTCCGTTGCTCTCCGAGGCAACTCTGGCTCCAAAACTACTTGCTCAACCCTCCTTTGCTCTGCCGTCTGAAGCGGTACTTGCTCCATAGTAGGAGCAGGCTGCTGCACCTGCCTTGCAGGCTGCGCATTGATCATTGCCATGACCGCTTCTGCCACCAACCTAATGGTCTCGGCAGACGGAGGTGTTACAGGCGCATCGCTAGGCGCACTGCTCGCCTCAGAACCTGGGCGTTCAGATGGCCCAGCGCCACTTCTGGTCACCTATAATCGTGCAAAACACCGATAAGCGACCCAAAAATTACTACAAACAGCAATTATAGGAACACGCAGGTTCCTCAAACATGTATATTTTCATTCCTAAGTGGACATTCATGGGTTCTTTTCATGTTATAACGATGACGCACACATGTGCTCACCACCCCTTAAAGTGAATTCGTCCACGAATTCATTTAAGCTTGACCAAAACTAGTAGTCTGATACCAATTTGTAACACCCCTATCCGTTGCATAGCATATAGCAGTAGGTCTGGCCGGGGCCCGACGCCATATACTACGGACAGACCGGTTGGTTACGCGTTGGAACCATACAACCAATCACCAACGACCTACACAGAGTCATTCTAGCGGAAGCAAATTATTAAGTTGCACAAATTCAAGAACCCTGCCAAGCAGGAATGTCCACTACAGAAGTAACAATAGAAATGAAACTACAAAAGTACCGGCCTTAAGGCCTTACAAGGTTTGCTTAACAAAACATGTCTTACATACTTCGGCTCGCAGGCCGGCCATACATGAAATAAACGGAAAGCATAAAAAGGGTTAGGCCTTCGAGGGCCAGCACCGCAACATGGGCTTTAGCCCGCTATTTTCCGCTCGGCTCCGCAGCACCTGCAAGCACAAACCACCGCCCGGTGGCAAACAAAAGCAACGGTCAGCTATGCTGACCAAATTATAATGATCCCGCCCCCAAAATCGGGGCGGCGATGCTCTTTCCCTGCACTTTATTAGTTTAGGCAATATATTAATGTGAATACACATCAACACAGGCGTAGGCTCGCACGGCCACACACCCCGTGCACTCAGGGCACATTCTCAGCGAACCGGCCAACGTCACGTCAATTCAAGCCATAGACATTCCCAATCCACCACCGCCTCTTGGACGGTCATCTATATGAGCATTATGCCTTCCTGGCCTTGGTCACGGCAATTTAAGCCATAGACCGCCGAAGACCCTCATCCATGCCAACGGTCCTACCGAACGACATAGACCGGGTACGGTTCCGCCTGACCCGTGCTCATATCGCAACGACAATTTAAGCCATATGCGCAGGTCAAGACTCACCGAGTCCCGTTTCCACCAAAACAATCACATAACCCGGTTATGTTCACATTGGCTCCCCGGCCACCGTGTTGGCAAAACCCGCTTTTGCCCAGTTTTCCGGGTGCACCTTGGAGTTAATCTCCAAGGCTCCCTGATGCAATCTACCACGTAGAAAACCCGAAAAACGCCCAAACACCCGGAGTCTTCCCCGGTTCATATGCAATGCAACATCACCGATACGGCTCTACTTGTCCGGATAGGCTTCACACTCAATGCCTATGTACGTTTTCGCATACGGACACTACACAAGGGGGACTTCACATATCTACCCCAAGGAATGCTCCAACTCTTCTCTCACTCGCGAGAGCTGGCTTCCTATGCAAAGGAAAAGAGGGCTTCACATGCCCAAGGATGAGAAATCGTTACCCTTGCATTCTTCCGCGGCGCTATCGAAAACTATACGGTTGGAAAGCACCGCAACGGCGTCGCCTCCGCGGATCTGGACTCAGATCGCGATTCGGAGCTCCGAAGCTCTTCCGGCGGCCGGATCTTGGACTCCTCCTTCCTCCTTGCTCTCCCTTCTCTCTAACTTTTAGAGAGATGGGACAAAGAAAAATGGGTTTCTAAACCCTATTTCCCGGCCATAACCACCCAGGAGTAGCCCCCCACCATCGGATCCAAAGCCAAGGAAACGAACGGCCCGGATTAAATCCAAAATCATAAAATCTGGGCCGAACCCGGGTTGGCACACGGCCGTGTGCCTGGCCGTGTAGCTCATTCGCCGTCTCGACCCAAATTGAAAACCAGCACACGGCATGTGACACGACCTCCGACACGCCCGTGTCGCCTGCGACACGCCCGTGTCGGGACCCGTGTCACGCCCCCCGTGTGCAATAAATCGACACTTTACAGTCAGAGGGGTACACGGCTTGGTGACACGGCATCGGACACGCCTGTGTCAAACTAGACACGCCCGTGTTCGTGCTCGTGTCACTACCCGTGTACCCAACCGCACAGCACAGGTGTGACACGGCCTGGGACACGCCCGTGTCCTAGGCCGTGTTCCACCACTCGACCATCGTCGACCTGAACTGGTCGACGACACGACCCGAGCTCGACACGCCCGACACGGCCTCTGACACGCCCGTGTCGGGGCCCGTGTCACCTGCACCAAAAACCTGTCTTGGCCAAAATCGATCCCCGTCGCTCCTACAACATTTTGGGGTGTTACACTTCTCGTACCACTCCTGAGCTATACGAAGCTTTTCCCGAACAAGCTTCACTGCGACTTCCATTTCTTCGAGCGCATCAGGACCTAACAATGGCCTCTCACTAGCCTC
This sequence comes from Platanthera zijinensis, assembly GCA_039513925.1. Classification (NCBI taxonomy): domain Eukaryota; kingdom Viridiplantae; phylum Streptophyta; class Magnoliopsida; order Asparagales; family Orchidaceae; genus Platanthera; species Platanthera zijinensis. The sequence goes on along the minus strand of CM077078.1, from coordinate 1,809,153 downwards.
AGCCCAAAACAACGGAGTTCTGCATCGCCTCCCATACAAGGCTTCGAATGGAGCCATCTGCAAGCTCTCCTGATAACTTTTGTTGTAAGCAAATTCCATAAGTCGCAGCCGCTCATCCCACGCTCCATCGTGGTCTAAAGTGTAGCATCGGATCATATCCTCAACTATCTGATTCACCCGCTCCGTCTGCCCATTAGTCTGTGGGTGGTACGCAGTAGAATACCTCAGTTCCGTACCCAAACCCTCCTGCAGACTCTGCCAAAAACGAGAAGTAAACCGGGAGTCTCGATCAGAAATGATACTAACCGGCACACCGTGGAGTCGGATGACTTCATTTAAGTACAACTCTGCTATCTTCTTCATAGGGTAATCAATCTTATATGGCACGAAGTGAGCACACTTCGTCAATCTATCCACTATAACCCAAATAGAATCAAATCCCCTCGGGGATTGCGGTAAACCCGTGATGAAATCCATAGATATACTCTCCCACTTCCAAGTCGGGATCTCTAGCGGAGTCAACTTACCACCAAGCCTTCCATGATCGGCCTTCACCCGCTTGCAAGTATGGCACTCCGCAACAAATCGGGCTATATCTCCCTTCATGCCATACCACCAGGCAATTTGCTTTAAGTCACGATACATCTTCGTAGATCCTGGATGATAGGGAATGCTGGATCCATGAGCCTCTCTGCAAACCATACCCCGAATGTCCCCAACCGCGGGGATGCAAAATCTGCCACGGTACTTCAAAGTTCCCGCATCATCGATGGAATAATCCGGCAACTCTCCTCTTTCAGTCCTGGAGTACAAGTGAAGAAGATCCGGGTCGTCCTTCTGGTGAAGTCTGGTCAAAGAAATCCAAGATGGCTATGCCACTAACAAACTACTCTGCAGGCCACCGCATTCCACTGATATATCCATAAGGAGGAACTCTTCCACTAAACGGTCGGCGGAGAGATTAAAGATTTTACCCGTCCTCCGACTCAGGGCGTCGGCCACCACATTGGCCTTTCCTGGATGATACTGGATCTCTACATCATAATCAGCCACATAATCTAGCCACCGACGCTTGCACAGATTTAACTCCTTCTGCGTGAACACATACTTTAGGCTCTTATGCTTGGTGAAGATCTTGCACTGAGCCCCATAAAGTAGGTGTCTCCACAGCTTCAACGCATAAATAACTGCTACGAACTCGAGGTCATGCATAGGATAATTCTTCTCATGAGTCTTCAGTTGCCTTCACCCATAGGCAATCACATTACCCGCCTGCATTAATACGCATCCCAGACCCACATGCGAAGTATCCACGTATATATCATAATCCATGCCCTCGGTAGGCAGGGTCAGGATAGGAGCAGTGCACAATCTCCTCTTTAACTCCAGGAAGGCTTCTTCTCACTTCTCGCTCCAATCAAAAGCCACGTTCTTCTGAGTCAGCTTAGTCAGAGGTGCAGCTAGGGTAGAGAAACCCTCCACAAACCTCCTGTAGTAGCCGGCTAACCCTAGGAAACTCCTGATCTCTTTGAGCGTGCCCGGCCTACTCCAATCCATCACTACTGCGATCTTTTCTGGGTCAACCGAGATCCCATCCTCATTCACCACGTGGCCCAGAAACGAGACCTGAGGCAACCAAAATTCGCACTTGCTTAACTTGGCGAATAACTTATGGTTCCTTAACTCCGATAGAACCAAGCGCAGATGCTGCTCATGCTCCTCAGCACTACGAGAGTAAATCAACACATCATCGATGAAAACCACCACGAACTTATCTAGGAAATCCTTGAACACCCGATTCATCATATCCATGAACACTGATGGAGCGTTGGTCAATCCAAATGACATCACTAAGAACTCAAAATGTCCGTGCCTTGATCTAAACGCAGTCCGTGGAATATCTGCATTACGGATCCTAAGCTGATGATAGTTTGAACGAAGGTCAATCTTGGAGAAGACCGTGCTACCGCGCAACTGGTCAAATAAGTCATCGATCCTCGGCAGAGGGTACCTGTTCTTGATTGTGACCTTGTTCAGCTCCCTATAGTCGATGCAAAGCCGCATTGACCCATCTTTCTTCTTCACAAATAGAACAGGAGCACCCCAAGGCGACGAACTCTGCCTGATAAACCCTTTCGCCAACAACTCATCTAACTGAACTCGCAACTCCTCTAACTCTCGAGGGGCCATCCGGTACGGCGCCTTAGCAATAGGGCGCGTACCCGGCTCCAAATCGATCACAAACTCAACATCCCGCTCGGGAGGAAGACCAGGAAGGTCATCAGGAAAAACATCTGCGAAATCTCGCACAACTGGAATCTCCTCTAAGCGTGGTACACTAACAGCGGTCCCAACCACCGAGACAAAACAAGCAAAACAGTCCGAAAGAAAAAACTTCTGAGCACATACCGCAGAGATGACAGGAGAATCCTGGCTCAGATCCGCATACACGCTTCCTGGCTGACCGTCGTCCCTGATGAAGTCCAAGCGCTTCCCTTTGCACTAAATGACTGCATCATACCTGGACAGCCAGTCCATGCCCAAAATAACATCGAAGTCCTCCAGATCAATCATCTTCAGGTCTGCCTTCGCAAGGAAGTCCCCCAACAAAACAGGGCAATCCAACATGCCCACATCTGACAACACAGATTCACCAGAGGGGAACTTAACACGAAAGGTATCCCGAACTCGATCTAAAGTCAACCGATGTCGCTTTACAAAGTCTCTAGCCACGAACGAGTGGGTAGCGCCGGAGTCAAACAGAACACGCGCCCAGCGGTTCTTCACCTTAAACTTCCCTATAGGAACATATATAACTAAGGAACTACCACAGCAAAACTACATTTTAGCAAGACAAGAACAAAACATTCAGGCTGGAAGACAACTAACCTGAGATGACCAGAGTCGAAGCTTCAGCCTCCTCGGAAGAGATCACGTTCAGCTTTCCCTTTCCCATGCCCACACGCTGAGGCGGAGGTAATGCCTGAAGGGGCACTACTTGCAGGGCAGGCTGGACCTGAGGACACCTAGACTTGATGTGTCCCCTCTGCCCACACTGGAAACAGACCTTATCCTTGGACCAGCACTGGGCAGCATCATGCCCGGGTCGCTTGCAAATAGAACAGGATACATCTCTCCTCAGAGTACCCTGAATCGCATGAACCTGCTCCTTCCTCTGAGCTGCTGCTCTCTTGAAAAATCTCTCGACCGGGTGGCCTGACCGGCCACAGAAACTGCACACCACTTTGCTTTTCTTCCCAGGAACCGCATCCGGTACCCGGGGTTTCTTTTCCTCCACAGACTTCCTCTTATCCTTCCTACTTTGCTGTCCTCTGCTCTTTGCGGTCTCAATAGCCTCCACCTTCAGAGCAGCCTCCACCACCCCTGCGTAAGTTTTTGACCCATAAGCACTAGTCAACTGCTGCACCTCACTCCTCAAACCATCGAGAAATCGCTTAACTCGATCAGCTTCAACGCTGACCAATCCAGGGGCAAAACGGCTCAACTTGCTGAATTCTATCTCATACTCACCCACCGTGAGCTGCCTTTGCTTCAGATGGAGGAATTCGTTCATGAGGCGGTCACGCTCGACCGAGGGTAAGAACTTCCTCAATAGCATCTCCTTGAACACTTCCCAAGAGCATCCGGTTACCAAGCTCTCCTTCGCTCTCATCCACCAACTCTTAGCCAAACCTTTAAGCTGATAGGCGGCTATCATCACCCTCTGATCGTCTGCAATCCCTGAATACGAGATCATCTCCTCCATGGAGATCAGCCAGTCTTCTATCACCATGAAGTCTGCCTTCCCGTCATAAGTGGGAGGGCTCAGCCTCTGAAACTGCGAGATGAAGGCCATCTCCGTTGGCACCACCACTGGAGGTCTTAAGGGTGCAAGAGGGGGAGGAATAGCAATCCCCCCTGCAGGTCCTTGCACTCCCTGAGTCCGACCCGCCACAACTGCTACCAAAGACTGGATCTGGGCTCGCACCTCCACCATCTGCCTTCTCAAGGAATCGCTACTCTGCCGCAAGCTTTCGATTACCGCATCATTCTAAGCTCCAGAAGACTCACCCTCAGACAGGGGAGTTGATCTAGTCGAAGGATGTCTCGCCATCCTAAAGTCATAGCAACACTAGTTAGATCCTAGTACAACGGCTAGACTCAACTACTAGTACAGACCATACATATATAGATATGAACTTAAAGCTGCTAAACTTGCTCTGGGAGTTTACCTTTTACAAACCTTTATGTTATGTCCTAACCTAGGATGGTTAACCACCACCATACTAATTCTTGTGCCTAGATCGGGAATGCATGACTTTATATTATTTTTGACTCGAAAACTTATGTGTGTACATATGTCATCCTGCCAGTCTTTATCTTGGCACGTTGTGTTTATGCCATGTTATGCTATGCATGATTGTGCTATGCATTCTAAAAAAAGTCCTAATGCATGTTATGAGCGGCGTACACTTGAAAATGTTATGCATCCCATACTATATAATATTCACATGCAACAAACAAGAAAATGTGCTAGTCGCAGCCATGTGGTGAGGTTATGCATCCCATACTACATAACCCTCACATGTTGCCCCTATGGTGGATCCATATACGAACACATATTATGCATCCCATACTACATAATATGCCCCGTATACTTCATGTTATGCTATGAGTGTAGTGTTCGTGCTTTCGCCAAGACGTGCTGATGGAATATCGGTGTGTGAATGACATGATGCTGAACTACTAAAAGCAAACAAAGGAAGGTTGCCCGACTAACTTGTCAAGCAACCTCCCTCTAATACCAACTGTCACAACCCGCATTTTCCCCGAATTAAATAATTATCAGAGTATGAGAAAATGCGCATCATGATGCCACGTCAAGCAGGGGATAACTGCTGATGCTCAGGCAAAACCAACTGCTACTCTTTATGAAAGAAAATCATGAGCTTAATGATTTGAAAATCAGTTATATTTTAGAGGCCGTATCCCTCGGCTCGGTGGATCACCTAGTCCACAGTTAAAAACTATACTTACGCGCTGCAGAAAAATACTTTATTCAGGTTTAGCATCCTAAAGGGTGTATAAGAGTTCCAAGAGAACCACTCATACTATGCAAGACTCTACATTTAATTGATATTATATATAGGAAAACCATCTTTATACGCTGCTTGGAAAATAATGATTTACTTTTATAAAACATGCTGATCATGAGCTTACTTATAAGAATAATTATGGTTTAAAAGTAACTAGCAACCTAGCATAAATCCTTCTCAGAGCAAGTAGACTATCTCCAGAAAACGGTAGCGGCATAAGTGATATATCCAGTACAAAGGTAAAAACTACTAGTGGGCGCCAACAACCTGACACGAACCCACTGGAACATATGTATGTCTGTAAGAAAGTACTGAAAACTACCTCACCAACAAGGCAAACGGATCTCCAAAGTCCAAGAGACCACCAACACCACCACTACAAACTAGCCACCCAACTGGCTACAGCTCAGAACCTGAGGCATTCCAAAAGAAAACAGAATACCTCAGTAAGCAAAACAAGGTAAAAAAACTGCATGAAGGAGTCAACCAAAGGGGGAAAAGTAACTGAAAAACATGCCGTAGAAAGAGTCACAACTGTCCAAAATAGGACGACAAGAAATGCACTACGTGCGAGGAAACAGCATCAACCCAGCTCAGGAACAACATCCTGCAGGGCCTACTAGGCTACCAAGAGCCCAAAGTGCTGCAATCTACCAAGGAAGAAACTTCTAACACCCTAAGCTGTGGGAGATGGTAATAGCAAAACAACAGCATAGATCCGGGTTGGAGGCAAACTCAGTCCCCCAACCACCAATTTCCATGCCAACAAGCTCAGGGGTCTATATGATAAAGCACATGGGACCTTCCACCCCCTTGCCCAGCCCATACCTGGAGCAAGATAGAAGAATAAGGGTGGCCTTGGCTAGATTACACAACACCTCCCCCATGAAGAGCTTCAAACCACCACTACTATCCACATCCCACAATTCAGCCTTTAGGAAAGAAAACATGGCCGACAAGGAAACTACAAATATAATCAAGGAAACTCACTCGGGAACATAAATCGAGGAAAGAGAAACAGTGTTGAAGCTACTCAACACGGCTCGGCATTGGGTGGAATCCACTCAGTGCCTAACCAGACCTTGGCGTTGAGTGAGTTAGCCTCAATCAACGCCAGAACAGCCATAGCGTTGAGTGAGGTCCACTCCCTTAACGCCTTCTGCAAAACCACAAAACCTAACAGCGGCGTGGAGTGAGTCTACCTCCCTCAATGCCAAACCAGCTTTGGCGTTGAATGAGGTCAACCCACTCTATGCCAAAGTTCATTTCCGCAGGAGAACCCTAAGCCAACGCCAAAAAGAGAAGGTTGGCGGGAATGCCGACTGATTCTCGCCGAATCGGCGGGAATGCAGGACGATTCTCGCCGAATCGGCGAGAATGCAGGATGATTCTCGACGACCGACGGGAATCCAGAATGATTCTCGCAGAATCGGCGGGAATCAAGGATGATTCTCGCCAAATCGGCGGGAATCAAGGTTGATTCTCGCCGATTGGTGGGAATCACTGACGATACACGTCGAAATCGGCGGGAATCACTTGGTGATTCCCGTCGATTTTGACTTAGACGAAATTTTTCACTCAATCACCCCACCACTCAGCCGCAAAGAACAAACCGAACTATGGCTTTGAGTGTGTCCACCACACTCAACGCCAAGTCCGGGCGGCTTTTGGCTTTGAGTGTGTGCACCACACTCAACACCAAAACTCGAGAGTCTACCAAGACTAGTTCTAACCAGAGCCCTACCACAACAACCACCCTCACTCTCTCTCTCTCGGCTCCACCCGCAAAAGCACCCAACATGAACTACAAATCTGGAGTCTAAATGGTAAACACAACTAGCACGAGGAGCAAACAGCCCAAGGAGGGGGCTCATAGGAGAATCTAAGCCCTAAAACTTAGCAAGATAATAAGAGAATAAGCATGGTTTCTACCCTAGTGCTAACCGGGAAACATTCCAAAATTCAAAAGAACAACAATGGCAAGGGCAAGAATACCAATTGCCTCGATTTCCGGCAAAGCTTGGTCAGCTTTCGCTCCTCTTCGTTCTGCACTAGAAGGAGAAGCACCTAACAAGCAAACCGTACATTAATGGCGGAAAACCACAAGAACCGGAAATCCAAGTCTCCTAAAACTCCCCGAAAATCAAATATCTTACCGTCGAAATGAATATCTGAGCGAGTGCAAGACAACGCCGCTTTCGGAATTGAAATCCGTCCACGAACAAGCCCGGAATCACAGTACGAAGGGGAAGCAGGCCGGCGGTTTTCCTCCGTTTTCCGCGAACACGAGGGGCGACGGTTTCGGTCTGGTCTCGGGAAGGAGGAAGGAGAAGTGGGTCTGCCACTTCTTAACAAGGCTTTTATAATAAAAGGACACACCTATTCGGCCCTAACCGATGCCTAAACTGCCGGTTCACTTAATTTAAAACGGTTTCTAATTTGTTTTTACTAATAACACACCCAAAACGACTCGAAAACCGAACCGCCTCAGAATTCGATGAAATTCGCACCGTAGCTAAATATCCACGCTACGAACACAACAACGAAGTCGAAACTAACTTTCGACGAACAGAACTCGAGTTATACCCAAATAAAGCCAAACACAAACATTCCCCCGAGAGGCCACACCGGGTCACCCAAAACGACTCGGCTTGCTAGGGAGATATTGCCAACAGGCTATACAATAGGGCACTCAGTTCTAAGGAGTTAAACCACACTCCACAAATGGCACAAGCCACAGAAACGAGTCATCGTAACGCCAAACAAGAATTAAATAATCGCAGAAAAAAATCGAGGGCGTTACAGAGAAGGAGAAGAGAGAAGAAGTGAGGCCACTTGGCCTTGGCTCCTTCTGCCAAAAGCCTTCTTGCTGACTTCCCAGAGGCATTTCAAAGGAATTTGGGGCATGGTGGCAACTTGGCACCAAGGGTGAAGCATCCAAAGCTCCAACCCGAGCTCACCTTGGAGTTATCTCCCTATATACCCCACCTCAGTCCAAACCAGCCTCACCATCAGCTTTAGTGAGTTGAAACGAGTGGAGAACGAGTCCTGGAGCAAAGCTTTTGGTGAAGAATCAAGAATTCGGGCAGGAGATCTCCAGAGTAGCTCGGCCATGGCAAACCGCCACCGCAACCGCTGCCAAGGCCTGAAACATGTTCGTTTCGCTGCCCCTCTACTCGTGTTAGCTTCTTAGATCGATTAGGTGAGATATCAGACTCAACTGAGCCCGATGCTATGAGAGCAAGGTGAGAATTTTCTAGCTTTTACTTCTTGCTCGGGTTCGCCGATGGAGCCAACTCCGGCGGCCTCACCGCCGGGAAACGCAAGCCCCCTCCTCAGTGATGGTGGTGGCGACATCTGCCGGCGGTGGTGGTGGCTCAGTTGGCCGGAAACTGCCAGCAAACATCGTCCAGGAAAAATAAATCTCAGCCGTCCACTAGTTCGGGATGATGACCAGATGCCATCTATTTGTGCTTTAGGATTCGTGCAAATCAATTTATATGATATAATATTAATGTTATGAATATTAAATATTTGTCACATTAATACAGTCACTTTGCATGTGAAATTTAGGGAACTTATGGACATCAACAGAACATGACCCCTGAATTCAAATTGTAGCTTATACTGTTAACTTTAATTTGGCACCTTAATCATCACATTTGGTATAGTAGAATGGGCTGTAGGGCTGTTTCCCTAGGACTGGTCCTAGGCTAGGGCAGAAACTAAAACCTAAGCCCATGCCAAACCAGAAATCCAAATGACCCAAAATTTTGGGCATGTGCATAAATAGGGCATATCTAGCCCCTTCCAATGATTGGGAATTTTTGGGATAACTTGTTCCATAGTATTTGTCATAATATCAAAAATTAAATAAATAAAATATTTGGAGTTATAAGCATCCAAATGGCCCCAAATTTTTGTGGCAGGTCCTTGGGGACATCATTGGTGCCTGGTAAAAAGTTCAGCACATTTAGATCACTGAATGTTGGGTTAATCCACTTGCATGTGTTGGCTAAATATGGTCTTGGGGTGCAAATAACAATAAATGAAATGATGTACATTTAGCCTATTTGAGGCATGAAAAAATCATGGAATTTATTCCAGAGGTTCATTAGGGTAAAGTTCACCCCTCAAATTAATTATGGGATTTTTGAGATCAGAAATCCCATTATTTGGAATTTTTAAAAATATAGACTTTTTTGAAAATAAATTGGAAAAATAGGTTTTGATCAAGTAAAAATCCTCAAAATATGTCAAGTTAAAATGGAGGTTATAATTGACTTATTAAAATTTTATACTTCTGTTTGAGAACCTTTGGAGTAAAATGCGTTGAAATTACCATTTTACCCTTATTGCAATTATTCATGAATTGATGGAAATACATATCAAAAACTTTTGGAATTTTTTATAGCATTGTATATTTGTATGATTAGACTTGTGTATTTATCTCAAAAGTTTTGGATGTACTAATAATTTTTAAACTACCATAATGGCATTTTAGTAAATACTTAAGAATGGAATTTGATAGGCCATTACACTATAGAGGTTAATGAACCTCTGCCATTAGTCTTAAATTAATGATATATATGCTCTGTAATTTTCCTGGAATTTTGGCTTATGTATTCCATATACTTCATTTGGAAAATGGTAATTATGTTGATTTTGTATTAATTAAGGAATAAATATAAATAATCAAAGTAAAATTATGAAACTATGTAAACAACAATATTTTATCAATATACAACCCAGGAAAAATTCCTTAGATCAGTGGATTATAAATTGTACTACTTCATGTGTAAAGTGACCTAGGGAATTAAATTAAATGATTTAATTAGAAGCCTTAGTGACCTAGGAAAGTTATGGAAATCAACATGCTTATTTCATTAGTCCATACCACCCTAGTATAAATAATTAAGGGTTGGTGGCCCAAGGAATTGGAAGTTCGAATTCGAGGTGGTATTAGGTCATGAGATGCGCATAGTAAAAATAAGTTATACCATAAGGCCCACCGGGGGATAGATCGACAATTGAGCTAGAGATTATGATTTGAAGGATAACCCTGGTGGGTAGTGTTATCTTAGTAACGAGAGTAAAGTGCTAGTCATTGGGTAACAAATGGAGTGGAGGTCGGCGGAAGACCGTCGCCCTCCCCAATAACATCTTAAGTTATTTGGATCGCCCAAGTGTAATAAGGAGAGTTGAGTGTGGATCATGGGTAGACATCAACTAAAAGTAATTATCCTTGCGAAAGGGAACTTTGGGCTTGTCATCCCATCTTGGTTCCTAGTGCCTTCGAGACCCCTTCATTGGGCATACCTTGGGCAGTCCTAGGATTAACCCTAAACAACTAAGTTTAATAATCGGTAGACAAGAGTAGTATATTAGGGTAAGGAAAATGGTACACATGCTCACCCGTGATGAGTTTGAGGGAACTGAACTTGATGTGTATTCTCACCCGTGATGAGTTGGAGGGAACTGAACTTGATGTGTATTCTCACCCATGATGGGTTATAGGGAACTAAACTTGATGTGTATTCTCACCCGTGATGGGTTGGAGAGATTTATGCCAGGACAGCTTGGTCCTGCGAGCCAGGGGCTCGGGTTAAATCATTGCATATGAGTAAACAAATTGTGGTAGGTCATGCAGACTGGCCAATCGTCACACCAATGGTAGTATGGTGACTCGGGTGAGGTGTACGGGTGGAAGGGCCAGTATGTTGTTATTACTGCGGTTAGGCAAACAATCCCCGAAGACATATACCCGACCTAAAAGTCTAGCAGGAAGCTAGCAATAAGTACGTAGAGACTCTAGAGTGCACTTAGTACGTGTACAGAGGCGTATAAGAGAGTTCTAGGCCTATTAGTGTGTATACCCGTATAGAAAGTTGAGAAGCCTGATCCGCTGCTGCCGTAGCCACAACGGTGGTACCTGAGAGTGATGCTAGCTCTCAAAATATGGGAACTAAAGGTCTTGGATCTCAGAGTCGCGTGCGTGTATTGCACTTGCATGTTGCATAACCATAGCATAATCATTCATACTCATTAGGTCATACGCTTCATAGATCCTTATCATATAAATTAGTATGGGCTCTTTTATATGATAAGTTACAATTCCTGGAAACCTTAACTTATAAATTTGTATGGGCATTTTTACATATTAAGGTACGCTCTATGATGATAGTATAGTGGTAGTGTAGCCTTACCTTCTACATTACTTTCAGTTCTTTTACTTATTGTACTGCACTTTACTTCTTTATACCTTGTGCTTAGAACTGATAGATGTAAAATTATATTATACACTTGCTAGTTAGCTTCTGTCACCTGCTTCCCTTTTTGCTATCCCTTGTTGTCCTCCAATTTGTCCTCTTGCTCGGTGCCTAGGAGTTACGGGGCGAGGTGCGGAGGAAACGACTTAGTCTTTTTGACTAATGGTCGGCGACCATATCATTTTAGGAGCTCGAGGATATGGAGCACCAGCATGACGAGATGGCAGGACTTGAGGAGCAGATACCATTACCACCGGCTACTACTACTACTACTGCGCATCTTCAGGTAGGACGAGACCAGATGATGATATAGATAGCTTCATCTTTTGTATTTGAGAGAGTGATAGATTTGATTTGATGTACTGGGCAAAAGCCCTTATTACTCTCTTTTATTATTCTACTCATTGTTGGACTACATATTGTTGTACTTTTCATTTGATATGTATATGATTAGTACTGTGGCAGTGGACTATGCTGTTTTACTCTTTGTTTACTTCTGTTTCTCATATTGGTTGAACAGGTTTATGATCGTGCTAGCCGGCAGAATCGGCGACTTGTAGTGTCGACTAACCCATGTGTTAGTGTCCCCATAAGATGGCGGTTCTGGGCATAAGATCCGGGTTAACTCCTCGAAAGGGGGAGTTGGATCTTACACTCCTATAGCTGGCTTCGAAATTCTACCAACTCCTTCGGGGCGATACGATATAGAGCTCTCGATACAAGCTTAGCCCCCGACACGAGCTATATATGGAAGTCTTTCTCCCGATGCGGTGGTAGCCCTGACAACTTCTCCGAAAACACATATGCAAAATCTCATACAACCGGAATGCTAACTGTAGGGTACTGGGTCTCGGTCATCTCAAACAGTACCTGATAGACCTTATCCCCTACAGGTGGACCTTGACGACCTGAATAGAAGAAAGTAGATGGCGGGAGACCGGAATAATACCTTCAAAGGTCGCATAAGTATTGTCGTATCTTACTACGACCTTCCTCACCGGGCAATCAATTTGAGCATGGTTCAAGGCGAGCCATGTCGTTCCTATTATAAGATCGAAATCCGACAAGCTTAAGATCATTGCCGGAGCTTCGAGGGTTAACCCATCAATGGTCACCCTTAGAAGGCATTTTATCATAGAATGGACCTCCATACCATTGTGGAGACACACCCTCCTGGTGAATCCCTCATAATAACTGATGCCCTCCAGGTCCTTGATAAAGTCCTCCGAGACATAGTTGTGTGATGCCCCCGTGTTGATTAATGTATGGGCAGGATTATCACATACCATCAATACACTAGAGTTTATTAAATGTCCTAGATGGCTAGTAATAATTTCCTTACTATCCTAAAAATTCTACAACCATATAACCTCTAGGATTGAATTTAAAATTACTATTGTACATGCTATCACCCTCTCCGGGTTCTAGGGCTGAGCCAAGTCCAGGGCATAAACCTACCTTCTGTCCTGTCTGCGGTCACCGCCCTGAAATCCATGTCCTCAGTCATATCCTTGGCCTCTAAGCTGTCGAGTAGGTGGGGCATCCTGTAATGCTTGAGGTGGAGCTTCCCTCATGGGACAGTTCCTCCGAATATGTCCTGGCTTGTTGCATCAATAGCATGTCGGTGCCTCCTCCACTGGCCTCTGCATGCCCCATATCTATAAGGGCTGGAGATCCAGCACCACCAGGTTCCTTTACTCCTACTTGTCCTCTTAGCGGGGCTGTTCCCCATTACTCCTTTCTCAAATGACCCAGCCTCTTTACTGGTCTCTTCTGCCACCAATCACGACATTGTTCGTCGATCTCTTCCGGCCCCGAACTGTGAGATGGTCTGCATCCAGCTTCTTGGCCATCTCCAAGATCCTGTCCAAGCAACCATTAGAAACAAAAAGGAGGGCCTGCCTCATGTAATCTTGAAGGACATTGTAGAACCTCTTCAAGTAGCCCGCATCGTCCATCTGGTATGAGTCCGCAAAGCGGGCTAAGTGGGTGAACTCCCGATAATACTCCAATACAGTCCTGCTACCCTGCCTCAACTATAGGAATCTATCCTCCAACTCATCCCTTGCCAACTTTGGTACAAAATTCTCCAACAGTGCTGCCCTAAACTCCTCCCAAGAAATGTCAGAGTAGTCCATCCCAGCAAAATTAGTGTCTAATAGTGACTTCCACCATATCTTCGTATGGGACTCCAAGCAAAAGACATATAATGCCACTACATCCTTCGTCGGACATCGAATCCCGACCAGCATCTCGTAAATGATATCCAGCCACTCCTCTATATGAACTACTGACTCTGTCCCGAGGTAATATGGCGGAGAAAGACCTCAAAAGACGCTCAACCAGTTTGCCCCGGGGTTTGGCTGAGGATCCAGAGCCAGCTGAGTCCTAAATGCCTCCAAGATGGTCATTAACGTCTGTCCCATCTCTGTTTGCTGAAACAGAGTAGGAGCCGGCGGGGGTGGAGCAACCTTTTGAGCCTGAGGTGCACCCTATTGAGGGGTAGGGTTTGTCGCAGACAATAAAGGATAATCCAGTTGTCAATTTGTAACATCCCATTTCCGGCTAGACCCCTAGGAGTCGGTCTATCATGACAAAACCCTAGGGAGCCCAAAAATTGAGGTCCATCGACCTAGACTTGGAGTCACGGGTTGGTCACGCCCGTGACTAGGGTGTGACCCCTTCGACGATCGTCGATCTCAGGAAGACGATCGTCGAGCGTAGATTGTTGCAACCCGGGCCTGTCACGCCCATTACCCACATGTCACGCCCGTGACCTAGGGCGTGACCCCCCCTTCGACGATCGTCGATCTTAGTAAGACGACGTCGCACACAAAATTTGTATCATGGCCCCGTCATGCCCGTGACCCACGTGTCACGCCCATGACCTAGGGCTTGACCAACCTTCGACGATCGTCGATCTCAGGAAGACGATCGGCGAGCGCAGAGTTTGCATCACGGGCTATCACGCCCGTGACCGACAGGTCACGCCCGTGACCTACGGCGTGACCCCTTCGACAATCGTCGATCTCAGGAAGACGATCGCCGAACTCTGAATTTGCAACACACCTGTCACGCCCGTGACCTATGTGTCACGCCCATGACCAAGGCCAAAACATCAGCCAGGCTGGAAATTTCTGTAACCGAAGTCATAATCAATTATGATTATGGGAATTTACAATAGGAGTATTTATGAGCCGTTTCTTTCTCTAAATACTTAATAAAATGGGGAAGAGTTGACCCAATAGGAAATCGTCACCTGGATCAGTCTTCTCATCTTCCATCGTTTCCTTCCCTGCACCATAACCAAAATAATATTAAGAGAGAGAGAGAGAGGGCATTCATGGCCATGAATGTTTCATCCTTTCCCCTCCCCACTTAGAGATCTATAAAAGCCCCCTTAGAGTAAGAGGAGAAGGTTACACTCTAAACCAAACGAATTTAGATTTCTGCTCTTGCTGTAGGAGAAGTTCGGGAATGCCACCACTGCGCCATGACAATCCGACGTTCATCTCGTTTCCAAACAGCGAACATGGTCCTCCTCTACTTCTTCTCTTATGGGTAGATCTTAGGATCTTAGAAATGAAGTTCGTGCTCAACGGAGCCGAACCTATCTGGAGTTTTCATGGAAAACCATGAAAAATATATTTTTCGGGAACGCCGGAAACCGCCACCTCCGGCGGCCAAACCACTGCCGACCGATAGCCATCGCCTCGACGGAGGTTGTGGTGGTGGTGGATGGCCAGGTAAGTGACCGGACGGTCGGCGATGGATCGCGGAGAGCTACAGGAAATATGAGTTTTCTGTGTTCTGTCTTCGGGTTCTGTAGAAGAAGAACAGTAAAATCACTTTATAATATATAAATTATGTATATAATACATAATGAAAAGATACATTAATTGAGTATATTTTGAGGCTGAAAACGAGGCACTTAGAGGCTGATTTAGGAAAAATAGTCAATCACAAAAGTTGTATCCCTTCGAGTCTACATTAATTTAAAATTGATTTCAACTCGTTTGGGTAAGCGGCTCAACCGCAGAACCCGTTTTAATGGGGGCTGTACCTAGAGTTGGGCAGAAACTAAAATGGATGCCCACTCTTCTTCCTTTGTCCAAATGACTTGAATATTGGGCAGGGGGTTACCCATAGCCATATCTAGAGGTTGTCCAAAAATGAGAATTTTTGGAGATACTTTGCCTAAATTTTTTGTTTTAGTTTAATAAACTTAGAGGAATTTTTTTAAGTGGTCAAATGACCTCCAAACCCTCCCAAATTTTGGTGAGTGGTCCCTGGCTATAAAACTTAGCTCTGTACAAATTTTCAACTCACTTGGATGAGTTTTGGATAGGGAGTCACCAGCAATAGTGAGGCATTTTTGAGTAAAAAGTGCACTAGAGGTTAGAATGGTCATATCACCTCAACAGAGACTGATATCTTGACCACTGACTTGGAGGGGTTATTATAACCCACTTGGAGAAAATGGTGTGATTTAGGGTTGGTTTACCCTAGGATCCAAACTCAAACCCTAAATGGAGGGTTTTGAGGGTTGTGAAGGGCATGGGGGCAAATGCCCTCATATTGTCTTGAGATTCAGTAGAGTCGATGTTAACATAATATAAATCATCTGGATGGAATCTTGGAGGATTTTGAGATAGGTAGATACCTCAAAACCCTAATCTTAGCTTTAGGTTAAAATACTAATTAAGCACAATCCATTACTAAACATTATCTAAAGGCCGTGAAACTCAGGTAGAGTAAGTTTTGGAGTGGGTAGAATCTATAGCAATTTTACTGGAATTTTATGATGTTTATTTCCAGCACTTCATTTGTAAAGTTGATTATAGACCTAATTGATGTTTTAATTATTTGGATCTTTATGTTCATTGAAACCCTATGAAATCTTGGAATTAAATGTTTTATGTCAGAATGATTGCTCCTGAATTTTTGTACAATTTTTAGTTGAGTAAATCTAGTATTTTTTTCACAAATGTTAAAAAGCGCTTTTATGGTTTAAAAATTAATTATGGATGATATTTCTGTTACAAAAAAATGGGGCTTAGGAATTGAGATTTTCAGGCCAAAATATACTTGTAGACATTTATTCATGATTTTTAGAATTGTAGTTACGGTACTTTCTTTACAAGTCCACTTTAAGGAGATATTTGATAAATAATTTATTCAGAAGTTAATACTTGCTGAAAAATTATGAAATTAGACCAATGCTATTTTTAAGGCTTTATCTGCATAGTATAATTAATTTATAATTTTTGGACGAATATTCTCTGTACTTGATTCACGAATAATGAAATATAGAAGATATTGCTAAAATAGTTTTAGTGCCCTTTTGATTATAGAAAAATTGTGATACTTTGGATTTACTATTTTAAGATTACATAATATTTAGTATAAGTTTTTTGGACATCTTGCATGAGAACTTAGGGTATTTCATGTTCAAACCGGCAGCCCTCGGAATTTTTGAGGAAATTAATTAAATGCCAGATAAATTAGGAAAATTACTATTTTCTGGATTTAGGCTAATTATATCATGATAAGTCTCCAGTAAATAATTTAGCGCATTTGGATGAGTATTGGATCACGGCCTAACCGGTTCGACATATAGTCTAGGTTGGTCTGCATATAACATATGGTTAAATTGCAATAGGACATGATCTGGGATAGTGGTTGGAGTTAGTCATTTTGTCTGGGTGAATAGATGTGGATGGTATCGCAATATAATGATATGAAGAGTAGTGGGAAGTGGTGTTAGCTAGAGTTAAGAGGTGCTCGGGTCCGATGAAAGATCATCTTTCCCGAAGAGAGGAAGGTTAAAAATCACCCTAGGTTAGTCCATCGTAACATGAGAAGGGAATAGGCAAGGGAATTCTACCAATAACAATAAGTGCCTTGCGAAAGGGAATGATGGGCTTCAGCTACCATCATAGTTCCTAGTGCCCTCTGAGAGCCCTTCATAGGGAATACCGGGGGCAGTCCTGGGTTAACATAAACTGTAATAACAAACTGATAAGAGTAACTTAGTAATTAGGGTTGCACGTTTCACAGACACCGCTAGCACCAGAAGATGGTTGGGAGCTTCGTCTCGGTTTGTTAAGAGATGGACGAGATGGTCCAGGGAGCTTCAGCTCGGTTGGTTAAGAGACGGACGGGATGGTCCGGGGAGCTTCAGCTCGATTGGTTAAGAGACAGACGTTTTGGTCCGGGGAGCTTCGGCTCGGTTTTTGTGTGATTACCATTAAACTTGCATGTGCATAAAAGTAAAGAAAATTAAGGTGGTGGGTCTTCGGTATTGGAGGGTCGATGCATCGACGCCAATACGCTGACTCGGTAAGTGTGGTTAGCATTTCGCCAACAGAAGTCCGGTGCGCCAGCCGACAAGAGTACGGAGGCGTCCGCTTAGTGCACCAAGCGTGAAGGCGTATGATAGGTCTGACTGGTAGTGCTTTACTGGTTTAGAGGTGGGCGAGGCCCAACCCACCGCTTCCATCTGCCACTATGGAGGTATCCTGGGAGGTAACGACTCCGAAAGGGGGAACTAATGGTCTGTGTGCACAGAGTCGGTTGTGTGAGTTGCACTTGCTTGTTCCATCATACCCACTTGCAAGTCATAGCATAATTGATTCATTTAACCCTGACACCTAAAGTATAAGCGGTATGAGATGCTTATACATTAGGGCCTGCAAAACGACCCCTTGGTCTATAAGCTTGTGTGGGCGAGTTTATAAATTAAGGTTAAATTCAATATATATATGCTACTGTTTGATAACCGACACCCAACGTATAACTAGTATAGGACACGTTATACGATGGGAGCCTTGAAGAAGATCCCTTGGCTTATGCGCTTCCGCACATAAGTTAAGGTTACTTTTCCTACTTTCTATTTCTTTCATATTTATTATAGAATTCTAGATTAGTTCCGCTGCCACCTGTTTTCTTTTGATTCATTCTCCACCTTCATGTCCTTCCCTTTGTTCCTCTCCGCTTGGTACCTAGGAGTCATGGGGGAAGGGGTAGGGGATGATAGGTCTTAGTCTTTATGACTAACGGTTTTCAAACCGCATCATTTAGGGGATCGTGGAGCCCAGTATGGAGGAGTAGCCCCAGAGACTAGTGCGCTTGGAGATAGGGCAGTCTAGCTCTGGAGTTCATACAGCCGGGACCGTGAGTCTCGACCTTGAGTAGATGCTTTGTTTTGCTTCCGCATGAGTGACCTGTAGTGAGGACATGATGTACCGGGCATAAACCCATATTTTTAGTACTCTGATATTTTATTCTGTGAACACTCCCTTCATGGAGATTTTATTTCTATATATGTGATTTATCTAGTGGACTTGCTTTTACTTACTTCATTTTGTGCTACCTTTCTGTGATCGAATTAGCCGACAGAATCGGCGCCTTGTGGTGATGACCCTTCAAGACGTGAAGGTGTCACCGCAAAGCGGCGATTCTGGGCCTAAGACCCCGAGTTTAAAAGGAAAAAAGGGGTCTTACAAGTGGCATCAGACGGAAACATCGATCTGAAAAAGGTAGCAGTCCACTACCCCTGGGTCACCCCCGCTCGAGTTTAGTTTGGGGACAAACTAAGCAGCGGAAGCAGTGGTGTGACCATATGGGGATCACATATAAATTGTCAACTTTTATTAAAGATTGAACGTTTTCTCAGTATGGGTTTTTATTACGCAGCCTCCAACACAGCCTACGCCACAAGGTGGAGTTCAACAGGCTCAGGATATTGCACCACCTCCACCGGTCCTAACTCCTTTCCTTCAGTCAGACATGAGACAGACTCTGACTGCCATCCTGGAGGCTTTCAGGGCCCAGCAGGTTCTGGTCCCGCAGCCAAATCCGAGGGCCAACTGGTTGAGCATATTCCGAGGACTTTCTCCCCCATCCTACTTGGGGACAGAGTCGGCGGTTCTGACGGAAGAGTGGCTGGATATTATATACGAGATGCTGACCGGGATACGGTGTCCCTGGGATGAGAAGGTGGCTCTGGTTTTCTCTTGCCTGGAGTCCCATGCCAAAAGGTGGTGGAAGACGCTGCTGGACGCGACGTTTGCCGATAGGGAGGTTTTTGAGGTTACCTGAGAAGAGTTCAGGGCCGCGCTGCTGGAGCATTTTGTTCCGCAGTCGGCCAGGGATGAGTTGGAGGAGCGGTTCTTACAGCTGAAGCAGGGCACCCGGACGGTGGAGGAGTACCATCGGGAGTTCGACCATCTGGCTCGATATGCAGATTCTTACCAGCTGGACGAAGTAGGGTACAACAAGAGGTTCTATAAGGGCCTGCGGGAGGACTTGAGGGAGGCTTTGTTGTTTGTATCCGACGGGCCTATCTCCCGGATTTTGGAGATGGCAAAGAGGATTGAGTCTGATTGGCACATCACTCGGGGCCGGAAGCGGCCAGTAGAGGATTAGGGACGGAGAGTCAGAAATGACCAGCGACGAGGTGCTATACCAGAGGGGAGAAGGACAGAGGGCCAGCCTCGTCAGGATGTGAGGTAGGAGCAGAGGGAGCAGGTGATATTGGCCCCTCAACCTCTTCGGATGTAGGAGATGCCGAGACCCGGGGGAATGGCGTATCCCCCACCAGAGTGCTTCCATTGTCATCAGATTGGGCACAACCTGAGGAACTGTCCCATGAGGGGGTGGGGGGGGGGGGGCACCACCTCCAACACCACAGGGTAGCCCACCTTCTCAGCATTTCGGAGGCCGAGGACGCGGCCGAGGTCGTGGATACTAGGGGGGAGATCGTAGACAAGAAAGAGAGCAGGTGTATGCTTTGGACCTTGCACAGCTTCGGAATCCAGAGCAGGTCATAGCAGGTATGAAGGCTTCTTTATTTCCATAGAATTTCCCTTTCAGTTGTTAAAACTTAGAACCGCACTAGATAGATTAGAAAGGAAAGAAAACTCATTATAGAACCCTAAGACATCTAATCACCTAAGGTATAGTCTTCATCAGTGGCAAGCCTGCCCGCACGCTGTTCGATACTGGAGCTACTCACTCCTTTGTGTCAGAGACATTCGTAGAAGGACTGGAAGGCGTGGAGCGATTCACGGGCTCGAAGATGAGGGTGCGACTACCAGATGGATCTGAGCTCCTTACCACGAACCACTGCAATATGGAGGTAGAAATTGGTGGAAAGGCGTTCGAGGCTCCAGTGACGATTTTGAAGCTGGCGGACTACGACTTGATCCTGGGCATGGTATGGTTGCACTGGAACCATGCCCAGATTGATTGCCAAGCGAAGAGGATCACCGTGAGACACGGGGACTCTTTCATTTTCATCGAAGGTATAAGACCTGCGTCTTGTATAATCTTATCTTCGGTACAGGCCGTTAAGGCCCATCTGCAGGGAGAGGAGGTTTTTCAGATTCTATTTGAGTTGACGGAAGTCAAGGAGACTGTGACAGACATCCCGGTGGTGCGAGATTTCGCTGACATATTTCTAGAGAAATTACCAGGACTACCTCCACACCGAGAGCAGGACTTCAAGATACAGCTTGTGCCGGGGGCCAAACCGGCATCTAGGGCCCCTTATCGGATGGCCCCGAAGGAGTTGGCAGAGTTTCAGACTCAGTTGTAGGAGTTGGTGGATGCGG
This sequence comes from Platanthera zijinensis, assembly GCA_039513925.1. NCBI lineage: Eukaryota > Viridiplantae > Streptophyta > Magnoliopsida > Asparagales > Orchidaceae > Platanthera > Platanthera zijinensis. The sequence goes on along the minus strand of CM077078.1, from coordinate 1,788,171 downwards.
GATTTGTTAGACCGAGTTCCTCGTCATGGGGAGCCCCAGTACTATTCGTGAGGAAGAAGGATGGGACACTTCGCCTGTGCATCGATTATCGAGCACTAAACAGGCTGACCGTCCGGAATACCTATCCGCTGCCAAGGATAGACGAGCTGTTCGACCAGCTGGAAGGGGCACACTTCTTTTCAAAATTGGATTTGAGGTCGGGCTACTACCAGCTTCGGATTCGAGAGGAGGATATTCAGAAGACTACTTTTAGTAGCAGATATGGATTGTTTGAGTTTATGGTGATGCCCTTCGGGCTCACGAATGCACCTTCGACGTTCATGACCCTCATGAACCAGGTTTTCAAGGAGTATCTAGATGTGTTTGTCATTGTGTTTATCAATGACATTCTCATCTACTCGAGAACGGAGGAGGAGCACACTCACCATCTGGCACTGACCCTACAGAGACTGCGGGAGAATCACTTATATGCAAAGTTCAGCAAATGTCAGTTCTGGTTGAAGGAGGTGGGCTTCTTAGGCCATATTATCAGTGGAGCCAGGTTGGCAGTGGATCTGGCAAAGATTCAGGCAGTTCGAGATTGGCCGCAGTTGAAGTCAGCCACCGATGTACAAAGCTTTCTAGGACTTGCCGATTATTACCGGAAGTTCATGGAGGGGTTCTCCCAAATTCCCTCCCACTCACATCTTTGACGAAGAAGGAGACACCTTTCGTTTGGACCCCGCAGTGCCAGGCAGCTTTCTAGGAGCTTAAGGATCGACTCACCTCAGCCCCCATACTTACTCTCCCCTCGGGGAGAGAAGGTTTTCAGGTCTACACCGACGCTTTCTACCAGGGTATGGGAGCTGTACTGATGCAGAAGGGCCATGTGATTGCATATGCGTCTCACTAGTTGAAGAAGCACGAGTAGAACTACCCGGTGCATGACCTTGAGATGGGAGCGGTCATTTTTGCTCTGAAGGTCTGGCGCCATTATCTTTATGGAGTCCACTGCAACATCTACTCCGACCACAAGAACCTGAAATACGTGGACACGCAGAAGGAGCAGAATATCAGGCATAGGCGCTGGGTGGAGTTCTTAGCAGACTATCAGTATGAGATGCACTACCATCCAGGGAAGGCAAACGTGGTGGCCGATGCGTTGAGTCGGAGAGCTGCCACTTCCGAAGTCGGGCCCCAGGTTATGTCCATGGAGCTAGTCCGGTCCTTCAGAGATATGCTGATATCCCTAGTGTCCGAGGATGATCAGGAGCTGTATAGGGAGTATCTGGCATCGATGGTGGCCATAGATGATATTCGGGACCGCATCTGGTACGGACAGAGGACAGATGCATGGGTAGAGCCGATATTCCGAGCCTTGGAGGAGGGTTCGACAGGAGATTATTCCCTGAGAGATGGATTGTTACATTTCAGAGGCAGAGTATATATAGCCGCAGGAGGCCGGATTCGGGAATACATCATGGCGGAGGCGCATTGTAGCTGATATTCTATACACCCGGGGATCACCAAGATGACAGCAGATTTGAAGAAGATGATGTTTTGGCCAGGGATGAAGAAGGACATTACATACTTCGTGACCCATTGAGAGGCATGTCAGTTGGTGAAGGCGGAGTTTAGGAACCCCGCAAGATTGTTGCAGCCACTCCCGGTGCCGGAGTGGAAGTTTGATGATATAGCTATAGATTTTATACATGGGCTTCCCCGGTCTCGGACAGGGAATGACTCAATCTGGGTGATTGTTGATCGGTTGACGAAGGTGGCCCACTTTATACCAATCAGGAAGGATGAATCGGTGGGAGTGCTGGTACGGAAGTTTGTGGAGCAGTATATCCGATATCATGGCATGCCCAGGACTATAGTGTGGGACCGCGATGGACGGTGTTGGTACCCTGGATGTGATTTGGCCTATGTAATCCCTTTCCGGCCCCTCTTGATCCATATAACTATATATGATCATGTTTAGGCCTTGTTCAGTTTCCCTAGGACAGTTTATAACTGACCTAGAGCTTAGGCTAGTAGCTCTAGATGTTTTTTTTGGTTAAGGCTTTTTCCGTTCGACCATCGTCGAACGAGGCCTCGCGATCGTCGATCATTGGTCGACGATAGCAGGGCTATTGAATCGTTGAAGTCAAGACAATTATCGTCGACCGATGGTCGACGATCTCAGAGCAAGTTACTTATGCTCTGAAGGTTGGTCGACGATCTGCCATCAGCAGTTCCACGATCGTATTCTTGCTTCACGATTTTTTTGTGTCGACAGATTTCTGCTTTTTGTCGTCGATCTGTTAGCTTGGTCGACGATCATCGAACTCCTGGTCGACGATTTCTGTCTGCCTTTTTCATTTGCACTCATTTTATTCCTTGGTTTATTTCCAAGTGTTTTAGCGTGTGGTTAGAAAGATTTTCTGAAGAATGTTTTTGCTAATTTATGGCTTAAATTCAAATGAATTACTTACCAAATATGTTAAGCATAAATTACGGGATTTCGTATTTTGATAAAGCATTTTTGTCTTATTATACAAAATATATTGCCAGGCTGTATTCTAGCCGTTGGCGGTGTATGCTATTTCCAAGAATGATAAGTCTTTATGCTGAGATATTTTCCTATTCATTTATTTCCTTATTGGGACTGACAGTAAGCTAATAGGTCATTCTATTCCTATTGCTATATTCTATTTTGAGATAATCTGTTGCAGGGCTCGAGAATTCAAATCAATAGAGCCGTTCCAAAAGATAAATGAGAAGACATATTTAAGAGAGATTTTTTCTCAGAAAAACAAGACGTTACAAATATAGAGAGATTTTTTTAGTGCTGGATTTCTCTCAAGCATCTCTAGAGCAACTCTTCACCATCTCAAAAAACGAAGAAGAAAAGCTTTCCTGAAGCAAAAGTTCAAAGCAATTTCTTTCACTCTCAAGTCCCCTGAGCATCTGCTTAGAGTTTTCAAGACTTCAGAGAGAGCTCCAGATCTGCTTCACGTGCTCCAGAATCTGAAGACCTGATAAAAATCAGTCTACAGATCTCTGAGGACTTAGTTTCAGTATATCTGAAACTCCTTCATCCTGAAGCAAAGGCTTTCCCTGGACTTCCACTAAGCCAGGGGGAGACTTTGATTCTTTAGAGAATCCACAAGTCTTCTCTAATCTGTATTAACAACAGAGAAGACAATCTAACCCTCTCAACCCCTTTGTAAAAGAGTTTTCACACCTCTTCAAAAGTGAACATTGGTGACAGGGCACCTTATCAACAACCTGTGGTTGAGCATCCTTATCAAAAGCTCAAAGGGTCTGTTTGATCTACCTGAATCAGATCATTGGTGGCAGGGCACCTTAGCAAAAACCTGTAGTGGATTCCTACCAGGGTGGTAGAAGAGTGGAGTACCTATTAAGAGGGAACCACTATATATCCTGTGTCTCTCTGGCTGTTTTTGTTTAATTGTTTATGCTGTGGCTGTGATAGAACTACCTAGGATTGCTAGTTGCTGTGATAGGTTTAGAGTTAAACTGAAATTTCAGTTAACACTCTCACTTGTGCACGTCACTGTGTTAGGCTCTTAGGGTTCAAGTATCAGATTATTTATTCCGCAAATAAACTCCAAGGGAGCTGACTAGTTATTCATAAAATTTGAATACTCTATTCACCCCCCCTCTAGAGTAGTTTACAACTTATCCCCTCACTTTCAATTGGTATCAGAGGGAGGTTGGCTGTTCATACAGGCTAACACCTGAGTTAAAAGATCCAGTGATAAGTTGTTTCCTGATACCATTCACAAACACTTTCACACATGGCCCAGTCTAAGGATTATTCAAGCACCAGACCTCCTGTATGCAATTTGTCCAAGTTTGGCATATGGAAGGCCAGGATAAGACTATACATGAATTCTATTGATGAAGATATCTTTTCTTCTATTTTGACAGGACCACCTGCTAGGCCTGCTGCTGCTTCCACTTCTGCTGATCTCAGTGCTGTGCCACCACCTGACTACAATGAAACTTACAAGAAGGCAAAAGCAGCTGATGCAAAAGAAATGAACATCCTAGCTCAGACGATGTCTGATGAAATATTCCAGAAGCTTGCTGAATGTACCTCAGCCAAAGCTATGTGGGATTCCCTCAACCACATAGTTGCTGGCTCAGCTGATGAGAGGAAGGATAGGAGATCCAACCTCACTTCTCAGTATGAAAATTTCAAGAAGGATGATGCTGAAGACATTGACACAATGTACACAAGACTCAGTTCAATAGTAAGTGAACTGAGGTCTTTGGACAAGGAGATAACCTTGTCGGAAGTCAATGACAAGATCCTGATGTGCCTTCCCATCTCTTGGGACTCAAGGATATGGCCCATCAAGGATGGAAGAAACACTGTGGAACTTTCCACAGAAGCTCTGTTGGGAAAGCTCAAGTCATATGAGCAAACCTTAAAGAGCAGAGCTGCTGCAACTGAAGTAAAAACTCCTACACCTACAAAGAAAGAGCACTCTCTAGCTCTTAAGGCTACTGAGACTTCTGAAGGAAGTCAATCAAATGAGGAGTTACTGGCACTCATTGCCAAGAGGTTCTTCAACATGAGAAGAAGAGACCTCAGAAAGAAGTTCTCCAAGTATGAGGACAAACCAAGGTATGACAAAACTCCATCTAAAGAAATCATCTGTTATGTTTGCAGCAAGCCTGGACACATTGCTCCAGATTGTCCAGAGAAGAAACACAAGGAGAAGAAACATGAGAAAAAGTACAGGAAGCACCACTCCAAGTCCTCCTCACACAAATACAAGAAGAAGGACAAGGGATTTGTGGCTGCTACCTGGAGTGAAACAGAAGAGGATACCTGCTCCTCTAGCTCCAGTGATTCAGAAGAAGAAGAAGAGAAGAAAGCCAAAGAGGTCTGCCTCATGGCTATTGATGCCTGCAGCTCCTTGTCAGCTGCAGAGAATTCTGAAGAAAAAGGAGACAATGAAGAAGATTCCTCTATGGAAGACCAGGTAATCGACTCATTTGATTTCTCATCTCCTGAGTTCAAATTAAAATTTAAAACTCTATGTTTAGATTTACTATTGTCTGAAAAAGAAATTAAGTCACTTAGATTAAAGATAATGGAACTAGACATGGAAAGTACTGAAATAATTAGATTAGAAAAGGAATTAGAAAGCTCAAAAGAAGAAGTAACATTCCTAAAATTAGAACTAGCTAAATCTAAGAGATTAGAAGAACAATTAAATGGCAGAAGCCTTAAATTATCTAAAATAACTAGTATAGCAAACACTAGGGTTGGTAATGATAAACTAGGCTTAGGTGCTACATCTAGTGAACCCATCCTCCTCACAAAGGAGAGATTTAGCACTCCAGTTAAATTTATTTCTGAATCAGGAATAAAGAATACTGAGGAAATTGAAAAATGTAAGAAAATTCAGAATAAGATTAAGAAAGAGAACAGGAAGAAAAAATTTCTAGCTTTACAAAAATCGTCGAACATTGGTCGACGATCGTCAAACCAATCGTCGATCGTCCATCGACGATCGCTGAACACCTTCACCAAGTATGATATCTTCGGTGCAGGAGATCGACGATCTCATCTTGAGTCGTCGACCGTGGATCGACGATCTGGACTTAAGCTGGAAAATAAATTTCAAACTTCCAGAATTGCAAATCCCAATCACTACCCTAGGTTGTTTAATCCTTCAACTGAATGGATTATCCCACCTAGGAGATCACACCCTTTAGGATATAAATCTAAGCCTGCAAGATCTTTTATATCTAGTTTTTCTTTTGTGAAGAATACTGGACCCAAGGTAACCTGGGTCCACAATGTATAACTATTCTTTCTGCAGGTGAAGACCTATCCAGTCATACATGACAAATGGTATCTGGATAGTGGATGCTCAAAGCATATGACAGGAAAGAAGAAGAATCTGTCAGGGTTCAAAGCCAAGCTGGGACCAAAAGTTGTATTTGGGGATTCCAGCTGTGGACAGACTGAAGGGTATGGCAGCTTCACCATAGGAGCTGTAACATTCAAGAAGGTTGCTTATGTCTCAGGACTAAAGCACAACCTAATCTCTGTAAGCCAAATGTGTGATGCTGGGTACAAGGTATGGTTTACTGACACTGCTTGTAATATTGCTTTAAATAATACTGTTGTGTTAGTAGGTATTAGAATTGGTAATGTTTATGTTGTAGATTTTAACTCATCCAAATCTGAATTATGCTTATTTAATGAAGTAACCAGTAATAATACCCTTTGGCATAAGAGACTTAGTCATGTAAATTTGAAAAACATTTCTAGGCTGGCTAAATACAACCTTGTAAGAGGCTTACCTTCTTGCCCCTACAAGAAGGAAGTCCTTTGCAAAGCTTGTCAATTAGGTAAGCAAACAAGAAATAGCTTTAAATCAGTTAATAAAAGTGATTCTCCCAGGATTCTGTACTTGCTACATTTGGATCTATTTGGTTCTATTGCTGTACAGAGTCTTGGAGGAAAGTCTTACACTCTAGTAATTGTAGATGACTTCTCTAGGTTCACTTGGGTATTCTTCTTGAGAACTAAGGCTGATAACTTCAAGGTTCTTACAGATTTTCTAAAGTGTATACAGAGTGAGTACTCTACTCAGATTGCCTTGATCAGAAGTGATCATGGTACTGAGTTTGAGTCTCTTCTTATGCAAGAATTCTGTGAGAAGGAAGGTATCAAACATAGCTTCTCTTCTCCTAGAACTCCTCAACAAAATGGGGTAGTTGAAAGGAAAAACAGAACCCTAATTGAAGCTGCAAGTACATTGTTGGCAGATGCTAACATGCCTCTGTCCTTTTGGGCTGAAGCAGTTAGCACAGCTAATTATGTATTGAACAGAAGTCTGATACATAAACTTAAGGGTAAGACTCCCTATGAGTTACTTAAGCAAGTGAAACCTAAAATACACTATTTTAGAGTATTTGGCTGTGTTGCTTTTGTTCATAATAATAACAAAGAATACCTTAGAAAATTTGAGGCAAAAGCTTCAATGGGAGTCTTTCTGGGATACTCTCAAGTAAGCAAAGCCTATAGGGTCCTCAATAAATCCTCTCTTAAGATAGAAGAGTCTGCACATGTCTCTTTTGATGAGACAGTCATGTATTATAAGGAGAAGGACTCTTTCTCTAATAGTACAGTGCAAGTCCTAGAAGTATGTAAGGATTTGGAAGGTTTGAGACTCACACAGGAGAATCATCCCCAACAAACTCCTCAGGTTGCTTCTTCAGATTCTGAATCTGATGTAGAACTTCTTGAAGTTAAAGCACCTGCTCCAACAGTTGATCAAGAGGAATTAAATCCTGAAAATGTTGAAGATCAGATCATTGTTGAACCTACTAATCTTGTCACACTTAGAGATCACCCCGTATCTCAAGTAATTGGAGATATTTCAGTAGGAGTCCAGACAAGACATCAACTCAACAAAGATGTGATGTTTGCTTGTTTCCTTTCTCAGGTTGAGCCCCTAACCATTAAAGATGTTGAGCTTGATCCACACTGGATTATAGCCATGCAAGAGGAACTTAACCAGTTTGAAAGATGTAGAGTTTGGACTTTGGTTCCAAGACCAAGAGGCCAACTGATCATAGGCACCAAGTGGGTGTTTAGAAACAAGCTTGATGCCCAAGGCATAGTAGTTAGGAATAAGGCTAGGCTAGTAGCTCAAGGCTATAGACAGGAGGAAGGCATAGATTATGATCAGACCTTTGCCCCTGTAGCTAGACTAGAAGCCATTAGGATTTTCCTAGCCTATGCTGCCTATAAGAAATTTAAGGTCTTCCAAATGGATGTGAAGAGTGCCTTCCTCAATGGAGATTTAAAGGAAGAAGTGTTTGTTGAACAACCACCAGGGTTTGTTTCATCAACCTTACCCACTCATGTGTTCAAACTCCAAAAGGCTCTATATGGACTTAAGCAAGCTCCTAGAGCTTGGTATGAGACCTTAGCAAATTTCCTTCTAGAACACAAGTTTGTGAGAGGTGTAGTAGATAGAACCCTATTTATTAGACATCATAAGGACTCACAACTGTTAGTTCAAATCTATGTAGATGACATTATATTTAGCTCTACTGATCCCAAACTGTGCAAGAGGTTCTCTGAACTAATGCACTCCAAGTTTGAGATGAGCAGCATGGGTGAGTTATCCTATTTCCTTGGTCTCCAAGTGAAACAGTGTGATGATGGTATCTTCATTTCTCAATCAAAATATGCCAGAGAGCTGGTTAAAAGATTTGGAATGTCTGATGCCTCATCAATGAGCACACCTATGGCCTCAAATGCAGTTATTGATTCTGATGTCAATGGCAAGTCTGTTGATCAAAAGAACTATAGAGCCATTGTTGGTTCCCTGCTGTACTTGACTGCAAGTAGGCCTGACATAATGTTTGCTACATGCCTATGTGCTAGGTTTCAGGTCAACCCAAAGGAATCTCACTTAACTCTTCTCAAGAGGATCTTGAGATACCTTAAGGGATGCCCTAACTTAGGACTGTGGTACCCAGCTGAGTCAGGATTTGAATTAATTGGATATTCAGATGCTGATTATGCTGGTTGTAGAGTTGACAGGAAAAGCACCTCAGGGACCTGTCAGTTCCTGGGAGAGAGACTTGTCTCTTGGTTTTGTAAGAAACAGGCATCTGTGTCTACTTCAACTGCTGAGGCTGAGTATATAGCAGCGGCTAGTTGTTGTTCACAGATCATGTGGATTCAAAATCAGCTAGTGGATTATGGGTACACACACTCAAAAACAAAAATTCTGTGTGACAGTACCAGTGCAATATCAATTGCTCAAAATCCTGTGCACCATTCCAGGACCAAGCACATTGAGATTAGACATCATTTTCTGAGAGATAATGTGGAAAAGAACAAGATAGCAATGGAATTTATATCCACAGACCTGCAGAGAGGAGATATTTTCACTAAGCCCCTTGATGAACAAAGGCATTTGTTCTTCCTGAACCAGCTTGGTATGATTAATGGTTCAGAGTAGTGAAAATTTGGTTAGTTTTGTTTTCTGTCTAAAATCGTCGAACGACTGCTCGACGATCTTCGACCAGGTCAGAACTATCGTCGACCAACGGTCGACGACAGCTCGTTCGGTAGTAAGGCAGAAATCGTCGATCAACTGGTCAACGATCTCTCCTTAGGTATCTATCGTCGACCAGTGGTCGACGACAGATTTTCTGTGCTGTGTGGAGAATCGTCGACCAACATATATTGATCGACGATCGTGGTGATTGCTTGTAGTAGGTCAATGTTTATCGATTAGTCAAATATTGACTATCGTCGGTCATTGTTCGACGACCGATTTTATTCAGGATCGACGATCGCAGATTTATATCTGATAGTCGATTTAGGTCTGGAGATCGTCGTCCTTCTGCTCCGTCTTTTCATATTCCATCTTCTGGCTTAGAATTCGCTCTCGAACTCTAATCCCGCGCGATCCTCTTCTCCCCTGCCTTGCATCTCGATTCGTCATTCTCTCTTCAATCTAATGGCGATTCCTTCTGCAGTTCTCTTCGGAATGAAGTTCGACACTGGCTTCTGTGTCGACTTCGATTCTTTCAGCCGATGTGATCAACCCATCCAAGACATTCTGCAGCTGTGTGAAGATCAAGGGCTAAAGAAATTTATGTCATTCTCACCAAAGATTCATATACCAGAGATTCGAGAATGGGTATATACCTCGTCCTCCAGCGACGAAGCGATGACTGGAAAGATAAATGGAGAGGTGGTCATCCTGACTCCTGAAGTTCTGACTGAGTTGTTTGGTATACCAACCGGTACTGAGGACTATGAGCAAAATTCAGAGGAATATGGCCGCATGCTAACCGTGATGGGCCATGCTGAGGGTATTCCAGCTAAGCTGCTGAAAATAAACCTGTCTCCAGAGTACAAGTTTCTGGCAGACCTGGTGGGCAAGGTCGTTTTGGGAAAGCACTCTGCTCACGACAACATCAACAGGCAACAATTTGCCTTAATGTCAGTGTTGGTGAATAAGACGCAGATTGCCTGGGGAAAAGTTCTGTTTGAACTAATAAGGAGAAAGAACAATCAGAAAGAAGTAAACCTTGCCAGGGTGTTGGGTGTGTTTCTATATGTGAAAGCACCCCTGCTGCTTGTTTCTGCACCCTCCGCAGTCAACGCCAGCAAGAGGTTGGACCCCTCTCTGTTCAAGAAATCTCAGAGAGTTATCAAGAAGTCAGCCAGGGTTGATCCTAACCCTCCATCAGACACAAGGGCTGATTCAGCCACTCTCCAGCTTGCTGGGGAAGGCTCAGCAATCCCTTCATCCTCTCTCTTTACCCCTGCATCCTCATCTCCTGCATTACACTCCACACAATCTGCAGTGCCACCACAACATGCATCTTCCATCTTACATGCATCTCCACCCCAGTCACCCATACCACAACATCTGGCAGCCGCAGCCAGTGTTGACATGGTCACTGCTACCATCCTCACACACTTATCTCAACATGAATCCCACACTCATGCTGATGTTCACCCATCTCCACATGATTCATTTGATCATGTGGTAGATCATACTGCTTCCATTCCATCCACCTCTACATCCTCAGCATTTCAGATAACTCCTGAATTGCTTGCACAAATTGTAGAGCTCATCACTCCATCCATACAAAAAATGATTGAGGCTACCAATGCCCCTCTCATTGCATCCATCAAAGCCCTTACTGAAGCCATCAAATCATTTCCACCCTCTGCTGAGCCCTCTTCAGTAAGATGCATGACTCCAGTCCCCACTGAAGTCATGCAGGGGGAGATGTCTGTTGAAGTGGTCTTAGGTGATGCCTTGGCCCTTCAGGACAACTCTTCTCTTCCCCTTACAGCAATTGTAGAAGAACATCAAGAGTTTCCAGAGAAAGAGTTTCTAATGAAAGATCTAGAGCAATCAGAAGGTAAAAACACTTCCTCTAAAGGTTATAATCAGGATTTTAAATTGATATCTTTATCTAACAAAGACATTCACTCCCTAGTGAATCTAGCCTCTGATGAAGATCTCCCAGAGAAAAATAATGAGGAAGTCCTCATGGACTTATGTGAAAAAGTTTCAATAAACACTACTGACTCAGAAGTAGTGGTTCAACAACTTGAGAATGCTACTGCTCAACCAGATGGTATAGTTTTTATTTAAGTTTTTAATTAATTCACTCCAACTTGGAGTTAATTTCTTATTCCTTCCTATCCCATCTCAGCTGCTGATGATCCTGCATCAGTATTGCAAGATGATGCTGCAAATTCCATTGAAGATTTGGAATCCTATCTTAACCTAGACTGTGAGTCCTCACTCACATCTACTCCTCTTGTTCCTTCTTTTCAAGAGAAAATGGTCTCTTATAGACCTGAGTACCTTGATGACCCCTTGATCAAGGACTCACTCTTCTTTTCCTGTATAGCACTCCTCGTGTGCCTTGCAGAGGTGTCTATCCCTGATGTCGCTAAACATCTAGAAGGAATTATAACCTCCTTCCTAGATGCAAAGTGGTATCCTGTGTAGATCTTCAGGTAACTCTATCAATTACCTGTTGCTGTTCACCTTGGGGGGAATATTTTATTCCCACTTGGTTGTTAACCTATCTTTCTTTATATGCAGGCACAATCAACACTGCTGCTGCTGCTGCTACTGAAGAAGCTGAGGCTGTGCTAGATTTACCAGAAAAAGCCTCCAAGATGACTGAAAAGGAATCAAGCTCAGGTACTCTAAACCTAGAACAATTTATAGCCTTTGTGGCTGAGAATATTGCCTCTGAGTATATTGAAGGGTTGGCTAATTATCATCTGGATTCCCTAGCCATCTCTCTAGAAAAAGCATCTGCCCCTGCAGATATTGTCATCTTTTCTCCTCCTATCCTTACCTATCCTCTATCCATTCCTTCTACTGCAGAACTGGTCCCCAGGATAGTTCCTGACTTGTATCCTAAATCAGAACTCTGGAAGAGCACTCCAAATGTTGATCTTGATGCCCTCCTTGAGCAAGATGCCATTGAGGAAGCAAGAGAAAGAGAAGATAGAGAGAAGCAGAAGGCTGAACATGCTATAACTGCCAAGGATATCTCAAACCTAGACTTTGATGATTATGCTGGCAGAACCTCATCTCCCTCCTCTGATGATGATGACTCTGAGGATTCTGATAGCTCCCAGAAAAAGAAAAAGGCTGTATCCAAGAAAAGGAAAGCATCTGCTCCTCCTACTGCCAATCCAGACAAGGATGTTCCCTATTTCATTCTGAAGGGAATTGATCCCAAGAGCAAAGAATTTCGACCCTGGATGAGGCTCTCAAAGAATCAGACAAGATAGAAGAAGAGATCAAAAAGATATGACACTCCTATTCAAAAATTCCCCCCAGAGGTCCTCCTCCACCTCCTGGTGCTGGAGCTTCTGGAAGTCTCTCTTCTGCTCCATCTGCAAAATCAGCAAGTTCCAACACCTTCAAGTCTTATCAGAGAAGGAGTAACCAAAGCCAGGGAGGCCAAGATGTATCAGGACAAGGAAGGAAAAGAAATGAAAATGTTCCCATGGAACAAATAAAGGAAATGAAAGAAAAAAGAGTGGTCTATTCAGAGAAATCCCACAAGAAGTTCATTGAACTTGCACCTCCCAGATCTCTATATGCTGAAACTGATCCTAAGAAGGCTGTACAGATTCCTCTTGACTCAAGCAAATTAGCCACAGCTCTTCAAAGGAACATGGAGATTGCAGCTCAAGCTGATACTGACAGACCATCCTCTCCATCAGATATGACTGAATCTGAAAAAATTGCCTCTATGGCAAGATTTAAGGAATCTATTGCACTAAGCATGATGGAGAGAGCCAAAGCTCACGGACTAGACCCTACAGCATATACAACTATGTCTGAATTCAGAGAAAAGGAATTCAGCAAAATTCAAGTAAACTCTGAAATTTTCAATACTGAAGAATACATGAGGTTGCACCCTGCTGCAGTTCTACCAAGCTATGCTGAAAAGAAAATTATTGGTGAACACGATCTAATGCTATCCAAAAGACAAGCAGCAAATCCAAACAGAGAAATTATCTTCAAACCAGCTGTAATTCCTAAGAAATCATCTGATGCTAAAACCTCTGATAAATCTGCTTGATACTTTATAGTTCTGCTGATTTATACTTTTATGTTTTTTTGTGGATTGCCTGTGACTTAAATGTTTGGTTAATTTCTGCTTTTGATAGTGTGTGCTTTAGTTTTAGATCGGATTGGATAACATAACCCAAATAGGGGGAGATTGTTGGTACCCTGGATGTGATTTGGCCTATGTAATCCCTTTCCGGCCCCTCTTGATCCATATAACTATATATGATCATGTTTAGGCCTTGTTCAGTTTCCCTAGGACAGTTTATAACTGACCTAGAGCTTAGGCTAGTAGCTCTAGATGTTTTTTTTGGTTAAGGCTTTTTCCGTTCGACCATCGTCGAACGAGGCCTCGCGATCGTCGATCATTGGTCGACGATAGCAGGGCTATTGAATCGTTGAAGTCAAGACAATTATCGTCGACCGGTGGTCGACGATCTCAGAGCAAGTTACTTATGCTCTGAAGGTTGGTCGACGATCTGCCATCAGCAGTTCCACGATCGTATTCTTGCTTCACGATTTTTTTGTGTCGACAGATTTCTACTTTCTGTCGTCGATCTGTTAGCTTGGTCGACGATCATCGAACTCCTGGTCGACGATTTCTGTCTGCCTTTTTCATTTGCACTCATTTTATTCCTTGGTTTATTTCCAAGTGTTTTAGCGTGTGGTTAGAAAGATTTTCTGAAGAATGTTTTTGCTAATTTATGGCTTAAATTCAAATGAATTACTTACCAAATATGTTAAGCATAAATTACGGGATTTCGTATTTTGATAAAGCATTTTTGTCTTATTATACAAAATATATTGCCAGGCTGTATTCTAGCCGTTGGCGGTGTATGCTATTTCCAAGAATGATAAGTCTTTATGCTGAGATATTTTCCTATTCATTTATTTCCTTATTGGGACTGACAGTAAGCTAATAGGTCATTCTATTCCTATTGCTATATTCTATTTTGAGATAATCTGTTGCAGGGCTCGAGAATTCAAATCAATAGAGCCGTTCCAAAAGATAAATGAGAAGACATATTTAAGAGAGATTTTTTCTCAGAAAAACAAGACGTTACAAATATAGAGAGATTTTTTTAGTGCTGGATATCTCTCAAGCATCTCTAGAGCAACTCTTCACCATCTCAAAAAACGAAGAAGAAAAGCTTTCCTGAAGCAAAAGTTCAAAGCAATTTCTTTCACTCTCAAGTCCCCTGAGCATCTGCTTAGAGTTTTCAAGACTTCAGAGAGAGCTCCAGATCTGCTTCACGTGCTCCAGAATCTGAAGACCTGATAAAAATCAGTCTACAGATCTCTGAGGACTTAGTTTCAGTATATCTGAAACTCCTTCATCCTGAAGCAAAGGCTTTCCCTGGACTTCCACTGAGCCAGGGGGAGACTTTGATTCTTTAGAGAATCCACAAGTCTTCTCTAATCTATATTAACAACAGAGAAGACAATCTAACCCTCTCAACCCCTTTATAAAAGAGTTTTCACACCTCTTCAAAAGTGAACATTGGTGACAGGGCACCTTATCAACAACCTGTGGTTGAGCATCCTTATCAAAAGCTCAAAGGGTCTGTTTGATCTACCTGAATCAGATCATTGGTGGCAGGGCACCTTAGCAAAAACCTGTAGTGGATTCCTACCAGGGTGGTAGAAGAGTGGAGTACCTATTAAGAGGGAACCACTATATATCCTGTGTCTCTCTGGCTGTTTTTGTTTAATTATTTATGTTGTGGCTGTGATAGAACTACCTAGGATTGCTAGTTGCTGTGATAGGTTTAGAGTTAAACTGAAATTTCAGTTAACACTCTCACTTGTGCACGTCACTGTGTTAGGCTCTTAGGGTTCAAGTATCAGATTATTTATTCCGCAAATAAACTCCAAGGGAGCTGACTAGTTATTCATAAAATTTTAATACTCTATTCACCCCCCCTCTAGAGTAGTTTACAACTTATCCCCTCACTTTCAGACAGTTTACATCCAGGGAGTGGCGGTCAGTGCAGGCATATCTGGGCACCCGATTGACTTTTAGCACAGCCTTCCACCCTAAGACGGACGGGCAGACGGAACGCACCAATCAGACGCTGGAAGATCTTTTGAGGCAATGCATTTTGGATCGCGGGGAACCATGGGAGAAGCTCTTACCCCTGGTCGAGTTCTCCTATAATAAAAGCTACCAGTCCAGCATCAGGATGGCGCCTTATGAAGCCTTGTATGGATGGAAATGCAGGACCCCGCTTTCTTTGGTTCAGGATGAGGATCCGAAGGAGTTTGGATCAGACTTTGTTGAAGACAACGAGGCTCAGGTGAGACTGATCAAAGACAGGATGTTAGAGGCGAAGAGCAGACAAGCTAAGTATTATGAATCCCGGCATCGTCAGGTGGAATTTCAGGTGGGGGACCGAGTGTTTTTTAAGATCCAACCCATGCATGGAGTTTCACGGGTGCGCGATCGGAGAAAGAAGCTTAGCCCTAGGTATATGGGCCCTTACAGGATCCTGGAGCGGATCGGGTCCCTAGCTTACAGGCTGGAGTTGCCACCAGAGCTGGCAGCTCTACATGATGTCTTCCACATTTCTTTGCTGAGAAGGGCTCTATTACGCCCGGAGCAGCAGATTTTGACCCCCGAAGGGCCGGTAGCTTCAGACCGGTCTGTTCACTTGGAGCCGGTTCGAATCGATGATAAAGGAGTACGGAACTTGCGCCGCAAGAAGATCCCCTTAGTCAAGGTTCTGTGGAGGAATCATGGTCAAGAGGAGCACACCTTGGAACCGCAGGACCTGATAAGGCAAAAATACTCGGAGTTGTTCAGTCAGGTATACATCACCACCTCTCAGTATACTATAAATTACCTTCTTGTATTGAACCGGTAGGACTAGGTAAGGGAAATTGAGAACCTAGGCATGCGCAGAAAAGTAGGGGCTAATCTTTTATTTATTGGGGAAATTGTCTTCATTTATCAAATAAGTAGTCTCGCTTTGACTCAATAGAAAAAAATCGTATGGGATGTTACAAGTTTAATTTATTTCAGTAGAAATCCCCGTAGGCTCAACCTCAATTTCGGGGATGAAATTTTTGTTTTGTTTATTGGGATTTGTAACATCCCATTTCCGGCTAGACCCCTAGGAGTCGGTCTGTCGTGACAGAACCCTAGGGAGCCCAAAAATTGATGTCCATCGACCTAGACTTGGAGTCACGGGTTGGTCACGCCCGTGACCGACCCGTCACACCCGTGACTAGGGCGTGACCCCTTCGACGATCGTCGATCTTAGGAAGACGATCGTCGAGCGCAGATTGTTGCAACCCGGGCCTATCACGCCCGTGACCCACGTGTCACGCCCGTGACCTATGGCGTGACCCCCCCCCCCCTTCGACGATCGATGATCTTAGTAAGATGACGTCGTACGCAAAATTTGTATCATAGCCCCATCACGCCCGTGACCCACGTGTCACGCCCATGACCTAGGGCGTGACCAACCTTCGACGATCGTCGATCTCAGGAAGACGATCGGCGAGCGCAGAGTTTGCATCACGGGCTGTCATGCCCGTAACCGACAGGCCATGCCCGTGACCTAGGGCGTGATCCCTTCGACGATCGTCGATCTCAGGAAGACGATCGCCGAACTCTGAATTTTCAACACACTTGTCATGCCCGTGACCTATGTGTCACGTCCGTGACCAAGGCCGAAACGTCAGCCAGGCTGGAAATTTCTGTAACCGAAGTCATAATCAATTATGATTATGGGAATTTACAGTAGGAGTATTTATGAGTCGTTTCTTTCTCTAAATACTTAATAAAATGGGGAAAAGTTGACCCAATAGGAAATTTCCACCTGGATCAGTCTTCTCATCTTCCACCATTTCCTTCCCTGCACCATAACCGAAATAATATTTAGAGAGAAAGAGGGCATTCATGTCCATGAATGTTTCATCCTTTCCCCTCCACACATGGAGATCTATAAAAGCCCCCTTAGAGCAAGAGGAGAAGGTTACACTCTAGACCAAACGAATTCAGATTTCTGCTCTTGCTGTAGGATAAGTTCGGGAACGCCACCACCGCGCAATGACAATCCTACGTTCATCTCGTCTCCAAACCACGAATAAGGTCCTCCTCTACTTCTTATCTTATGGGTAGACCTTAGGATCATAGAAATGAAGTTCGTTCTCAACGGAGCCGAACCTATCTCGAGTTTTCATGGAAAACTATGAAAAATATATTTTTCAGGTATGCCGGAAACCGCCACCTCCGGCGGCCAAACCACTGCCGACCGATAGCCATCGCCTCGATGGAGGTGGTGGTGGTGGCTGGCTTGCCAGGAAAGTGACTGGACGGCCGGCGATGGATCGCAGAAGAGCTACAGAAATATGAGTTTTCTGTGTTCAGTCTTCGGGTTCTGTAGAAGATGAACAGTAAATCACTTTATAATATATAAATTATGTATATAATACATAATGGAAAGATACATTAATTGAGTATATTTTGAGGCTGTAAAACAAGGCACTTAGAGGCCGATTTAGGAAAAATAGTCAGTCATGAAAGTTGTAGCCCTTCGAGTCTAGATTAATTTAAAAGTTATTTCAACAAGTTCGGGTAAGCGGCTCAACCACAGAACCCGTTTTAATGGGGGCTGTACCTAAAGTTGGGCAGAAACTAAAATGGATGCCCACTCTTTTTTCCTTTGTCCAAATGACTTGAAATTTAGGCAGGGGGTTACCCTTAGCCATATCTAAAGGCTGTCCAAAAATGGGAATTTTTGGAGATACTTTGCCTAGAGTTTTTGTTTTAGTTTAATAAACTTAGAGGAATTTATTTAAGTGGTCAAATGACCTCCAAACCCTCCCGAATTTTGGTGAGTGGTCCCTGGCTATAAAACTTAGCTCTGTACAAATTTTCAACTCACTTAGATAAGTTTTGGATAGGGAGTCACCTATTCTTAACTAGGCAATAGTGAGGCATTTTTTTAGTAAAAAGTGCACTAGAGGTTAGAACGGTCATATCACCTCAACAGAGACTGATATCTTGACCACTGACTTTGAGGGGTTATTATAACCCACTTGGAGAAAATGGTGTGATTTAGGGTTGGTTTACCCTAGGATCCAAACTCAAACCCTAAATGGAGGGTTTTGAGGGTTGTGAAGGGCATGGTGGCAAATGCCCTCATATTGTCTTGAGATTCAGTAGAGTCGACGTTAACATAATATAAATCATCTGGATGGAATCTTGGATGATTTAGAGATAGGTAGATACCTCAAAACCTTAATCTTAGCTTTAAGGTAAAATACTAATTAAGCACAATCCGTTACTAAACATTATCTAAAGGCTGTGAAACTCGGGTAGAGTAAGTTTTGGAGCAGGTAGAATCTATAGCAATTTTATTGGAATTTTATGATGTTTATTTCCAACACTTAATTTTTAAAGTTGATTATAGCCCTAATTGATGTTTTAATTATTTGGATCTTTATATTCATTGCAACCCCATGCAATCTTGGAATTAAATGTTTTAGGTTAGAATAATTGCTCCTGAATTTTTGTACAATTTTGAGTTGAGTAAATCTAGTACTTCCTTCACAAATGTTAAAAATGGCTTTTATGGTTTAAAAATAAATTATGGATGATGTTACTGTTAAAAAAATATGATGCTTAGGAATTGCGACTTTCAAGCCAAAATATACTTGTAGACATTTATTCATGATTTTTAGAATTGTAGTTACGGTACTTTCTGTACAAGTCTACCTTAAGGAGATATTTGATAAATAATTTATTCAGAGATTAATACTTGTTGAAAAATTATGAAATTGGGCCAATGCTATTTTTAAGGCTTTACCTACATAGTATAATTAATTTATAATTTTTGGACGAATATTCTCTGTACTTGATTCACGAATAACCAAATATAGAAGATATTGCTAAAATAGTTTTAGTGCCCTTTTGATGATAGAAAAAATGTGATACTTTGGATTTACTATTTTAAGATTACATAATATTTAGTATAATTTTGTTGGACATCTTGCATGAGAACTTAGGGTAATTCATGTTCAAACCGGCAGCCCTCAGAATTTTTGAGGAAATTAATTAAATGCCAGATAAATTAGGAAAATTACCATTTTCTGGATTTAGGCTAATTATATCATGATAAGTCTCCAGTAAATAATTTAGGGCATTTGGATGAGTATTGGATCACTGCCTAACCGGTTCGACATATAGTCTAGGTTGGTCTATATTTAGCATATGGTTAAATTGCAATAGGACATGATCTGGGATAGTGGTTGGAGTTAGTCATTTTGTCTGGGTGAATAGATGTGGATGGTATCGCAATAGAATGATATGAAGAGTAGTGGGAAGTGGTGTTAGCTAGAGTTAAGAGGTGCTCGGGTCCGATGAAAGATCGTCTTTCTAGAAGAGAGGAAGGTTAAAAATCACCCTAGGTTAGTCCATCATAACATGAGAAGGGAATGGGCAAGGGAATTCTACCAATAACAATAAGTGCCTTGCAAAAGGGAACGATGGGCTTCAGCTACCATCATAGTTCCTAGTGCCCTTTGAGAGCCCTTCATAGGGAATACCGGGGGCAGTCCTGGGTTAACGTAAACTGTAATAACAAACTGATAAGAGTAACTTAGTAATTAGGGTTACACGTTTCACAGACACCGCTAGCACTGGAAGATGGTTGGGAGCTTCGGCTCGGTTGGTTAAGAGATGGACGGGATGGTCCGAAGAGCTTCGGCTCGGTTGGTTAAGAGACGGACGGGATGGTCCGGGGAGCTTCGACTCGATTGGTTAAGAGACGAACATTTTGGTTTGGGGAGCTTCGGCTCAGTTTTTGTGTGATTACGATTAAACTTGCATGTGCATAAAAGTAAAGAAAATTAAGGTGGTGGGTCTTCGGTATTGGAGGTTCGATGCACTGACGCCAATACGCTGACTCGGCAAGTGTGGTTAGCATTTCGCCAACAGAAGTCCGTTGCGCCAGCTGACAAGAGTACGCAGGCGTCCTCTTAGTGCTCCAAGCATTAAGGCGTACGATAGGTCTGACCGGTAGTGCTTTACTGGTTTAGAGGTGGGCGAGGCCTAACCCATCGCTTCCGTCTGCCACTACGGAGGTATCCTGGGAGGTAACGGCTCCGAAAGGGGGAAATAAAGGTCTGTGTGCACAGAGTCGGGTGTGTGAGTTGCACTTGCTTGTTCCATCATACCCACTTGCATGTCATAGCATAATCGATTCATTTAACCCTGACACCTAAAGTATAAGCGGCATGGGATGCTTATATATTAGGACCTGCAAAACGACCCCTTGGTCTATAAGCTTGTGTGGGCGAGTTTATAAATTAAGGTTAAATTCAATATATATATGCTGTTGTTTGATAACCGACACCCCAACATATAAGTGTTATGGGACATGTTATACGATGGGAGCCTTGCAGAAGATCCCTTGGCTTATGCGCTTCCACACATAAGTTAAGGTTACTTTTCCTACTTTCTGTTTCTGTCATATTTATTATAGAATTGCTAGATTAGTTCCGCTGCCACCTGTTTTCTTTTGATTCATTCTCCATCTTCATGTCCTTCCCTTTCTTCCTCTCCGCTCGGTACCTAGGAGCCAAGGGGGAAAGGGTAGGGGATGATAGGGCTTAGTCTTTATGACTAACGGTTTTTGAACTGCATCATTTAGGGGATCGTGGAGCCCAGCATGGAGGAGCAGCCCCAGAGCCTGGTGCGCTTGGAGATATGGAAGTCTAGCTCTGGAGTTCATACAGCCGGGACCGTGAGTCTCGACTTTGAGTAGATGCTTTTTTTTGCTTCCGCATGAGTGACCTGTAGTGAGGACATGATGTACCGGACATAAGCCCATATTTTTAGTACTCTGATATTTTATTCTATGGACACTCCCTTCGTGGAGATTTTATTTCTATATATGTGATTTATCTAGTGGACTTGCTTTTACTTACTTCATTTTGTGCTACCTTTCTGTGATCGAATTGGCCGGTAGAATTGGCGCCTTGTGGTGATGACCCTTCAGGACGTGAAGGTGTCACCGCAAAGTGGCGATTCTGGGCCTAAGACCCCGGGTATAAAAGGAAAAAAAGGGGGTCTTACACAGTTGGTTTATGAAGAGATTCGTTGGAAAGAAATTGGACTGTTACATGTGATTTCCCTTATGGGCACACCATTGCTTCCGTTGCTAGTTTTTCCTCAAACTAAGCTCGCGCGGGGTATCCCAGGGTTTTTTTGTGGACTTCTTTTCTTCGGATCGAGGTTTCGCCCTGATACCAGTTTGTAAGACCTTAATTTTTTTCCTCCGGGGTCTTATGCCCAGAATTACCGTTTTACGGTGAAACCAACACTTGAGAAGGTCGTCACTAAAAAACGCTGATCCTGCCGGCAGAAATGATCACCAAAGAAATAGAAGTATATAATTAAAAAAAATAAGTGTAAGTACACAATAACATGTAATATAAGAAAAGCTCAATCACAACACATAAACATTGAAATGAAAGAAAATGACAAAGATAAACGGGCTCATGCCCGTTACACCATGGCCTCACTATAACACTATTGCGGAAGCAAAATATACTAATCACTCACGGATCTTGAAGATGGTTCTCATGTGCTAGACTGGCCCACCTCCATGTGCACTGCACTCCGCTGGTGCTGCATCTCTTGCTACTGCTCCAGTATCCCATCCGGAACCCCTGAAATGTTAGGTCCACCGACCGTTAGTCAAAAATACTAAGCATAATTTCCCCACCCGTCCCCCAGTGTCTCCTTGGAACTGTGCGGGAGGAATGATATGAAAGCTATAATGGTGGAGAGTAAACAAGAGCAGGTGACGAGGGACCTAATCTAGCAGTTATATTGTAATATTCACAGTGTTATAAAAAGAAATGCAAGCAAGCAATACTATAGTAATACAGTAGTAAAGAGTAGAAAGTAAAGTGCACCATAAAGAAAAGTAACAGATAACCACAAGGAAGGTAACCGTAGCTTATAAGCATGCCCAAATAAGCTTATGAACTATGGGGTCATTTTACAAGGCCTAATGTATAAAAAGTCCCATACCAATTTATACGTTAGGGGTAAGGGTTGAAGTATGAAGATGACATGATATGCTATGTTATGTGGGTTTAATGATATATTCATACAAGTTCAACACACACACACACGACTCTATGTGCATAGACCTTTAGTTTCCAAGTTTTGGAAACTAGATTCACTCCCAGGAGCCTCCATAGTGGCCAACAGAGACAGTGGGTTTGGCCACCTCACTCCTAGGCGGGTATCCACACTAACAGGCCTAGGCCTTATGTACGCCTCTAAAGGACACACCAGAGTCACCACGTACTAATACTGACAAACCTGCCAGCCTTTTCCTTGGTAAAGTGTAAACCACACCCACCGAGTCATCATATTGATGTCCATGTGAACGACTATCAAATACCGAAGACCCACCACATTATGCACATGCTGCCATGAATTCCCATGCCATCAGCTCCCCGGACTAACCTGTCCGTTATAACTATCGTCCAAGCCTTCGACTTGCTGGACTAACTTGCCAATTTCCTCAACCATCGAGCCTACCACTCGGAAAACCAAATCAAGCTAACCTCCCGAGTCATCATTGTGAGTGAATGTGAAGCCCTAGTAATTACTAATTGCTCTTTGACATTTAAGCCTTACGGTTTAAGGTTAACCTTGGACTGCCCAGGGCATTCCCCGTGAAGAGCTCTCGAGGGAACTAGGAACTACGATGGGCTGAATCCTAAAGCTCCCTTTCCCAAGGTACTTATTATTGTTGGTATCTACCCATGTCCAAAATCTCCTGATCTTACACTTGAACTAAACCTAAGCATATTTGGACTTCCTCCAATGGAAAGACGATCCATTGTCGATCCCGAGCACGACCTTAACTTAGCCAACTAGGTTCTCACAACCTGACTCCTCTTTCATATCCAATTCATACCAAGTACACCATCTATCCCACCTTCCCATTCCAAGGCTTACATGTTATCTTATTTCAACAACTTACTATATGAAGACCTAATGAGCTATATGACGTGCATGAAAGAGGACTCCCCTCCAAAAAATCATCCAAATGACTTAAGATTATTACTAGGGTCTAACATGATAATTTAAAGATAAGCCTAGAATATTATATTTTTCCTAATTTATTTAGAATTTATTTAATTTTCTACAAAATCAGGCCAACTGAGCTTTTGAATATCAAGTACAATATTCTGACATGATATAACCTTAAAAAAATTATGACAAGTGTATAGCCTTAAAAAACCATAAATACTGAAATTCATAATTTTTCTAAAAAGGATGACCACCAAACTAATTATTGATTAAAAAATCTCATTAATAGGGCAAGGCAGGAAGTAATAGAAATAATCATCCAAAAATTATAAAAAATTACCAGATATCAAGAGTAACCAGAAAAGTCTACTGGACAAAAATCATAATTGTCTAAGAATGTTTGGTCACCCAAATAAATTATTTAAAAATATTCTACAAAAGTCATTTTGTGAAGTAACCTATATAAAAAAGACTTGCAATAATTTTATAAAAATTCACAGAGCATGATGAAATCTTAGAAAGTGCTCAAACCAAATTTCAAAATTTTCCAATGAGTAAATAAATCATGATAATTTTTTTTAATAAGAGAGAAGTACTAGGATTGTGAATGAAGTAATGTAAATGTAATCCAAGAGTTCATACCATTCCAGAGGTTAATAATTTATATATAAGATCACTGCCTAAGTTTCTTGAACATCTAAAATCATATAGCTATGCAATAAAATTATGAGTAAAAGTACCCTAATTTGTCCTAAACAATTTTAGAGGGGTTAAATGCTCCTAAAAATTCTAATAATATTTTCTAGGGCTTATTTCCACCTTATGAACTCATCTACCAAGTTCCAAGACATTCTAAGGACACATGGTCACATGTCCTTCAATAGTCTCAATATCCAACCCTAGGGTTCACAGTATGGTTCTAGGACATTCCAACCCTAAACCACCCAAAATCTCTTGTGGGGGTGTTTTATATGACATTAAGACAATGGCCAAAGATCCATCCCTTTTTGATGTGGATTGCCCACTCAAACCACCATGTGCACTTTTGACCTAATCTTCCCCTTATGAGGCCAAACTTTGGTCACAAAAATTCCTGATCAAATCAACCCCAAATGGGATGAATTTTTTACCAGGTCATACCATGACCCTAATGGTCAACCACAAAAATATTGGAGGTAGTTAAGGTCAATAGGCCCTCTTAAATTTTTACAAAAAATATAGGACAATATTTTCCAAAAATTCCCATTTTTGGATATTATGAGTGTGTTTGTATAATTATCCTATGGTCCAAATTTCAAGGAATTTGCCTAACTAGTTTTGTGGGGGCACTAAAATTAGTCTCTGGTTAGGCCTATATTTAGGCTGCACCATTTTGAGTGTTGTAGTCAGACCACTGACCTAGATGGGTTTAAACTAATTTTAATTGAGACTAGACTTCAAGGGCTACAACCTTTATATTGATCATTTTTCTATAGGGGGTTCTAAGTATTTTTAATAATTAATTTAAAACACTACAATAATTATAACAGAAATGAAATGAAATAATATTATTCCTATTTAAAAATATAATGGCGGCACGAATCTTGGAGCATAATCAAGGGAATCCATTCATCTTTCCCAACGCGCCAATGGATGAGATTTCCCCATCCTGGGCGATATTTTCTCGTGATTTCCCGGCCACCCACGCCCTTTCCCGGCCGACCATTGCCACCACCACCTTCGTTGAAGTGGTGGGCGAAGATTTGCGGTGGTGGGCCGGCTAGAGGTGGCCGAAATAGTGAACTGTGATTGGAAGAAAAGCTTGAAAAATCAAGGTCTCGGCTCCCTTGATCTGGGGCCAATTGGACCCAAACCTTAGGGCCAACAGATGAAGATCTATCCACAGAGAGAGAGAGGAGGAATTCATGACCTTCTAGGGTGGCTAGAGTCGGGTTGATCACTTTGTCGCCATTCCTGGTGGTGGTGCTTTTGATTGCTCTGCAACAACACTATAAGAGGGCTCATAATATTTGGGGAAATAGTGGAAACGACTGCTCTAGGTATGGGGAAGATTTTAAAATAATCAGTTGGGGAAGGAAGAGGAGGGGTTAAAGCATCAATGACCATTAATGGCCATGAAGGAGTTTTTGGCCAACTTAAAATTATCTGAATACAATCACCAATGAGGCGTGCCATGGCTGTTGATCTCCTCAGAATTTATCAGGGGATATGGACCAAGATATTGGAATTGAAGAGAGGAGGCCCTAGGCCTCTCTTATCCATGAATGACCTCTTCTTCACTTTCTCTCTCCTTAATTATAGGGGATATTGAGGATTCTCTCTCCTAATAACCCTCTCCAGAATTTAGATGGCATTTTAGGTAATTGTCAGCCCCCTAAAGCTAGTAGACCACTCAAATTGGGCATAGCCCAAGTGGATTGGGCTAGCTTGGGTCAACTTGAGCTAGTTTGATCCATTTTAGGGTTGAGTTGACCTTGGTCAATTTGACCCTTTGAGTTGACCCCAATGGGTCCTTAGTGACCCATTGGCCTCCCCTAGGGTCTAGGAAGACATGGGTAGGGTTGGTTTGACACCTTGGTGATCACTTGACCCTTACTAGGGTACTTTGACCATTTTAGGGTTAGGGCTGACTTTGGTCAACTTGACCAATTGGATTGACCCCAATGGGTCCTTAGTGACCCAATGGACCTCTTAAAGGGTTAGGGATGTTGTGGTGGAGTCAAGGGATCAATTTGAAGCCCAAAAGTCACACCCTAGGGATGGTACTTGGATTGTGCTATTTGCAGACCAAGGTGATTTCCACCTTCATGGCTTGGTTCACTTGGTCTTCTTGAGTTTCCTTGGGTTTTTTCATGACCTAGTCATGACAAAACCACTCTTAGGGGTCTAGTTGTTTGAGGGATGTTACAAAGGTATAACTTGAGCGGCTGGAGAGGGTGCGGTGGCCAACGACAGTGTCTGATCATGAAACTATTGATGACCTTGGAATGGTCGCTTATGGCAAAAGTTTCTTTCCCCCTGAGACGGGGTTTGGAAATTTGGGCAAGGAGGTCTGGATGGATGACGAGCTATTGAGGGACCTTCCGCACCCTTTCTTCTTTAGTTCTCGCTGTCAAGGAAGAGATGTAAGTAGGGTTGGCATTCTCTCCTTCAATGAACCTATTTACCAGAGTGATCAGCTTTTTGTACATTGCAGGTTCTTTTGTATTTGCTTTTAACTTTAACGGACCTTCCCTAAGTTCGTTGACTAAGGCAATTTTATAAAAATTTGGGTCTACATTTTTTACTCCCAGGACCTCCTTTTGAAAACGGTCAATGAACCGCGCCACCGATTCGTTATCTTTCTGCTTGACTTTAAAAAAGGCTGCTGACCCGCTCTTCCTCCTCTTGGAGGTATCAAATCGTAACAAGAGCTCGCTAAGAAGCTCTGCAAAGCAAGAGATGGAATGGGTGTACAGCTCGTGAAACCATTCTCTAGCCTGGCAATCAAAGGTGGTAACCAGGAGCTTGCACTTCACGACATCTGTTAGACACCTTAAGGCCACAACATCCTCAAAAGTCTGTAGATGAATGACCGGGTCAGACTCCCCTATGTAAGAGGGCAAGAAGGTCTCCCTGAAATTATTCGGAGCCAACTCCCAATGAATCCGATTCACAAAGGGAGATGGGTCTTCAACTTAAGCTGGTGCTGAGGTCCCAGGTGGCTGTGAGACCTGGTCATCTTAAAAAAAATCAAGCAAGCGGGCCGGACTTCCCCTGGATGCCTCACGAAAAAAATCCATAAGAGAGGCGAACTCTTACTCCTGAGGTCGCAAGGGGTTGTGATCTGCATGGACTAACTGGTCGGCTGGGCAGGAGCAGTTGCTTATGCTGTGTGGGCTAGCGTGTCTACGAGAACTTCATCGGGCTGTGACGCTCTCCGCTGAGCAAGTGCAGTTAGATCCTGGCATATTGCATCGAGGATCTTATCAGTCTCCCTACGAGACTGTTCGGCCTCCCTTCGAGATCGCTTAAAGGCCTCCCATAGGGCATCTAAAGAGCTTGAATGACATGAGCGAGCTGGGCGATTAGAAGATCAACGATCCGACATTCCTTTCCGTAATTTCAATGACTACTTGGATCTGAATTTCACGTGTTAAATGTTGATGCACGAAATATACCTCGAGGGTCCTGTAGAGAAAAAAGAGGATAGAGAGACTGCAAGCAGAAGTTTACTAGCAGTTAGAGATGAGAAAGAGTCAAAGTCGCAGATCGCGATAATACTGGACTTCACCCGCCTCGGCAAATGCCACTCCTATGGTAGGCTTTCCCTTGATTGAATGAACATGGTTACAAGGAAAAAAGAGAAAATGTCAAGCTAAGCAAGCAGCAGTCCGCAAAGCCTAAGAATCAAATCCGCAGCCTTTAACAAGGGGGCTCCTAGATTCGAGTCAGCCTGCTTTGGGAGTGCCACTCCCCGCCTATTTATAGGTTTGAGGGCCTGCCCAAATGGTTAGGGCTAAAATAACTACCTGTCTTGGGTACATGAGAACCGAGTAGTGGTGACGGGATACAAAAGAAGAGGCGCGGTCGAGAGTCCGCCAGGGAGGGGCAAACTGATCCTTGCTGGCTAGAGCCACAACCGATATTTCGCTGATAGGTGGCGACCTGGGCAGACTGATATTTATGTCTGTCGATACCGATGGTGACCTGCTCAGTACGATGTCGTAACGTGCTGCGAGCCTGCGCGACTTTCGGTTTGAGGTCGTGTCAACCTGTCAATTGGATTGCGGAAGCCTTGCAGTCTCTAAGGTTAACACCGGACGAGGGGGATTGAATGAACGGTGAGTTGCAGAGGAGTCTGCCACATCCTTTCCTTCTTCAGCTATAGACGTAAAAGAAGAAATTTAAGTTGGGTTATCATTTTCTCCTTCGATAAACCTATTTACTAGAGCGATAAGCTACTGGTACGTCGCAGGTTCCTTTGTGGTTACTTTGAATTTCAGCGGACCTTCCTAAGTCCATTTACTAAGGTAACTTTGTAAAAATCTGGGTCCACATTTTTCACTCTCAGGATTTCTTTCTGGAAACGGTCAACGAATCGTGCCACTGATTCGTTGTTTCCCTGCTTGATCTTAAAAAGAGCATCTGGCCTGCTCTTCCTCCTCTTGGAAGTAGCAAACCTTAATAGGAGCTTTATACAAAGCTTTGCTAACCTGATAATGGACTTGGGGAAAAACTCATGGAACAATTCTCTGGCCTGTCCATCAAAGGTGGTTACAAAGAGTTTGCAGTTCACGGCATCTGTCAAGCACCTCAGAGCCACATTGTCTTCAAAGGCTTGCAAATGTGTGACTAGATCGGTCTACCAAGTATAGGATGGTATGCGAGGCTCTCTGAAGTTGTTTGGAGCGGGCTCCCATCGAATCATATCTACGAAGGGAGAGGGCTCTTCAATGTCAATCGGAGCGGAGGTCGCGGCAGGCCATGTAGCCTGATAATCTTTAAAAAAATCGTGCCTGCGAGCTGGGCTGCCCTTAGCTACTTCACGGAATAATTCCATGAGAGAGGCGAACCCCTCCTCCTTAGGTTGTAGGGGAGCTGCGAGCTGCATGGGTGGATTGGCTGGTTGAGATGGAACCACTACTGGCACCTAGCGAGTTGGCATTTTTGTAGGAGTTGCTGCGGGCTGGGGGGCTAACCTCTGGGTGAGCGCGGTTAGAGCCTGGCTGATCGCATCGAGGCGCTGGTCAATCTCCCTATGATATCATTAAGCCTTCCTATGACATTGTTCAAGTGGGTCCCAAAATGCATCTAAAGAGCTCGAGTGGCCAATACATGCTGGGCGATAAGAAGATCGACAAATTGATATCATAGTCCGTGGGTTTTAGCAACTACTTGAATATGAAGGCCATGTGTTGAATGTTGATGCATGAAATGCGCCTCTGATCCCTGCAAAGAGAAGACGGTGGCGGAAACTGCAAGTAGTTGCTTACTAATGAAAAAAGGGTGAGAGACAGTTAGTGCTGCAGATCGTAGTGATAACATACTTTGCCCGCCACAGCAAATGACACTTTTGCGGTGGGCTTTCTTTTGATTAATCGAAAATGATTACAAGGAAAAGACAAAAGCAGAGATATACTAGTAGCAGTCCGCAAAGCTTGAGAATCGAGTCCGCAACCTTTAACAAGGAGGCTCCTGGGTTCGAGTCAACTTGCTTTGGGTGTGCCACTCCCCCCTATTTATAGGCTTGGGGGCCTACCCAAACGGGTAGGGATAAAATAATCGCCTTCCTGGGTTATAGGAGAACTGAGCAGTGGTGACAGGATATAAAGGACGAGGTGAGATCATGAGTCCGCCAAGGAGGGGGAGAACTTATCCTTGCATGCAAGAGCCTTCACCTATCTGCTATTAGTGGGTGACAACCTGGACGGACTTATATTTTTGTCCACTACTACTGATGCTGACTTGCTCAGTGCTTGATGTTGAGGATATCTTGTCGAGCTGGAAATATGCGTGGCCTTGGGTATGATTCCGGGGTGACTTACTGATTGGTCCATGGATGCATTGTTGACTTTAGGGTTGACATTCATGGGTTCTCTTCAAGTAATCACATTATATTTTAAATTTAATTTCTTTTTACTTATCTTTTACAGAGATTAGCAAGTGTTCATGAGTTTACCTTAGGTACTTGTGTTATATATTTATTTACCTGCTTTTGAATTCTCTTTTGCAGAGATTAGATGGCATTCACGAGTTCTATTCAAGTACTCCCGTTATATTTTAAATTTCACTATTTTGACTTCTCTTTTACAGATATTTGCGGGTGTTCGCGAGTTTATCTCCGATACTCATGTAATATGTTTATTTACTTATTTTCGACTTCTCTTTTGGAGATATTAGAAGGTGTTAGCGATTTTTCCTTTAGTACTCGCATTATATGTTTATTTACCTGCTTTTGACTTCTCTTTTGAAGAGATTAGTAGGTGTTTGCGAGTTCTATTCAAGTACTCATATTATATGTTAATTTACCTTCTTTTGACTTCTGTGTTGTAGAAATTAGTAGGTGTTCATGAGTTCTCATAAAGTATTCACGTTAAATTTTAAATTTACATGTTTTTGACTTCTCTTTTATAAAGATTAACAAGTGTTCATGAGTTCACCATAGGTACTCACGTTATATGTTTATTTAGCTTATTTTGACTTCTCTTTTGCAGAGATTAGTAGGCGTTCTCAAGTTCTCTTAAGGTACTTCCATTATATTTTAAATTTAACTTGTTTGACTTCTCTTTTATAGATATTTGCAGGTGTTCACGAGTTTATCTCAGGTACTCACGTTATATGTTTATTTACCTGATTTTGACTTCTCTTTTGGAGAGATTAGTAGGTGTTAGCGAGTTCACCACAGATACTCGCGCTATATGTTATTTATATGCTTTTGTCTTCTCTTTCGCAGAGATTAGCATGTGTTCTCAAGTGATATATGAGTACTCGCGCTATATGTTAATTTAGCTGCTTTTTTACTTCTCTTTTATAAAGATTAGTAGGTGTTTGCGAGTTCTCTTCTGGTACTCGCGTTATATTTTAATTTTACCTACTTTTTAACTTCTCTTTTGCAGAGATTAGCATGTGTTCGGGAGTTCTCTTTAGGTACTCGCGTCATATTTTAAATTTACTTGCTTTTTATTTCTCTTTTGCGGAGATTAGCAGGTATTCGCAAGTTATAATCAAGTTCTCGTGTTATATGTTAATTTAGCTGCTTTTGAATTCTCTTTTGTGGAGATTAGTAGTTGTTCACGAGTTCTTTTCAGGTACTTGCATTATATTTTAAATTTACCTTATTTTGACTTCTTTTTTTGCGGATATTAGCATTGAGAGGACTTAGCGCAACCACTCGCACCAAAAGCCCGGACTGATGGAGGACGGCGCCACTAATCTTTATATCAAAGGTCCTCGGGCGGATCCACGGGGCAGCCAGTTAAGCCATTACCGCATAGCACCGTAGCGCGGGGGCGATTCCGGACCGCAGCCCCAACAATCCCCCCCCCCCGGAAACGACCCCGGGGTTTCGAACCCGCGACCCCCTCTGATACCAATTGAGAGGACTTAGCGCAACCACTCGCACCAAAAGCCCAGACTGATGGAGGACGGCGCCACTAATCTTTATATCAAAGGTCCTCGGGCGGATCCACGGGGCAGCCAGTTAAGCCATTACCGCATAGCACCGCAGCGCAGGGGCGATTCCGGACCGCAGCCCCAACAATCCCCCCCGGAAACGACCCCGGGGTTTCGAACCCGCAACCTCCCTCTGATACCAATTGAGAGGACTTAGCGCAACCACTCGCACCAAAAGCCCGGACTGATGGAGGACGGTGCCATTAATCTTTATATCAAAGGTCCTCGGGCGGATCCACGGGGCAGCCAGTTAAGCCATTACCGCATAGCACCGCAGCGCGGGGGCGATTCCGGACCGCAGCCCCAACAACCCCCCCCGGAAACGACCCCGGGGTTTTGAACCCGCGACCCCCTCTGATACCAATTGAGAGGACTTAGCGCAACCACTCGCACCAAAAGCCCGGACTGATGGAGGACGGTGCCACTAATCTTTATATCAAGGTCCTCGGGCGGATCCACGGGGCAGCCAGTTAAGCCATTACCGCATAGCACCGCAGCGCGGGGGCGATTCCGGACCGCAGCCCCAACAATCCCCCCCCCGGAAACGACCCCGGGGTTTTGAACCCGTGACCCCCTCTGATACCAATTGAGAGGACTTAGCGCAACCACTCGCACCAAAAGCCCGGACTGATGGAGGACGGCGCCACTAATCTTTATATCAAAGGTCCTCGGGCGGATCCACAGGGCAGCCAGTTAAGCCATTGCCGCATAGCACCGCAGCGCGGGGGTGATTCCGGACCGCAGCCCCAACAAGCATGTGTTCGCGAGTTCTCTTTAGGTACTTGCACTATATTTTAAATTTGTCCGCTTTTTTGTTTCTCTTTTGTTGAGATTTGTTGGTCTTCGTGAGTTCACCTAAAGTACTCGCATTATATGTTTATTTACCTACTTTTAAATTCTTTTTTGGAGAGATTAGCAGGTGTGAACTAGTTCACATTAGGTACTCGCATTATATATTTACTTACCTATTTTTGACTTATCTTTTGCAGAGATTAACAGATGTTCGCGAGTTTTATTCAAGTACTCATATTATATGTTTTTTTTACCTATTTTGACTTCTCTTTTGCAAAGATTAGTAGGTGTTAACGAGTTCTCTTTAGGTACTCAAATTTTAAAGTATCTAGTGTCTACCTAAATCACCTAGAGGGGGTGAATAGGTGATGTCTGTGTCTTTTCACGAAATAAAAATAACTTAAAAAATAAGAACATACAGAACACAGAGATCTTTAGTGTTTCACTGAGTTGGGTACGTCCACTGTCCCACCTCACCTATCTACCACAAAAGGCTAGATTCGGCCACTTCACCTTTCTCAGATTTCAACCAATCTTATACCTCGGAGCCTCAACTCCTACAACTCGGAGACAATGCTCATACCACTCAGACAACAACCTATCCTACCACTCGATCCTAAACCAGATCTACAACTCGATCCAAATACGGATCTACAACTCAAAGATAAAAACCCACGACAAAAGTGAAAGGTAATAATAAAAACAAGATTACAAATAATCTATGTAGATCTGTAGACTTCACTCCTTTGTTCTTCAAAACGGTTGAACAAGGAAAATCTGAAATCCTTGAAGACGTAGATCTGAATTCACAAATCGACTAGATTTGATAGAATAGAGATCTTCAGAGAGCAATAGTCTAGTCGATTAGGTCGAGGACAATCGAATCATGCAGCACGCTAGCGTCGGCCGATCGAAAATCACGGAAAGTACTGGGGCCAACGAAAACATTCGATCGGGATCTTTCTTGGAATGTTTTTAGCAGGATTAGGATAGAAATAAATCCACCCTAAGTATTTATAAAGATCCTACTTATATAATAGCTAGAAATTTTTTTCCATTCGGAGAATTGCAAAAATCACTGTGTACGGCTTCTGTTCAACCCGAGCCTTGAGTTTGAAATAAAAAGCGGAAGAGAATACCCTAAGTCATTTTCATCGAGTATGGTTTAGTATACTCGCCAAACTGCAATGATTCTTGACGAAAAGTACTTTGATAAATTTAACCCTTTAAACATGTCACTTGCAGAAAACATACTTGACGAATTCGACGAGTATCGGCTAGTATACTCGATAAATTCGATTAGTATCGTCAAGTATACTTGACGCATTCGATGCCTAACCAAGTGATAATCGATGAATCTGACTTAGAAAAATCCAAAAAAGTAAAGTCGAAATGACTCGAAGAGTTCGGCGTGTATCCACATGTATATTCGATGAAATTGGCGAGTATCGTTAGATACATTCGACGAATTTGACGTGTATACATGAGGATACTCGACGAATCTTTCTTGACCGATTTTCTAACATTTAGAGATTTAACCCCAAGTACATATGATGACTTCGACAAGTGCCAGAAAGTATATACGACAAATTCGGCGAGTATCGATGACTAAACTCGACGAATTCTACGAATATCCTTTACGATACTTGACGAATTTTACTTGGGTAAAATTTCTGTTCTTCTGATTCCAGACGCTTGACCTTCCTTGATCCTTTTGCTGTACTTGGAATGAAAGAATACCACAATAGTAAGAGTACACGTGAGTCAACACGTTAGCCTACATAATGAAGGATTACATTGTATAGTCCTATGTTTACTGACCCACTGTAATCTGACATTGGTGTGTACTTAGTAATGTAGTCCTGCAAGTACATAACTAAACATACGACATCAAATACAACTCAATTAATCAAATACCCAACAATCTCCCCCTATTTGATGAAGTCAGAACCCTACAGCTAAGGTGATTTGCACAATAATAATAAAACATGAAACTGAAAAGATATATAAAATTGAAAATAAACATAATAAACAATAATAGTCAAACATTTAAATTATATATATACATATCAATGAGAGTTTCTTTGGGGCAACCAACATCCACACATATAATCCAAAACTTAAGAACATCAGCCCTGCCTGCCCTGGCTCTTCTAACGTTGTCTGACAAAATAAGCCTTGGGCTTTGGATAATATCTCGGTGGAGCTGGTGGTGCCATTGGATCATCATGTCTGTGGTTCCTGAAATCAATTCTTCTCTTTGCACTGGCCACCTCATACTTATGCCACTCCTATCGATCATAGTGGTTCCACTTATTTTCACCTCCAACATCAACCAATATGAATGAGTCTAAGATGATGCCTTTGGAAATCGAACTCCAAACCTCATCAATTTCTCGGTTTGCCATTTCTCTGTTGGGAATTTCTCTGGCAGGATCTGATCTCACAATAGTTGGGCCTTCACCATATTTTCTTCTTTTGTAAACTGGTGAAGGAATGTATAGGGACATGGCGCTACCAACTCTCCCAAAATCACGGACTATTTGAGGATGGCACTATGACTCCTTTATGGAGCTGGATACACTAGGAAGGATCCACGTGGAACCCAGTTAGGCCCAGGGGACATGCCCTTCTATTTGACTAGTGTGGACCATAGGCCTCACGCCATACCTCCCAACATCAGGGGGGGGGGATTGCTGGACCCCAAAAATCCCCGGAAATAACCCCAGTGTTTCGAATCCGTGACCTCCTCTGATACCACTTGTAGGGATATGGCGCTACCAACTCTCCCAAAAGCCCGGACTATTTGAGGACAATGCTACCGCTCCTTTATGGAGCTGTCTACCCTAGGAAGGATCCACGGGGCGGCCATTTAGCCCCAAGGGACATGCCCTTTTGTTTAACTAGTGCAAGCAAAAACACCTCGCGTTGTACCTACCAACACCGGGGGAATTACTGGATGCCAACACAATGTCTTCAACCACTTGAGCATCTGGAATATCAGCAGTAGTAGTAGCAGGTCTGTCGTGTGAAAATTCCCGAGTGTCTGACCAGTATTGCGAGTAATCCTGAGCAGGATGAACTTCAATATTTACTGGTGTAGGCCCAACAGGTATTGGAAAATTTGCATGAACTTGACCTAGTCTGCTAAAAATCTCATTATGTGGCCAAGAGAAGTTATCATAACTGTACTCATTGACTCCTTTGAAGTTTCCAACCATGGCAGCCTCAAGAGCATCTACCTTAGCTTTTATGGCATCCTCCCCCTTTCTGACTTCAAAAGCTAGAGTATTGGCATAAGATTCCATCGTATTATCAAAATAAGCGATTGATGTATTATAAGCATCAATCATGGTTACTGCATTCTTATCAACATTAACAAGAACGTCCAGATTACTTTTGAGCCCGACAATGGTATGAACTATCGCTTGTCTACCTTGGACGAACCAAGAATCCAACCTTGCATCTAATTTGTCAAACTGCACCTTGACAGCTGCAAGGACTTTGTCCAAATCTATCACAGTTTCTTTAACCTTCTTCATCACTTTCCTCAAGGAACGACCAAAATGGGCTTGTTTTTTTGCAATCATTCCTTTTATTATTTTCAGAATAGATACCTCTGCACTGGTAGACAGTATATCATCAGACTGAACACTGGGAGGGGTGGGGGATCTGCACTTCCCGTAGAGTCACTAGAGGACTCTTCCATGGGAATAATAGTAGCTTTTGAAAGGAGTTCAGGAGCAGTAGCTTCTAGGACAGGAGGCTCTAACTCAGCATCTCCTTTCTCATCAGACAAGTCAATAACATTTACCTCCTCCATTAGAGGTCCACCTGGGATTGCAACAATCCACCTTTGAAGCTTTCTCATGAATTTATCTAACTCTGCTTGTATGGAGACTGAAAGATGGCTCTACTCCCCCTCAGACCTTACCGATAGTACATCAGGGATAGTTGTAAGTAGATTCTATGGAACAGTGAGCATCGTGGAATCATTTACATTATCATTAGATCCAAGCTCATCCTTATAAATCTTATAATCAGCAATATTTAGCATAGTATCATCTATTGGCTCATCCACCTCATAAGCAGTATTATACAAACCATCAGTAGCAGGTAGACCATCATCAATAACAACATCAAAAGATACTGTAATGTCCTCTGCAATATTCTCATCCTCATCCATATTTGTATCCTCAGACACATCGGGCATTGACTCATCAACAACAGCTTGAGCAATCTCTGCAACCTCTATAAGAATATCACCTATCTCTAAAACTGTAATCTCAGCAGCTAGAACTGGAACTGGAATTTCTGTATCTAAAGTAACACTCAAGGGCACTGATTCAGTGGACACTTGTGTATCGACTGTCTCCCCCTCAACTCTTGCACTCAATTTATTAGGAGTTTCCCTGGGGGTGGAAGAAAGAAACCTTTCATCAGGTACTTCCTCTTCCTCTACCTCTAGCACATCTATAACTCCCCATGGCCGTTGGACCCTCCTATCCAACCTCGATAAGATGGACAAATCAATCTTTATAAGGTGACGGATGGGGACACCATTGGTCATATCAAACTTATCTCTGTCAATCTGATTAAGATATAGACTTTGAATTCAACCAAAATTGGGAGTGCGGGGACTATACTTAATCTTTTCAAATAAAACTGCACTCCAATCAAATTTCTTCCTGCAGATGATGGCCACCAGGAGCTTGAATATCACAGAAGAGAGGTAGTCATGAGAACCCGTCTTGCATAACAACACCTTGACAATGATGTCTGATATTAGCTTGCCTTTCTCATTCATGCCTTTCCTTTTAACAGCTTTGGTGCCTCTAGGCAATCCATAGAACACCATAGCTCTAGTAATGTCCTCCTCTTCAAGCTAATCAACATCATCACAAGACGGAAGGCGCAAGAGACGGGTGAGGAGTGAATCCTTCACCTTAATCTTGGTCTAACAAACCTTGCTTTTGATAATTGTATCCTCCCTACAAAGCTTTGCATTCTGATATAACTTGTGGACGTCTTTATCCAATACTTTGCATGGGTGCTCTAGCACGAAAAAAAGGTCGGCAGATTCCAACATAAGTAACACAATATTGAACTCATCTGACGCTGATGCAAACCCGGTTCGAATGAGTTCTCCACCTCATAGCAGTCCACTTGTGCTTTGAGGAGACATAGAGAATCAGTAAACTTGGAGCTTAAAATCGGCTAGGAGGTACTGTCGGCTACTATTACCCAAACAGATAAGTGGAAATCCTCGAGAAGAGATGGAATGGTGCCAAACAGTCAAAACGAGCTTGGACGGCTATCACTAAATCGAATCGCCGAGGGAGTCAATCTGCAAAGAGCGAATCATTGAGAAGAAACAGAGATGTTTATGGGATATGAATCATCGGGAAGAGCTTGTTCGGCGGAGTCAGAATTTCTCTTCCGACGAAGTGGAATGGTTTGCCCCGAACCCTTGTATATATGTACTTTAAATTTGACATGGGCAAGGCGCGTACCTGAACCATGACTCTTCAGATCCAATATAAGAGTGAAAATTGACCTAAACGTGTAATTCGTCAAAATTCACCAGTCGCAGAGTCCAATTCATCTAGTTTTGACATGTATATCCGACGAATCACCGAGTTCCGATAAGATATATTTGACCAATTTGCCTTGGAAATTTTTTTCTGCTTTGTGAGACACTTCCCGAGTCCAATATGGTCTTCTTAGCTATCTTCACGAGTCTGTGTTCAACATACCTAGTTCCATTTTGAAAAATGAGAACTTGGCCTCGTCCAGTGGCTTTGTGAATATATCTTCGACCTGCTTATTCATCGGTACATAGCTGAGTATTATTTCCTCGTTCTCCACATGTTCCTGGATGAAATGATATCAAACTTCGATATGCTTTTCCCGGCTGTGAGATACAAGATTATTCGCGATCGCTATAGCACTAGAGGAGTCATAAAACATCAGAATCTCTTTATACTTCAGGTTGTAATCCTCTAGTTGATTCCTTATCCAAAGAAGCTGTGCTGAATAACTACCAGCAGAGATTTACTCTGACTCAGCAATTGATGTTGCCACACAATTTTGCTTCTTACTGCTCCATGAGATGAGCCTTCTTCCGAGGAATTGACATATCCCGAAAGTGCTTTTCCTATCATCCCAGCTCCTGCAAAATCTTCAACTGAAAAACCAATTAGCTCGACATCATTTATTCTTGGGTACCATAAGCCAAGATTTGGTATTCCCTTAAGATATCTTAAAATTCACTTTACTGCGACGTAATGAGATTCCTTAGAGTTCGCCTAAAATCAGCGCACACATATGTCGAGAATATTATGTCAGGTCGACTGGCAGTAAGAAAGAGCAAGGATTCAATAATGCTTATGTACTTGGTTTCATCAAAAGGTTTCCCATTCTCCACCTTGTCTAGAGACATAGTTGAACCCATTTGAGTCCTCATCGAGGTTGCGTTCTCCATTCCGAATTTCTTAAGTAACTTCTTGGTGAACTTCGTATGAGAGATGAAAATTCCATCTTCATATTATTTCCCCTGAAGTCCCAAGAAATACTTCAGCTCTCTCACACTACTCATTTGAAACTTCCCTTGCATAAGTTTAGAAAACTTCTTGTAAAGGTTGTCTTCCGTAGAGCCAAAAATAATATTATCGACACAGATTTGCACTAGCAAAATCTTGCCTTTTACTTCCCTAAGAAATAATGTCTTGTCTATCTTTCCACTTATGAACTTGTTCTCAAGAAGAATTCTTGACAACGTCTCATACCAAGCTCGGGGATCTTACTTTAAATCATAAAGAGCTTTATTGAGAAAAAAAACATAGGTAGGGAAAGTAAGTTGACAAAACCAGGGGGGTCTGCTACATATACTTCCACTTTCAGGTCTCCGTTGAGAAATGCCAACTTCACGTCCATTTGATAGACTTTGAAGCCTTTGTGAGCAGCATACGCCTGAAAGAACCTTATTGCTTAAAGTCGAGCCACCAGAGCAAATGTCTAATCGAAGTTGATCCCTTCTTCTTATCTATATCTTTGCGTTACAAGCCTGGCTTTGTTCTTTATGATTATGCCATTTTCATCCAGCTTGTTTCTGAATACCCACTTGGTACCTATCACGTCCTATCACTTGGGCCATGGCACAAACTCCCAGACTTTGCATCGTTCAAATTGATTGAGCTTCTCTTGCATGGCCATTATCCAAGATGCATCCTTTTTTCTTCCTCAAACTTAGTCGGCTCAACCTGAGATAGAAAACTAAGATATAGAATGTCATTAGCAGTACCTCTTATGGTTTTGACACCATCGCCTGGATCTCTAATGATCTAGTCAACCGAGTGATCTCTCAGGTGTTTGAATGCTAGATGTCTTCCTCGCCCACCGATAGGTTCTGCCACATCTATAGCATCTCCTACAGGTTGAGGTTGTTCTTTATCTAATCGTTCATCATCAACCATACTTGGATTGACGAACTTGACTAAACTTGGAGTATCTTCCTTGATGGCTTCTTCCAAACTTAGATCCTTCAACCTAGTACCTGCATCTACACCACCAAAGTTTTCTTGTTAAAAATCCTATATGTCTTACTATGAATACTATAACCTACAAAAATACCTTCAAAACATTTGTCACTAAACTTCATATGGTAATACTTCCCATTATTAAGTATGAAGCATTTACTGCAAAAGATCCTAATGTAGTGCACAGTCGGTTTTTTGCATTTCAATAGTTCATAGGGATTCATACGATGGTTTTTGTTGATTGGTGCTCTGTTTTGCATGAGACAAGTTGTCTTGATTGCTTCGGCCCAGAAGTACTATAGCAGTGAAGCATCATTCAGTATAGTCGTACATGCTTCAATGAGGGTTCTATTCCTTCTCTCGGCAACTCCATTTTGTTGTGGAGTACGCAGGGAGGAAAACTCATGAAAGATATCTT
The DNA here is from genome assembly GCA_039513925.1 of Platanthera zijinensis. NCBI lineage: Eukaryota > Viridiplantae > Streptophyta > Magnoliopsida > Asparagales > Orchidaceae > Platanthera > Platanthera zijinensis. The sequence continues at coordinate 1,748,094 of CM077078.1, read as the reverse complement.
GGCTTACATAGAATTTATTCATGGAACTAGACTCAAATTCTATTCTGTCATAACTTCTGGTTTTGATAACTGAGCAGTTTAATTCATTCTGAATTTGCCTAACAAAATTAGTGAAAGTTTCAAAGAGGTCAAACTTGTGTTTTAGAAAGAACACCCAAATAAAATGAGAGTAGTCATCAAAAATTTCCAACATATAGACATTACCTCCTAAACTGTTAAATGGCATAAGACCGAATAAGTCGATATGAAGCAAGTATAAACTTCTTAAAGAATCTTTTTCAGAAATGCCCATAAAGGTAGCCCTTATCTGCTTACCCATCAAACATGCGTGACATGGAATCTCTTTAAGGCACTTAATGTTGGGGGCATCATGCACTAAGTTGTTAGAAAATAGCATATTAATTGTTTTGAAATTAATATGTGCTAATATATTGTATCATTGGTCACATAGAGATGCACTATCTTTTGCCAAAAAAGCACACTAGTATAGAATTGTTTAAACATAGAAAATTTTAATAGAAAATATTTCTACTTTGAGTGTCTATTAAGATCGTCTCCAAATTAGCAGACTATTTTATCAGACACTTGTCTTTGTAGAACTCAACAATATAACCTTTGTCAAATAATTGACTTATGCTTATCAGATTATGCTGTAGTCCTTAAACATAAACCACATCTCTGAAAGAGACTATGCCGTTGGAAATCATATTGTAGCCTTTAGTGATTCCCCTGTCTGACCCTCCAAAGATGACCATTAGACCATCTTCGATTGGGGTAAACTTTAGCAGTAGGCTTTTGTACCGGTCATATGCCGAGAGCATCCACTATCTAAATACCAGATTGGAGTTTTATTGGCCTTTGGACATATCTGTAATCATAAATCATTTTACCTTAGGAACCCAAATCAATTTGGGTCCTTAGTTCCTTATTATCCAAACACCTATAGGAATATTAACGCTGCGAGTGGTCGGTCTCACATTGTTAACTCGCGGAGTTTCAAAATTTTCAAGGTTAAACCAATAATCTATGCCAAAATGACCAATTTTGCCGCATCACCAACAGTCAAATTCTTTGTACCTTCTCTTGTACTCCTGCTTTACCTTTTGAATTTGAGTTATAATAGGGCTATAAAATTTGAGGTGGATGCCTCCTGATTACAGTATGGATAAGGCTTCTTAGTCACCTTTGTAACACCCTAATTTTGACAGCCTGAAATTAGACTGAGGATTGAGTTCGACGAAATGCAGTGAGATCAACGAATTTTACCTGCATTCGACGAACGTCGAACGAAGGTTGACGAATAGTCCGTTCCACCAATTTTGTTGAGCTCGACAAAACGTGAGCTGAGCTCGACGATTTCCCCTGAGCTCGACTATTTCCCATGAGCTCGAAGATTTCCCGTGAGCTCGACGATTTCCTGTGAGCTCAACGAATTCTCGTGAGCTCGACAAAAAGTCAGCTGGACGAAAAGTTGAGTTCGATGATTTCCAGCTCAGCTCGACAAAATTCGCCGATGTCACCGAGGCATGAATGTCACGTCTGATAGATAGAAAGCGGTTAGTGAGCAGTGGCTTCTGGGCGGTTTATTCGTGTTGATGAGGATCATGTGGCTGGGTTGTAAACCGTGACCACCTAACTAGGGAAGTGTGGAAGAAGGAAAGTATTATTTTGTTTTTAATCTCTCTCTTTATTTCATCTTATCTGCTCATGTGCGTGTTCTTTAGGAGAGAATCAGGGCTGAAGCTTTTGATAGCTTGCTAGAATATATTTGGTGAAGAGAAAGTGATAGCTAAAGCGAGATTCCTGAAAAGGAAATCATCTTGTGCATTTCCAGAAGGATAAAACTCAAACACCATGATTTTTTAGTGAACTATAAGGGTAACGAGTTTCTCTCGGACAAGTGAAGTCCTCAATATGCATACTTTCATGAATACCCTCACAAAAAGGTGAAAAAGGGTGGATTCGAAGGGTAAATACCCATATATTTATGTATATAGATCCGGAAATGTAGAGTATGGAATAGGCATATTGTGTGAAGCCCATCTAGACAGGTTGGTCTGGAATGGTGATGTTTTATGCTTTGCATGCCGGAGAAGACTCCGTGAATATGTGCAGATGTGTATGTGGAAAATATGAAAATGGGTGTGCAGGTTATTGCATGTTAGTACCGGAAGCAATTCCAGGAAATTACCCAAATGAATGAATAATTTTGAGAATTGTTATTTGACCTGTCTCTTGAGACTTGTGGGTCAAAGTTTGGCCTGTCTCTATGAGACTTGTGGGTCAATTTTTGAGAAAATGTGTATGTTAAGACGTATGTGACTTTACTGTGCCATCATGTTAAGGTCCTCTGAATGACATGGTCGTTAAGTTAAGTACCTCTGAATGGACAGTCACTCGTCAAGTTAAGTAGCTCTGAACAACATGGTCATTAAGTTAAGGACCTCTAAACGAGTAAGTCTGTCGTTAAGTTCATTACCTCTGAATGACATGGTCATCAAGTTAAGGACCTCAAAATGACAAAGTTAACTGTTAAGTCATTGACCTCTAAACGGTGGTGATACACGGGGAGTCGTGTATACGTGAACGGTGCCCTCAGTGTACGGGGCGTGTGGCCGTTGGGCCTATATCTGTGGTGAATTGGGCTTAAAGTGCACATTATAAATTCCACGATATATGTATGATGCCTTGTTTGCAAGGATGGAGAAATGCCCCCCCGAATAGGGGTGGGATCGTTATAAACGGGTTAGCAAAATACTGACTGTTTCTTTGTTTGCCACGTTTTTGTGGGCATTTTTGTGCATGTGCTGGAGAGCCAAGTGGAAAATAGCGGGATGAAGGCAATGTGCTGCGATTGGTTGCCCGTGAAGGCCCAAAAGTGAACAATTACTGTTTTCATGTGTGGCCGGCCTGCGTGCCGAAGTATGAAGCCACTTAATGTTAATTTAAACAATTGTAATAAGGCTACGGCCAAAACATGTGTTATATGTTGGTATATATATATCATTCCTGTGGTTTAGTGGACATTCCTGTTATGTTTGGGTTCATAAATTAAATACTTCCGCTATAATGATCTGAGTTAGGATATGTTCGAAATGAACATGGTTTTTGAATTCAGCTAGTAACCTCCTTACCTATCTGTAGTATATGACATCGGGCCCCGGCCGGACCTTCTATCATATGTTATACGATGGATGGGGGCGTTACAAAATTGGTATCAGATTCTATTCTCGGTCTTTCTTATTTGAATTCGTGGTCGAATTCTTTTAAGGGGTTGTGAGCACGTGTATGTGCGCTACCGTGATAACATAATTGAACCAGTGAATGTCCACTTAGGAATGAAAATACACATGTTTGCAAGACTGGTATGTTCCTGTTATTGTTTTTGGCAATATTCGTAGTTGCCTAATTTTGTGTTTCACATTGTAGGAGACTCGAAGTTGTGCGGGGCAGCAAGAACCCCAACGCTCGGTGGAGATTAATGTACCTAATGAGGCGCCGACACCTCCGAATTCGACGGAAACAATACGATTAGTTGCTATGGCCGTGTTCGCAATGATGAATACGCAACCTGGAGGTCAGGGACAACCTCCTATTCTTGCGAGGGTATAGGAACCAATTGACGTGGTAGAGCGCGTGCCGGTGAGACAAGTAGCTATTGAGCTAGTGGCTGCAAGGAGAGCAGCGGAGAAGCAAATGAAACACGTGATCAGTTTCAATCCCTCTGTGTTTATGGGTACGTGAACCCCTACACAAGCAAAAGATTGTCTCTCAAGAATAAAGAGGGTCCTGACGGAAACTGAAATAGAAGAGTGGCAAAAATTCGTTGGGACTACTTTCTTGTTGCTTGGTGAGGAAAGAATTTGGTGTGATGAGTTTGAACTACACCAGTTTGCTGGTCGACCGTTGAGCGAGATCTCAATGGAGGAGTTCTCAAGATGTTTTCTTGCAAGATATGTTCCAACGGCACAGCAGATCTCGATGGAAAATCAATTTCAAAGGCTAACTCAAGACGAGAGCTAGGTGGATGACTACTTTCACGAGTTTACGTGATTGGGAAGATATGCAGGCTTTACGTTTGCAGATGAGGAACAAAAAACAAAGTGGTTCTATGAAGGGTTGAAGGGTGAATTGCGATTGATTCTTTCAGGACCAATGACTCAGGGTTTTCTTACCTTGGTTAATACGGTCCGTTCCCTTGAACTTGATATGAAGAACGTACAGCGTAAGAATGACTTGGCAGGAAAGAAGCCAGAGTTCAAGACACCGAGTTCTTCAAAATCTTGATACAAACGGTGGAACAAAAAGCCAAAAAATTCTGCACCGGCTCCTACGTTTACTTTAGGAGCAACTACATAGAGAGGCCCTCACATATGTTATACATGTGGTAAGGTGGGTCATATAGCTAGGGATTGTTGGAGTGGCCCTCCAAAAGTGGAAAAGAAGACGGGTGCAACTTATGCAGAAAAGGGAAAGGCAGTGGTGGAATCCTTTGCATCCCATGTGCAGCCTTGAGTCTTTAATCTTGGCCAGCAGGAGGCCATACAACAAAGTGACGTGGTTACAGGTATGAGTTAAGATTTAGTTTTTACTGTTTTCCATACTTAATACCTTGTATGTTGCTTAATTATGATTTTTTTATAATAGGCTTTGACCTTATTCAGGAATGTTTGGCGAGAGCACTGTTTGATTTAGGTGCTTCGTATTCATTCCTATCTGAGGACTTCGTATTGAGAATCGGATTGCCTAATCATGTAGTGACTGATACTGTGAAGGTGTTATTACCTAATGGATTCTTAATGCATGCAGATATGTCTTGTTTGGTGGAGGTGTAGATAGGAAGTCAAGACTTTGGTTTGGAAGCGTCTGTGCTACCGATTTCAGAGTTAAATGTTATATTTGGTATGGACTGGCTCTCGGAGCAGCGTGCCAACATCGATTATAATTCTAAGGAAGTCTTACCGGGGCAAAATACTTAACGTGAGACGAAATTCACGGGTATGCGAGGAGTGGGCAAGAGGTTCATGTCTGCCATTCAAGTATTCAAAGCTGTTCAGAAGGGTGCGGAAATGTTTTTCATGCTATTAGAGGTTGTTGAGCCAAAGCCCAGTTTTGGAGACATTCCTGTAATATCGGAGTTTACAGATGTCTTTTTGACGGATCTACTTGGGCTTCCACCCCAGCATAAGATCGACTTCTCTATTGATTTAGTGCCAGATGCGAAACCTTTGGCCCGCTCACCGTACCGTGTTGCGTCAAAGGAGTTGGCAGAATTAAAAGTTCAGTTACAAGTGTTTCTAGATCAAGGCTTTATTCGTCCAAGTATGTCACCAAGGAGTGCACCGGTGCTATTTGTGAAAAAGAAGGACGGGAGCTTGCGTCTATGCATAGATTATCGTGATCTAAACAAGCTTACAGAAAAGAATATTTGTTTCCTCGAATCGATGATTTATTTGATCTATTCGTCGGAAAAACTATTTATTCGAAGTTGGATTTAAAGTCTGGCTACTAACAGTTGAGGATCAGGGAGAGTAATATCCCCAAGACTGCGTTTGGAACACGCTATGGGCATTATGAGTTTACAGTCATTCCTTTTGGACTCATGAATGCGCCATCAGTCTTTATGGATCTCATACACAGAACCTTTAGGGAGTATTTTGACCTGTTTGTGATCGTCATCATTGACAAAATATTGGTATAATCTCAATCTGAGGGAGAGCTTGCAAATCATTTGAGAATGGTTTTGCACACGCTAAGGAGGAATCACCTGTATGCCAAATTCTCAAAGTGCGAGTTATGGTTATCTTCAATGGCTTTTCTTGGTCATGTCATAAGTGGAGAGGGAATTACTGTAGACCCGATAAAGGTTGTTGTGATACGAGAGTGGCCTATACTTTCTTCAGTAGCGGAAGTCAGGAGTTTTTTAGGACTTGCAGGTTATTATAGGTGCTTCGTAGAGGGATTTTCTAAGATTGCTTTACCTCTCACGACATTGATGAGAAAGAATCAAAAGTTTTTATGGACCCCAGAGTGCGAGAAGGCTTTTGATGAGTTAAAGAGTCGGCTAATCACAACACTGGTATTATGTACGCCATGTGGTTCAGAAGGCTTTAAGATTTATAGTAATGCATCTAAGAGCGGCTTAGGCTGCGTTCTTTTGCATTTCAGGCTTGTGATTTCTTATGGCTCTCGCTAGATTAAAGTGCATGAGAGGAATTATCCGGTGCATGATCTTGAATTGGCAGCCGTGATATTTACTCTTAAATTGTTGCGATACTATTTATATGGCATGATGATTGACAACTTTACGGACCATCAGAGCCTAAAGTATTTCATAGATAAAAAATATCTTAGTATGCGACAACGGTGGTGGATGGAGTTCCTTGGGGACTACACTTTTGAGATTCATTATACTCCCGGAAAGGGAAATATCATCGCTGATGCGTTGAGTCACAAAACTCCAATACGAGCAAACTGGTTACAGATGCATGATGAGAGTCTGATTCGTGAGTTGGAAAGTTTAGATATATCTTGTGTTGACAAGAGAATGAGTGATGAGGTATGCTTGAACTGGACGGAGGTGCAATACGACCTTGCAGACAAAATTCGTCAAGCTTTTGAGTTAGACGAAAGCATGAAGTGTTACATGAAAGAGATAAAGGATGTGTCAAATTCCTAGTTCTCTATAGACGATGGTATTTTGCAAAAAGGCGGTCGATTGTACGTACACAAAGTTGGAACTTCACAAGAGGAGTTGATGTACGACGCATATTTTACAAAGTACTCAATCAACCCGGGGAACACTAAAATGTTCAAGGATATGAAGAAGCTGTTGTAGTGGCAGGCATGAAGAAAAATATTACACATTATGTGACAAAATGTCAAACTTGCACCTTAGTAAAACCGAGTGCCAGAAGCCAGAAGGATTCTTGAAATCTTTGCCTACATCGGAGTGGAAGTTTGATGACATTTCAATGGATTTTGTTCATGGTTTGTCGAGATCGCAAAAAAGAAACGACTCTATTTGGGTGTTTGTATATCGGCTAAAAAAGGTGTCACGTTTTATTTCGAATAGGAAAGAGGATTCAGTAGAAAAGCTAGCAAAACTATTTGTTGACAATATAGTACGATTGCACGGTGTACCCCGTAGTATCGTGAGTGACCGAGATGGACAATTTACGTCAAATGATTGGAGGCTAATACATCAGTTGTTGGGGACTAAGTTAAAGTTCAACACGACCTTTTATCCACAAACGAATGGTCAGACCGAAAGAACCAACAGAACTATGGAGGATATGATCCTAATGTGCGCCCTGGATTTTGGAAAGAGGTGGGAAGACCATCTCTATATGATAGAGTTTTCCTACAATAATAGCTATCATGCTAGTATAAAGATGGCGCCCTTTGAAGATTTATACGGTAGAAAGTGCCGTACTCAATTAGCATGGGCGGAAACAGGCGAATCTAAATTGTATAAGAATAAGGAAGTTGAAGATGCAAATTCAACAATACGCAATATTCGAGTTAGGCTACTAATAGCCCAAGAAATACAGGCAAAGTACTATAATGCCAAACACCGGAACATGGAGTTTGCGGTAGGTGATTGGATGTACTTAAAAATAAAACAATTCAAGGGAGTGTCCAGGAATTGGCGCTTGAAAAAGTTAAGTCCGAGGTATTTGGGTCCATTTGAAGTGGTTGAAAGAATTAGAGAAGCTGCCTATCGGCTCAATATCTCTGCAAAATTGATTGGTTTGCACGATGTATTTCATATATCCGTGTTACAAAAAGTTGTGAAAGAGTCAACGCAAGTGATTGCGAATAATCAAGTATAGATCAATAACGGGCTAACAACGAAAGTTAGTCTCATTCGGATTGAGGACTCGACGATCAAGCAATTGAGAAACAAGACAATTGGGATGGTCAAAGTCTGGTGGGACAACTGTGGTCGTGAGGAGCTATCATGGGAATGAGTGCAAACCATTCGTGAGAACTATCCTGAATTATTTCTCCAAAATTGTGACAGTAAATTTTATTTATTGTTTTCCTGAATGAATTGTTTGTCACAACAAGTTTCTTACTGTTTTCCTTATAGCTGTGTGCTAATTTCGGGACGAAATTCTTGTAAGGAGGGGAGGGTTGTAACACCCTATTTTAGACAGCCTAAAATTGGACTGAGGATTGAGTTCAACAAAATGCAGTGAGATCGACGAATTTTACCTGCATTCGACGAACGTCGAACGGAGGTCGACGAATAGTCAGTTCGACCGATTTTGTTGAGCTCGACGAAACATGAGCTGAGCTTGATGATTTCTCATGAGCTCGATGATTTCCCATAATCTCGACGATTTCCTGTGAGCTCGACGATTTCCCGTGAGCTCGACGATTTCCCATGAGCTCGATGAAAAGTCAGCTCGACGAAAAGTTGAGTTCGACGATTTCTAGCTGAGCTCGACGAAATTCGGCGATGTCGTCGAGGCATGAATGTCGTGTCTGATAGTTAGAAAGAGGTCAGTGAGCTGTGGTTTCTGGGTCGTTTCTTTGTGTTGATGAAGATCGTGTGGACGGGATGTAAACCGTGACCGCCTAACCAGGGAAGTGTGGAAGAAGGAAAGTATTATTTCCTTTTTACTCTCTCTCTTTATTTCATCTTTTCTGCTCCTGTGCGTGTTCTTGAGGAGAGAATCGGGGCAAAAGCTTTTGAAAGCTTGATGGAATATATTTGGTGAAGAGAAAGTGGGAGCTGGAGCGAGATTCATGAAGAAGAAATCATCCAGTGCATTTCTAGCCGGATAAAACTCAAACACCATGGCTCCAAAGAGAACTACAAGGGTAATGAGTTTCTCCTAGACAAGTGAAGTTCTCAATATGCATAATTGCATGAATCCCATGACCAAAAGGTGAAAAAGGGTGGATTCTAAAGGGTAAATCCCCATGTATTTCTGCATTTAGATCCGGAAATGTAGAGCACAGAATAAGCATACTGTGTGAAGCCTATCCGGACATGTTGGTCTGGATTGGTGATGTTTTATGCTTTGCGTGCCAGAGAAGACTCCGTGAATATGTGTAGATGTGTATGTGGAAAATGTGAAAATGGGTGTGCAGGTTATTGTATGTTAGTATTGGAAGAAATTCCATGAAATTACCCAAATGAATGAACAATTTTGAGATTTATTGTTTGACCTGTCCCTTGAGACCTGTGGGTCAAAGTTTGGCCTATCTCTATGAGACCTGGGGTCAATGTTTGAGAAAATGTGTATGTTGAGACGTATGTCACTTTACTGTGCAATCATGTTAAGGACCTCAGAATGACATGGTCGTTAAGTTAAGTACCTCTAAATGGGCAGTCACTTGTCAAGTTAAGTACCTCTGAACGATGTGGTCATTAAGTTAAGGACCTTTGAACGAGTAAGTCAGTCATAAGTTAATTACCTCTGAACGACATGGTCGTCAAGTTAAGGACCTCTTAATGACAAAGTTAACCATTAAGTCTTGGACCTCTAAACGGTGGTTATACACGGGGAGTCGTATATACCGGAAAGGTGCCCTGAGTGCACAGGGCGTGTGGCTGTTGGGCCTACATTTGTGGTTAATGGTGCTTAAAGTGTACATTATAAATGCCACGATATATGTATGATGCCCTGTATGCAGGGATGGAGAAATGCAGCCCCGAATAGGGGTGGGATCGTTATAAACAGGTCAAAAAAATGCTGACCGTTGCTTTGTTTGCCACATTTTGGTGGGTCTTTTTGTGCATGTGCTGGAGAGCCAAGTGGAAAATAGCGGGCTGAAGGCCATGTGCTGCGATTGGTTGGCCCGTGAAGGCCCAAAAAGTGAACAATTTTTGTTTTTATGTGTGGCCAGCCCGCGTGCCGAAGTATGAAGCCACTTAATGTTATTTAAAACAGTTGTAATAAGGCTACAGCCATAACATGTGTTACATGTTGTTATATATATATCATTCTTGTGGTTTAGTGGACATTCCTATTATGTTTGGGTTCATAAATTAAATACTTCTGCTAGAATGATCTGAGTTAGGATATGTTTGGAATGAACATGGGTTTAGAATTCAACTACTATCCTCCTTACCTGTCCGTAGTATATGGCATCGGTCCTCGACCGGACCTTCTGTCATATGCTATATGACGGATGGGGGCATTATAAACTTAGTCTTGGGTACAATAAGTTTGTCTTTTAGTGCCTTCTTAAAATTTGATCTATGAACATAGGGACCGTGCTCCTTGAGAATTCTCTCTTAATAAGGTTCTTTAAAAACACTCACACCAAAGTATCCGTGATGGGTCCATCCTTGATTGCGCTTTTTAGGCTTCACATAGGTAGGCCTAGTAAAGAGCCCATAGGACGTCTCAAAGTTGTACTTATTCATGGGGAAAATAACCTTCTTAAATGAGGGTTGACTTTGAGGTGCCTTCCCTTTGTCTTTGGTACTAGCTTTCTTAGCAGCATTACCTTTTCCCACAACATGGCCAAGACCACTACACTTCTTTGGAGTAGAAAACTCATCGATTAGGGGAAGAATGGCCTTTATCTTTGAGTAGCTTTCAACTAGCTTCCTTTCCACCGAGTGTTTTTCTTCGAGCTCATCTAGGTATTTCTCCTTCTGATTAAACAATTTAGCGGAGCATTTCAATTCCTCTTGCAATGAGTGAACTTCACTTCTAAGAGGAGTCAATTTAGTAATTTCCTCTCTCATGCTTGATTCCACTTCCTTGAGAGAAGCAATCTACTATAATTGCTTCTTGACTACCATGTAGCATTTGTCAAAAGCTTTGAAGAGTTCTTGATGCTGAGCCATCATGTTAGAGTCATCTTCCAAAGAAGAATAGTCTTCATGAACATTAGTGGAAGTTTCTGATTCGAAAATGATTGTGTGAGAGTTTACCTTCCCATTGTATTGAGAGTCTCCTACTTCCTCATCTGATTGAGCCATGAGCCCAAAGTAGGCTTCATCATTTTCTGAACATGACTCACTTGAGTCACTATCGCTGAGAGTGTTGGACTTCTTGGTGACGAAGCTTTTCTCTTCCTTCCTTTTACCCTTGAAGGATCTCTGAAAGTGATGGTTAGATCTAATATACTATAGAGGGGGGGGGGGGTGAATAAAGTATATCTGAGTAATTAAAATCTTTTGCTGATAAATTTAACTTGTTCCTAAACTCAAATTCTATATCACAATACAACAGATTAAACTAATAAAAATCACAGAATCCTATCTACCACAACCACAGTAAGAATAAAAGAAAAAGGTAACTAGACAACACAAGAATTTTATAGTGGTTCTCCACCAGGGTACATCCACTCTTCTACCACCCTGGTAGGAATCCACTCAAGTTTTTGTTCATGTGACTTCCACTAATGAGCTTTTGGTAAGGTGCTCAAAACAAAACCTCAAGTCTTTTGGTTAGGAGAATTGCAACCAGAAATCACTTTTGAAGGGAGTAGAGAACCCTTTTTTACAAAGGGGGTGAGAGAGTGATGATGTCTTCTCTTTCTTAAGTATTCAACTCAGAAGACTCTGTTGATTTGATGGTGGCAAAAGCTCCCCCTGAAATACTGAATTTATTCAGGGTGAAAGGAAATTTTCTTCAGGGTGATAGGCCTTCAAGCTTTTAGCTTCAACCAGAAGATCTTCAGGAACTTTTTGATAGATGCAGTAGTTGTTGGCCTTTGAAAGTTCCTGAGAGGATGATAGAAGAAGAAGACTCTTGATTTGAATAGTTTCTCTTCTTCTTCTAAAAGCTATTCTTCTTCTGGTCTAGCAGTTCTTTCTTTCTAGCACTTTTTTGTCAAGAGAGAGCGAGAGCAGAGAGAATCCTTGTTGCGAGATGATGGTGTTCTACTCTTCCTGACTGGTTTTTTGTGTGTGTCTGTATTAGTTATATATTTTGAAGAGGAAAAATGTGTCTTTTACATTTTCTATGTAAACGTCCTTTTGAATTTTGAAATCCTTTATGCATTCAATGCTGACGGCCAGAGAATATTTTGCGTTGATTGATTTCCCCAACTGTCCCTTTGGAAAATGGCAGGCAATAATCCTGATGAAGACCATAATTAATGCTCTTGTCTAACGGTAATATTCTGTTGGAACCCTTATTTGGATTTGTGCCAGGTTCACTCTTACGATGCCAGGGTCTTGGTCTTGTATAAGATAGGTCCTTTTAGGTCAGGTTTGTGCAGACAAGAATTGCAGTGGACTCATACTTAGACTCAGAAATTTTATGTCGATTTTCTATATCAGTTCGACTATAGTCGAACTCAGCTCGACGATCGTCGATCTCCCATCGACGATCTCAGAATCTTGTACTCTGAACTGAGCTCGACGTTCTATGAGCTCAGGTCGATGATTTGGTTTTCTCAGAAGTAATCTCTGTTCTACGATAGCTGTTCTCAGGTTGACGATCTCTTAACTCAGCTCGTCGATCTCTGAATTGGGCTCTACGAATTTATGCTGCTTTCAGTTATGAGTTTTTTAGATCGGTCAGAAGTATTTATTTTTGGTTAATGATCAATTTTTAAAAGGCAAATATATTCTGATAATTAATGATGTTATTCCCAAAGCTGATTGCCGTATTTCTTGAAGCATTAATTATGGTATTTACAGAATATTTCTTTAGCATATTTTATGAAGGCAGATATGGAAGTGCATTTATGTTGCCAGCGTTTCTAGCCGTTTGGGCTCCTAAAGTATTGCAGAATATTATGCATTGTCCAGGGAATTCAAATTCTTGGCATTTTTTATTCTGACTGAATTTATAATTCAGAATATAATAAGGATATACAAGAGAATAATCAGACAGACAGTCAAAAGATATATATATATATATACAGAAACTTTTCTTCAGCAAGACTGATTATTATTATTACTCTTACTCTCAAGGATTGCTACTCTGCTGTGATAAGGAAGAAGGAGAACCTTTTCAAAAATCCCTCTTGAGTCTTCTTCATTCCTCAGGCTTCAAGGATTTAAAAAGATCTCAAATCTTTTTCAGTCTTCAGATCTAAGAAAGCTCTACTATGATTTTTTGAAGACCTACACCCATGGCAAAGTTTCCTCTTCCTGAATCAATTCTACATCTCAGGAGGAGCTTGGATACTCTTTTCAATCCACATAGTCTTCTCACTTGATTGAGAAAGAGAAGATTTCTTTTAAGTTTTCCTTTTTACCTCCATCTGTACCGGGTTATCTCTCCCTTCAAAAGTGATCTCTTGGTGATAGGGCACCTGAACAAAAACCTATTAGATTTTAGGCTCCTAATCAAAAGCTCAAATGGTCTCTAGATCTACCTGAAAGAGATCTTGTGGTGGCAGGACACCTGAACGAAAACCTATAGTGGATTCCTACCTTGGTGGTAGAAGAGTGGATGTACCCAGATTTGGGGAACCACTATAAAATTTCTTGTGTCATCTGGATGCTTTTTTTTCTTTTTGTGTTATGGTGTGCTGTGATAGTTTATCTATCTTTCCCTCTATTATATAAGTATCATTAATTTAATTCCGCAATAAAACTAAATAAATTTTTTATACTTTATTCACCCCCCTCTAGAGTAAAGTCTACTTATCCCTCACTTTCATATTCAGAGAATATTAGAGCATTAATTACTCAGGAATCATTGCAATATAATAGGAACAGAAGAGGAGAAATAGCCAAGTCTGGATTCGCCGACCTGAGTCCATAGTTCGTCGGGTTGAGGTCAAAGATCGTCGACCTCTGAATGGCTGACTGTTGCTTGACGACTTTCCTATTATGTGCACCAAGTTCGTCGAGCTGATGTCCAAGATCGTCGACCCGAGACTTGAGAACTGAGTTCGTCTTGCTGAGGTCCAAGATCGTCGACCTGAGTTTTGATTCTGGACTTAGAATGTTTTCTGGTACTGAGTGTTGAAACATCATTTTTGTATTGAGTGTGATGTTCTCTATCGTTGAGTGTTGAATCATCATTCTGTGTTGAGTGTGATGTCCTCTGGCATTGAGTGTTGAATCATCATTTTGGCATTGAGTTTGATGTTCTCTAGCATTGAGTGTTGAAAAGATCTGATTAAAAATTAGTCGATCTGGGACCAGAGAACAGAGTTCGTCTAGCTGATGTTCTAAGTTTGTCGACCGAAGTTTAACTTAGAAGTGTTGTCACTTTGTCCAGAGTTCGTCGAGCTGAGAACCAAGTTTGTCTATCTCAGCTTAGAGAATTGTCACTGAGTTCGCGAGCTGAGCACGACTTTCGTCGACCTGAGATCGACGAACATAGAGCTCTTTTTCTAAGTCTTGAATTTTCTCTATGTCTTGAGTCTCTGGTAGTGTTGGAGGCTGGCCCCAGGCATTGTTGACTCTAAAGACTAAACCTAAACATTAGGACACAACCATGACCCTGGCTATACATGTTGGGTCATATCCTAACTTAGTGAACCTAGCCCAAATCCAACTAGGGATCCAACAAACTCCCCTTATTTGGGTGAGGTCACTAATTACATACTCAATGATAAAAAGAAATGTACAAAGTAAGAAAATATATATCTGACAGAGAATAAAATAATATATATACAGCAGATATATTTACACAGTTAGCTTTGTATCATAGAACATAGTTTTTCAAAAGTATACAATACACATAGGAGTTCAGGTTCTACTTCTTCTGTTTCTCTACTTCATTGCTCTTATCCCCAGGCTGAGTAGAGTTGATTTCCCTGTCAGGATTAACAGCTTCTTTCTTTGACATGTACATATCTGCTGCTCCAATCACTGTCAGGGTGGAGGTTCTGGGTACTACAGCCTCTGGGTGTATTGCCATGTACTCTGCAGGATCAAACACTTTCTTGCTCACTTGAAGTTTATCCAGTTCTTTTTCTCTGTATGAAGACATAGTTGTGAACTTTGCTTGATCTTCACCCTCTTCTCTAGCCTTCCTTATTTGTGACAGACCAATCAAATCTTAGAGCCTAGCCATCTTGAAGTTGGGATCAATATCCTAACTAACAGATGATTGATCATCTTGTGTGGACAGCAAGGTAACAGGCATGAATTGAGTGGACTGTGCTTGGAAATTTGTTAGTTTTTGGCTTTCATCACTCTGAGTATACAGAGACTTTGGAGGAGCAGTATTACTATATTTTCTTTTGGGCTTGTGGGATTCTGTGTGCCTTATTTATTGAGCTTGCTGTTTGGGAGGTGAGAACTCTGGTTTTTGATAAACTACCTCCTTTATTTGCTCTGTAGAACTGACATTCCTTTGCTGGCTGCTTCCTTGAGAATGATGTCTAGATGGCCTTTCCTGCCTTTGGTATGTTCTGGTGATGGATATAGGCTTGGAAGGTACAACTGTCCCTTGAGAAGTAGTTCCTGAGGCACCAGTAGGAGGAGGAGGAGGAGGAGGACCTCTCTTAAAATTCTGTGGGGGAGGAGAATATCTTCTGCTCTTCTTCCCTGCCTTTTGTTCATTATTGGACAGCCACATAAAACCTGGCATACCCTTGTATGGAGTTATGTTCTACAGAATGTAATAGGGTGTGTCATTTGCTGGATTGGGTTTTAGGGCAGGAGGTGGAGGAGCTTCCTTTTCTTTGAAACTTTCTTCCTCTTCGGGTCCTCATCAAAATCATCATCATCATCATCAGAAGGCTGAGGATTGCCATACATGGCATCAATCTCTCTTATTGTGTTATCAGAATTTGTTGTCTTTTCTGTCTTTGAAGAAACTATAGGGGAAACTAGAGAACTGTGTACATTAGTGCTTTGAGTAGCTAATTTATTTTCTTCCTTAATATCAGCCATGACCAGTGCATCTAGATCAGGCATTGGAGAATCGTCCATAATATAAAATGGTGTTATAGGGGATGAGATGGTGGGGGAAGCAGCTCTGGGAAGAGACTCTAGAGCTACAAAAGTGGCCTTGAGCAAAATTGGCGTGGTATATGGAATTATATCCATAGATGGCTTAATGTTGTCAGTTGGTACATCTTCTGCTATAACTTCTTCTTGTACTTCTGCTCCTTGTACTGTGTCCATATCCTTTTCAACAGATTTTGTTGGTGCTACTTCTTCTGCTACAACTGCTGCTGCTGCTTCTTCATCAAGTATCTCCCCATGCCTGGTTTCAGGAGGAACCGAAGCCAGACCCCTAACTGAAGAGGAAGCAGTAGTTAAGGTAGTAATTTATGCAGCTAAAGAGAAGATTAATGCAGCAAGAGGAGAGATAGCCTCTGCTATGAGTGATTTTAGGAGGGGTGTAAGGATCGTATTGAGTGGGGAGACAAGGGAGGGATCCAAGTGTTGAGAGGTAGATGTTGTGGCAGTGGTTGGTTGAGTGGATATGGTAGGTGCTGAGGGAGTTAGAGGTGGAGGTGGAGATGGGATTTGAGTGTCTAGGGGAGAGTCATTTGGAGGAGAGGGAGTGTTTAGTGGGGATGATGAGAGGTTGGAGGATAGGAGGGATGATAGGTTGGTTTGGGGGATATCAGCAAGATAATGTGGAAGAGGAGATTGGGGTGGTGAGGGTACATATGTATCAAGCTAAGGGGATAAAGTATTAGAGGGAATATTTGTTGGAGAGGTAGGAAGTTGGGATGCTGGAGGTGTAGAGGTAAGGACTATAATGGTAGTGGAATGTGGGGTTGGTTGTAATGCTGGGTGGGATGGAACCTGAGTAGCTGGAGGTGGTGGAGGGGTGGAAGGGATCTCTTCAATAGGGTGGGGAGTGGCTGGTATAGCCCTGTTACTTTTAGAAGTTCTGGTGGAAGAGGAGGGAGCCTTGGTTGGCTTAGTGATTATCCTCTCCCACTTGCTAAACAGAGCACAGGTGAGTCTCTTGCTAGCATTAATGAATATGGTCGAGGAGACCAGTGATTCTGCACCCTTCTCCTTGAGGAAGATCCCTAGGATCCTTCCAAAGCAAACCTCCTTTTTGTTGTTCTTCCTTCTAATCAGATCAAATAAGATCTATGCCCAGTTCACTGTCCTTTTATTCACTATAGCACACATGACCAGGAACTGATGCCTGGTGATATAGTCATGTGCAGTGTGCTTACCTAGCTGTACCTTCCCCACAATGTCTACGAGTAACTTATACTCTGTAGACAAATGTTTCTTGAGCAATTTATTGGGGGTTTGTCCCGAATACTCCATCATGCTAAGCATCATATCAAATTCCTCCGAATTTATATCTAATTCTTCATCACCATTACTCAATCCAAAAATTTCAGTTAAAACATCGGGGGTAAGAGAAACAGTAGTACCTGTGATTGTTCCAGTCATTGTATTTTCCTTTGTAGAAGCTGTGTAAACCCATTCCCTAATCTCTGTTCCTGATATCTTAATGCAGGTGGAGAGCAGAGTCTTCAACTGTTGGTCTTCAAGTAACTGTAGAATATTCAAGAAGATGGGATCTGAGTATTGGAAAGATTCGAAGTCCAGGTCGAATCTAGTGTCAAACTTCATCGCCCCTAGAGTTCCTGTCACAATCGCCATGAGAGCACCTGCTGGAGAAAACGAGGATCAAGTGCAAGAGAACTGAAAGCGCGGGATGGAGGTCGAAGAAAACTTAAATATAAGGTTATCCAGAATATGAATCGACAGACTCCCTTACACGAAAAAGAAATAGATCTTCGATCTGAGGTCGATGAAATAATTTTGAGTTAAACAATTCGTCGATCTCAGTCTGAAGGGTTGAAGACACTTTGCCGAGCTCCATTCGACAAAAGTTTTTATAAGTAGGTTCATCGATCTCTGGTCGATGAAACTAACTTTACCAACAGGGAGTTTGTCGATCTCAGGTCTACGAAATCTTAAGATTTCTTCGAGTGTAGACAAAAACTAAACTAAGTCTTCTCCATTGATCATTCCAAGCTGATTTACAAATAATAAGTGATTTTTTCATCCAAGGGCTTGGTAAAAATATCAGCTTTTTGCAAATCAGTATAGATATAGAAAAGTTTAATTTTGTTTTTTTCTACACACTCCCTAATGAAATGATGCCTAATGTCTATATGTTTAGTCCTACTGTGATGGACTGGATTTTGTGCTATTGCTATAGCACTTGTGTTATCACATAAGAGAGTTGAATTATTTAAGTTGAGCCAATAGTCCAGGAGTTGGTTTTGAATCCACAATATATGGGACAGCTGCAATATATTCTGCTTCAGCAGTTGATGTGGACACAGATGATTGCTTTTTGCAAAACCAGGACACTAATCTCATACCAAGGAACTATCAAGTTCCTGAGGTACTATTTCTGTCCACTCTGCATCCAGCAAAGTCAGCATCTGAGTATTCAGTTAACTCAAACTCTGACTCAGTAGGATACCAGATACCTAGACTAGGACAACCCTTTATATATCTTAAAATCTTTTTTAGAAAAATTAGATGAGATTCTTTAGGGTTCACCTAGAACCTAGCACAAAGGCATGTGGCAAACATGATATCAGGTATGCTAGCTGTAAGGTATAGTAGGGATCCAACAATGCCCCTATATAATTTTTGATCCACAGATTTCCCATGTGCATCAGAGTCTATTACAGCATTTATAGCCATATGTGTTTTCTTTGTTGAGGCATCAACCATCCCAAACTTCTTAATAAACTCTTTAGAATATTTAGCCTGGGAAATAAAGATGCCATCATGGAGCTGCTTCACTTGGAGACCAAGGAAGTAGGAGAGCTCACCCATGCTACTCATCTCAAATTTTGAATGCATGAGGTCAGTGAACCTCTTGCATAATTTGGGATCAGTAGACCCAAATATAATGTCATCCACATATATTTTTACTAACAAGGTTTGATCCTTATGATGTCTAGTGAATAATGTTTTATCTACAATGTCTCTAATGAATTTATGCTCTATCAAATAGCTAGCTAAACTCTCATACCAAGCTCTTGGAGCTTGCTTTAGACCATAGAGGGCTTTATGCAATTTAAAAACATGATAAGGATGAGTTGGAGAGATGAAACCTGGAGGTTGTTCAACATAAACCTCTTCCTTTAGCACTCCACTCAGAAAGGCACTCTTCACATCCATCTGATAGACTTTGAACTTCTTGTAGGCAGCATAGGCAAGAAATATTCTGATTGCCTCCAATCTTGCAACTGGTGCAAATGTTTGGTCATAGTCTATTCCCTCTTCTTGCCTATAACCTTGAGCAACAATCATAGCCTTGTTTCTCACAATTACACCTTGGGCATCCAGTGTGTTTCTGTATACCCATTTGGTTCCAATAACTGGGTAGTCTTGGGGTCTTGGAACCAAATCCTAAACTCTATATCTCTCAAACTGGTTGAGTTCCTCTTGCATAGCAATGATCTAGTGAGGATCTTGCTCAACATCTTTTATGGTTTGAGGTTCAACTTGAAAGAGGAAACAGGCTTGCATCAAGTCTTGGTTGAGTTGATGCCTTGTCTGTACACCTGCTGTTATGTCTCAAATCACTTGGGATCTGGGGTGATCCCTTAGTGTGATAAGATCAGTAGGTGGAGTTGGTTCAGCAACAGCAGTTGGATTTAATTCCTCCTGTGGAAATATGTTTGCTGTTGGTTGAAACTCAGCTACTTCAGTGCTTTCTTCTTCACTTTGTTCTTCTTCTTGTGGAGAAGGATGTGTTGGGTCCTCTTTGGAGAGGCTTAAACCATCCAGATTCTCACACAAGTGAGGTACCTGCAAAGGATTATTGGTAGAAACTTCTTTATCCTTGCAAGACATGTTGGCTTCAACAAATGTAACATGAACTGATTCCTCAATTTTCAGGGATGATTTCTTAAATACCCTATAAGCTTTGCTTACTTGGGAATATCCTAGAAAAGTTCCCTCTACAGCCTTAGCTTCAAACTTTCTAATGTATCTCTTTTCATTATTATGTATATAACATACACACCCAAATACTTTAAAATAAGTGATTTTAGGTTTCTTCCCTTTAAGTAATTCATAGGGAGTCCTATTCTTTAGTTTATGTATCAAGCTTCTGTTCAGTACATAGTTTGCTGTGCTTACAGCCTCTGCCCAAAAGGATATGGTCATGTAAGTATATGCAAGTAATGTTCCTGTAGCTTCAATTAGTGTCCTATTTTTCCTTTCAGCAACCCTATTTTGTTGGGGAGTTCTAGGAGCTGAGAAGCAGTGCCTGATACCTTCCTTCTCACAGAACTCATGCATAAGAAGAGACTCAACCTCTGTACTATGATCACTTCTGATCAATACAACATGAGTAGAGTACTCAATCTGTATGGTCTTGAGGAAATCTGTAAGAACCTTAAAGGTATCTGACTTAGATCTCAGAAAGAACACCCAAGTGAACCTTGAGAAGTCATCCACTATGACTAAGGTGTAGGATTTCCCTCCCAAGCTTTGCTATGGGTCCAAAGAGATCCATGTGTAGCAAATACAATATCCTAGGTGAATCACTTTTATTTACTTATTTAAAATTAGATTTAGTTTTCTTGCCTAGTTTACATGCCCTGCAGAGGCCTTTCTTTATGTAGGGGCCAGAAGGTAAACCTCTCACAAGGTTGTTTTTAGATAGCCTAACAATGTTTTTCATATTAACACGCCCTAGTCTTTTATGCCATAAATCATTCTGATTACTTATAATGTTAAGTAAGCAGATATCTGAATTGGCAGATATAAAATTAACTATATATATATTTTCTTGTCTATTCCCTATTAAAACAGTTTGTTTTTCTTTATTAGAAATAATACAGGCAGTTGAGTTGAAGTGTACCTGATAACCTTCATCACATAATTGACTTATGGAGATGAGTTTATGCTTGAGTCCTCTTACATAGATTACCTTGTTGAATGTGACTGCTCCAATTCTTATTTGTCCATAGCCTTCAGATTGCCCACACTTTGAGTCTCAAAAGATTACCTTTGGTCCGAGCTTAGACTTGCAGTTGAGTAGACTGTCCTTGTTCCCAGTCATATGCTTCGAGCAACCACTGTTCAGGTACCATACTTGATTTTTAGCTGGACAGCTCTTCATCTGCATACAAAATAATTAGTTGTTCTTGACTTAGGTAACCTTGGGTCCTTGCTGATTTACATAACTATAATTGGAGATATAAGAGCATTCAGGTTGATTTTTGTAACCTTTAGAATGATATCTTATTGGTGGTATTATCCATTGACTAAAAGGATTAATGTTACTTTTAGAATTTAGGTTTCTGTTGTTAGGATCTGGGATCGACGATTTCTGGTTGGATCGTCAACCTGAGCTCGACGATGTTGGATGAGATTGTCAATCTCTGCTCGAAGAATGAAGGTATTCATTATTGGGGCACCAAAATCGTCGATCTCTGGTCGACAAACCATACTGATATCGTTGATCGTAGATCGAAGATTGATTATTACTGAAATTTGCGTTCAGAGATCGTCATTCTGAGGTCGAAAATCTGTTCATGTATCGTCGATCTGAGTTCGACGATAACTGCTGAACATTGTTACTTTTCTTATTTTTCTGTTTTTAAAGTTTGTTCTTAGTTTTAATTTGTTTAAGGACTTCATTATCCTTATTGACTTGTTCAGTGTTTTTCTTTCCTTTATCAGAAACAAAGTTCATAGGTCTTGAAAGATGATTCTTCTAGATTAGGGTTAGTTCACTGGATGAAGCTCCTAGCCCTAGTTTGCAGTAATTAGTTTTAGCATTTAGTGTGCTGGTAATATCTAACAATTTTAAGCTTCTGCCATTTAATGATTCTTCTAACATTTTGGCTTTGCTAAGTTCAGATTTCAGAAAAATATTTTGTTCATTTGCAGATTTTAATTCATTAGATAGATTTGCATTTTCAGTAGTGAGATTATCTAGAGCATATAATTTTTCTCTGAGAAGTTTTATTTCCTTCTCAGAGCTTATCAAATCTAAGCATAAATTTTTAAATTCAAATCAAAATTCATCAGATTCAAAATCATAAGAGGCTAATACCTCATCTTAAGCTGACAGGCTTTCTTCATTATCAGATTCATCTGTATCTGATCTGCTACTAATGGAATCAATTTCCATGAGGCAAACTTCCTTTGACTTTGCCTCCTCTTCTTCTTCACTGGAACTTGAAGATGAAGCTTCATCTTCTGTTTCACTCAAGCTTTCAGCCACAAACCCTCTGTCCTTCTTTTTGTGCTTGCTGGAAGATGGCTTGCTGTAATGCTTGCTCCTGGAGTCCTTCTTTCTTCTATTCTCCTTCCTCTGATTCTCTGGACATTCTGAGAGGAAATGTCCATGTTTCTTGCAGCCAAAGCATACCACCTCTTTAGTAGGGGTTTTATCATACCTGGGCTTATCATCCTTCCTGGATGAATTCCTTCTGAAATCCTTCCTTGCCATCTTATAGAATCTTTTTGCAAGCAAGCTCATCAGATATTCATTTATAGATGGAGTCTCAGTCTCCTCAATAGCCTTGAATGCAAGTCTGTGCTCCTTCCTTACTGGTGGAGGCATTCTTTGCTCATCTGCTTACCTAGACTTGATTAGCTGTTCATAGGACTTTAACTTCCCTAAAAGAGATTCAATGGAAATCTCATTTATGCTCCTGGCCTCCTTGATGGGCCAGATCCTTGAATCCCATGAGTTTGGGAAGCACATGAGGATTTTTTCATTCACCTCTATGAGGGTGATGTCCTTGTCTAAGGTCTTTAGCTCATTGATTATTGAGCTTAACCTATTGTATATATCAGCTACTGTTTCAGCTTCCTCCTTGTTGAAGTTCTCATATTGGGATATGAGGTTTGATCTTCTGTCTTTTCTCTCATCAGCAAATCCAGCCACCATTTGATTAAGGGAATCCCAAATGGCCTTGGCTGATGTCCATTCAAACACCTTTTGGAAAATGTCATCTGACATTGTTTGGGCCAATATATTCATTGCCTTGGAATCAGCAATTTTGGTCTTCTTTTGAGCCTCAGTCCACTCAGGTGGTGGAACTACATTAGTGCTGGATGATGCTGCTATTATAAGTGCTGCAGGGGGGACTATCAAAATGGAATTGTAGATATCTTCATCAATGGAGTTCATATATAACTTTATTCTTGCCTTCCAAAAGGCAAACTTGTTCAGGTTGCACACTAGAGGTCTGGTGCTTGCATAATCTTTGTTCTGGGCCATGCTGTCTATGTGAATCTACTAGAAATATAAAGAGATCTAACTTAGGATCTTTGGTTCAAGGGTTAACTTATACAACCAAAAGAACTCCCCTCTGATATAAATTGAACGTGAGGGTTAGATCTAATATACTCTAGAGGGGGGGGGGGGGTGAATAGAGTATATCTGAGTAATTAAAATCTTTTATTGAATAATATAACTTGTTCCCAACTCAGATGCTATATCACAGCACAACAGATTAAACTAATAAAAATCACAGAATCCTAACTACCACAGCCACAGCAAGAACAAAATAAAAAGGCAACCAGACAACACAAGAATTTTATAGTGGTTCCCCAACCTGGGTACATCCACTCTTCTACCACCCTGGTCGAAATCCACTCAGGTTTTTGTTCAGGTGACTGCCACCAATGAGCTTTTGGTAAGGTGCTCAAAAACATAACCTCATGTCTTTTGGTTAGTAGAATTGCAACCAGGAATCACTTTTTAAGGGAGTAGAGAACCCTTTTTACAGAGGGAGTGAGAGAGTGATGATGTCTTCTCTTTATCAAGTATTCAACTGAGAAGACTCTGTGGATTTGATGGTGGACAAAGCTCCCCCTGAAATACTGAATTTATTCAGGGTGAAAGGAACTTTGCTTCAGGGTAATAGGCCTTCAAGCTTTTAGCTTCAACCAGAAGATCTTCAGGAACTTTTTGATAGATGCAGTAGTTATTGGCATTTAAAAGTTCCTGAGAGGATGAAAGAAGAAGAAGAATCTTTATTTGAATAGTTGTTCTTCTTCTTATGAAAGCTATTCTTCTTCTGGTCTAGCAGTTCTTTCTTTCTAGCACTTTTTTGTCAAGAGAGAGCGAGAGCAGAGAGAATCCTTGTTGCGAGATGATGGTGTTCTACTCTTCCTGACTGGTTTTTTGTGTGTGTCTGTATTAGTTGTATATTTTGAAGAGGAAAAATTCGTCTTTTATATTTTCTATGTAAACGTCCTTTTGAATTTCGAAATCCTTTCTGCATTGAATGCTGACGGCCAGAAAATATTTTGCATTGGTTGATTTCCCTAACTGTCCCTTTGCAAAACGACATGCAATAATCCTGATGAAGACCATAATTAATGTTCTTGTCTAACGGTAATATTCATAGAATATTAGAGTATTAATTACTCAGGAATCATTGAAATATAATAGGAACAGAAGAGGGAAACAACCAAGTCTTGATTCGTCGACCTGAGTCTATAGTTTCTCGAGCTGAGGTCCAAGATCGTCAACATCTGAATGGCTGACTGCTGCTTGACGACTTTCCTATTCTATGCACCAAGTTCGTCGAGCTGATGTCCAAGATCGTCGACTTGATACCTGAGAACTGAGTTCGTCTAGCTGAGGTCCAAGATCGTCGACCTGAGTTTTGATTCTGGACTTAGACTATTTTTTGGTGCTGAGGGTTGAAACACCATTTTGCCGTTGAGTGTGATGTTCTCTATCGTTGAGTGTTGAATCATCATTCTGGCATTGAGTTTGATGTCCTCTATCGTTGAGTGTTGAATCATCATTTTGGCTTTGAGTGTGATGTTCTCTGGCATTGAGTGTTGAAACTCCTGATATAGAATTAGTCGATCTGGGACCAGAGAACAGAATTTTTCTAGCTGATGTTTTAAGTTTGTCGACTGAAGTTTGACTTAGAAGTGTTGTCACTTTGTCCAGAGTTTGTCGAGATGAGAACCAAGTTCGTCGAGCTCAGCTCAGAGAATTTTCTTTGAGTTCGTCGAGCTGAGCACGACTTTCGTCGACCTGAGATCGACGAACATAAAGCTCTTTTTCTAAGTCTTTAATTTTCTCCAAGTCTTGAGTCTTTGGCAGTGTTGAAGGCTGGTCCCTTGCATTGTTAACTCTAAGGACAAGAACTAGACTCTAGGACACAACCATGACCCTGAATATACATGTTGGGTCATATCCTAACTTAGTGAACCTAGCCCAAATCACACTATGGATCCAACAGACTATGCCTGGGGTAATTAAATATCTTAGAAATCTAGTTATGGTTTTCCTTCGTAGTTCTAACAATTCTATATCCATGAGTCTAGTTTTTAGGAAAGAAAAGAACTTAAAAGTACTGGAGTACCTGTTATCACTAGCTCAATGTTCCGAGGTTGAGCTAGATCCAAGGCATACACTTGCTCCGTGTTTCGAGGTTGAGCCAGATCCAAGGCATACACTTGCTCTCTATCCTGCCTGCGGTCTCCGCCTTGTAATCCACGTCCTCGGCCGTGTCCTCGACCTCTAAACTACTGAGTAGGAGGGGAAGCCTGTTGTGCTAGTAGGGGTGCACCCTCATGGGGCAGTTTCTCTGGATATGCCTTACCTGATGACAGTTGTAGCACTCGGGAGGGGGAAATGCCATACCCCTGATTATCTGTATCTCCCGCATCTAGAGAGGTTGAGGAGCAATTACCACCGGCTCCCTCGGCTCCTGTCTCACTTCTTGATGAGGTTGGTCCTCTAACCTTCTCCCATCTCTCCCATCAGCAATACGGCCCCTTCGCTGATCATTTCTGACTCCCCTTCCCTGATCCTCCGTTGGCCTCTTTCGTCCTCGAGTCGTGTGCCAATCTGCCTCAATCCTCTTTGCAATCTCCAATATCCGAGGTATAGGCCCGTCAGATACAAACAAAAGAGACTCTCTAAGATCCTCTCGTAGGACCTTATAGAACCTCTTTATGTATCCTTCCTCATCCAGGTGATAGGAGTCCGCAAACCGTGCTAAATGATTGAACTCACGGTGGTACTCTACCACCGTCTTGTTGCCCTGCCTCAATTGCAGGAACCTATCTTCCAGCTCATCTCTTGCCGACTGTGGAACAAAGTGCTCCAACAATGCGGCCCTGAACTCCTCCCAAGTAATGTCAGCAACCTCCTTTTCCGCAAATGTCCTGTCCAGCAGTGTCTTCCACAATCTCTTGGCATGGGAATCCAAGCAAGAGACCACCAAAGGCACCCTCTCCTCCCATGGGCATCGTATCCCGGTAAGCATCTCATACATGATGTCAAGCCACTCCTTTGTCTATACAGCCGACTCTGTCCCCAAGTATGATTGGTGGAGAAAGTCCTCGGAAGATGCTCAACCAATTGGCCTCCGGGTTTGGCTGCGAAGCCGGAACCTGCTGGGCCCTGAAAGCCTCAAGAATGGTTATCAGAGTCTGCCCCACCTCCGACTGTAGAAACAGAGTGGGGGCCAGGGAAGGTGGTGCAACATTCAGAGTTTGCTGGACTCCGCCCTGTGGTGTGGGATGTGTTGGAGGCTGCATAACAAAGACCATTGTGAGAAATAAATCCAAACCTAGTTAAAAGTGGACAATTAAATATGATCCCCCATATAGGCACACCACTGCTTCTGCTGCTTAGTTTGTCCCCAAAATAAACTAGAGCGGGAGTGACCCAGGGTTAGTGGACTGCTACCTTTTTGATCAAGGTCTCCTCTGATACCACTTGTAAGACTCCATTTTTTTCTTTTTAAACCACGGGGTCTTAGGACAAGAACCGCCACTTTGTGGTGACACCATCACGCCCGGGAAGGTCATCACTACAAAATGTCGATCCTGCCGGCCATATCGATCAAAAAATAGTAGAAAAATAATGAGAGTACATGAAATTAGAACTCTAACACATGTCCATAATAATCACATATATAGTAATCATTCTCCACGAAGGGAGAGTCCACAACAATAATAATAAAAGTACTGGAAATAGGGCTAATGCCCGAAACACTAAAGTCCTCCCTACAACTCACTCATCGCGGAAGCAAATCTATGATAACTACTAGTGAACGGGACTCACTGTCCCAGCTGTCTGAACTCCAAGGTCCTGAATACTGGCTCCAGCTAGTCATCCCTTCTCTGCTCAGCTCTGATACGATCCCGAATGTCGTCGGTGGCAACCATCGAAAAAAGGTATTCCCGGTATAGCTCTTGGTAATCCTCGGACACCAGAGATATTTGGATCTTCTCCAACATCTACACCAACTCCATGGCCATCAGTTGAGGTCCTGCTCCTGAGGTAGTAGCCTTCCGGCTCACCGCGCCTGCCACCACGTTCGCCTTCCCTGGGCAATAGTGTATCGTGTACTTATAATTATATAAGAACTCCACCCATCGCCTCTGACAAACGTTCAACTCCTTCTGCGTATCAACATATTTCAGATTCTTGTGATCTAAAAATATGTCATAGTGCACACCATAGAGGTAATTCCGCCAAATCTTCAGAGCGAACACTACTGCTCCCATCTCCAAGTCATGAACAGGGTAGTTCTGCTCATGCTTCTTCAGCTGTCGTGAGGTGTATGCTATCAAATGACCATGCTACATTAGTACAACACCCATCCCCTAAAAAGACGCATCATCATACACCTGGAAGCCCACCTTCCTAGATGGAAGGGCGAGGATAGGGGCTGACGTAAGCCGACTCTTCAACTCCTGGAAGGCCGCTTCACACTACTGCGTCCAAACGAACGTAGTGTCCTTCTTTGTCAAAGAAGTGAGTGGGAGGGCTATCTGAGAAAATCCCTGTACAAACTTCCGGTAGTATCCGGCAATTCCCAGGAAACTTCGGACATCCGTGGTTGTCTTCAACTGAGGCCAGTGTCGCATTGCCTGAATCTTTGCGGGGTCCACTGCTTGTCTCGCTCCACTAATAATATGGCCTAAAAAGGCCACCTCTGTCAGCAAAAACTGCCACTAGCTGAACTTGGTATATAACTAGTGCTCTCTGAGCTTCTCCTAAGTCAAGGCCAGATGTTGTGTATGCTCCTCCTTTGTCCTTGAATAGATGAGGATGTCATCTATGAATATTATGACAAACCGGTCGAGGTACGACTCGAACACCTGGTTCATCAAGCTCATGAAAGCTGATGGCGCATTCGTGAGCCCGAAGGGCATCATGGGAAACTCATACAGCCTGAATCTACTGCTGAAGGTTGTCTTTGGGATATCCCCCTCCTGAATGCGCAGCTGGTAGTAACTTGACCTCAGATCCAACTTTGTGAACCAGTGGGCTCCCTCCAACTGGTCAAATAGCTCGTCAATCCTCGGCAGAGGATACTTTTTCCAGACCGTCAGCCTATTTAGAGCCCTGTAGTCGATGCATAATCGAAGCATCCCATCCTTCTTCTTGACGAACAACACCGGAGCTCACCATGGTGAAGAGCTAGGCCGGACAAATCCGGCATCCACTAGCTCCTGCACCTGGCTTCGAAACTCCACCAACTCCTTTGGGGCTATCCGGTAAGGAGCTCTAGATGTCGGCTTAGCCCCCGGCATGAGCTGTATTTGGAAATCCTTATCCCGATGCGGGGGTAGCCCTGACAGCTTCTCTAGAAACACATCAGCAAAATCCCGTACCACCAGGATACTAGGGATGGAATCCTTGGCCCCGGCCATCTAAAATAGCACTTGATAGAACTCGTCTCCTTGCAGGTGGTCCTTGACGGCCTGTATGGATGATAACAAGAGGGGGGTGGTAGATCTTATACTTTCGATGAAGACATAGGAATCCCCATGCCTCAAGGTGTTCCTCTGCCTCTCACACGCAAAGGATGAGAACAGATCGTCCTCTGCCTATGATACCACTTGTAAAACCCTTTTTTTCTTTTTAAACAATGGGGTCTTAGGCCTAGAACCATCGCTTTAGGGTGACACCATCACACCTGTCACAACCCGCATTTTCTCCGAATTGAAGAATTATCAGAGTATGAGAAAACGCGCGTCATGATGCCACGTCAAGCAGGGGATAACTGCTGATGATCAGGCAAAACCATCTATTACACTTAATGAAAGAAATTTATGAGTTTAATGATTAGAAAATCAGTTATATAAAAGAGGTCGTATCCCTCGGCTCAGTGGATCACCTAGTCCACAGTTAAAAAATTATACTTAAGCGCTGCGGAAAAATACTTTATTCAGGTTTGGCATTCTAAGAAGTGCATAAGAACCCTAAGAGGACCACTTATGCCATGCAAGACTCTACATTTAATTTATATTATATATAAGAAAACGATCTTTATACGTTGTTTGAAAAATAGTGATTTACCTTTATAAAACATGCTGATCATGCAATAATCTTATAATAATAATAGTTGTAGTTTTAAAATAACTAGAAACCTAGCATAAATCCTCCTCAGAGCAAGTAGACTATCTCCAGAAAATGGTTGCAGCAAAAGTAATATATTTAGTACAAAGGTAAAAACTACCAGTGGGCGCCAACAACCTGACACGAACCCACGGGCAAATATGTTTGTCTGTAAGAAGAGTACTGAAAAACTACCTCACTAACAAAACAATAAGATCTCCAAAGTCCAAGAGACCACCAGCAACACCACCGCAACCTAGCCACCAAACTGGCTACTGCTCAGAACCTGAGGCATTCAAAAGAAGAAAGAATACCTTAGCAAGCAAAATAAGGAAAAACTGCATGAAAGTGCCAACTAGGGAATGAATAAAAGAGGAAAACACACAGTAGAAAAAGTCACAACTGCCCAAGGCAAGACAACAAGGAATGCACTACGTGCAAGGAAACATCACCAACCCTACCCAGAAACTACATCCTGCAGGGTCTACTAGGCTACCAAGAGCCCAAAGTGCTGCAATCTACCAAGGAAGAAAATTCTAACACCCTAAGCTGTGGGAGATGGTAGTAGCAAAAACAACAGCATGGATCCGGGTTGGAGGCAAACTCAGTCCCCCAACCACCATTTCGAAGCCAACAAGCTCAAGGGTCTACATGTTTAAGCACAAGGGACCTTCCACCACCTTTCCTAGCCCATACCTGGAGCAAGATAGAAGAATAAGGGTGGCCTTGGCTAAATTACACAATACCTCCCCCATGAAGAGCTTCAAACAACCACTACTAACAACGACCCACGATTCGGCCATTAGGAAAGAAAAAAAACATGGCCGACAAGGAAACTACAAAAATAAACAAGGAATTCACTCGGGAACGTAAATCGAGGAAAAAGAAATAGTGTTGAAGTTACTCAACATGGCTCGGCGTTAAGTGGGATCCACTCAGTGCCTAACCAGACCTTGGCGTTGAGTGAGTTAGCCTCACTTAGCGCCAGAACAGCCATGGCGTTGAGTGAGAGTCACTCACTCAATGCCCTCCGCAAGAATAGCTCTGGCATTGAGTGAGCTATCCTCACTCAACGCCAAAATAGCCATGGCGTTGAGTGAGGTCCACTCCCTCAATGCCTTCAGCAAAAGAGGCAGCGGCGTTGAGTGAGCTAACCTCACTCAACGCCAAAACAGCTATGGCGTAGAGTGAGGTCCACTCCCTCAACGCCTTCAGCCAGAACCACAAATCCCAACAGTGGCGTTTAGTGAGTCCACCTCCCTCAACGCCAAAGCAGCTTTGGCGTTGAGTGAGGTCAACTCACTCTACGCCAAAGTTCATTTCCGCAGGAGAACCCTAAGCTAACTCCAATAAGAGGAGGTCGACTGGAATGCCGACTGATTCTCGCCGAATCGGCGGGAATGCAGGATGATTCTCGCCGAATCGGCGAGAATCTAGAAGGATTCTCGACGATCGGCGGGAATCAAGGATGATTCTCGCCGAATCGGCGGGAATCAAGGATTATTCTCACCGAATCGGCGGGAATCAAGGATGATTCTCGCCGATAGGTGGGAATCACGTCGAAATCGGCGGGAATCAAGGATGATTCTCGTCGATTTTGACTTAGACGAAAATTTTCACTCAATCACCTACCACTCAGCCGCAAAGAACAAACCGAACTATGGCTTTGAGTGTGTCCACCACACTCAACGCCAAGTCCGGGCGGCTTTTGGCTTTGAGTGTGTGCACCACACTCGACACCAAAACCCGAGAGTCTACCAAGACTGGTTCTAACTAGAGCCCTACCACAACAACCTCCCTCACTCTCTCTCTCGTCTCCACCCGCAAAAGCACCAAACTAGAACTACAAATCTGGAGTCTAAATGGTTAAAACAACCATCGGGTTGAGCAAAACAACACAAGGAGGGGGGGTTTCCTAGGCGAATCTAAGCCCTAAATTCAGCAAGGTAAAAGAGAAAATGCTTGGTTTCTACCCTAGGGCTAACCGGGAAACATTCTAGAATATCAAAAGAACAACAATGGCAAGGTCAAGAATACCACTTGCCTCGATTTCCGGTGAAGCTTGGTAGGCTTTCCCTCCTCTTCGTTCTGCACTAGAAGGAGCAGCACCTAACAAGCAAACCCGCACTTAAATGGCGGAAAGCACAAGAAACCGAATATCCTAGCCTCCTAATACTCCACGAAAAAACAAATCCCTTACCGTCGAAATGAAGATCTGAGCGAGAGCAGGACAACGCCGCTTTCGGAATCGAAATCCGTCCACGAACACTCCCGGAATCAACGTCCAAAGGCAAGGGCTAACCGTCGCTTCCGCCTCTACCTTCCGCGAAACAGAAACAGCGGTTCTTCTTTCGGTCTCGGGAAGGAGGAAGGAGAAGTGGGCCCGCCACTTCTTAATAAGGCTTTTATATAAGCTTAGCCATGACGGTTCAGCCTAACTTCCTCCCAAGCCACCGGTTCACCTAATTTAAAAGGGTTTCTAATTTGTTTTTACTAATAGCACACCCAAAACGACTCGAAAACCGAACCACCTCGGAATTTGATGAAATTCGCACCGTAACTAAATATCCACGCTACGAACACAACGGCGAAGTCGAAATTAACTTTCGACGAACAGAACTCGAGTTATACCCTCCCGAAGCCAAAACGCAAGCATCCCCTAAGAGGCCACACCGGGTCACCCAAAACGACTCGGCTTGCTAGGGAGATCTTGCCAACAGGCTACAAAATATGGCACCCAGTTCTAAGGGGTTAAGACCACACTCCACAGATGGCACATGCCAAGAAAACACGTCGACGTAACGCCAAATGAGGATTAAAATAATCGCAGAAAAATCGGGGGCGTTACAGTCACTCCCCCTAAAAGAAAGTTTCATCCTGAAACTTTACGCACAACACTTCTACTATAGAAGGAAAGTAATAATCCAAACATCTCAAGAAGAAAAAAAACCAAACTAATCAGGGAAGCAGCTGAGGGTGAGCCTCCCTCATAGCCAACTCTAGCTCCCAAGTCGCGCTCTCCAAATCCTGATTCTTCCAAAGAACTTTCACCATCGGAATAGACTTCTTTCGCAACACCTGTTCCTGAGTATTTAAAATACGAACCGGCACTTCAACGAAAGAGAGGTTGGGCTCCAACTGGGGCACAACGTCCAAAACTTTCCCACTGCTGCGCACACACTTCCGCAATTGACTAACATGGAAAACATTATGAACACCTGGGAAGTTTGCTGGCAAGTCTAACCTGTAAGCTTACACGCCAATCCACTCCAAAATCTTAAACAGGCCCACATACCTCGGGTCCAATTTCTGATTCTTACCAAACCTCTTTACACCAACCATCGTGGAAACTTTAAGGAATACAATGTCCCCTACAAAAAACTTTAGGGCAGACCTATGCCGATTGGCGTTCTTCTCGTACCTCTCCTGAGCTATATGAAGCTTCTCTCGAACAAGCTTCACTGCGACTTCCATTTCCTCGAGCGCATCAGGACCCAACAATGGCCTCTCACCAACCTCAGCCCAAAACAACGGATTTCTGCAGCGCCTCCCATATAAGGCTTCGATCAGAGCCATCTGCAAGCTCTCCTGATAACTATTGTTGTATGCAAATTCCATAAGTCGCAGCCGCTCGTCCCACGCTCCACCGTGGTCTAAAACATAGCATCAGATCATATCCTCAACTATCTGATTTACAAGCTCCGTCTGCCCATTCGTCTGCAGGTGGTATGCAGTAGAATACCTCAGATCCGTACCCAAACCCTCCTGCAGACTCTGCCAAAAACGAGAAGTAAATCGGAAGTCTCGATCGGAAATGATGCTAACCGGCACACCGTGCAGTCGGATGACTTCATTCAAGTACAACTCTGCTATCTTCTTCATTGGGTAATCAATCTTATGTGGCACGAAGTGAGCACACTTCGTCAGTCTATCCACTATGACCCAAACGGAATCAAATCCCCTCGGGGATCGCGGTAAACCCGTGGTGAAATCCATAGATATACTTTCCCACTTCCAAGTCGGGATCTCTAACAGAGTCAACTTGCCACCATGCCTTCCATGATCCGCCTTCACTCGCTTGCAAGTGTGGCACTCCGCATCAAATCGGGCTATATCTCCTTTTATGCCATACCACCAGGCAATTTGCTTTAAGTCCCGATACATCTTTGTAGATCCTGGATGGTAGGCAACACTGGATCCATGAGCCTCTCTGCAAACCATACCCCGAATGTCTCCAACAGCGGGGACGCAAAATCTGCCGCGGTACTTCAAAGTTCCCGCATCATCGATGGAATAATCCGGCAACTCTCCTCTCTCAGTCCTGGAGTACAAGTGTAGAAGATCCGGGTCATCCTTCTGGTGAAGTCTGGTCAAAGAAATCCAAGATGGCTCTGCCACTGACAAACTACTCTGCAAGCCACAACATCTCACTGATATATCCATAAGGAGGAACTCCTCCACTAAACGATCGGCGGTGAGATTAAAGATCTTTCCTACCTTTCGGCTCAAAGCATCGGCCACCACATTGGCCTTGCCTGGATGATACTGGATCTCTATATCATAATCGGCCACATACTCTAGCCACCGACGCTGGCGCAGATTTAACTCCTTCTGCGTGAACACGTACTTCAGGCTCTTGTGGTAGGTGAAGATCTTGCACTGAGCCCCATAAAGTAGGTGTCTCCACAGCTTCAACGCATAAATAACCGCTGCGAACTCGAGGTCATGCATAGGATAATTCTTCTCATGAGTCTTCAGTTGCCTTGACCCATAGGCAATCACCTTACCCACCTGCATTAATACACATCCCAGACCCACATGCGAAGCATCCACGTATACATCATAATCCACGCCCTCGGTAGGCAGGGTCAGAACGGGAGCAGTGCACAATCTCCTCTTTAACTCCAAGAAGGCTTCTTCGCACTTCTCGCTCCAAACAAAAGCCACGTTCTTCTGAGTCAGCTTAGTAAAAGGTGCAGCTAGGGTAGAGAAACCCTCCACAAACCTCCTGTAGTAGCCGGCCAATCCTAGAAAGCTCCTGATCTCCTTGGGCGTGCCCGGCCTACTCCAATTCATCACTGCTGCGATCTTTTCCGGGTCAACCGAGATCCCATCCTCATTCACCACGTGGCCCAGAAACGAGACCTGAGGCAACCAAAATTCGTACTTGCTTAACTTGGCGAATAACTTATGGTTCCTCAACTCCGATAGAACCAAGCACAGATGCTGCTCATGCTCCTCAGCATTGCGAGAATAAAGCAACACGTCATCGATGAAGACCACCAAGAACTTATCTAGGAAATCCTTGAACACCCGGCTCATCATATCCATGAACGCTGATGGAGCGTTGGTCAATCCAAACGACATCACTAAGAACTCAAAATGTCCGTGCCTCGATCTAAACGCAGTCCGTGGAATATCTGTCTCACGGATCCAAAGCTGATGATATCCTGAACGAAGGTGAATCTTGGAGAAGACCGTGCTACCGCGCAATTGGTCAAATAAATCATCGATCCTCGGTAGAGGGTACCTGTTCTTAATTGTGACTTTGTTCAACTCCCTATAGTCGATGCAAAGCTGCATTGACCCATCTTTCTTCTTCATAAATAGAACAGGAGCACCCCAAGGCGACAAACTCTGCCTGATAAACCCTTTCGCCAATAACTCGTCTAACTGGACTCGCAACTCCTCTAGCTCTCGAGGGGCCATCCGGTACGGCGCCTTAGCAATAGGACGCGTACCCGGCTCCAAATCGATCACAAACTCAACATCCCGCTCAGGAGGAAGACCAGGAAGGTCATCAGGAAAAACATCGGCGAAATCACGAACAACTGGAATCTCCTCTAAGCGTGGTACACTAACAGCGGTCCCAACCACCGAGACCAAACAAGCAAAACAGTCAGAAAGAAAAAGCTTCTGAGCACATACCGCAGAGATGACAGAAGAATCCTGGCTCAGATCTGCATGCACGCTTCCGGGCTGACCGTTGTCCCTGATGAATTCCAAGCGCTTCCCTTTGCACTGAATGACTGCATCATACCTAGACAGCCAGTCCATGCCCAAAATAACATCGAAGTCCTCCAGATCAATAATCTTCAGGTTTGCCTTCGCAAGGCAGTCCCCCAACAAAACAGGGTAATCTAACATGCCCAAATCTGACAACACAGATTCACCAGAGGGGAACTTGACAAGAAAGGTATCCCGAACTCGATCAAAAGTCAACCGATGTCGCTCTACAAAGGCTCTAGCCACGAACGAGTTGGTAGCGCTGGAGTCAAACAGAACCCGCGCCCAGCGGTTCTCCACCTTAAACTTCCCTATAGGAACATATATA
The DNA here is from genome assembly GCA_039513925.1 of Platanthera zijinensis. Lineage (NCBI taxonomy): Eukaryota > Viridiplantae > Streptophyta > Magnoliopsida > Asparagales > Orchidaceae > Platanthera > Platanthera zijinensis. The sequence goes on along the minus strand of CM077078.1, from coordinate 1,712,562 downwards.
ACTAAGGAACTACCACAATAATACTACAAACATTCTAGTAAGACAAGAACAAAACATTCAGGCTGGAAGACAACTAACCTGAGATGACCTGAGTCGAAGCTTTAGCTTCCTCGGAAGAGATCACGTTCAACTTTCCCTTTCCCTTGTCCACACGCTAGGGCGGAGGTAATGCCTGAAGAGGAACGACATGAAGAGCAGGATGGACCTGAGGACACCTAGACTTGATGTGTCCCTTCTGCCCACACTGAAAAAAGACCTTATCCTTGGACCAACACTGGGCAGCATCATGTCCGGGTCGCTTACAAACAGAACAGGAGACATCTCTCCTAGGAGCACCCTGAATCGCATGAACCTGCTCCTTCCTCTGAGCTGCTGCCCTCTTGAAACATCTCTCGACAGGGTGGCCTGACCGGCCACAGAAACTGCACACCACCTTGCTCTTCTTCCCAGGAACCATACCGGGTACCTGGGGTTTCTTTTCCTCCACAGACTTCCTCTTATCCTTCCTACTTTGCTGTCCTCTGCTCTTCGTGGTCTCAATAGCCTCCACCTTTAGGGCAGCCTCCACTACTCCTACATAAGTCTCTGACCCATAAGCACTGGTCAGCTGCTGCATCTCACTCCTCAAACAACCGAGAAATCGCTTAACTCGATCAGCCTCAATGTTGATCAATCCCGGGGTAAAACGGCTCAGCTTGCTGAACTCTATCTCATACTCACCCACCGTGAGCTGCCTTTGCTTCAGATGGAGGAAGTCGTTCATGAGGCGGTCATGCTCGACCGAAAGTAAGAACTTCCTCAATAGCATCTCCTTGAACACCTCCCAAGAGACCCCAGCTACCAAGCTCTCCTTCTCTCTCAGCCACCAACTCTTAGCCAATCCTTTAAGCTGATAGGCGGCTATCATCACCCTTTGATCGTCTGCAATCCCTGAGTATGAGAACATATCCTCCATGGAGATCAGCCAGTCTTCTATCACCATGAAATCTGCCTTCCTGTCTTAAGTGGGAGGGCTCAGCCTCGGAAACTGCGAGATGAAGTCCATCTCCGCTGGCACCACCACTGGAGGTCTTAAGGGTGCAGGAGGGGGAGGAACAGCAATCCCCCCTTCAGGGCCTTGCACTCCCGGAGTCTGACCTGCCACGACTGCTACCAAAGACTGAATCTGGGCTCGCACCTCCACCAACTGCCTGCTCAAGGAATCGCTACTCTGCCGCAAGCTTTCGATTACCGCATTATTCTGAGCTCCAGATGACTCACCCTCAGACAGGGGAGTTGATCTAGTTGAAGGACGTCTTGCCATTCTAAAGTCATAGCAACACTAGTTAGGTCCTAGTACAACAGCTAGACCCAACTACTAGTACAGACAATACATATATAGATATGAACTTAAAGCTGCTAAACTTGCTCTGGGAGTTTATCTTTTTACAAAAATTGATGTTATGCCCTAACCTAGGATGGTTAACCACCACCATACTAATTCTTGTGCCTAGATCAGGAATGCATGATTTTATATTATTTTTGACTCGAAAACTTATGTGTGTACATATGTCATCCTACCAGTCTTTAGCTTGGCACGTTGTGCTTATGCAATGTTATGATATGCATGTTTGTGCTATGCATTCTAAAAAGGCCCTAATGCATGTTATGAGCGGCATACGCATGAAAATGTTATGCATCTCATACTACATAACATTCGCATGCAACGAAGAAAAGAAAACGTGCTAGTCGTAGCCATGTGGTGAGGTTATGAATCCCATACTACATAACCCTCACATGTTGCCCCTATGGTGGATCCATATATAAACACATATTATGCATCCCATACTACATAATATGCCCCGTATACTTTATGTTATGCTATGAGTGTAGTGTTCGTGCTTTTGCCAAGACGTACTGATGACATATTGGTGTGTGAATGACATGATGCTGAACTACTAAAGCAATCAAAGGAAGGTTGCCCGACTAACTTATCAAGCAACCTCCCTTTGATACTAATTGTCACAACCCGCATTTTCTCCGAATTTAGGAATTATCAAAGTATGAGAAAACACGCGTCATGATGCCACGTCAAGCAGGGGATAACTGTTGACGCTCAGGCAAAACCATCTATTACACTTAATGAAAGAAATTTATGAGTTTAATGATTAGAAAATCAGTTATATAAAAGATACCGTATCCCTCGGCTCAGTGGATTACCCAGTCCACAGTTAAAAAATTATACTTAAGCGCTGCGGAAAAATACTTTATTTAGGTTTGGCATTCTAAGAAGTGCATAAGAGACCTAAGAGGACCACTTATGCCATGCAAGACTCTACATTTAATTTATATTATATATAAGAAAACGATCTTTATACGTTGTTTGGAAAATAGTGATTTACCTTTATAAAACATGCTGATCATGCAATAATCTTATAATAATAATAGTTATAGTTTTAAAATAACTAGAAACCTAGCATAAATCCTCCTCAGAGCAAGTAGACTATCTCCAGAAAATGGTAGCAACAAAAGTACTATATTTAGTACAATGGTAAAAACTACCAGTGGGCGCCAACAACCTGACACGAACCCACGGGCAAATATGTTTGTCTGTAAGAAGAGTACTGAAAAACTACCTCACTAACAAAGCAACAAGATCTCCAAAGTCCAAGAGACCACCAGCAACACCACCGCAACCTAGCCACCAAACTGGCTACTGCTCATGACCTGAGGCATTCAAAAGAAGAAAGAATACCTCAGCAAGCAAAACAAGGAAAAACTGCATGGAAGTGCCAACCAGGGAATGAATAAAAGAGGAAAACACACAGTAGAAAAAGTCACAACTGCTCAAGGCAAGACAACAAGGAATGCACTACGTGCGAGGAAACAGCACCAACCCTACCCAGAAACTACATCCTGTAGGGTCTACTAGGCTACCAAGAGCCCAAAGTGCTGCAATCTACCAAGGAAGAAACTTCTAACACCCTAAGCTGTTGGAGATGGTAGTAGCAAAAACAACAGCATGGATCCGGGTTGGAGGCAAACTCAGTCGCCCAACCACCATTTCCAAGCCAACAAGCTCAAGGGTCTACATGTTTAAGCACAAGGGACCTTGCACCCCCTTGCCCAGCCCGTACCTGGAGCAAGATAGAAGAATAAGGGTAGCCTTGGCAAAACTACACAACACCTCCCCCATAAAGAGCTTCAAACCACCACTACTAACCACGACCCACGATTCGGCCATTAGGAAAGAAAAAAAAAACATGGCCGACAAGGAAACTACAAAAATAAACAAGTAATTCATTTGGGAACATAAATCGAGGAAAAAGAAATAGTGTTGAAGTTACTCAACACGGCTCGGCGTTGAGTGGGATCCACTCAGTGTCTAACCAGACATTGGCGTTGAGTGAGTTAGCCTCACTCAGCGCAAGAACAGCCATGGCGTTGAATGAGAGTCACTCACTCAACGCCATCCGCAAGAACAGCTCTGGCATTGAGTGAGCTATCCTCACTCAATGCCAAAACAGCCATGGCGTTGAGTGACGTCCACTCCCTCAACGCCTTCAGCAAAAGAGGCAGCGGCGTTGAGTGAGCTAACCTCACTCAACGCCAAAATAGCTATGGTGTTGAGTGAGGTCCACTCCCTCAACGCCTTCAGCCAGAACCACAAATCCCAATAGTGGCATTGAGTGAGTCCACCTCCCTCAACGCCAAAGCAGCTTTGGCGTTGAGTGAGGTCAACTCACTCTACGCCAAAGTTCATTTCCACAGGAGAACCCTAAGCTAATGCCAACAAGAGGTGGTCGGCGGGAATGCCGACTGATTCTCGCCGAATCAGCGAGAATGCAGGATGATTCTCGCCGAATCGGCGAGAATGCAGAAGGATTCTTGACGATTGGCGGGAATCAAGGATGATTCTCGCCGAATCGGCGGGAATCAAGGATGATTCTCGCCGAATCGGCGGGAATCAAGGATGATTCTCGCCGATCGGTGGGAATCACGTCGAAATCGGCGGGAATTAAGGATGATTCTCGTCGATTTTTACTTAGACGAAAATTTTCACTCAATCACCCCACCACTCAGCCGCAAAGAACAAACCGAACTATGGCTTTGAGTGTGTCCACCACACTCAACGCCAAGTCTGGGCGGCTTTTGGCTTTGAGTGTGTGCACCACACTCGACACCAAAACCCGAGAGTCTACCAAGACTGGTTCTAACCAGAGCCCTACCACAACAACCTCCCTCACTCTCTCTCTCGGCTCCAGCCGCAAAAGCACCAAACTAGAACTACAAATCTGGAGTCTAAATGGTTAAAACAACCATCGGGTTGAGTAAAACAACACAAGGAGGGGGGTTTCATAGGCGAATCTAATCCCTAAATTCAGCAAGGTAAAAGAGAATATGCTTGGTTTCTACCCTAGGGCTAACCGGGAATTATTCTAGAATATCAAAAGAACAACAATGGAAAGGTCAAGAATACCACTTGCCTCGATTTCCGGTGAAGCTTGGTAGGCTTTCCCTCCTCTTCGTTCTGCACTAGAAGGAGCAGCACCTAACAAGCAAACCCGCACTTAAATGGCGGAAAGCACAAGAAACCGAAAATCCTAGCCTCCGAATACTCCAAGAAAAAACAAATCCCTTACCGTCGAAATGAAGATCTAAGCGAGAGCAGGACAACTCCGCTTTCGAAATAGAAATCCGTCCACGAACACTCCCAAAATCAACGTCCAAAGGCAAGGGCTAACCGTCTCTTCCGCGTCTGCCTTCCGCGAAACAGGAACAGCGGTTCTTCTTTCGGTATCGGGAAGGAGGAAGGAAAAGTGGGCCCGCCACTTCTTAATAAGGATTTTATATAAGCTTAGCCATGACGGTTCAGCCTAATTGCCTCCCAAGCCACCGGTTCACCTAATTTAAAAGGGTTTCTAATTTGTTTTTTACTAATAGCACACCCAAAACGACTCGAAAATCGAACCTCCTCGGAATTCGACGAAATTCGCACCGTAACTAAATATCCACGCTATGAACACAACGACGAACTCGAAATTTACTTTCGACGAACAGAACTCGAGTTATACCCTCCCGAAGCCAAAACACAAGCATCCCCCGAGAGGCCACACCGGGTCACCCAAAACGACTCGGCTTGCTAGGGAGATCTTGCGAACAGGCTACAAAATAGGGCACTGAGTTCTAAGGGGTTAAGACCACACTCCACAGATGGCACAAGCCAAGAAAACGCGTCGACGTAACGCCAAACGAGGATTAAAATAATCGCAGAAAAATCGGGGGCGTTACAACACCCAGGAAGGTCATCATTACAAAACGCTGATCCTGTCGGCCAAATAGATCACAGAATAGTAGCAAAAGTACGAGAGTACATGAAATTAGAACTCTAACACATGTCCACAATATTCACATATATAGTAATAATTCTCCACGAAGGGAGAGTCCACAACAATAACAATAAATGTACTGGAAATAGGGCTCATGCCCGATACATCAAAGTCCTCACTACAAGTCACTCATCAAGGAAGAAAATCTATAATAACTACTAGCGAACGTGACTCAGAGTCCCAGCTGTCGGAAATCCGGTACTAGACTATCCCATATCCAAGCATGCAGACCTTCGTGGCTGCACCTCCAAGCTAGGCTCCACGATCCCCTAAAATGATTTGGTCTGAAAACTGTTAGTCTAAAAGACTAAGTCCTATCATCCCCACCACTCTTCCATGGATCCTAGCCACCAAGCGGGGAGAAGGAAAGGAAAGGTAATAAAGGTGGAGAATAACACAGGTAGCAGGTAGCGGTGGAACTAATCTAATAGTTCTATGAAAACATGTAGCAGTAACAAAAGTATGTAAGGCAAATTATGAAATATGTAACCTTAACTTATATGAATACCCATACAAACATATAAGCTAAGGAGTCTTCTGCAAGGCTCCTATAATATAAAGTGTCCCATAACAATTTATAAGATGGGGTGTCAGTTTTCAAGCAAGAAATATATATCCATAGAATAATAACCTTAGCTTATAAGCACGCTCACACAAGCTTATAAATTAAGTGGTCGTTTTGTAGGGCTTATTGTGTAAAGAGTCTCATACTAACTTATACAATAGGTGTCAAGGGTTATATGCAATGTTTATGCTATGTCTTGTAAGTATGCCATGGTATGATCATGCAAGTGCAACATACCCACCATACTCTGTGCACACAGACCTTTAGTTCCCCCTTTCTGGAGCCTAACATCCCAGGATACCTCTGTAGTGGCAAATAGAAGCGTTGGGTTGGGCCTCGCCAACCTCTAAACTGGTAATTGCACTACAACTTAGACCTATCATATGCCTCGATGCTGGTGCACTAAGCGGAGCACCTACGTACTCTTTGCTGGCTAGTCCACCAGACTTAATTTGGCGAAGTGCTAAGCCACATTTGCCGAGTCAACAGATTGGCGTCGGTGCATCGACCATCCAACACCGAAGACCCACCACCTTAAAAATTATGCACATGCAATCTTTATGTAACAAACACCGAGCCAAGGCTCCCCCGGACTAACACGTCAGTCACAACCAACAACCGAGAAAAAGCTCCCCAGACTTGCCCATCCATCAAAATTATCTGTCGAGCCATCGGCTTGCCCGGCTAGCCTTCCCATCACAAAAACCACGGAGCCTACCGCACATGTTACCCAACCTAACTTCCTGAGACACCGGGGTGTGTGAAAGTGGACACCTAGTTATACTAGTTACTCTTAAACATTGATTATTCTTACGGCTTACGTTAACCTTGGACTGCCCAGGGCATTCCCCGTGAAGGGCTCTCAAGGGCACTAAAAACTACGATGGGCTGAAGCCCAAAGCTCCTTTTCGCAAGGCACTTACTGTTATTGGTTAATACCCGATTCCCGATCCCTTTTAATATTACTCTGGATCTAACCTTAGTGTGTTTTGACCTTCTCTCTCTCCCTCCACGGGAAAGACGATCTTTCGTCGATCCCGAGCACCTCCTAATCCTAGTCAACCCAGCATTTTCCTCATCACAACATCCAAGGATGAACTCAATCTCATTTTACCCAAACTAGCTAACTATTTACCCCAACCCATATGCCCAGTTCAAATGGTATCACATTTTTTGCAGTTTTACTATATGCAGAACAACCTATACTATTTGTTGTACATGATAGGAGGTACTCCAAATTTTCATCTGCAAGCCTTAAGATATTTAATGGGGGCCTATCATGACATGATTAGCTTAACTCCAGAAACTTATAATTTTTCCTAATTAATTTGGTATTTAATTAGTTTTTCCCAAAGTTAGGCCATGGGTAATTTGAACATGAAGTATAACATTTTCTCAAGTAAGGGCCACCAAAAAATTATGAACACTAGATAACAAAGGAATAATAGTAAATACCAAATTTCATGATTTTCCAAAAATGATTTGGTCTCTAATTAATTAATCCAATAATAAGCCATTAATTATGGGTAAAGCAAAAAGTACTAAAGTTAATAATCAGAAAATTGTATAAACATTACTGAATCTCAAGGATGACCACTTTAGTCATCATAACCATTTGGGTTGACCCCAAGGGGTCCTTGGTGACCCCTAGGCTTCCCCTAAGGTCTCGGAATTGTTGTGTAGGGTTGACTTGGCACCTTGGTTGTGACTTACCCCTTAGTTAGGGCACTTTGACCACTTTAGGGCTAGGGTTGACTTGGGTCAACTCAGCCTCTAAGGTTGACGCCAATGAGTTTTTAATGACCCATTGACATCAACTTAGGTCTAGGAAGACATAAGTATGGTTGGTTGGTCACATTAGGGGCACAGTTCCCTTAGTTAGGGCACCTTGCCCAATTTAGGACTAGGATATTCCTAGGTCAACTTGGCCACCCAGGGTTGACTCCAATGGACCCTTAAGGCTCTAATGGACCTTCCAATAGGTGTGTGAGGTTGGAGTGGGGTCTTGGAGTCATGGTGAATCCCCATAATTATCCTAAACTAGTGTTTAGAAACCTACTATTTGCAGACCATAGTGATCTCACCAACATTCCTAGGTCCACTTGGTCTTCTTAGGCTTCTTAGGGTTTTGTCATGACCTAGTCATGACAAAACTATTCCTAGGGGTCTAGTTGTCTAAGGGATGTTACACAAGGAGTCATCATGTTGCATGAAATCTTTACATTGTAGTATTTCGGTGTCCGGATCATCTTCAAGTGGTGGTGTAGAGGTCGCGACATCAAAAGAAGGAGGAGCAAAGCAGCGAGGCTTCAAGCAGAGAGAAGTTAGTTGCCTTGAAGGCTGAAGGATTGAGAAAGTCCAAAGCCATGTCACTTGTAAGGACACGAGCTTTAGATACTCCATAAGACTCTGAGCCAAGCACATCAAGTTCTGAGCTATCTGATTAAGAGTTCTCACTCATCTCTAAGCAGTTTAAAAGATTGCTCAATAAGAGGAGGCAAATGAAAAATTAGTCCTCCTCCTCTTATTTCCGAAGATCACATTAGGAATATGATCATTCCAAGAAGAGATATAACCAATAGGATGGGTATAAATCTAAACCAATTAAACTTTCCTCCTCTAACGTTGTTTGCTACTATTGTAATAAGCCATGACACATGATTGCAATGTGTCCCTATAAGAATAAGGAAGGTTCTAAGAAGGAAGAGAAGAGATTGTTGGATCCCTAGTTGGATTTGGGATAGGTTAAATAAGTTAGGATATGACCCAATATGTATAGCTAGGGTCATGGTTGTGTCCTAGAGTCTAGGTCTAGTCCTTAGAGTCAACAATGCCTGGGACTAGCCTCCAACACTTCCAGAGACTCAAGACTTAGATAAAATTCAAGGCATAGAAAAAAATCTCTATGTTCGTCGATCTCAGGTCGACGAAAGTCGTGCTCATCTTGACGAACTCAAAGACAATTCTCTAAGCTGAGATAGACGAACTTGGTTCTCAGCTCGACGAATTGTGGACAAAGTGACAACACTTCTAAGTTAAACTTCGGTCGACAAACTTAGAACATCAGCTTGACGAACTCTGTTCTCTGGTCCCAGATCGACTAATTTTGAATCAGATGATTTAAACACTCAACGCCAGAGAACATCACACTTACCGCCGGAATGATGATTCAACACTCAACGCTAGAGGACATCACACTAAATGCTAGAATGATGATTCAACACTCAACGATAGAGAACATCACTCTCAACGCCAAAATGATGTTTCAACACTCAACACCAGAAAACAATCTAAGTCTAGAATCAAAACTCAGGTCGACGATCTTGGACCTCAGCTAGACGAACTCAGTTCTCAGGTCTCAGGTCGACGATCTTGGACATCAGCTCGATGAACTTGGTACACAGAATAGGAAAGTCGTTAAATAGTAGTCAGCCATTCAGAGGTAGATGATATTGGACTTCAGCTCGATGAACTATGGACTCAAGTCAACGAATCCAGACTTGGTTGTTTTTCCTCTTCTATTCCTATTATATTGCAATGATTCCTGAGTAATTAATGCTCTAATAATCTCTGAATATTAACGTTAGAAAAGAGCATTAATTATGGTCATCATCGGGATTATTGCCTGCCATTTTCCAAAGGGACAGTTGGGGAAATCAATCAATGAAAAATATTCTCTGGCCGTCAGCATTGAATGCAGAAAGGATTTCAAAATTCAAAAGGACATTTACATAGAAAATATAAAAGATGGATTTTTCCTTTTCCAGCATATACAACTGATACAGACACACAGAAAACTAGTCAGGAAGAGTAGAACACTATCGTCTCGCAACAAGATTTCAATCGGCTCTCGCTCTCTCTTGACAACAAAGTATGAGAAAAAAAAACTGCTAGACCCGGAAGAAGAATAGCTTTCAGAAGAAGAAGAACAACTATTCAAATCAAGAGTCTTCTTCTTCTTCTGTCATCCTCTCAGGAACTTTCAAAGGACAATAACTACTACATCTATCAAAAAGTTCCTAAAGATCTTCTGGTTGATGCTGGATTCCTACCAGGGTGGTAGAAGAGTGGATGTACCCAAGTTAGGAAACCACTATAAAATTCTTGTGTTGTCTGGTTGCCTTTTTCTTTTTTTTTGCTGTGGCTGTGATAGTTAGGATTCTGTGATTTTTATTAGATTAATCTGTTATGTTGTGATATAGCATTTGAGTTTAGGAACAAGTTATATTATTCAGCAAAAGATTTTAATTACTTACAAATACTCTATTCACCCCCCTCTAGAATATACTAGATCTAACCCTCACTTTCATAGTCTTCATCGGCGGCAAGCCCGCTTATATGCTATTCGATACGGGTGCTTTGCACTCATTTGTGTCGGAAGCCTTCGTGGAAGGACTTGAAGGCATGGAGCGATTCACACGCTTGACCATGAGGTGCGTCTACTCGATAAATCAGATCTATTCACCTTTGACCACTACAACATGGAAGCAGAGATTGGCGGAAAGGCATTCGAAGCACCAGCGACGATCCTAAGGATGCCAGCCTTCGATCTGATCCTAGGTAAGACAAGTTTGCAATGGAACCATTCCCAGATCGACTGTTGTTCAAAGAGGATCTCCTTGAGGCATGGGGATTCCTATGTCATCATGGAAGGTATTAGATCTACCACCCCTCTCTTGTTATCATCTGTACAGGCCGTCAAGGCCAACCTGAGGGAGACAAGGTCTATCAAGTGCTGTTTGAGATAGCCGAGGCCAAGGATTCCATCCTTAGTATCCCGGTGGTACTGGATTTTGCTGACGTGTTTCTAGAGAAGCTGCCAGGGCTACCCCCACATCGGGAGAAGGAATTCCAAATACAGCTTATGTCGGGGGCTAAGTAGGCATCTAGAACTCCTTATCAGATGGCCCCAAAGGAGTTGGTGGAGTTTTAAAGCCAGCTGCAGGAGCTAGTGGAAGCCGGATTTGTCCAACCAAGCTCTTCATAATGGGGAGCTCTGGTGCTGTTTGTCAAGAAGAAGGATGGGACGCTCCGATTATGCATCGACTACAGGGCTCTGAATAGTCTGACGGTCAGGAACACGTATCCTCTATCGAGGATTGATGAGCTATTTGACAAGTTAGAGGGATCCCACTGGTTCTCAAAGTTGGATCTGAGATCAGGTTACTACCAGCTGCGCATTCAGGAGGAGGATATCTCAAAGACAGCTTCTGCAGTATATTCGGGATGTATTAGTTTACTTTGATACCCTTCGGGCTCACGAATGTGCCATCAGATTTATTGAGATTGATGAACTGGGTGTTCGAGCTGTACCTTTACCAGTTTGTCATAGTATTCATAGATGACATCCTCATCTATTCAAGGACGAAGGAGGAGCATAAACAACATCTGGCCTTGACTCTTGAGAAGCTCAGGGAGCACCAGTTATATGCCAAGTTCAGCAAGTGCCAGTTTTGGCTAACAGAGTTTGCCTTTTTAGGCCATATTATTAGTGGAGTGGGACTTGCAGTGGACCCCACAAAGATTCAGGCAGTATGAGACTGGCCTCAGTTGAAGATGACCACGGATGTCCGAAGTTTCCTGGGATTGGCTGGATAATACCGGAAGTTTGTGCAAGAATTTTCTCAGATAGCCCTCCCACTCACTTCTTTGACAAAGAAGGACACTCCGTTAGTTTGGATGCCGCGGTGTGAGGCGGACTTCCAGGAATTGAAGAGTCGGCTTACGTCGGCCCCTATCCTCACCTTTCCATTTAGGAAAAAGGGCTTCCTTGTGTATGTTGATGCGTCATTTCAGGGGATGGGTGTTGTACTGATGTAGCATGGTCATGTGATAGCATACGCCACACGGTAGTGGAAGAAGCATGAGCAGAACTACCCTGTTCATGACTTAGAGATTGGAGCTGTAATGTTCGCTCTAAAGATTTGGCGGAAATACATCTATGGTGTGCACTCCGACATATTTTCGGATCACAAGAATTTTAAATGTATTGATACACAGGAGGAGTTGAACGTTCGCTAGATACAATGGGTGGAGATCCTATCTAATTATGAGTACACGATACACTATCACCCAGGGAAGGCAAATGTGGTGGTGGACGTGCTGAGCTGGAAGGCTACTACCTTAGGAGACGGACCTCAGCTGATGTCCATGGAGTTGGTGCAGATGTTAGAGAAGATGCAGATATCTCTAGTGTCTGAGGATTACCCAGAGCTATACCGGGAATACCTATTATCGATGGTTGCCACCGACGACATTCGAGATTGTATCAGAGCTGAGCAGAGAAGGGATGACTAGCTGGAGCTAGTATTCAGGACCTTAGATTTCAGACAGCTGGGACAGTGATTCCCGTTCGCTAGTAGTTGTTATAAATTTTCTTCCGCGATGAGTGACTTGTAGTAAGGACTTTGATGTATCGGGCATGAGCCCTATTTCCAGTACTTTTATTATTATTACTGTGGACTCTCCCTTCGTGGAGAATTATTACTATATATGTGATAATTGTGGACATGTGTTAGAGTTCTAATTTCATGTACTATCATACTTTTTCTACTTTTCTATGATCGATATGGCCAGCAGGATCAGCATTTTGTAGTGATGACCTTCCCGGGCATGATGGTGTCACCAAAAAGCGGCGATTCTAGGCCTAAGACCCCGTGGTTTAAGAAGAAAAAAAGGGGTCTTACACCTTGGCCGCTAACGAAAGGCAACATTATAACCTCCCTATGATACCAAATTGATGTAGCGTATGTCGCTAACAAAGATCTACATGAGAGAAGGCTCTAGATCGCCATTCAACACACACTTGATCCGCCACACCTACACAAGCATCTACCTCCCTCAATACGTAATCGTTTTGCTCACAAAGCATAAACACAATCTGAGAATGATCGACTCTAAAACAATGATGAAAAATGAGTCGACTCGTTCCCAAAGATAACACAAAGGTTGGCTCACTCCCGTTATTCCCAAGCGAAGGGTAAGTTCACATATCAGGATAAAGGGAAATTTCTGTCCAACAAGTCTAAATCGGTAGTTATCACAGCTAGGAATGCTAGGAATCCCACCAGTGAGCGCTTTCCCATTGGGAAGGTTAATAAGTCCAATTCCACGTGTTATGCTTGTGGTGTTTAGGGCCACTATGCCTTTGAATGCCCAACAATGACTAAGGCCAAAGCCCTATTAGATTCGACTACCGACCCCTCTGATCTAGTTTATGAGGCTGCTGAAGAGAGTGACCCAGATGGTGTCCCAAGTGACTTAGAGGACGATCACCCCCTTATGGTGATGCGTTGTATCTTGACCACTCCTCGTCCGTTAGATGATTGGAAGAGGACGAGTATATTTTCTCTGATTTTTATGAGTGGAGAGAAGTTCTGCAAATTGATCATTGATAGCGGTAGTTGTGTGAATGTCATATCTGAGAATGTAGTTACACGTATGACCTTGACCCCGAAGCCCCACCCGACTCCATATCAGGTAGCCTGGATCAATAAGGTTACTTTCCCGGTCACCAAGCGATGACTAGTTCCCCTCTCATTCAAATCCTATACTGATGAGGTGTGATGTGATGTCCTTCCTATGGATTCTTGTCACGTGTTGTTAGGACGCCCTTGGATTTATGACCGTGATGTGATGCATTTTAGCAGATCCAACACGTATAAATTCAAGTTCAATGGCAAGACCATTACGTTGAGGCTGACCATCCCGAAGGAACCTATAGGACCGTCTAAGGACAACACGATCCCAGTTGAGAGGCAGACTTTGAGCCTAGTCGGGAGAAAAGATTTTATTAAGGACCTATTTCTTGATGGATTGATTTAGGCTCTAGTCCTTCTAAGTGCAGAGACGGATTCTAAAGTATTGGATGATTTTCCCAGTGAGCTACGGGTATTGTTGGAAGAGTATAGAGATACATTCTCGAATGAGTTGCCATCGACGTTATCCCCACATAGAGATATTAAGCATGCGATAGATCTCATCCCGGGGACTTCCTTGCCCAACTAGCCCCATTATCCACTCCATCCCGCTGCCCATAAGGAGTTGCATGTTCAGATAGAGTACTTATTGAAGAATGGGTTTATTAGGACTAGTATGAGTCCATGTAAGGTACCAGCTCTGCTTGCCCCCAAGAAGGATCGCTCATGGAGAATGTGTGTTGATAGTCGGTCTATCAACAAGATTACCGTCAAGTATAGGTTCCCTATCCAACATTTAGATGACCTCTTGGATGTTTTATCTGGCACCACCATATTTTCTAAGTTAGATCTTAGGAGCGGTTATCACCAGATTAGGATCCATGAGGGAGATGAATAGAAACTGCGTTTAAATCTAAGGATGGGTTATATGAGTGGCTTGTGATGCCCTTTGTGTTATCCAATGCCCCCATCACCTTCTACTGGATGATGACACACTTCTTTTGACCGTATTTGGTAAGTTTGTTGTAGTCTATTTCGATGACATCTTAGTCTATAGCACCTCCACTGCCGAGCACATCTCCCACTTGAGAGTGACTCTTTCCACCTTGAGGAAGGAAACTTTATTACTTAACCTTAAGAAGTGAATATTCTATGTTACAGAGGTAGAGTTTTTAGGTTATATAGTCGGGTCTGAGGCAATTCGAGTTGATCTTGGAAAGGTTCAGGTGATTAAGGACTGGCCCGAATCGACTAGCCTACGAGAGGTGCGTAGTTTCCTTGGTTTGGTTACTTTCTATCGCCGCTTCATACAAGACTTTAGTAGCATTATGGCACCTATTAGTGACTGCATGAAAAAGGGTGAGTTCACCTTGACGAAGTCCGCCACCTTTGCCTTCCAACGTATTAAGAAGCTCATGACCGAGGCACCGGTGTTACGTCTACCTGACTTCACCAAGGTCTTTGAGCTTACTTGTGATGCATTGGGGGTTGGAATAGGAGGTGTTTTAAGTCAAGAAGGTCACCCGGTCCGTTATTTCAGTGAGAAACTAGAGGGCGCTAAATTGAATTATTCGAACTATGATTGAGAATTTTATGCTGTTATTCGATGTTTGCATCATTGGAGGCACTATCTCCTCTACAAGGAGTTTGTGATCCTCTCCGATCATAACGCTTTGCATTTCATAAATGGTCAGCATAAAATCAGCCCACATCATGCTAAGTGGGTAGCTTTCTTTCAAGGGTACACGTTTACTCTTAAGCACCTTAAGGGGTCTGACAATCGAGTTGCCGATGCACTTAGCCGCCTTACCCTTCTGCTGCCTACCATGCAAGTCAATGTTATGGGATTCGAATGAGTTAAGGATGAATATGCCACTTGTCCAGATTTCCATGAGATGTATTTATCCGCCCAGGATAGCTCTCAAACGACCATATCCACATTTGTTCTTAGGGACAGTCATCTTTTTAGGCACGGGAAGTTGTGTATTCCGCGATCCTCTTTATGGTACCACATTATTTGGGAATTGTATATCGGAGGTCTGAGTGGACACTTTGGGAGGGATAAGACCATTACACTCGTTGAGGAGAAATTTTACTGGCCTAAACTTAAGGCGATGGTTGGAGGGATAGTGAGTAGTTATCGTACATGTCAAGTATCTAAGGGCACTAAAACCAATGTTGGGTTATATACCCCACTACCTATTCTTCCGTACTTTGGGAAGACGTGAGCTTAGATTTTATATTAGGCCTTCACACGACTCTTTGTAGACACGACTCTATTTTTGTAGTTGTGGATAGGTTTTCTAAAATGGCATACTTTATCACATGTAGCAGTGTAACATCCCATTTCCGGCTAGACCCCTAGGAGTCGGTCTGTCATGACAAAACCCTAGGAAGCTAAAAAGGGCCAAGTGATCGAAGGCCAAGGTGAGAATCACCTTGGTCTGCCTATAACACAACCTCATCACCAAACCTAGGATTTGACCTTAGGGCTTCAACAAGACTCCATGACCCCTCCACAACATCACTAACCAATTAGAGGGTCCACTAGAGCCTTAAGGGTCCATTAGAGTCAACCCAAAGTGGCCAATTTGACCTAGGACCACCATAGGCCTAAATTGGGCAAGGTGCCCTAACAAAGGGCAGTTGGCCTCTATTGTGCCCAACAAACCTTGACCAGGTCTTCCTAGACCTAAAGTGAAGTCAATGGGTCACCAAAGACCCATTGGGGTCAACTTTAGAGGCTGAGTTGACCCAAGTCAACCTTAGCCCTAAAAAGGTCAAAGTGCCCTTACTAAGGTTCAAGTGACCTCCAAGGTGCCAAGTCAACCATACCCAACCTTACCTAGACCATAGGGGAGTCCAATGGGTCACCAAGGACTCTTTGGGGTCAACCCCAAATGGTTAATTTGATCAAGGTCAACTCAATCCTTGAAATAGGTCAAATTAGCCCAAATGGGCTAACCCAAGCTCAAACCCATTTCCCCCACTTGGGTTAACCTCATTATTATTATTCATATGGATTATAGGCTGCCAACAGGCTAGGGAGATGAACAAATTCGGCCTTGATGACTAGGAGAGAGAAAACTCCATTTTACCCTTTAATGGAGGAGAGAGAAAGTGGTTTAATGGGGCCATTCATGGCCAAGGGAGACCAAGGACCTCTCCAATTGATTTCAAGGGCTGAATATATTCTCACTCATCAGTTTTGAGGAGTTTAATGATCATAACCAGCCAAAAAAGTGGCTGAATTCAAATCCTCCAATAATGAAGAGAGAGAAAGTGAGAAAAAGAAGGTCATTCATGGTGGGGAAGGTGAATCACCCCTCCATTCATCACCAACTAATTAGTATTCATCTCCCCTATAAGTTTTTAGGAGTTTCCAAACGAATTGGGACCAAGGGGAGGTGAATTTCAAGGGGTTTTCCCCGTGGCCGAAATTCACCTTTAATGGCCAATAATGGTTTAAAGGCATGACCCTTCCTCTCCCCTATTTCATTCTTTAAAAGCTTCCCTAGGCCAAGAGAATTCGTTTCCACCATCCCACTGAAGAAAATGAGGGAGTTTGCTGTAGCATTGTAGAGCATCGGAAGACTCCACCGTCGGCCATGGCGCACCACCACCACACTCGCCGACAAGCTCGGTTAAAGGTCCTCCTCTACTCCTCTCTTCGTGAGATAGATCCTTAGATATTTTAGGAGAGAAATCGGGCTCAACTGAGCCCGATTGGAGAAGAAATTTTCTGAAATTTCCAAGGATTTTCATGGACTTTCAACCTTGTGGGATCGCCGGAAACACCCCTCCGGCGGCCGTGCCGCCGCCCGACGATAGCCCCCACCTCAACGAAGGTGGTGGCGGTGGTGGCCGGCTAGGGAGGTGGCCGGGTGGCCGGGAAATGAGTTTGTAAGAGCTCCAGGTCGGGCTTATCGTGGCCCTTGGCTGGAGGAAGAAGATGACCAAGAGCCCCATGATTTGCTTCAAGATCTGTGCTGGATCTGGTTTTTTAATTAAATCCTATTATTTCATTTTCTTTCCAGTTTACTGGGCTATTGTAATTTAAATATTAAAAATAGCTAGGCCCCTCTACATGTAAAGTGATCAACATAAATTTTGTAGCCCTTGAAGTCTATTTTAATTTAAAATTTGTTTGACCCATTTGGGTAAGTGGTTTTACCACAACACCTATTTTGGTGGGACCTATACCTAGGGCTATCCTGAAATTCAAATGGATGCCCACATTTCATCCCTTGTCCAAATGAGCTGAAATTTGGGCAGGGGGTCTAACTTAGATATTTTTAGGGCCTGTGTAAAAATGGGATTTTTTGGAGAATATTTTTATATAGTTTTTAGAAATATTTAATAAACCATCTATAAATTAATTAGGTGTCATAAACACCTCAGAATTCCCCCAAATTTGGGTGGGTAGTCTTAGAGGGCATTCTAAGGCTCTGGTAAAAATTTCATCTCATTTGGAGATGTTTTGATTAGGCTTTTATCCAACCCTAGGTTGACCCTCATAGGGGTAATTAGGTCAAAACACCCCATTAGAGTTTTGAGTGGCCAAACCACCTCAACAGTGGCTGAAACTTTGGTCACTGACTCTTCATGGTATGACAGACAATCCAATGTATTTTGGAGTGTTGGGAGCAGGGTATCCCTAGGACTCTAGGGTAGACCCTTTTGTCAGATTTTTAGGGTTAGTTGGTCATATGTCAAATGACTTTGGAATTACCTGAAATTTGGTGGGGAATATCATAGAGAGTATATGGTCCTATGGATGAAGTTTCACTGAATTTGAAATCCTTTAACCCCCTCAAAACTCTAACCCTAGTTTAGGGCACAAACCTTATTTTTAATTATTATGCTGTTAATTGAACTTCTAATCAAATGAAATTTGGGAAGAGTGATGTTCTTGTCTAAATGGTCATAATATAATTTTGTTGAAATTTTTGGGTTAATTTAAATAGTACTTTATTCAGAACCCTAGTTGTGCCCTAGATATTTACTTTGATGATTTTGGAATTTCTGTTCACTTGAATGTTATGAAATCTTGGATTAGGGCATCTTATAGCATGTTATACCTCTTGTATTTTTCTTGGGAGTTTTATCTGATTATTTTAGCTACTTCATTCATAAAACTATGAACTATGAATTTTGATCAAAAATAGATGTGGAGCTTAGTATTATTATGAAAATTATGAAATCTGGTCAGTTGGAGTTTTATATCAATATGTAAGTCCTGGAATTTTCTCATAATTTTTAGGTAATTATTTACAGTACTTACTTCAATAACCCAAGAGCTTGGAATTAATAATGTAAAATTAAATTAGGAGTTACTGTTCACTGGAAAATTGTGAGAATCCTCCTAGAGTGTTTTTAGGCTATGATGATTATACTGGATTTTTGCTATAATTTTTGGAACAATATTTCTGGCCTTTGATTCTTAAAATAGGTATTATGAACCTTATATGCTAAATTATGATTTTGGGGCCTAAACCATTTTAAAAATTCACATGTCTTGGATTTATTGTTGATTTGCTCTTTAAAATTTATCATGATTTTATGAAGTCTTATACTTACTTTAAAAGTGCACTTCATGACCAAATGGTAGCTCTTGGAACCCTTAAGAAAATTAATTAAAATATCAAAATATTCAGGAAAATTATTATTTTTTGGATTTAGTCTATTTGTGGCATGATAAGCCTCTAGTAAATAACTTAGGGCACTTGGATGATTATTTGGATTGTCCCCTATTCGGTTCGAGAAATAGCCTAGGTTGGTCTGCATGTAGCAAATTGCTAAATAGTAATAGGACATGATCCGGGATAGTTGTTGGAGTTGTCGTTTTAGCTTGGTGGACTGGTGTGGATGATTTCACTATAGAGGGATAGGAAGAGTTGTGAGAAGTGGTTTGGCTAGATTCTAGGGGTATTCGGGTTCGACGAAAGATCGTCTTCCCCGAGGAAAGGAAGAGTAAAAATCACACTAGGTTAGTATATCGTAACAAGAGAAGGTAATGGGTAATGGATTCAATCAATAACAATAAGTGCCTTGCGAAAGGGAACGATGGGCTTCAGCTACCATCATAGTTCCTAGTGCCCTTTGAGAGCCATACACAGGGAATACCGGGGGCAGTCCTGGGTTAACGTAAACTGTAATAACAAACTGAAAAGACTAACATAGTAATTAGGATCTCACATTTCACAAACACACATTGCACGGGGAGATTTTTGGGAGCTTCGGCTCGATTGGCTATGAGATGGACGGAATGGTCCGGGGAGCTTCGGCTCGATTGGCTAAGAGAGGGACGTTTTGGTCCGGGGAGCTTCGGCTCGGTTTTTGTTTGATCACGGTTAAACTTGCATGTGCATAAAAGGAAAGAAAAATTAAGGTGGTGGGTCTTCGGTATTGGAGGGTCGATGCACCGACGCCAATACGCTGACTCGCCAAGTGTGGTTAGCACTTCGCCAACAGAAGTCCGGTGCGCCAGCCGATAAGAGTACGCAGGCGTCCGCTTAGTGCACCAAGCATTTAGGCGTACGATAGGTCTGACCGATAGTGCTTTACTGGTTTAGAGGTGGGCGAGGCCCAACCCACCGCTTCCGTCTGCCACTACGGAGGTATCCTAGGAGGTAACGGCTCCAAAAGGGGGAACTAAAGGTCTGTGTGCACAGAGTCGGGTGTGTGAGTTGCACTTGCATGTTTCATCATACCCACTTGCATGTCATAACATAATCGATTCATTTAACCCTGACACCTAAAGTATAAGTGGTATGGGACGCTTATACATTAGGACCTGCAAAACGACCCCTTGGTCTATAAGCTTGTGTGGGCAAGTTTATAAATTAAGGTTAAATTCTATATTTATATATGCTGCTGTTTGATAACTGACACCCCAACATATAAGTGGTATGAGACACTCTATACGATGGGAGCCTTGCAGAAGATCCCTTGGCTTATGCGTTTCCGCACATAAGTTAAGGTTACTTTTCCTACATTCTGTTATTGACATATTTATTATAGAATTGCTATATTAGTTCCGCTGTCACCTGCTTCTTGATTAAATCTCCACCTTCATGTCCTTACCTTTCTTCCTCTTCGATCGGTACCTAGGAGCATGGGGGAAGGGGTAGGGGATGATAGGGTTTAGTCTTTACGACTTACGGTTTTTGAACCGCATCATTTAGGGGATCGTGGAGCCCAGCATGGAGGAGCGGCCCTAGAGACCGGTGCGCTTGGAGATGGGGCAGTCTAGCTCCGGAGTTCATACAGCCGGGACCGTAAGTCTCGACCCTGAGTAGTTTCTATTTTTGCTTCCGCATGAGAGATTTGTAGTGAGGATATGATGTACCGGGAATAAGCCCGCATTTATAGTACTTTGATTTTTGTTATTCTGTGGACACTCCCTTCGTGGAGATTTTATTCTATATATGTGATTTACTTTCAGTGGACTTGCTCTTACTTTAATTATTGTGCTACCTTTCTGTGATCGAATTGGCCGGCAGAATCGGCGCCTTATGGTGATGACCCTTCAGGACGTGAAGGTGTCACCGCAAAGCGGCAATTCTGGGCCTAATACCCCGGGTTTTAAAAATAAAAGGGGGGGGGGGTCTTACAAGTGGTATCAGAGAGAAACATCGATCTGAAAAAGGTAGCAGTCCACTATCCCTAGGTCACCCCCGTTCGAGTTTAGTTTGGGGACAAACTAAGCAGCGGAAGTAGTGGTGTGCCTATATGGGGATCACATATAAAATTGTCCACTTTTATTAAAGATTGAACGTTTTCTCAGTATGGGTTTTTGTTACGCAGCCTCTAGCACAGCCTACGCCACAAGGTGGAGTTCAACAGGCTCAGGATGTTGCACCACCTCCACCGGTCCCCACTCCTTTCCTTCAGTCAGACATGGGACAGACTCTGACTGCCATCCTGGAGGCTTTCAGGGCCCAGCATGTTCCTGCCCCGCAGCCAAATCCGGGGGCCAACTGGCTGAGCATCTTCCGAGGGCTTTCTGCCCCATCCTACTTGGGGACAGAGTCGGCGGTTCGGATGGAAGAGTGGCTGGATATCATGTACGAGATGCTGACCGGGATACGGTGTCCCTGGGAGGAGAGGGTGGCTCTGGTTGTCTCTTGCCTGGAGTCCTATGCCAAGAGGTGGTGGAAGACGCTATTGGACACGACATTTGCCGATAGCGAGGTTGCGGAGGTTACCTGGGAAGAGGTCAGGGCCGCGCTGCTGGAACATTTCGTTCCGCAGTCGGCCAGGGATAAGTTGGAGGAGCGGTTTTTACAGCTGAAGCAAGGCACCCGGACGGTGGTGGAGTACCATCGGGAGTTTGACCATCTGGCTCGATACACAGATTCCTACCAGCTGGACGAAGCAGGGTACATCAGGAGGTTCTATAAGGGCCTGCGGGAGGATTTGAGGGAGGCCTTGTTGTTTGTATCCGACGGGCCTATCTCCCGGATTTTGGAGATGGCAAAAAGGATTGAGGCTGATTGGCACACCACCCGGGGCCGGAAGCGGCCAGCAGAGGATCAGGGACGGAGAGTTAGAAATGACCAGCGGCGAGGTGCTACACCAGAGGGGAGAAGGAGAGAGGACCAGCCTCGTCAGGAAGTGAGGCAGGAGCCGAGGGAGCCCGTGATATTGGCCCCTCAACCTCTTCGGATGCAGGAGATACCGAGACCCGGGGGAATGACGTATCCCCCACCAGAGTGCTTCCTTTGTCATCAGATTGGGCACATCCGGAGGAACTGCCCGATGAGGGGGGCACCACCTCCAGCACCACAGGGTGGCCCACCAGCTCAGCATTACGGAGGCTGAGGACGCGGCCGCGGTCGTGGATACCAGGAGGGAGATCGTAGATAGTGAAGAGCAGGTATATGCTTTGGACCTTTGATGACTAGTTTTAGTCATCGTTTTTGGAGTAATTTAGTAGCTTAATTACCTTAGTTTATTTATAATTTATGCTTGTCATTTCATGTTTTAATGTCTTTTTATAAAATCCTATTTTTATTTAGTTATTTTATGTTATGATATAAAAAATCAATATAATCTTATTATATGTATTATGCTACTATATGTATTAGATTATAATATAAATTAATGTTATGTTCTATGTTTAATTTTATATTATTATATATGTTTAACTTGTGTTTTATTTTGAATATTAATATTATGTATTATGTTATGTTATGTTATGTTTTGTTATATTATGTATTATGTTTTATTTATATTATGTATTTTGTTTTGTGTTATGTAATCATTAACTAATGTTTATTTTGTTTTAATGTAGGTGCAGCCCATGCATGATGAAGCCCACTTTAAGAGCAGCCCTCCTCCATTGCAAGCAGCCCGGCCTCCTCCAAAGCACCCTACCCGAGCCTACATGCAATTGGTGCAGCCCCCTTCCACTTGGAGCAGCCAACACAAGCAAACCAAGCCCAAACAAGCCATCAAGCCTCCTACCCGAGCCCACCATGGAGCAGCCCTTCACAAAGCCCAAACCCGAGCCCACTCACTCATGCATTTTTACATGTGGCCGGCCACATTCATCTCTCTCTCTCTCCCTTTATTATTTTTTCTCCTCATTATTTCCACATACATGCATGCACCTTGCCACCTTCTTCTTCTCTCTCTCCATCATTTAATATATTGTATGCATGCATTCTCTCCCCTTTATTATTTCCTTCTACACACTTCCATTCATCCCCTCTTCTCTATTTTATATTTTTATTTTTCATTCCCATAATTATCATATAATGCATGTAGCCATTCTCTCTCCTTCCATTTAATATCATACATTGCATCCAAGCCTCCTCTCTCCACCATCATTAAAACTCATGCATGAATCATTCCCCCTCCATGTGGCCGGCCACCCTTGGTCTCCCCTATTCTAGATGCTTCCTTCCTCTCCTATAAAAGGACCCCTTCCCCTCTTGTTTGAAGTAGGTAGTTTTTGGGTTAAGTAGTTTTAGTTTAAAGTAGTGTTGGTAGAGTTCAAGAGTGTTTCTTCCCTTCTTGTTAGTTTATTTTATTATTGTAATTTTTCTTCATAATATAGTCTTGTCTTTTTAATATTGTGTACTCTTTTTCTTCATCAAGCAATGCAATTAATTTCTCTTTCTTCTATCTTGTTTTCTTTCTTCATTATACTTAGCTAGTTCTATTTGTGCCCGATCGCGAGGATCTTTGCAAATGAAATAGCATATCTTTATTTTTATGTTTTCCTTTGTAGTTTTCTATTTTTGATCCTTCCTTGATTTATTTTGTGTCGACTCCGTATTCCGGTATACGGTAGTAGGCATCCGATCTCATATTTGAGTAGCCGAGAGGCTCGTGAATATGAAAGATCACTCAAGGAAGGAAGGAGTTGCACGCACCCCTAGAGATAAGATGACGTAAATCCTCCGGATTGGAGTCAAATCCAATAGTGCGGGTCACTTTGATAATGCGACTTTAGGCCATTTTGACTTGTAAAGAGATTTCGGTCAAAACGTCTATAAGTTAGGGGATTTAATGCTCTAGCGAGATTACTTCCTAATATCGGATCCGTCACGGTCTTAATAGATTTACAATTGTTAAACTAAATTATTTCTTTATTTTATTTCAAAGTGAATCGATCGTGCACTCTTTTCTCGTAATAGTTTATTTCTCTTTAAGTTTAGTTTATTTTAATTTTCAAACATCATTAATCGTTCGGTAGGATAATAGAGTCGTTGTGAGTAATAGTACTTGCCTGCCCCAAGTTTTTATACGACCTTGATATTTTTCATATCCTATACTATATTTCGATAGGTACACTTGCCTTAATCGAGTATAGATTGGAGAATACGATTTTCTCTATCA
Source organism: Platanthera zijinensis (assembly GCA_039513925.1). Lineage (NCBI taxonomy): Eukaryota > Viridiplantae > Streptophyta > Magnoliopsida > Asparagales > Orchidaceae > Platanthera > Platanthera zijinensis. The sequence goes on along the minus strand of CM077078.1, from coordinate 1,688,359 downwards.
ACCTTGCGCAGCCTCGGAATCCGGAGCAGGTCATAGCAGGTACGCCGCAATGCTTCTTTATTTTCATAGCATTTCCCTTTCAGTTGTTAAAACTTTGAACCGCACTAGATAGATTAGCAAGGAAGGAAAAACTCATTATAGAACCTAAGACATCTAATCACCCCAGGTATAGTCTTCATCAGTGGCAAGCCTGCACGCACGCTGTTTGATACTGGAGCTACTCACTCCTTTGTGTCGGATACATTCGTAGAAGGACTGGAAGGCATGGAGCGATTCACAGGCTCGAGGATGAGGGTGTGACTACCGGATGGATCTGAGCTCCTTACCACGGATCACTGCAATATGGAAGCAGAAATTGGTGGAAAGGCATTCGAGGCTCCAGCGATGATTTTGAGGTTAACAGACTATGACTTGATCCTGGGTATGGTATGGCTGCACTGGAACCATGCCCAGATTGATTGCCAGGCGAAGAGGATCACTGTGAGACACAAGGACTCTTTCATTGTCATCGAAGGTATAAGACCTGTCTCTCGTATACTCTTATCTTCGGTACAGGCCGTTAAGGACCATCTGCAGGGAGAGGAGGTCTATCAGATTTTATTTGAGATGGAGGAAGTCAAGGAGTCGGTGACAGACATCCCGGTGGTGCGAGATTTCGCTGACATCTTTCCAGAGAAATTGTCAGGACTACCTCCGCACCGATAGAAAGACTTTCAGATACAGCTTGTGCCGGGGGCCAAGCCGGCATCTAGGGCCCCTTATCGGATGGCCCCGAAGGAGTTGGCAGAGTTTCGAACTCAGTTGCAGGAATTGGTTGAGGCAGGATTTGTTAGACCGAGTTCCTCGCCATGGGGAGCCCCGGTCCTATTCGTGAAGAAGAAGGATGGGACACTTTGCCTGCGCATCGATTATCGAGCACTAAACATGCTGACCATCCGGAATACCAATCCGCTCCCACGGATAGACGAATTGTTCGACCAACTGGAGGGAGCTCATTATTTCTCGAAGCTGGACTTGAGGTCAGGATACTACCAGCTGTGGATCCAGGAGGAGGATATCCCGAAGATGGCCTTCAGTAGCATATATGGCCTGTATGAGTTCACCGTGATGCCCTTCGGGCTCACGAATGCTCCGTCGGCGTTCATGAGCCTCATGAACTGGGTTTTCTAGGCCTACTTGGATATGTTCGTCATAGTATTCATAGACGACATCCTGATCTTCTCTAGGATGGAGGAGGAGCACACTCGGCATCTGGCACTGACTTTGGAGAGGTTGCGAGAGCATCGCCTTTATGCAAAATTCAGCAAGTGTCAGTTTTGGTTGAAGGAGGTGGCTTTCTAAGGCCACATTATCAGCGGAGCCGGGTTGGCAGTGGACCCGGTAAAGATTCAGGCAGTTCGAGATTGGCCACAGTTAAAGACAGCCACCGATGTACGAAGTTTCTTGGGACTTGCCGGATATTACCGGAAGTTCGTGGAGGGGTTCTCTCAAATTGCCCTCCCCCTCACCTCTTTGACAAAGAAGGAGGCACCTTTTGTTTGGACCCCGCAGTGCCAAGCTGCTTTCCAGGAGCTGAAGGAGCGACTCATCTCAGCCCCTATTCTGGCCCTTCCATCTAGAAAGGAAGGATTCTAGGTGTATACCGACGCATCATACCAGGGGATGGGAGCAATGCTGATGCAGAACGGACACGTCATAGCATATGCCTCCCGCCAGCTAAAGACCCATGAGAAGAACTACCCGGTGCACGACCTTGAGATGGGAGCAGTCGTTTTTTGCTCTGAAGATCTGACGCCATTATCTTTATGGAGTCCACTACGACATCTACTCCGACCACAAGAACTTGAAATACGTTGACACGCAAAAGGAGCTGAATATCAGGCAGAGGCACTTGGTGGAGTTCTTAGCAGACTATCAGTATGAGATGCACTACCATCCAGGGAAGGCAAACGTGGTGGCGATGCGTTGAGTCAGAGAGCTGTCACTTCCGAAGACGGGCCCCAGGTTATGTCCATGGAGCTAGTCCGGTCATTCAGAGATATAGATATCCCTAGTGTCCGAGGATGATCCAGAGTTGTATAGGGAGTATCTGGCATCGATGGTGGCCATAGATGATATTCAGGATCGCATTCGGGACGGACAGAGGACAGATGCATGGGCAGAGCCGATATTCCGAGCCTTGGAGGAGGGTTCGATAGGAGATTACTCCCTGAGAGATGGATTACTACATTTCAGAGACAGAGTATATATACCCGCAGGAGGCCAGATCCGAGAGGATATTATGACGGAGGCGCATTGCAGCCGGTACTCTGTGCACCCGGGGATCACAAAGATGACCGCTGATCTGAAGAAGACGATGTTTTGGCCGGGCTTGAAGAAGGACATTACGTACTTCGTGACCCATTGTGAGGTGTGTCAGCTGGTGAAGGCGGAGTGCAAGAACCCCGCAGGACTGTTGCAGCCACTCCTGGTACCGGAGTGGAAGTTTGATGATATAGCTATGGAATTTATACATGGGCTTCCCCGGTCTCGGACGGGGAATGACTCGATCTGGGTGATTGTTGATCGGTTGACGAAGGTGGCCCGCTTTATACCAATCAGGAAGGATGATTCGGTGGGAGCGCTGGTACGGAAGTTCGTGGAGCAGTATATCCGATATCATGGCATGCCCCGGACGATAGTGTCGGACCGCGATGGACGGTTTACATCCAGGGAGTGGCGGTTAGTGCAGGCAAACCTGGGCACCCGATTGACTTTTAACACAACCTTCCACCCTCAGACGGACGGGTAGACAGAGCGCACCAACAGGACGTTGGAGGATCTACTACGACTGTGTATACTGGACCGAGGGGAGCCATGGGAGAAGATGTTTTCATTGGTCGAGTTCTCCTATAACAATAGCTACCAGTCCAGCATCAGGATGGAGCCTTATGAAGCCTTGTATGGAAGAAAATGTAGGACCCCGCTTTCTTGGGTTCAGGACGAGGATCCGAAGGTGTTGGGATCGGGTTTTGTTCAAGACACCGAGGCACAGGTGAGACTGATCAGAGATAGAATGCTGGAGGCGCAGAGCAGACAGGCTAAGTACTATGACGCCCGACATCGTCAGGTGGAGTTTCAGGTAGGGGACCGAGTGTTCTTGAAGATCCGGCCCATGCACGGAGTCTCACGGGTGCGCAGTCGGAGGAAAAAGCTCAGCCCTAGGTATATGGGCCCTTACCGGATCCTGGAGCGGATCGGGCTCCTAGCCTACAGGCTAGAGTTGCCACCAGAGCTGGCAGCTCTACACGACGTCTTCCACATTTCTTCGCTGAGAAGGGCTCTACTACGCCCGGAGCAGCAGATTTTGACCACCGAAGGGCCGGTAGCTTCAGACCGATCTGTTCACTTGGAGCCGGTTCGGATCGACGACAAAGGAGTACGGATCTTGCGCCGCAAGAAGATCCCCTTAGTCAAGGTTCTGTGGAGAAACCACGGTCAGGAGGAGCACACCTGGGAACCATAGGACCTGATGAGGCAAAAATACCCGGAGTTGTTCAGTCAGGTATACCTCACCACCTCTTGGTATACTATAAATTACCTTTTTGTACTAAACCTGTAGGACTAGATAAGGAAAAATTGAGAACCTAGGCATGCGCAGGAAAGTAGGGGCTAATCTTTTGTTTATTGGGGAGATTGTCTTCGTTTATCAAACAAGTAGTCGCTTGAACCCAATAGAAAAACCGTATGGGATGCTACAAGTTTAATTTATTTCGGTAGAAATCCCCGTAGGCTCAACCTCAATTTCGGGGACGAAATTTTTGTTTTGTTTATTAGGATTTGTAACATCCCATTTCCGGCTAGACCCCTAGTAGTCGGTCTATCATGACAAAACCCTAGGAAGCTAAAAAGGGCCAAGTGATCGAAGGCCAAGGTGAGAATCACCTTGGTCTGCCTATAACACAACCTCATCACCAAACCTAGGATTTGTCCTTAGGGATTCACCATGACTCCATGACCCCTCCACAACATCACTAACCAATTAGAGGGTCCACTAGAGCCTTAAAGGTCCATTAGAGTCAACCCAAAGTGGCCAATATGACCTAGGACCACCATAGGCCTAAATTGGGCAAGGTGCCCTAACAAAGGCAGTTGGCCTCTATTGTGCCCAACAAACCTTGCCCAGGTCTTCCTAGACCTAAAGTGAAGTCAATGGGTCACCAAAGACCCATTGGGGTCAACTTTAGAGGCTGAGTTGACCCAAGTCAACCTTAGCCCTAAAAAGGTCAAAGTGCCCTTACTAAGGGTCAAGTGACCTCCAAGGTGCCAAGTCAACCATACCCAACCTTACCTAGACCATAGGGGTGTCCAATGGGTCACCAAGGACTCATTGGGGTCAACCCCAAATAGTCAATTTTACCAAGGTCAACTCAATCCTTGAAATAGGTCAAATTAGCCCAAATGGGCTAACCCAAGCTCAAACCCATTTCCCCCAGTTGGGTTAACCTCATTATTATTATTCATATGGATTATGTGCTGCCAATAGGCTAGGGAGATGAACAAGTTCGGCCTTGATGACTAGGAGAGCGAAAAATCCATTTTACCCTTTAATGGAGGAGAGAGAAAGTGGTTTAAACGGGCCATTCATGGCCAAGGGAGACCAAGGACCTCTCCAATTGATTTCAAGGGCTGAATATATTCTCCCTCATTAGTTTTGAGGAGTTTAATGATCATAAAAAGCCATAAAAGTGGCTAAATTATAATCCTCCAATAAGGAAGAGAGAGAAAGTGAGAAAAATAAGGTCATTCATGGTGGGGAAGGTGAATCACCCCTCCATTCATCACCAACTAATTAGTATTCATCTCCCCTATCAGTTTTTAGGAGTTTCCAAATGAATTGGGACCAAGGGGAGGTGAATTTCAAGGGGTTTTCCCCATGGCCGAAATTCACCTTTAATGGCCAATAATGGTTTGAAGGCATGACCCTTCCTCTCCCCCATTTCACTCTTTTAAAAGCTTCCCTAGGCCAAGAGAATTCGTTTCCACCATCCCACTGAAGAAAACGAGGGAGTTCGTTGTAGCATTTTAGAGCATCGGAAGACTCCACCGTCGGCCATGGCGCACCACCACCACACTCGCCGACAAGCTCGGTTAAAGGTCCTCCTCTACTCCTCTCTTCGTGGGCTAGATCCTTAGATATTTTAGGAGAGAAATCGGGCTTAACTGAGCCCGATTGGAGAAAAAATTTTCTGAAATTTCCATGGATTTTCATGGACTTTCAACCTTGTGGGATCGCCGGAAACCACCCCTCCGGCGGCCATGCCGCCGCCCGGCGATAGCCCCCACCTCAATGAAGGTGGTGGCGGTGGTGGCCGGCCAGGGAGGTGGCCGGGTGGCTGGGAAATGAGATTGGAAGAGCTCCAGGTCGGGCTGATCGTGGCCCTTGGCTGGAGGAAGAAGATGACCAAGAGCCCCATGATTTGCTTCAAGATCCGTGCTGGATCTGGTTTTTTAATTAAATCCTATTATTTCCTTTTCTGTCCAGTTTACTAGGCTGTTGTAATTTAAATATTAAAATAGCTAGGCCCCTCTACATGGAAAGTGATCAACATAAATTTTGTAGCCCTTGAAGTCTATTTTAATTTAAAATTTGTTTTAACCCATTTGGGTAAGTGGTTTGACCACAACACCTATTTTGGTGGGACCTATACCTAGGGCTATCCTGAAATTCAAATGGATGCCCACATTTCATCCCTTGTCCAAATGAGCAGAAATTTGGTCAGGAGGTCTAACTTAGCTATATTTAGGGCCTGTGTAAAAATGGGATTTTTTGGATAATATTTTTAAATAGTTTTTAGAAATATTTAATAAACCATCTATAAATTAATTAGGTGTCATAATCACCTCAAAATTCCCCCAAATTTGGGTGCGTAGTCTTAGAGGGCATGCTAAGGCTCTGGTAAATATTTCATCTCATTTGGAGATGTTTTGATTAGGCTTTTATCCAACCCTAGGTTGACCCTCATAGGGGTAATTAGGTCAAAACACCCCATTAGAGTTTTGAGTGGCCAAACCACCTCAACAGAGGCTGAAACTTTGGTCACTTACTCTTCATGGTATGACACACCATCCAATGTAATTTGGAGTGCTTGGGAGCACGGTATCCCTAGGACTCTAGGGTAGACCCTTTTAAGGGATTTTTAGGGTTTGTTGGTCATATATCAAATGACTTTGGAATGACCTGAAATTTGGTGGGGAATATCATTGAGAGTATATGGTCCTATGGATGAAGTTTCACTGAATTTGAAATCCTTTAACCCCCTCAAAACTCTAACCCTTGTTTAGGGCACAAACCTTATTTTTAATTATTATGCTATCAATTCAACTTCTAATCAAATGAAATTTGGGCAGAGTGATGTTCTAGTCTAAATGGCCACAATATAATTTTTTTGAAATTTTTGGGTTAATTTAAATAGTACTTTTTTCACAACCCTAGTTGTGCCCTAAATATTTACTTTGAGGATTCTAGAATTTCTGTTCACTTGAATGTTATGAAATCTTAGATTAGGGCATCTTATAGCATGTTATACCTCCTGTATATTTCTTGGGAGTTTTATTTTATTATTTTAGCTACTTCATTCATAAAACTATAAACTATGAATTTTGATCAAAAATAGATATGGAGTTTAGTATTATTATGAAAATTATGAAATCTGGTCAGTGGGTGTTTTATATCAATATGTAAGTCCTGGAATTTTCTCATAATTTTTCGGTAATTATTTACAGTACTTACTTCAATAACCAAAGAGCTTGGAATTAACAATGTAAAATTAAATTAGGAGTTACTGTTCACTGGAAAATTGTGAGAATAATCCTAGAGTGTTTTTAGGCCATGATGATTATACTGGATTTTTGCTATAATTTTTGGAACCATATTTCTGGCCTTTGATTCTTAAAATAGGTATTATGAACCTTATATGCTAAATTATGATTTTGGGGCCTAAACCATTTTAAAAATTCACATGTCTTGGATTTACTGTTGATTTGCTCTTTAAAATTTATCATGATTTTATGAAGTCTTATACTTACTTTAAAAGTGCACTTCATGACCAAATGGTAGCTCTTGGAACCCTTAAGAAAATTAATTAAAATATCAGAATATTCAGGAAAATTATTTTTTTTTGGATTTAGTCTATTTGTGGCATGATAAGCCTCCAATAAATAACTTAGGGCACTTGGATGATTATTTGGATTGTCCCCTATTCTGTTCGACAAATAGCCTAGGTTGGTCTACATGTAGCAAATTGCTAAATAGTAATAGGACATGATCCGGAATAGTTGTTGGAGTTGTCATTTTGGCTTGGTGGACTGGTGTGGATGATTTCACTATAGAGGGATAGGAAGAGTTGTGAGAAGTGGTTTGGCTAGATTCTAGGGGTATTTGGGTTCGACGAAAGATCATCTTCCCCGAGGAAAGGAAGAGTAAAAATCACACTAGGTTAGTATATCGTAACACGAGAAGGTAATGGGTAATGGATTCAACCAATAACAATAAGTGCCTTGCGAAAGGGAATGATGGGCTTCAGCTACCATCATAGTTCCTAGTTCCCTTTGAGAGCCCTTCACAGGGAATACCGGGGGCAGTCCTGGGTTAACGTAAACTGTAATAACAAACTGAAAAGAGTAACATAGTTATTAGGATCTCACATTTCACAAACACACATTGCACGGGGAGATTTTTGGGAGCTTCGGCTCGATTGGCTAAGAGACGGACGGAATGGTCCGGGGAGCTTCGGCTCGATTGGCTAAGAGACGGACGTTTTGGTCCGGGGAGCTTCGGCTCGGTTTTTGTTTGATCACTGTTAAACTTGCCTGTGCATAAAAGGAAAGAAAAATTAATGTGGTGGGTCTTCGGTATTGGAGGGTCGATGCACCGACGCCAATACGCTGACTCGCTAAGTGTGGTTAGCACTTCGCCAACAGAAGTCCGGTGCGCCAGCCGGCAAGAGTACGCAGGCGTCCGCTTAGTGCACCAAGCGTTGAGGCGTACGATAGGTCTGACCGGTAGTGCTTTACGTGTTTAGAGGTGGGCGAGGCCCAACCCACCGCTTCCGTCTGCCACTACGGAGGTATCCTGGGAGGTAACGACTCCGAAAGGGGGAACTAAAGGTCTGTGTGTACAGAGTCGGGTGTGTGAGTTGCACTTGCATATTTCATCATACCCACTTGCATGTCATAGTATAATCGATTCATTTAACCCTGACACCTAAAGTATAAGTGGTATGGGACGCTTATACATTAGGACCTGTAAAACAACCCCTTGGTCTATAAGCTTGTGTGGGCAAGTTTATAAATTAAGGTTAAATTCTATATTTATATATGCTGTTGTTTGATAACCGACACCCCAACGTATAAGTGGTATGGGACACTCTATACGATGGGAGCCTTGCAGAAGATCCCTTAGCTTAAGCGTTTCCGCACATAAGTTAAGGTTACTTTTCCTACTTTCTGTTATTGACATATTTATTATAGAATTGCTAGATTAGTTCCGCTGCCACCTGCTTCTTGATTAAATCTCCACCTTCATGTCCTTCCCTTTCTTCCTCTCCGCTCGGTACCTAGGAGCCATGGGGGAAGGGGTAGGGTATGATAGGGCTTAGTCTTTATAACTAACGGTTTTAGAACCGCATCATTTAGGGGATCGTGGAGCCCAGCATGGAGGAGCGGCCCTAGAGACCGGTGCGCTTGGAGATGGGGCAGTCTAGTTCCGGAGTTCATACAGCCGGGACCGTGAGTCTCGACCCTGAGTAGTTTCTGTTTTTGCTTCCGCATGAGAGATTTGTAGTGAGGATATGATGTACCGGGCATAAGCCCGCATTTATAGTACTCTGATTATTATTATTCTGTGGACACTCCCTTCGTGGAGATTTTATTCTATATATGTGATTTACTTTCAGTGGACTTACTCTTACTTCAATTATTGTGCTACCTTTCTGTGATCGAATTGGCCGGCAGAATCGGTGCCTTGTGGTGATGACCCTTCAGGACGTGAAGGTGTCACCGCAAAGCGGCGATTCTGGGCCTAAGACCTCGGGTTTTAAAAAGAAAAAAAGGGGGTATTACAAGCAGGACCAATGACGCATCTCACATAGCTAAATTATATTTAAGAGGGGTCGTTAGTCATCGTGGAGTGCCAAAGACAATTGTCTCGGATAGGGACGTGAAATTCACTAGCTATTTTTGGAAAACTTTATGGATTTTAATGGGAACCAAATTATTATTTTTCGCTGCCTATCATCCAAAACCGATGGGCAGACGGAAGTGGTCAATCTGAGTTTGGGGAATCTTCTAAGGTGTCTTGTGAGTGATTACAAGGGCACTTGGGATCTACTTCTTCCCCATGCATAATTGGCTTACAATAACTCTAAGAATAGGTCCACGGGTAAGTCCCCTAACGAGATTGTTCACGAGTATAAGGCTCCTATGCCACTTAACTTGGTTCCATTACCTCCAACATATAAAGCAAGTTAATTTGCACAATTCTTCGCCCAACACATTCATGACTTACATGTAAATATCCGGGCAACCTTGACCTCCCAATACGAATCCTATAAAACACATGCTAATCTACATAGGAGAGTGTCAAAATTTAAAGTCAGCGATTAAGTCATAGTCCGCTTAGTTCTCGAGCGATTGTGATGTAGGCCGCGGGTTTCAACACCGTAACGGCTAAGGGGTTCACACGCTCGCTTAATTATAATTATTATTGTGCTCACACGAAGAATAAACACAGCCACTACGCAAGTTGCCACAATTAATTTAATAGAATTCGGGGGGTTCGCTAGTCCCCTTAAGATAATATCAAGGCTATAGGCCAAGATCCTCTCAAGCGAAATGAACCCACACGGTTCGGTCGAGCGTACGTTGTACCAAAAGGGACACCACCGAAAATAAGGATTCGGATAACGGGTGGTTCTCTCCCAACGAAAATAAAATGAGGGCCGCCACGCCTCACGAATTCAAAAGGGAATCAATAACAATAACAATAATTTAATAGATATTATCCACGAAAATTCTACTAATCACAAATCACACGATATGCTAAATGCCCAAAGAAAAGATCTAAGAGAGAAACACACAAGAGTGGAGACGTTCGTTACCCAACCGGAATGGATGATTCCGATTTAACTCTCTTTGGATCACTCCGTTCCGGATCCACCGAAAGCGTGCCGGTTGGAGGGAAACTCCAAGTTCTTCGTTGCCTTCCGACGCCGTTGAAGTTTCACAAGATTCACCTCAAGCTTTGGCCGATTCTTCTCTTGGATTAGAAGATGGGGCTGATTTGGATCTCACCAAAGGAATCGATTTTTGGTAAGGATAGGGTTATGGATGGTGTTGGGATGAGGATGGGGAGGCGGTTAGGGGTAACCCTTGAGTAGAGAAAGGTGATAGAGGGAAGGGAGGAGGAGAGGAGGTGGCCGAAGCCTTGGAAGGGGAGGAGGGAGGCCGGCGGCCAAAGAGGGAAAGAGAAAGGTAGGGGGCGGCCAAGAGGAAGAGGGAAGAGGAGGAGGTAATTCCAAAATCTGAAATTGGGCTTTTAAATTTTCATTCAATCTAATCAAAATCCAATACAACATAGCCTTATATAGACTTTACAAAGACAAGGGTTATAAGCACCCCAAATGTGGCTAAACAAAGGCCAAAATGAAATGACAAATAATTAAAACTTTGGCTAAACATAGGCCAATTAAAAACATAATTATAAAATCTGAAATAATAATTTAAATGATGCGGCGATGGCGGTGGATGTCACGGCAAAGTTCCAACATTAAAATGACGCGGCGATGGCGGTGGATGTCGCGGCAAAGTTTCAAAATTCCGACTTGCGGCACGGTCATAAAGATCTTCAAGCTCCATATGGCGACGAACAACGGCACCAACAAGTAAATCATCATCTCAAGGCGGCGAGGGAACATCAAGTGTGAGCCGACACCAACATCAACCGGGTCACCATAGTCATCCGGAAGGGGATCTTCTGCAGCAACATGACGCGGATCTATGACATGTATCGGGTCACCATAATCATCTGGAAGGGGATCTTCTTCGGCAACATGACGTGGATCTTTGACATGTACCGGATCACCAACGTCGTCCGGTGGGGGATGCTCCAAATCAACATGTCGGGGGATGGCAGCGCCATCAATCCTCCCCCTCTCAAAAATACTCATCACTGATGAGTAGTCCCGGGTATAATCGTTGAGGAAGAGGAACCTGCAAAGCAAAAGGTGGTCTTGGGGGGACCTCACAGACGCATTAGACAAATAAGAACAAAGTATTTCCACAACGTCAACCAACATACCTCCGATGGAAACCGGAGAAGAGAACGATCCAAACAAACTATCACCACCCAACCCAATAGAAAGCATAGTGGAATATATAAACGGAGAGATAGACTTTTCAAGGGGCATAGAAACATGACGCGTAAAGTATGAAAAGTAGAAAATAGGAGCGATGCCCCAATCAATGGAAAATTCTACAAGAAATGTCATGCTACTAAATTTCCATAAGATTCGCAAATAATGGACTGGCCGGTTCATAAATATTTCTGAGGTGCCCGGAGGCATCCGTTCAGGGACAAGACAAACCAAAACCAAATCAATTATATAACGGTAGGATACTCTCCGATTCCAACAAACAATCTTAAAACTGTGTGGGGAGAACCCATGTGCAACGTGACTTGCTTTAACAGTGTGCAGTAACGGGACCAAGTCAGGTGGCACGGGTGCTAATAAAGCAGTGGTGAAATCAACGCCATACAACGTCGTAGTTTTAGATTTAAACTTAAATTTAAATTTTAAAACATCATGAATAAAAGCTAACGGAAAACACTCATCACTATATATAGGACGGGGCGCTCCCGGAATTGACATTACGTGCGGGCAACACAACTTAACATTCGCAACTACGTTCACTAGCGTGTGCGTGCACGGGTCATCAAAAGGCAGGGGATAAATGCGTGCGACCGAGCTTGGCAAATAAGTTTGTCAAGGGGACATCACGTCATAAGGCACCATCGCCAAGGTACTACTAGTAATCCAATTCGAAACCTCAAAACACGGATTTGACTTCCAATAAAGATCATCCGGTCGCAACCCAATAAAGTCGTAAGAAAGTTCAAACAGTGGATTCGCTCTTATGGAAAAATCATCCGACATGTCTTCTAAATCATGTGGGTAATCATGTATTTCAGATTCAGTGATCGGATCATAGATCGGCAACGCTACAACGAGATCAGGCGTTACAAACGATAGAGAGTTAAAATCACATTCAAGTTTAGGTAAAGGAGTTAGCATTAGGGGATGCTCATCCGGTTCCACTTCAATATCGTATTCCAAAACTTTAACTCCTTTACTAGAACAATCTTCAAACACATCAGTCCTAACATCAGTTACAGTGAAAATCTCAGAAATGGGCACTTCGATACGTCTCGGACTAGAAATAGCAAGCTCATGTCCTAACAGATCGTCAAATGAATCATGACTAGGTAAGCTATCAGCAGACTGTAACTCTTCTGACTCAGCTAGAATAGCAATCGACTTAGGATCATCAAAAGGCTCCACAACAGTCAAAGGGGATGGCTCCAAAATGTCGTCGAAAGGGAGTGGAGAGGGTTCCTCAAATGAGAAATCCTCATCCAAGTCACTCGGGTAACCAATCTCCTCATCGTCACTCATGTTGTCAACATTAACAGCATCGGCCTCAGTGACGGGCGTACTCGTAATCACAAGGTCAGATACCATTTTCACGCTGATAGGAACACTCTCATAAACAGGAAAGGGTCTAGTGCCCAGGCGGGGAGAAATAAAATCATGAGACATCCTCATACGGGAGTACGAAGGAACATGTTGGTTCGATGTAGGCAAAATCTTGGGCGGCGACTCACTCAGATAATCAGTAGACGGAGAACGGCAGTATGGAGGGTAATACTCATCCGTTAATAAATTCTTCATAATCTGCCAACCTATACGTGGGTCGACGGAGGGCATTCCTAAACGTCTTTCCTCATTGAGCCAAAAAGTATGGGCTCGACCAAATAATTGTAGTCTCACAACGGGAATCCTGTGGGGATCCACAATATGATATTGCTCAAAATAATGCTCCATGTCATTCACCCAACATAGAAACACTCGCGGCCCACCTAGCCCATCATATGTCGGAGCAGGAATCCTAACACGCCTAGAGGTGCGCGGTGTAACTTGATTAGCCTTTAGTTGGCCAATCAACCCCTTAATCTCTTCCACTACCGGGCAATGAACTGGCTTTCTAACTTTCATGACGGAACCTAAAGATTTCATTCGGGAAACGTGAACATCGTAGGCCATTTTTTGTTTTAATGTTCAGCGGGAAAATGGGGATAGACTACTCGGATTAAGTGCACAAATACAAAGAAATATAGTCTGGTTCTATTTAATTTTCAAAGATCGATTTGTTCCCGCTAATATTTCAAAATACTATATATATATTTTTTGATAGTCTTGCTGGCAAAAATATGAAGATTATTAATAAATTTTTATTTTTGAATTTTGCTGAAAAAATAAAAAATATAGGCCGCTATTGGCAGACCAACTATTAAATTTTAAAATAACTTAATAAAAATAATGACTTAATGAAAAATAAATTTTTTTTGGATTTCTTATTAAAAATAAGATAGAGAATTTCCAGAATTTTATTTTTTTAGATTTTGAGAAAAATTTGAAATTTCGAAATTTGAAATTTGAAATTTTGAAATTTGAAATTCGAAATTTGAAATCTTAAATTTAAAATTTGAAATTTGAAATTCGAATTTTGAATTTTAAATTTTGAAATTTTGAATTTTGAAATTTTGAATTTTGAATTTCGAATTTTGAATTTTGAAATTTGAAATTTGAATTTCGAAATTTGAATTTTAAATTTTGAAATTTGAAATTTGAAATTTTGAAATTTATATTTTCTTTAGCCTACCTAAAAATAGAAGGATGGTGCCGATTAGGAAATCGACAATAACCTGCCTCTGATACCAAATTGATGTAGGCCGCGGGTTTCAACACCGTAACGGCTAAGGGGTTCACACGCTCGCTTAATTATAATTATTATTGTGCTCACACGAAGAATAAACACAGCCACTACGCAAGTTGCCACAATTAATTTAATAGAATTCGGGGGGTTCGCTAGGCCCCTTAAGATAATATCAAGGCTATAGGCCAAGATCCTCTCAAGCGAAATGAACCCACACGGTTCGGTCGAGCGTACGTTGTACCAAAAGAGACACCACCGAAAATAAGGATTCGGATAACGGGTGGTTCTCTCCCAACGAAAATAAAATGAGGGCCGCCACGCCTCACGAATTCAAAAGGGAATCAATAACAATAACAATAATTTAATAAATATTATCCACGAAAATTCTACTAATCACAAATCACACGATATGCTAAATGCCCAAAGAAAAGATCTAAGAGAGAAACACACAAGAGTGGAGACGTTCGTTACCCAACCGGAATGGATGATTCCGATTTAACTCTCTTTGGATCACTCCGTTCCGGATCCACCGAAAGCGTGCCGGTTGGAGGGAAACTCCAAGTTCTTCGTTGCCTTCCGACGCCGTTGAAGTTTCACAAGATTCACCTCAAGCTTTGGCCGATTCTTCTCTTGGATTAGAAGATGGGGCTGATTTGGATCTCACCAAAGGAATCGATTTTTGGTAAGGATAGGGTTATGGATGGTGTTGGGATGAGGATGGGGAGGCGGTTAGGGGTAACCCTTGAGTAGAGAAAGGTGATAGAGGGAAGGGAGGAGGAGAGGAGGTGGCCGAAGCCTTGGAAGGGGAGGAGGGAGGCCGGCGGCCAAAGAGGGAAAGAGAAAGGTAGGGGGCGGCCAAGAGGAAGAGGGAAGAGGAGGAGGTAATTCCAAAATCTGAAATTGGGCTTTTAAATTTTCATTCAATCTACTCAAAATCCAATACAACATAGCCTTATATAGACTTTACAAAGACAAGGGTTATAAGCACCCCAAATGTGGCTAAACAAAGGCCAAAATGAAATGACAAATAATTAAAACTTTGGCTAAACATAGGCCAATTAAAAACATAATTATAAAATCTGAAATAATAATTTAAATGATGCGGCGATGGCGGTGGATGTCACGGCAAAGTTCCAACATTAAAATGACGCGCTGATGGCGGTGGATGTCGCGGCAAAGTTTCAAAATTCCGACTTGCGGCACGGTCATAAAGATCTTCAAGCTCCATATGGCGACGAACAACGGCACCAACAAGTAAATCATCATCTCAAGGCGGCGAGGGAACATCAAGTGTGAGATGACACCAACATCAACCGGGTCACCATAGTCATCCGGAAGGGGATCTTCTGCAGCAACATGACGCGGATCTATGACATGTATCGGGTCACCATAATCATCTGGAAGGGGATCTTCTTCGGCAACATGACGTGGATCTTTGACATGTACCGGATCACCAACGTCGTCCGGTGGGGGATGCTCCAAATCAACATGTCGGGGGATGTCGGCGCCATCAGACTGCCAACTGGCACCGTTAGAAAGTTAGCTCCAAAGCGCGTCGACCCCTTCAGGATTATAAAGAAACTCGGTGATAATGCTTTTATCTTAGATTTTCCGGCTGATTGGGGTGTTTCACCCATTTTTAATGTCTCGGATTTGACGATGTTTGTTTCGCCTCCATAAGAGTTGACTTCTTTGTCGTCTTCTCCTTCCACTAAAAATTCTTTGGGTTTGGAGAGTGGTAGTATGGATGATCTCTCTTCCCTGGTCTCCACAGGTTTAGAATTAGATGGTATGTTGCCTTCTTTTATTCCCACTGCTGATATGTTTCCAAGGTTTCCCAAAACCTTTCTTATACTAGACAGGATACTTGATGCTGAGCTACTCACTACTACCGATTGTGCTACCCGCCGCTTTCTCATCCGTTGGCTTGAACGCCCTCCTTCCGATGACTCATGGGTACTCGAGATAGAGCTTCAACAATTGAATGTCGCTCTTCTACGCCGATATCTCTTGGACCACGCATCAGAGATATGTGACTTTTAGCGGGGGAGGATTGATACCGTGGCCTCTCAGCCACCACTTGAAGATGATCCGGATGCCGAAATGCTATAACGTAAAGATTTCAGGCGACATGACGACTCCTTGGCCGCTAACGGAAGGCAACGTTATAATCTCCGTTCGTTGCGCGCGAAGCCTATTTAAAGACTTATTTGAAGAACATTTCAATTACTTTAAATGCTTTATTTATTTAGAACTTGTAATTTTTCAATTTCATGCATTTTCATTTGGTGTGCTATTAGCCATCCAGATTGATGCGGTTTCATCTCAATCTTGGATGGTTGGATCTATTTTATTACTCCTATATATAGGAGGCTTGTTAAGTGAATTAGGAGATTAAGAAAGAAAACATAAAATCAGTTTCTCTAAGAGAGAATTCGTCCTGGGCTTGTGACTAGCCGCCCCCCCTTGTCTCCCTCTTCCCCCATTTCGGCCGCCCCTCTCGTGGAGCCTTCGACGTGGTTTCTTGGTGCGACTCCAAGGAAGAAGGACGACAACCCACATGGTGCGACGCCGGTAGATCCTTTCGGTGCGATGCCGGTGGAAATCGTGGAGAGAGTGATTCTCCCACAAGTTATCAAGTGTGCCTTCCACCAATGGGTGTGGTAATCTCTTCTCCTTCTCTTGTGCTTCTTCTTTTTAGATTTGTGGAGGTTGAACAATCGTGTTCTCCGTGATCTTAAATTTCAATCGTTTTTCAAATCTCTGAATAAAATTGTTATTGTTCGTGTTTCCTTTTTTCCGGACCGGGTAGGTCCATTTTACTTGAGCGGATCTTGGCCTATAGCCTTGGTCTTGCCGTCAAAAGGGATTGGCAACCTTTGCGTTATCTTTGGGAATGAGTCGACTCATTTTTCATCGTTGTTTTAGAGTTGATCATTCTCCGATTGTGTTTATGCTTTGTGCGTAAAACGATTACGTATTGAGGGCGGTAGATGCTTGTGTAGGTGCGGCGGATCAAGTGTGTGTTGAATGGCAATCTAGAGCCTTCTCTCGTGTAGATCTCTGTTCGCAACATACGGTGCATCATCTTTTTGGTGTTCATCTGAAGTTCTTAGGAGAGCAGCTTTCCAAAGAGGTTCTGGGGGTCAATCTCTGGCAACTTCCCAAACTCCATAATGGCCACAACTTTTGTATCTCTTCCCTTTGTCAAGGATCTGAGGAATTTGTCGTTTAGCTCACCAATAGTGAAGGTGCAACCGTAGTTCCTGAGCCCGTTGAAAATCTTGAAGAACTTCTCAAAACTATCAGCAATAGTGTCATTGGCACCTGCTTGAAAGCTTTGTATTCTTGATTTAGCAAAGATTTGCGATCATCTCGAACTTCTTCAGTTCCTTCCATAAGCACAACTAGACAATCATACATCTCCATGGCTGATTTACAGTGGAATAAATTTTGGAGCATTGAATCGGCCATTGCACTGGCTATATTATTCTTCACCTTCTTATCCAGCGAGACCAAGGCAATTTCATTCTTAGACAGATCCATCATCTTTTTTGGAATCATGACAGTCGGATTGAGAGACGACGGTTGTCAAGAATATGAGGCCCTTCTTCAACAATTTGAAATATTTTGGGATCAGCCGCTTCCAAGAAAAACCTGACTCTTTTTTTGCACATGGGAAAGTTCTCTTTAGTGCACACAGGTAACTTCAAAGAAGACATATACTTGCCTCTAGACATAGCTACCAAGTTGGATCTCTAGACAACTAGATGAGATATCTTGTTCAAGGTGTTAACTTTACATCGAACAACCTCCCTCTGATACCAATTGAAAGTATCTAGTTTATACCTAAATCACCTTGAGGGGGTTAATAGGTGATGTCTGTGTCTTTTTGCGGAATAAAAATAACTTAAAATTAGAATATATAGAATACAGAGATCTATAGTGGTTCCCCGAGTTGGGTATGTCCACTGTCCCGCCTCACCAATCTACCACGAAGGGCTAGATTCGATTACGTCACCTTTCTTAGATTTCAACAAATCTTACACCTCTGAGACTCAACTCCTACCACTCGGAGAATAACCTCTGCTATCACTCGATCCAAAACTAGATCTACAACTTGATCCAAATATGGATCTATAACTTAGAGATAAAAACCTCCTACAAAAGTGAAAGGAAATAATACCAACAAGATTACAAATAATCTATGTAGACCTATAGTCTTCACTCTTTTGTTCTTCAAAACGATTGAACTTAAAACTCTAGAAGAATAAGGAAAATCCGAAATCCTTGAAGACGTTGATCTGAAATCACAAATCAATTAGATTTGATAGAATAGGGATCTTCAGAGAGCAATAATCCAGTTGATTAGGTCGAGGATGATCGAATCATACAGCACGCTACCGTCGGCAGATTGGAAATCACTAAAAGTATAGGAGCCTATAGAAACATTCGATCGGGATCTTTCTTAGAATGTTTTGAGCACAATTAGCATATTAGGTTTGAAATAAATACACCCTATGTATTTATAGAGATCCTCCTTCTATAACGGCTAGAAAAATCATTCCATTCTGAGAATTGCAAAAATCACTATGCATGGGTTCCGTTCAACCCGGGCCGAGAGTTTGAAAAATAAGCTCAAGAAAATACCCTAAGTCATTTTCATCGAGTATCATCGAGTATGGTTGAGTATACTCGCCGAGCTGCAATAAATCTCGACGAAAAGTACTTGGAGAAATTTAACTTGTTCCAACTTGCCACTCGACCCCAGGCAGAAAACATACTCGACTACTTCGACGAGTATTGGCTAGTATACTCGACGAATTTGATGAGTGTCGTCAAGTATACTCGATGCATTCGACGCTTTACCAAGTGATAATCAACGAATCTGACTTAGAAAAATCTAGAGAAGTAAATTCGAAATGACTCGAAAAATCCGGCTTGTATTGACATGTATATTCGACGAATTTGGCAAGTATCGTTAGATACATTCGACGAATTCGACGTGTATACATGGGGATACTCGACGAATTTTAATTGACTGATTTTACAACATCCAGAGATTTTACCCCAAGTACATATGATGACTTCGCCGAGTTCCAGTAAGTATATACGACGAATTCGGCGAGTATCGATGACTAAACTCGACGAATTCGACGAATATCCTTTACGATACTTGGCAAATTTTACTTTGGTAAAATTTTTGTTCTTATGATTCGAGCCGCATGACCTTCCTTGATCCTTCTATTATACTTTGAATGGAAGTATACCCCAACAGAGAGATTACACGTGAGTCAACATGTTGGCATACACAATGAATGATTACATTGTATAGTCGTGTGTTTACTGACCCACAGAAATCTGACATTGGTGTGTACTTAGTAATGTAGTCCTGCAAGTACATAACTAAACATTTAGCATCAAATACAACTCAATTTACCTTAGCTTAGTGGGGCCCTTCTTCAAATCAGGGTTATTGTGGATACAATACCCAAACAACGTAATATTTTAAACTTACCTTCTTCTGACTTCTCGTTTACAGAGGTTAGCAAGTGTTTGCGAGTTCACCTTATGTACTCGCGTTATATATTTATTTACCTACTTTGGACTTCTCTTTTGTAGAGATTAGCAGGCGTTTGAAAGTTCTCTTCAGATACTCCCGTTATATTTTAAATTTAACTTGTTTTGACTTCTCTTTTGCAGATATTTGCAGGTGTTCGCGAATTTACTCAAGTACTCGCATTATATGTTTATTTACCTATTTTGACTTCTCTTTCAGAGCGATTAGCAGGTGTTTGCGAGTTCACCTCAAGTACTCGTGTTATATGTTTATTTACATGCTTTTGACTTCTCTTTCGTAGAGATTAGTAGGTGTTCGCAAGTTATATTCGATTACTCGCATTATATGTTAATTTAGCTGCTTTTGACTTCTCTTTTGTACAGATTAGCAGGTGTTCGGGAGTTATCCTTAGGTACTCGCGTTATATTTCAAATTTACCTGCTTTTGACTTCTCTTTTACGAAGATAAGCAGGTGTTCGCAAGTTCTATTTAGGCACTCGCATTATATTTTAAATTTGCCATTTTTTTGTTTCTCTTTTATAGAGATTAGAAGGTATTCACAAGTTCACCTCAGGTACTCACGTTATTTGTTTATCTACCTGCTTTTGACTTCTCTTTTGGGGAGATTAGCAGATGTTAGCGAGTTCACCTCAGGTACTCACGTTATATGTTTGTTTACCTACTTTTGTCTTCTCTTTTGCAGAGATTAGCAGGAGTTTGCGAGTTCTCTTCTGATACACGCGTTATATGTTAATTTACTTACTTTTGAATTCTCTTTTGCAGAGATTAGCAGGTGTTTATGAGTTCTCTTTAGGTACTCATGATATTTTTTAAATTTACCTGCTTTTGACTTCTCTTTTATGGAGATTTGTAGATGTTCGCGAGTTTTGTTTATATACTCGCGTTATATTTTAAATTTACCTGCTTTTGACTTCTCTTTTACAAAGATTAGAAGGTGTTCGCAATTTTACCTTATGTACTTGCGTTATATGTTTATTTACCTTATTTTGACTTTTCTATTGCAGAGATTACTAGGTATAGAAAACCCTTTTTTTTCTTTTCTAAACACCGGGGTCTTAGGCCCAGAACCGCCACTTTGTGGTGACACCTTCACGCCCTGAAGGGTCATCACCACAAAGCGCCGATTCTGCCGGCCAATTCGATTACAGAAAGGTAGCACAATAAATGAAATCAAGTCCACATGAAAATCATATATATAGAAATAAAACTCCACGAAGGGAGTGTCCACAAAATAATACATCAAAGTACTAAAATATGGGCTTATGTCCGGTACATCATAACCCTCACTACAGGTCACTCATGCGGAAGCAAAACAAAACATCTACTCAAGGTCGAGACTCACAGTCCCGACTGTGTGAACTCCGGAGCTAGACTTCCCCATCTCCAAGAGAACCAGTCTCTGGGACTGCTCCCTTGTGCTGGGCTCCGCGATCCCCTAAAATGATGCGGTTAAAAACCGTTAGTCATAAAGACTAAGCCTTATCATCCCCTACCCCTTCCCCCATGGCTCCCAAGTACCGAGCGGAGAGGAAGAAAGGGAAGGACATGAAGGTGGAGATTAACTCAAACGAACAGGTGGCAGCAGAACTAAACTAGCAATTCTATAATAAATATGACAGAAACAGAAATTAGGAAAAATAACCTTAACTTATGTGTGGAAGCGCATAAGCCAATGGATCTTCTGCAAGGCTTCCATCGTATAAAGTGTCCCATACCACTTATACATTGGGGTATCGGTTATCAAACAACATCATATATATATTGAATTTAACCTTAATTTATAAACTTGCCCACACAAGCTTATAGACTAAGGGGTCGTTTTGCAAGTCCTAATGTATAAGCGTCCCATTCCACTTATACTTTAGGTGTCAGGATTAAACGAATCGATTATGCTATGACATGCAAGTGGGTATGATGGAACATGAAAGTGCAACTCACACACCCGACTCTGTGCACACAGACCTTTAGTTCCCCCTTTCGGAGCCGTTACCTCCCAGGATACCTCCGTAGTAGCAGACGGAAGCGGTCGGTTGGGCCTCGCCCACGTCTAAACCAGTAAAGCACTACCAGTCAGACCTATCGTACGCCTCAACGCTCGGTGCACTAAGCGGACTCCTACGTACTCTTGCCGGCTGGCGTACCGGACTTTTGTTGGCGAAGTGCTAACCACACTTTCCGAGTTAGCATATTGGCCTCGGTGCATCGACCCTCCAATACCGAAGACCCACCACCTTAATTTTCTTTCCTTTTATGCACATGCAAGTTTAACGTATCAGACCAATCGAGCCAAAGCTCCTTGGACCATTCCGTCTCTTAACCAACCGAGCCGAAGCTCCCCAGACCATTCTGTCCGTCTCTTAACCAACCGAGCCGAAGCTCCCAACCATCTTCCTATGCTAACGGTGATTGTGAAAAGTGCAACCCTAATTACTAAGTTACTCTTGTCAGTTTGTTAATACAGTTTACGTTAACCTAGGTGAAAGTCCACCTAATGCCAACTAGCTTCACCTATGGGGGGGGGGAATAGGTGTCTTGTAGCGTTCTTGCGGAATTAAAGTTTTACCTGCACAAATAAATCAAACAACACAGCACAGAAAAGACTAAAGCAATTTATAGTGGTTCCCCGATTTGGGTACGTCCACTTTCCCCCGTCGACCTATCTCCCAACCAGGGACGACTCGGTCACTTCACCAACAGGAATGAAATCCAATCCTTGCACTAATGGAAGGAACCCTTCCACACGTAGGAGTCACCACTCCCACACCACGGGTTGCACCCAACCCTTACAACTATGAACCAATCGTTCCTTTATAACGAACTTGAAAATAGAATGTAATAGAAATACAAACAACTTATGGAGACTAAAGTGACCTCTTCGTTCGACGACGTGTTCTTGAAGTCAACGAAGAGTCCACAACCCTAGATCTCTCTTGGAGAGAATATCCCCGAAACCGGCGGCGGCAAAGGGCGGCGACTTGGCTCTCGTGATTGGCGGCGGCAACGGAGTGCTGCAGCGATGCTATGGAGATTCAACCTTCATAGCAAAGGTAGCAAGGTCTTCCAACGGTCACACTAGGATCGATCATCTCGATTGATTCGGAAGGGGATGGTTTTCCCGATCTACGAATCAAGAGACAAAAGATCTCTGGTTAGACGCGTGAGACACTGTGCTAGGCTAAGCTTCTATCGCCCGAGATCTGGAAGAAATCGTGATCAGCAACGATGACTAACTACACGAGCGGCGACGACGGCGGTGGAGCAAGATGCGCGATCTAGGTCACGTCGGCGGCCTTTCTTTTTGAATCGTGTATTCGTGTGTTTTCCGCTCAACCATACGAAGGTATTTATACATTAGGTCATTCCACATGACCGTTGTGGGCCCCACCAATAAGAAGACCTAAGTCCGGTTCGGAATAATCCAGGTAACTTGGACCGGTCCAGAGAACAGCAGGAATTTGCCCAAGTCAAATTCGGCGAGAATCGTAGGTGATTCTCGCCGAATCGGTGAGAATCAACTACGATTCTCGCCGAATTCTACTTAACAGAATTCAATCTCCACTGATAATACAAGCCGGTGAGAATCGACGAGAATCACAATTGATTGTCACCGAATCGTCGAGAATCACAATTGATTCTCGCCGAATCGTCGAGAATGCAGAGTCATTCTCGACGAATCGGCGAGAATCACTTCGTGATTCTCGATGATTCTTCCTTAGAAGAATTCAAGGCGGTATCGAGACAACCGACAGCATTCGGCTAGAATCAGCTAGTGATTCTCGACGATTCGACGAGAATCACTAATGATTCTCGACGATTCGACGAGAATCACTAGTGATTCTCGTCGAATCGGCGAGAATCACTAGTGATTCTCGTCGAATCGGCGAGAATCACTTAGTGATTCTCGTCAATTTGAACTTAGACGATTTTCGTCTTTCTTCCCGTGAGCTAGTCTTTGGCCCATCCTTGCTCTTGTCTGCTCTTGATCTTACATAACCCTGTGCTTGAAAATAAGTACACTCCAATAGAGAGAGTACACATATGCCAACACATTGATCTGCTCAACGAGGGATTACGTTGCACAGACCCGTGTATATTGACCTACTGCACCCTGACATTGGTGTGTACTTAGCGATGAATAGCTGCAAGCACAACTTGAAGAAAAGTAATCAAATATATTGTCAATTCACCTTAGCTTGTTCAGGGGCTTCTTCAAATTAGGTATATTGTGGATACAATACCCAACAATCTCCCCCTATTTGAAGAAGCCTAAACCCTACAAGCTAAGGTGAATATAACGGCTTGGAAGAAAACACAACTTTGAAAAATGAGAGTGAGTTGAAATTCCATACCATTATCTTTAGATCATTTGGAGCATAAACCTTAGCACCTTAGCCGAGACGGTAATCTCCCTCTTTTCAGCTTCTCCAAATCTGGGTCTGTTGCAATTGACACCATGCTCCCCCTCAGTTCTTACACCTGTATTTACCCTTGAGTTCCTGGCAGAGGCTCGCCCTAGATGCACGAGCCTGGAGCTTCTGTAGTCTTCATTCCTCATTGTTTAGCATCTCCAATTCAGTTTTGAAAAGACTGAACTTGGCCTCGTCTAAGGGCTTTGTGAAAATATATGCAATCTGCTTGTCCGTGGGGACATAGCAGAGAGAGATGTCCTTGTTCTCCACGTGCTCCCGAATGAAGTGGAAGCGCACTTCAATATGCTTCGTCCTGCTGTGCGATACTGGATTGTTTGCTATGGCGATTGCACTGGAGGAGTCGCAGTACATTGGTACTTCCTTGAACTGAAGGTCATAATTAGCTAACTGGTTTCTGATCCAAAGGAGTTGTGCGCAACAGCTACCAGCTGAGATGTACTCAGACTCTGCTGTGGAAGTTGCTATACAATTCTGCTTCTTACTGTTCCATGAGATAAGCCTTCTTCTGAGGAATTGACACGTCCCGGAAGTGCTTTTCCTGTCATCCCTACTTCCTGCAAAATCAGCATCTGAAAAACCTATTAGCTCGACATCATTGTTTCTCGGGTACCACAAGCCAAGATTAGGGGTACCTTTAAGGTATCTAAGAATTCGCTTTGTAGTGACATAATGAGATTCCTTAGTGTTCACCTGATATCTGGCACAAACACATGTGGAGAACATGATATCCAGTCTACTTGCAGTAAGGTAGAGCAGGGATCCAATGATGTTTCTGTATTTGGTTTCATCAAAAGGTTTCCCTTTATCATTCTTATCCAGAGACATGGTGGATCCCATTGGAGTCCTCATAGAGGTTGCATTCTACATTCCGAATTTCTTGAGGAGTTCATTGGTGAACTTTGTCTGAGAAATGAAAATTCTTTCCTCAGACTGTTTCACTTAAAGTCCCAAGAAATACTTTAGCTCTCCCATACTGCTCATTTCAAACTTTCCTTGCATAAGTTTAGAAAACTTTTTGCAAAGATTGTTGTCCGTTGAGCCGAATATAATGTCATCGACATAGATTTGCACCAACAAGATCTTGCCTTTGACTTCCCTGAGAAATAATGTCTTGTCTATTTTTTCTCTAGAGAACTTGTTCTCAAGAAGAAAGCTAGACAAGGTCTCATACCAAGCTCGAGGAGCTTGTTTTAAGCCATATAGAGCTTTATTAAGAAAGTATACATGATTAGGATAATTAGGATTGACAAAACCTTGAGGTTGAGCGACGTATACTGTCACAACCCGCATTTTCTCCGAATTAAGAATTATCAGAGTAAGAGAAAACACGCGTCATGATGCCACGTCAAGCAGGGGATAACTGCTGACGCTCAGGCAAATCCAACTACCATCTTTATGCCAGAAAATCATGTGCTTAATGAATAGAAAATCAGTTATGTTTAGAGTCCGTATCCCTCGGCTCAGTGGATCATCTAGTCCACAAAAGAAAACTATATTTAAACGCTGCGGAAAATACTTTAATTAGGTTTTACACCCTAAAGAGCGCATAAGGGTCCCAAGAGAACCACTCATGCTATGCAAGACACTACACTTAGTTTATATAATATATATAAGAAAACGGTTTTCGTACGTGATTTGGAAAATAGTGATTAAGTTTATAAAAACATGCTGATCATGAGATTCATTTATAATAGTATTTATAGTTTAAAAATAACTAGCAACCTAGCATAAAACCTTCTCAAAGCAAGTAGACTATCTCCAGAAAATAAATGGTAGCAGCAATAGTATATATCTAGTACAAGGTAAAAACTACTAGTGGGTGCCAACAACCTGACACGAACCCACCAGCACACATATATGTCTGTAAGAAAGTACTGAAAACAACCTCACAAACAAGGTAAACAAAACTCCAAAGTCCGGGAGTCCACCAACAACAACACCTCCAACTAGCCACCAGACTGGCTACAGCTCGGAACCTGGGGTATTCCAAAAGAAAACAGAATACCTCAGCAAGCAAAAATCAAGGTAAAACTGCATGAAAGAGTCAACCAAAAGGATAAAGTAACTGAAAACATGCAGTAGAAAGAGTCACAACTGTCCAAAATAGGACAACAAGAAATGCACAACGTGCAAAGAAACAGCAACAACCCAGCCCAGGAACAACATCCTGCAGGGCCTACTAGACTACCAAGAGTCAGAATGCTGCAAACTACCAAAGAAGAAACTTCTAACACCCTAAACTGCGGGAAGTGATAGTAGCAAATCAACAACGAGGAACCAGATCGAAGGCAAACGCAGTCCCCCAATCCACCATGTCCAAGTCAAAAGCTCGAGGGTCAACACGTGAAAACACAAGGGACCTTCCACCCGACATGCCCAGCCCGTACCTGGAGCAAGAAATCCATGGGTGGCCTTGGCTATATCACACAACTCCACCCCCATAAAGAGCTACAACCACCACTACTATCCACGACCCACGATTCGGCCTTTTGGAAAAATAAAGAAAACGGCCGACAAGAAAAACCCAGAAATACAACTGGAAAAATCCACTCGGAAATGAAATACAAGGTAAAGGAAGAGTGTTGAAATAAGCCAACACGACTAGGCGTTGAGTGAAACCCACTCAGTGCCTACCTAAACCTTGGCGTTGAGTGAGCTAGCCTCACTCGCCGCCAAAATTATACCACTACCCACAAGCCCACTAAAGAAAACGGAGCTCGACGACAGTCGAACGACCAAGGCAGAAGATCCAGAACTCAAGTAATTGCCTGCCACTTGAGTATCTAAACTCCCGCACTCGAAACCATCTAAATTCGCCTATCAAAAGAAATTATACAAGCGCACGATCAGTGACGCACGATCAGTGGTCGTGCGCACTCATCGGCTGATGATCGTGCGAAACGAACCTGGAAACCAGACAGAAAACCTAGCAACTGCGCACGATCAGTGTCGCACGATCAGTGGTCGTGCGCACTGTCGCCAGCGCTCGTGCGATTGCCCGAGACAGAACTTTGGAAACTGAAATATATACGCGCACGAACAGAGGCACACGACCAGTGGTCGTGCGCCCTAAAGGTTAATGACCGTGCGCGGCAAACCTGTACCGTTTGGAATTTTCCGAACGACACCGGAACGCGCACACGACTCACGCCACTGCAGAAGCAGTAGACAACTATCGCGTCTCACGCTACTACCATATAAACTATGCCTAACCATTCGAATAATACCATAACGAAGGAAATTGACAACCACACCCCCCTCCTAACTCTCCCTCTCGGCTATGCCCGAACCAGAGCATCAATCAAAATTAAAGGAAAACAACGGCTTCACGCCGACAATTTGGATTCCAAACATCACAGCATAGGGGGGGTTTCAGTAGGAAGAACTAAGCCCTATAGTTAGCAAGAAAACGAGAACAACAAGGCCTCTAACCTGGGCTAACCGGGATTTCAATTTCAGCAAATAAAATCAAAGAAAACACTTGGCAAGGGCAAGAATACCACTTGCCTCAAATCTCAGCGAAGCTTTGGACTGCTTTCCTCCTCTTCGCACGGATCAAGACGGCCGCAACACCTAGAACAAAGACTCGGCCATTAATGGCGGAAAACTTCCAAAACTGAAAATTCCAATCCTTCCAAAACTCCACGAAAATCGAATTTCTTACCGCAGGAATGAAGGTCTCGACGAGAGCAATCCGAATCCACTCTCGGAATCGAATTCCGTCCACGAACGCTCCGGGAATCGGCGTCCGAAGGGAAGGCTCGGCGGTTACTCGGTTTCTCTCGTACACGGGGCCGACGGTTTCTTACGGGGAAGAAGATGACCGATCCTTTCATTCTAAATATATATATATATATAATTATATAATTATATTATTAATTACAAAATTACATAAAGCACCAAATCAACTCGAAAACCGATTCACCTCGGAATTCGACGAAATTCGCACCGTAGCTAAATACCCACGCTACGAACACAACGGTGAAGTCGAAATTAACTTTCGACGAACAGAACTCGAGTTAAGCCCAAACAAAGCCAAACACAAACATCCCCCCGAGAGGCCACACCGGGTCACCAAAACGACTCGGTTTGCTAGGGAGATCATGCCAACAGGCTACCAAACAGGGCACTCAGTTCTAAGGAGCTAAACCATACTCCACACATGGCACAAGCCACGGAAACGCGTCATCGTAACGCCAAACGAGAATAAAAATAATCGCTGAAAAGACTGGGCGTTACAGTCACTCCCCCTAAAAGAAAGTTTCGTCCCGAAACTTTACGCACAACCCTCCTACAAAAGAAGGAAAAAGTAACAAACAGAAGTTACAAAGGGAAACATACCGATCAAATCAGAGAAACAGGTGAGGGTACGCCCTCCTCATGGCCGACTCTAGCTCCCAAGTCGCGCTCTCCAAATCCTGATTTTTCCATAGAATTTTCACCATCGGTATGGACTTCTTTCGCAGCACACGCTCCTGAGAATCCAAAATACGAACTGGCACCTCAACGAAAGAGAGGTTGGGCTCTAACTGGGGCACAACATCCAAGAGTTGCCCACTGCTGCGCACACACTTCCGCAATTGGCTAACATGAAAAACATTATGAACACCAGGGAAGTTCGCTGGCAAATCCAATCTATATGCAGACACACCAATCCGCTCCAAGACCTCAAACGGGCTCACATACCTTGGGTCCAATTTCCGATTTTTACCAAATCTCTTCACACCAACCATTGGAGAAACCTTGAGGTATACATGATCCCCTACTGAAAATTCCAAAGCAGACCTACGCCGATTGGCGTTCTTTTCATACCTCTCCTGGGCTAAACGAAGCTTCTCCCGAACAAGCTTCACGGCGACTTCCATCTCTTCTAGAGCATCAGGACCCAACAAAGGCTTCTCACCAGCCTCAGCCCAAAACAACGGAGTCCTACAGCGCCTCCCATACAAGGCTTCGAACGGATCCATCTGCAAGCTTTCCTGATAACTGTTATTGTAAGCAAATTCCATGAGTCGCAGACGCTCATCCCACGCTCCACCGTGGTCTAAAATATAGCACCGGATCATATCCTCAACAATCTGATTGACCCGCTCCGTCTGCCCATTGGTCTGAGGGTGGTACGCAGTAGAATACCTCAGATCCGTACCCAAACCCTCCTGCAGACTCTGCCAAAAACGAGAAGTAAACCGGGAGTCTCGATCAGAAATGATGCTAACTGGCACACCGTGGAGTCGGATGAATTCATTCAAGTACAACTCCGCTATCTTCTTCATCGGGTAATCAATCTTATAAGGCACGAAGTGAGCACACTTCGTCAATCTATCCACTATAACCCAAACAGAATCAAATCCTCTCGGGGATTTTGGCAAACCCGTAATGAAGTCCATAGATATACTCTCCCACTTCCAAGTCGGGATATCTAGCGGAGTCAACTTACCACCAGGCCTTCCATGATCGGCCTTCACACGCTTGCAAGTGTGACACTCAGCAACATATCGGGCTATATCTCCTTTCATACCATACCACCAAGCAATTTGCTTTAAGTCACGGTACATCTTCGTAGATCCTGGATGGTAGGCAACGCTGGAACCATGAGCCTCTCTGCAAATCATTCTCTTAATGTCCCCAACAGCGGGAACGCAAAACCTGCCGCGGTACTTCAAAGTACCCGCATCATCAATAGAAAAATCTGGCAACTCTCCCTTCTCTGTCCTGGTAAAAAGGTGCAACAGATCCGGATCGTCCTTCTGATGCAATTTAGTCAAAGAAATCCAGGACGGCTCTTCCACTAATAAGCTACTATGTAAACTACAGCATCCCACTGAAATATCCATAAGGAGGAACTCCTCAACTAATCGATCGGCGGAGAGGTTAAAGATCTTTCCCGTATTTCGGCTCAGGGCGTCGGCCACCACATTGGCCTTGCCCGGATGATACTGGATTTCCACATCATAATCCGCCACATACTCAAGCCACCGCCGCTGACGCAGATTCAACTCCTTCTGCGTGAACACGTACTTCAGGCTCTTATGGTCAGTAAAAATCTTGCACTGAGCCCCATAAAGTAAGTGCCTCCACAACTTCAATGCATAGATAACCGCTGCAAACTCAAGGTCATGCGTAGGATAATTCCGCTCATGAGTTTTCAACTGCCTTGACCCATAAGCAATTACTTTTCTATCCTGCATTAATACACATCCCAGACCTATATGCGAAGCATCCACATACACATCATAATCCACGCCCTCAGTAGGAAGGGTCAGAACGGGAGCAGTACACAATCTCCTCTTTAACTCCTGAAAAGCTTCTTCGCACTTCTCGCTCCAAACAAAAGCCACATTCTTCTGAGTCAGCTTCGTCAATGGTGCGGCTAGAGAAGAGAAACCCTCCACGAATCTCCTGTAATAGCCAGCCAACCCTAAGAAACTTCTGATCTCCTTAGGAGTATTCGGTCTACTCCAATCCGTCACTACTGCAATCTTTTCTGGGTCAACCGAGATCCCATCCTTGTTCACCACGTGGCCTAGAAAAGAAACCTGAGGCAACCAAAATTCGCACTTGCTCAACTTGGCGAATAACTTGTGGTTCCTCAACTCTGATAGGACCAAATGCAAATGCAGCTCGTGCTCCTCAGCACTGCGAGAATAAACCAACACGTCATCAATGAAGACCACAACGAACTTGACTAGGAAATCCTTGAACACCCTGTTCATCATATCCATGAAGGCTGATGGTGCGTTGGTCAGACCAAACGACATCACCAGAAACTCAAAGTGCCCATGCCTCGACCTAAACGCAGTCCGTGGAATATCTGCCTCACGGATCCTGAGCTGATGATAGCCCGAACGAAGATCGATCTTGGAGAACACCGTGCTACCACGCAACTGGTCAAATAAATCATCGATCCTCGACAGAGGGTACCTGTTCTTGATAGTGACCTTGTTCAACTCTCTATAGTCGATGCAAAGCCGCATCGACCCATCTTTCTTCTTTACGAACAAAACAAGAGCACCCCAAGGCGACGAACTCTGCCTGATAAAACCTTTAGCCAACAACTCATCTAACTGAATTCGCAACTCCTCTAGCTCACGAGGGGCCATCCGGTACGGCGCCTTAGCAATAGGACGCGTACCCGGCTCCAAATCAATAACAAACTCCACATCCCGCTCAGGAGGGATACCAGGAAGATCATCAGGAAAAACATCGGCGAAACCACGAACAATAGGAATCTCTTCCAAGCGTGGCACGCTAACAACGGTTCCAACCTCCGAGACTAAACAAACACAACAATCAGAAAGAAACAATCTCTGAACACATACCGCAGAGAGAACAGGAGAATCCTGACACGGATCAGCATATACGCTGCCGGGCTGACCGTCGTCCCTGATGAAGTCCAAGCGCTTTCCCTTGCACTGAATGACCGCATCATACCGAGAGAGCCAGTCCATGCCCAAAATGACATCGAAGTCCTCTAGATCAATCATCTTCAGATCCGCCTTCGCAAGAAAATCCCCCAACAAAACCGGGCAATCCAAAATACCCAAATCTGACAACACAGATTCACCAGAGGGAAACTTGACACGGAAGGAATCCCGAACACGATCTAGAGACAACCGATGACGCTCCACAAAGGCTCTAGCCACGAACGAGTGGGTAGCGCCGGAGTCAAACAGGACACGCGCCCAGCGGTTCCGCACCTTAAATTTCCCTATAGGAGCGCACAAAGCTAAGAAACTAGCACAACAGTACCGCAAACAATCTAGCAACTAAACTACCAGGCTAGAAAGAAAAACAACCAACTACTAACCTGAGATCACCTGGGTCGAAGTCTGAGCCTCCTCGGAAGAAATCACGTTCAGCTTCCCTTTTCCCTTGTCCACACGCTGAGGTGGAGGTAATGCCTGCAATGGAACTGCAGGAAGAGCTGACTGGACCTGAGGACACCTCGACTTAACGTGACCCTTCTGCCCACACTGGTAGCAGACTCTTTCCCTGGACCAACACTGGGCTGCATCATGCCCGGATCGCTTGCAAACTGAACAGGAGACATCTCTCCCAGGAGCACCCTGAATAGCATGAACCTGCTCCTTCTTCTGAGCTGCCGCCTTCTTGAAACACCTCTCAACAGGATGGCCTGACCGGCCACAAAAACTGCACACCACCCTGCTCCTCTTTCCCGGAACAGCATCGGGTACCAGGGGTTTCTTCTCCTCTACCAACTTCCTCTTATCCTTCCTCAACTGCTGGCCTCTGCTCTTCGCCACCTCAATGGCCTCAACCTTAAGAGCAGCCTCTACAACTCCAGCATAAGTCACTGACCCATAAGCACTGGACAACTGCTGCACCTCACTCCTCAAACCACCGAGGAATCGCTTAACTCGATCAGCCTCCACGCTGACCAATCCAGGGGCAAAACGGCTCAACTTACTAAACTCTATCTCATACTCACCCACCGTGAGCTGCCTTTGCTTCAGATAGAGGAAATCATTCATGAGGCGGTCACGCTCGACCGAGGGTAAGAACTTCCTCAACAGTATCTCCTTGAACACCTCCCACGAGCATCCAGCCACTAAGCTCTCCTTCTCTCTCAGCCACCAACTCTTAGCCAATCCTTTAAGCTGATAGGCGGCTATCATCACCCTCTGATCATCTGAAATCCCAGAGTACGAGAACATCTCCTCCATGGAGATCAGCCAGTCGTCTATCACCATGAAATCTGCATTCCCATCATAAGTGGGAGGGCTCAGCCTCTGAAACTGCGAGATGAAGGCCATCTCTGCTGGCACCACCACTAGAGGCCTCAAGGGTGCAGGAGGAGGAGGTACAGCTAACCCCCCTGCAGGAACTTGCGCACCCTGAGCCTGCCCTGCCACAACTGCCACCAAAGACTGAATCTGGGCTTGCACTTCCTCCAACTGCCTCCCCATAGCTTCGCTACTCTGACGCAGACCCTCGATCACCGCATCGTTCTGAGCTCCAGAAGATTCACCCTCAGACAGGGGAGTCGATCGGGTCGCAGGACGCCTAGCCATCCTAAAAAAAATCAATACAATGCAAATCAGAACCAAATCCCACGACTAGAACCGACTAACAGTACAGACAATACATATGTAGATGTAGACTTAAAGCTGCTAAACTTGCTCTGAGAGTTTATCTTCTTCACAATAATTAGATGATATGCCCTATCCTAGGATGGTTAACCACCACCTCACTAACTCTTGTGCCTAGATCGGATGCATGAACTTATGTTAGTTTGAAAACTTATGTGTGTACATATGTCATCCTGCAAATCTTTAGCTCGGCGCGTTGTGCTTATGCAATGATATGATATGCATGATTGTGCTATGCATTCTAAAAAGGCCCTAATGCATGATATGAGCGGCGTACAAATGAAAATGTTATGCATCCCATACTACATAACATTTCCATGCAACGAAAAAGAAACGTGCTAGTCGCAGTCATGTGGTGAGGTTATGCATCCCATACTACATAACCCTCACATGTAGCCCCTATGGTGGATCCATATACGAACACATATTATGCATCCCATACTACATAATATGCCCCGTATACTTCATGTTATGCTATGAGTGTAGTGTTCGTGCTTTTGCCAAGACGTGCTGATGACATATCGGTGTGTGAATGACATGATGCTGAACTACTAACAGCATCCAAGGAAGGTTGCCCAACTAACTTGTCAAGCAACCTCCCTCTGATACCAACTGTCACAACCCGCATTTTCTCCGAATTAAGAATTATCAGAGTAAGAGAAAACACGCGTCATGATGCCACGTCAAGCAGGGGATAACTGCTGACGCTCAGACAAATCCAACTACCATCTTTATGCCAGAAAATCATGTGCTTAATGAATAGAAAATCAGTTATGTTTAGAGTCCGTATCCCTCGGCTCAGTGGATCATCTAGTCCACAAAAGAAAACTATATTTAAACGCTGCGGAAAATACTTTAATTAGGTTTTACACCCTAAAGATTGCATAAGGGTCCCAAGAGAACCACTCATGCTATGCAAGACACTACACTTAGTTTATATAATATATATAAGAAAACGGTTTTTGTACGTGATTTGGAAAATAGTGATTAAGTTTATAAAAACATGATGATCATGAGCTTCATTTATAATAGTATTTATAGTTTAAAAATAACTAGCAACCTAGCATAAAACCTTCTCAAAGCAAGTAGACTATCTCCAGAAAATAAATGGTAGCAGCAATAGTATATATCTAGTACAAGGTAAAAACTACTAGTGGGTGCCAACAACCTGACACGAACTAACCAGCACACATATATGTCTGTAAGAAAGTACTGAAAACAACCTCACAAACAAGGTAAACAAAACTCCAAAGTCCGGGAGTCCACCAACAACAACACCTCCAACTAGCCACCAGTCTGGCTATAGCTCGGAACCTGGGGTATTCCAAAAGAAAACAGAATACCTCAGCAAGCAAAAATCAAGGTAAAACTGCATGAAAGAGTCAACCAAAAGGATAAAGTAACTGAAAACATGCAGTAGAAAGAGTCACAACTGTCCAAAACAGGACAACAAGAAATGCACAACGTGCAAAGAAACAGCAACAACCCAGCCCAGGAACAACATCCTGCAGGGCCTACTAGACTACCAAGAGTCAGAATGCTGCAAACTACCAAAGAAGAAACTTCTAACACCCTAAACTGCGGGAAGTGATAGTAGCAAATCAACAACGAGGAACCGGATCGAAGGCAAACGCAGTCCCCCAATCCACCATGTCCAAGTCAAAAGCTCGAGGGTCAACACGTGAAAACACAAGGGACCTTCCACCCGACATGCCCAGCCCGTACCTGGAGCAAGAAATCCATGGGTGGCCTTGGCTATATCACACAATTCCACCCCCATAAAGAGCTACAACCACCACTACTATCCACGACCCACGATTCGGCCTTTTGGAAAAATAAAGAAAACGGCCGACAAGAAAAACCCAGAAATACAACTGGAAAAATCCACTCGGAAACGAAATACAAGGTAAAGGAAGAGTGTTGAAATAAGCCAACACGACTAGGCGTTGAGTGAAACCCACTCAGTGCCTACATAAACCTTGGCGTTGAGTGAGCTAGCCTCACTCGCCGCCAAAATTATACCACTACCCACAAGCCCACTAAAGAAAACGGAGCTCGACGACAGTCGAACGACCAAGGCAGAAGATCCAGAACTCAAGTAATTGCCTGCCACTTGAGTATCTAAACTCCCGCACTCGAAACCATCTAAATTCGCCTATCAAAAGAAATTATACAAGCGCACGATCAGTGACGCACGATCAGTGGTCGTGCGCACTCATCGGCTGATGATCGTGCGAAACGAACCTGGAAACCAGACAGAAAACCTAGCAACTGCGCACGATCAGTGTCGCACGATCAGTGGTCATGCGCACTGTCGCCAGCGCTCGTGCGATTGCCCGAGACAGAACTTTGGAAACTGAAATATATACGCGCACGAACAGAGGCACACGACCAGTGGTCGTGCGCCCTAAAGGTTAATGACCGTGCGCGGCAAACCTGTACCGTTTGGAATTTTTCGAACGACACCGGAACGCGCACACGACTCACGCCACTGCAGAAGCAGTAGACAACTATCGCGTCTCACGCTACTACCATATAAACTATGCCTAACCATTCGAATAATACCATAACGAAGGAAATTGACAACCACACCCCCCTCCTAACTCTCCCTCTCGGCTATGCCCGAACCAGAGCATCAATCAAAATTAAAGGAAAACAACGGCTTCACGCCGACAATTTGGATTCCAAACATCACAGCATAGGGGGGGTTTCAGTAGGAAGAACTAAGCCCTATAGTTAGCAAGAAAACGAGAACAACAAGGCCTCTAACCTGGGCTAACCGGGATTTCAATTTCAGCAAATAAAATCAAAGAAAACACTTGGCAAGGGCAAGAATACCACTTGCCTCAAATCTCAGCGAAGCTTTGGACTGCTTTCCTCCTCTTCGCACGGATCAAGACGGCCGCAACACCTAGAACAAAGACTCGGCCATTAATGGCGGAAAACTTCCAAAACTGAAAATTCCAATCCTTCCAAAACTCCACGAAAATCGAATTTCTTACCGCAGGAATGAAGGTCTCGACGAGAGCAATCCGAATCCACTCTCGGAATCGAATTCCGTCCACGAACGCTCCGGGAATCGGCGTCCGAAGGGAAGGCTCGGCGGTTACTCGGTTTCTCTCGTACACGGGGCCGGCGGTTTCTTACGGGGAAGAAGATGACCGATCCTTTCATTCTAAATATATATATATATATAATTATATAATTATATTATTAATTACAAAATTACATAAAGCACCAAATCAACTCGAAAACCGATTCACCTCGGAATTCGACGAAATTCGCACCGTAGCTAAATACCCACGCTACGAACACAACGGCGAAGTCGAAATTAACTTTCGACGAACAGAACTCGAGTTAAGCCCAAACAAAGCCAAACACAAACATCCCCCCGAGAGGCCACACCGGGTCACCAAAACGACTCGGTTTGCTAGGGAGATCATGCCAACAGGCTACCAAACAGGGCACTCAGTTCTAAGGAGCTAAACCATACTCCACACATGGCACAAGCCACGGAAACGCGTCATCGTAACGCCAAACGAGAATAAAAATAATCGCTGAAAAGACGGGGCGTTACATATACTTCCTCTTTCAAGTCTCTATTCAAGAATGTCGTTTTTACGTCCATCTGATAAACTGTGAATCCTTTGTGAGAGGCATAGGCTAGGAACAGACGGATTGCCTCGAGCCGTGCAACTGGCGCAAACGTGTGGTCGAAGTCAATCCCCTCCTCCTGTTTGTATCCTTGAGACACCAGTCTGGCCTTGTTCTTGATGATGACCCCGTGTTCATCCAGCTTGTTTCTGAAGATCCACTTAGTGCCAATCACGTTTTGCGTCTTAGGTCTGGGAACCAGCGTCCAGACTTTGCATCTTTCGAATTGATGCAGCTCATCTTGCATGGTCAATATCCATGACGCAACTTTGTTCGCTTCGTCGAACTTCTTTGGCTCAACCTGCGACAGGAAGCTAAAATCCAGAATCTCGTTAAGAGTACCTCGGCGAGTTTTGACACCGTCTCGGGGTTCTCCAATGATTTGATTTCTGGGATGATCCCTCACGTGTCGGAGCTCTAGAAGTCTTGCATCAAGAGCTCTAGCAATTTCTAGGGCTCCTTCCTCTTCAGGGAGGGCTGCTCCATCCTGATCGTCATCCTCTCCGATCGGCGTTGAGGTGGAGACCTTGACATATTTTTGAGTTGCATCTTTTCGGGCTCATCCAGGTGTAGCTTTTCGAGTCTGGCACCTGCATCTTCAAGAAGACCACTAGAAGACTTGCAATTAAGCAAACTTCCTTCATCAAATACAACATTTATTGATTCCTCTACCACTAGGGTTTTCTTGTTGAAAACTCTATAATCCAGGCTATGGCTACTATAGCCCATGAATATGCCTTCGAAGCATTTTTCACCAAACTTAGTACGCGGGTACTTCCCATTATTCAGTATATAACATCTGCAACCAAAGATCCTCAAATAGGACATGGTTGGTTTCCTGCCTTTCAGTAGCTCGTAGGGCGTCTTACGATGACTTTTGTTGATCAACGCCCGGTTTTGAACATGACAAGCCGTATTGACAGCCTCGGCCCAGAAGTATTCTGGGAGTGAAGCGTCATTCAACATTGTCGTGCAGGATTCAATGAGTGTTCTATTTCTCCTCTCCGCAACTCCATTTTGTTGAGGAGTGCGCGGGGAGGAAAACTCATGAAAGATACCAAGTTCTTCACAGAACTCTATCATAGCACCAGACTCGAACTCTGTTCCATGGTCACTTCTGATTTTGACCACTGAGCAGTTAAGTTTGTTCTGAATCTGCTTGACAAAGCTGGTGAAGATGTCAAACGTATCAGACTTGCATTTTAAAAAGAACATCCAAGTAAACCGAGAGTGATCATCTACAATCACTAGCGTATAAGACTTCCCTCCTAAGCTATGAACTTGCATAGGACCAAACAAGTCCATGTGCAGAAGATAAAGACATCTGGAGGAGTCTTTGTCTGAGATGACCTTAAAGGTAGCCCGAGTCTGTTTGCCCATCTGGCATGCAGGACAGGGACTATCTTTGATGCACTTAATAATGGGAGCATCCCTTAATAAATCTTTGGAAAACAGCATATTCATTGTCTTGTAATTAATATGTGCCAATCTCTTGTGCCATTGTTCACAAAGAGATGCACTGCCTTTTGCTACTAGGCATACAGGGGTAGAAGAATCTAGACTGAGAAAATCTAAACAGAAAATATTTCTGCTTCTAATGCCGGTTAATACCGTCTCCGAAGAGGCACATGATATTATCAGGCATTTATCCTTGCAGAACTTAACGTCATACCCTTTATCACATAACTGGCTTACACTGATCAGGTTATGATTTAACCCTTCAACATAAGCTACGTCAGTGATAGAGAGTATACCGTTGGAAATCATACCGTATTCTCTGGTGACTCCCCGATCAGATCCCCCAAAGATGACTTTGGGTCCATTCTTGACTGGAGAGTACTCCCGCAACAGGCTTCTTGTCCCAGTCATATGACAGGAGCATCCACTGTCCAAATACCATATGAGAGTTTTGGTGGCCTTTGGACATTCCTGCAAAATAGAATTAATTTGCCTTAGGAACCCAATCGAACTTGGGTCCTAGATTCCTCGTTAGCATACTCCCCCTCGAGTGGTTAGCCCTACGAGTGGTCGGCCTCGCATTGCCAACATAAGGAGTCTAGGTATTCCTCGGATTAAACCAGCAATCCATGGAAAAGTGACCAACTTTGCCACAACACCAGCAGTCAAACCTGTTATACTTTCTCTTAGGCGCCTGCTTAACCCTTGGAACGTAGGGTTCAACCGGGGCCTTGGACTTGGAGGTGGAGGCATCATGGTGACCACAGTCGTAAGATTTCATCACCTCTTGGTTTCTCAGTGTAACAGGATTGGCCCTAGGTGCCTGCTTCCGATTATGGCCGCTAGAAAAGTGACCATAATTTTCCACGCGGATTTCCTCATAAGGTTCCTTGAAGACACTCTCACAGAAGTTGCGGGGGAAGGTCCAACCATCATATCGGCTCTTTGACTTTACAACCGAGGGCCTGAAGTGATGGACATATGTTGACTCAAAGTCATGTTGGTTACAGGGAAAGCTGGGCTTTCTGAACGCAACAGGACTGAGTGGGGTCTTTCCCTTTTTAGCAGTAGAGGCCTTCTTAGCAGCCTTATTCTTACTCTGGTTCCTGTTTCTCCTGGATGAGGAACCAGGTACCCCTACGTGCCCCAAACCAGCTCCTTTAGCCTGAGCAGTGAGGGTATCAACTAGTGGAAGAACTGTCTTTGGCATAGAGAAGCTCTTAACGATCTTCTTTTCTGCCGCAAGTTGTTCTTCCAACTTGTCAATTTCCTCTTGCTTAAGATCGAGGAGATTAAGAGACTCTGAATGCTTAGAAGTCAGGTCCAAGTGCTCCTGTCGGAGGGAGATTAAACTGGTGATCTCTTCCCTCAGGGATACACTCTCACCTTTAAGGAATTTAACTTCCTTTTTCTCAGCCTTCAGTCTCTTTCGAGACTCCTCGAAAGTATTGAGCAGAAGCTCATACTTATCGAGGAGCTCAGCTTCACGGGCCGAAGGGCTATCCTCAGGGTCATCATCCTGAGACTCAGGATCAGAGTCAGAGTCGGAGAGAGGGGTGTGAGATTTTACCTTCCCAGTAAATGGGGGGCATTCTACTTCTAAGTCAGAGCGACCCATTTGCCCAAAGTAGGCTTCCTCGTCATCGCTGGTTTCTGACGTGTCAGATTCACTCAGCGTCTTTGGCTTCTTCGCGATGTAACTCCTCTCCTTCTTCTTGTCTT
This sequence comes from Platanthera zijinensis, assembly GCA_039513925.1. Taxonomy (NCBI): domain Eukaryota; kingdom Viridiplantae; phylum Streptophyta; class Magnoliopsida; order Asparagales; family Orchidaceae; genus Platanthera; species Platanthera zijinensis. The sequence goes on along the minus strand of CM077078.1, from coordinate 1,648,370 downwards.
TTGAGGACCTGTGCTCCTCTCCCTTTCCCTTCTCCCTCTTGCCTTGTTGGCAATCAGCCACGACGTGTCCTGGCTTGTTGCAACCAAAACAAATAATGTCAGATGAGCGGTGTTTGTTCGGTTTGGAAGCATACTTGTCAGAAGAATAGTTCTTCTTCTGATGCCTAGAGGAGGAGCCGTCTCTTTTTCTCTGATTTCTCAGCTTGAGGAACTTCTTGAATTCCCGGGTGATAAGAGAGAAGTCTTCCTCTGACAATTCTGAGACGGAGGAGCATGGCTCGGAGTCTTCCTCCTAAACCTTCTTCCACGCACGGGAAGAAGCAGCACCCTTGCCCTTTCTGGAATGAATGGCTTTTAGGGCCACCGTCTTTTCTTTGGCTGCGACTTTCTCTGCTTCCTCTTCAGCTTTCCTTGTATTGAGTTGAAGCTCATAGGACATGAGCTTCCCGAACAGAATTTGAGGGTCGGTTTCAACAAGTCTGTCAAACTCTCGGATGGCGCAGATCTTTGTGTCCCATTCCTTAGTAAGGGACCTAAGGAATTTATCATTGAGTTCACCGTCAGTGAACACTCTTCCATATCCCTTGAGTGCATTGATGATCTTGAGGAAGTTTTTGAAGGTAACTCCGATCTCCTCCTTGGGCCCTTGCCTGAAGGCCTCATATTTCTGGTTGAGGAGGGATCTCCGATCGTCCCTCACTTCATCTGCGCCCTCCATTAATACAATCAGACAGTTCCAGAGATCCTTGGCTGTCCTGCAGTTGCAGAAGTTCTGCATCATAGAGTCGTCAACTGCGCTTACCAAGATGTTCTGTGCTTTCTTTTCAAGTCCTACCAGCACCATTTCGTCCTTGTCCATTTCTGACAACTTCTTTGGCAGTTATTTGGTAGGATCAAGGGGGGAGGCCTTTGTGGGAACATAGGGTCCCTCCTCAACACTCATGAACAGTCGTGGGTCAACTGCTTCCATGTAGAATCTGATTCTTTCCTTCCAGATAGGAAAGTTCAGTCTAGTGCACACTGGGATTTTGCCGGAGTACTTGAGTCCGTCCATGGAAGATATCTGTCTTCTTCTTGACACTGGTGGCAGGATTCTACTCAAGGTGTGAACCTTTTTGATGAGTAACCTCCCTCTGATACCACTTGAAAGTCCACCTAGTGCCAACTAGCTTCACCTATGGGGGGGGGGGGAATAGGTGTCTTGTAGCATTTTTGCGGAATTAAAGTTTTACCTGCACAAATAAATCAAACAACACAGCACAGAAAAGACTCAAGCAATTTATAGTGGTTCCCCGATTTGGGTACGTCCACTTTCCCCCTTCGACCTATCTCCCAACCAGGGATGACTCGGTCACTTCACCAACAGGATTGAAATCCAATCCTTGCACTAACGGAAGGAACCCTTCCACACGTAGGAGTCACCACTCCCACACCACGGGTTACACCCAACCCTTACAACTAGGAACCAATCGTTCCTTTATAACGAACTTGAAAATAGAATGTATTAGAAATACAAACAACTTATGGAGACTAAGGTATCCATCTTCGTTCGACGACGTGTTCTTGAAGTCAACGAAGAGTCCACAACCCTACATCTCTCTTGGAGAGAATCTCCCCGAAACCGGCGGCGGCAAAGGGCGACAGCTTGGCTCTCGGGATTGGCGGCGGCAACGGAGTGCTGCGACGATGCTATAGAGATTCAACCTTTGTAGCAAAGGTATCAAGGTCTTCCAACGGTCACACTAGGATCGATCGTCTCTATCGATTCGGAAGGGGATGGTTTTCCCGATCTACGAATCAAGAGACAAAAGAACTCTGGTTAGAAGCATGAGACGCTGTGCTAGGCTAAGCTTCTGTCGCCGGAAATCTGGAAGAAACCGTGATCAGCAACGGAGACTAACTGTACGAGCGGTCACGACGGCGGCAGAGCAAGATGCGCGATCTAGGTCACTTCGGCGGCCTTTCTTTTTGAATCGTGTATTCGTGTGTTTTCCGCTCAACCATACGGAGGTATTTATACATTAGGTCATTCCACATGACCGTTGTGGGCCCCACCAACAAGAAGACCTTAGTCCGGTTCGAAATAATCCAGGTAACTTGGACCGGTCCAGAGAACAGCAGGAATTTGCCCAAGTCAAATTCGGCGAGAATCGTAGGTGATTCTCGCCGAATCGGCGAGAATCAACTACGATTCTCGCCGAATTCTACTTAGCATAATTCAATCTCCACTGATAATACAAGCCGATGAGAATCGGCGAGAATCACAATTGATTCTCGCCGAATCATCGAGAATGCAGAGTCATTCTCGACGAATCGGCGAGAATCACTTCGTGATTCTCGACGATTCTACCTTAGAAGAATTCAAGGCGGCTTCGAGACAACCGGCAACATTCAGAGAGAATCAGCTAGTGATTCTCAACGATTCGACGAGAATCACTAGTGATTCTCGTCGAATCGGCGAGAATCACTTAGTGATTCTCGTCGATTTGAACTTAGATGATTTTCGTCTTTCTTCCCGTGAGCTAGTCTTTAGCCCATCCTTGCTCCTTGTCTGCTCTTGATCTTACATAACCCTATGCTTGAAAATAAGTACACTCCAATAGAGAGAGTACACGTAAGCCAACACACTGATCTGCTCAACGAGGGATTACGTTGCACAGACCCGTGTATATTGACCTACTGCACCCTGACATTGGTGTGTACTTAGCGATGAATAGCTGCAAGCACAACTTGAAGACAAGTAATCAAATATATTGTCAATTCACCTTAGCTTGTTCAGGGGCTTCTTCAAATTAGGTACATTGTGGATACAATACCCAACACCAGGACTGTTCCCGGTATTCCTTGTGATGGGCTCTCAAAGGGCACTAGGAACTATGATGGTAGCTGAAGCCCATCGTTCCCTTACGCAAGGCACTTATTGTTTTTGGTTGAATTCCCTTACCCATTCCCTTCTCATATTACGATGGACTAACCTAGTGTGATTTTTAACCTTCCTCTCTTCTGGAAAGACGATCTTTCGTCGAACCCGAGCACCTCTTAACTCTAGCCATCACCACTTATCACTACTCTTCCTATCCCTCTATAGTGAAATCATCCACATCAGTCCACCCAGCTAAAATGACTAACTCCAACAACTATCCCAGATCATGTCCTATTGCAATTTAAAAATTTGTTATATGCATACATACCTAGACTATATGTCGAACCGGTTAGGAAATGATGCAATACTCATCCAAATGCCCTAACTTATTTACTGGAGATATATCATGATATGATTAGCCTATAATCAAAATATTACAATTTTCCTAATTTATCTGGCATTTAATGTCACAACCCCCATTTTCTCCGAGGAAAACGAATTATCAGAGTTGGAGAAAACACGCGTCATGATGCCACGTCGAGCAGGGGATAACTGCTGACGCTCAGGCAAACCACTATCAACTATACTTTATGAAAATTTATGAGTTAAATGAATAGAAAATCAGTTATATTTTTAAAGGCCGTATCCCTCGGCTCGGTGGATCATCTAGTCCACAGTTTAAAAACTATACTTATACGCTGCGAAAAAATACTTTATTCAGGTTTGACATCCTAAAAGAGTGCATAAGTGTCCCTAGAGGACAACTTATACTATGCAGGACCCTACTTTTGATTTATACTATGTATAAGAAAATTATTTCTTACGTTGTTTGAAAAATAGTGACGAGTTTTATAAAACATGCTGATCATGAGTAATACTTATAATAGTGTTTTTAGGTTTAAAAGTAACTAGCATCCTAACATAAATCATCACAAGAGCAAGTAGACTAACTCTAGAAAGGTAGCAGCAAAAAGTAACACATCTAGTATCAAGGTAAAAACTACCAGTGGGCACCAACAAACTGACACGAACCCACTGACAAGTATGTATGTCTGTAAGAAAAACACATCAAAACTACCTCGCAAAACAAGAAACTGATCTCTATAGCACCATAGACCACCAGCAACTGCACAACACCGCTAGCCGTCAGAGCGGCTACTAGCCAGAACCTGAGGCATTCAAAGAAGAAAGAATACCTCAGCAAGCAAAACTAAAAAACTGCTCGAAAGTGTCAATCAAAAGACAAGTAAAAGAGGAAAACAAGGCAATAACAATCACGACTGCCGAAGGCAAGGCAAAAAGAAAGTGCACTAGGTGCGGGAACACAACAGTAACTCTGCCCAAAAGCTGTAGAGTCAACAAGGCTACCATGAGCCCAAATGCTGCAATCTACCAAGGAAGAAACGTATAATACCCTAAGCTATGGGAGATGGTAGTAGCAAAAACATCGCGGATTCGGATTGGAGGCAAACTCAGTCCCCTAACCACTATTTCCAAGAAACCAAGCTCAGGGGTCTACATGTGAAAGCACTAGGGACCTCCCACCCCCTTGCCCAGCCCGTACCTGGAGCAAGATAAAAGAACAAGGGTTGCCTTAGCTAAATTACACAACACCTCCCCAATTAAGAGCTTCAAACCACCACTACTAACCACGACCCACGATTCAGCCTTTTTGGAAAAATAAGTAAATAGCCGACAAGGAACCTCAAAATCAAGAAATTCACTCGGGGAAGAAAATCAAGGTAAGGGAAAAGCGTTGAGATGACTCAACACGGCCTGGCGTTGAGTGAGTCCCACTCACTCAACGCCTAACCAGACCTTGGAGTTGAGTGAGTTAGCCTCACTCAGCGCTGGAAACCACCATGGCATTGAGTGAGGTTCACTCACTCAACGCCCTCCACAAGAACAGCTTTAGCGTTGAGTGAGCTAACTTCACTCAACGCTAAAATAGCCATGGCGTTGAGTGAGGTTCACTCACTCAACGCCTCTCGCAAGAAAACTCTGGCGTTGAGTGAGCTAACCTCACTTAATGCCAAAACAGCTATGGCGTTGAGTGAGGTCAACTCCCTTAACGCCTTCAGCAAAACCGGCAGTGGAGTTGAGTGAGCTAACCTCACTCAACGCCAAAACAGCTACGACGTTGAGTGAGGTCTACCCACTCAACGCCTTAGAACTTAACCGCAGGAAAACCCTAAACCAATTCCATCCGAAATAGATCGGCGGGAATGCCGACCGATTCTCGCCGAATAGGCGGGAATGCCGACCGATTCTCGCCGAATCGACGGGAATGCCAACCAATTCTCGCCGAATCGGCGGGAATTCCGACTGAAACAGACCGATTCGGCGGGAATGCCGATTGATTCTCGCCAAATCGGCAGGAATCACGATTGATTCTTGCCGAATCGGCGGGAATCACGATTGATTCTCGCCGAATCGGCGGGAATCACTAACGTTACTCGTCGAAGTCGGCGAGAATCACTTAGTGATTCCCGTCGATTTCTACTTAGACAAATTTCTAACTCAATCGCCTCACTACTTAGCCATAAAAGAACAGACCAAACTATGGCTTTGAGTGTGTGCACCACACTCAACGCCAAATCCCGGGCAGCTTTTGGTTTTTAGAGTGTGCACCACACTCAACACCAAATCCCGAGAGCCTACCAAGACTGGTTCTAACCAGAGCACTACCACAGAACCCTCCCTCTCTCTCTCTCTCGGCTCCACCCACAAAAGCACCAAACCAGAACTAAAAATCTGGGGTCTAAATGGTGAAAACAACTAGCGGGTTGAGCAAAAAAAGCACAAAGAGGGGGGCTCCTAAAGGGAAATTGAAGCACAAAGTTTAGCAAGCAAAAAGAGAAAAGCTTGGCTTCTATCCTAGGGCTAATCAGGTAGTTAAGAGGGAAAAAATCAAAACTGCAAGTGCAAGGACCACTTGCCTCGATTTCCGACGAAGCTTGGTCGGTTTTCCCTTATCTTCACATGGCACCAGCAGCAGCAACACCCTAACAGAGAAAATCTTGAACTTTAATGGTGGAAGAGGGCCAAAACCAGAATTTCGGGTCTCCTAAAAACTCCACGAAAATCAAATATCTTATTGTAGAAACATAGGGCTAAGAGAGAGCAACCCAAATCCGCTTTCGGAATTGAATTCCGTCCACAAACGCTCCCGGAATCGCCGTCCGAAGGGTAGCAGGTCGGCGGTTTCTCTGCTGCTTTTCTGCGTACAGGAGAGGCGAGTTCGGTCTCGGGAAGAAGAAGAAGAGTGGGCCCGCCATCTACTGATTAAGGCTTTTAAAATAAAAAGACACGCCTATTCGGCCCTAACCGCAACCTAAACTGCCGGTTCACTTAAACTAAGAAATTTCTAATTTGTTTTTACTAATAGCACACCCAAAACGACTCAAAAACCGAACTACCTCAGAATTCGACGAAATTCGCACCGTAGCTAAATACCCATGCTACGAACACAACGGCAAAGTTGAAATTAACTTTGGACAAACAAGACTCGAGTTATACCCACCCGAAGCCAAAACACAAGTATCCCCCGAGACGCACACCGGGTCACCCAAAACAACTCGGCTTGCTAGGGAGATCTTGCCAATTGGCTATAAAATAGGCCACTCAGTTCTAAGGAGTTAAGACCACACTCCAAAGATGACACAAGCCAAGAAAATGCGTTGACATAACGGCAAACGAGAATTAAATAATCGTAGAAAAATTGGGGGCATTACAGTCAGTCCCCCTGAAAGAAAGTTTCATCACGAAACTTTACGCACAACACTTCTACTATAGAAGGAAAAGTAACAAGCCAAACATTACAAGAAGAAAACAAACCAACCTAATTAAGGAAACAGTTGAGGGTAAGCCTCCCTCATAGGCGACTCTAACTCCCAAGTCGCGCTTTCCAAACCCTGATTCTTCCATAGAACCTTGACCATTGGGATGGACTTCCTTCGCAGCACCCGATCTTGAGTATCCAATATGCGGACTGGCAATTCAATAAAAGAGAGATTAGGCTCCAACTGGGGCACAACATCCAAGACTTGCCCACTACTGCGCACACACTTTCGCAATTGGATTACGTGAAATACATTATGAACACCTGGGAAGTTTGCTAGCAAATCCAACCTATAAGCTGACACGCCAATCCGCTACACAATCTTAAACGGGCCCACATACCTCGGGTCCAATTTCCGGTTCTTACCGAACCTCTTAACACTAACCATCGGGGAAACCTTAAGAAACAGAAGGTCCCTTACAGAAAACTCCAAGTCCGACCTACGCCGATTGGCGTTGTTCTCGTATCTCTCATGAGCTATACGAAGCTTTTATCGAATAAGCTTCACTACGACTTCCATCTCCTCGAGCGCATCCGGACCCAACAAGGGTCTCTCACCTGCCTCAACAAAAAATAGGGGAGTTCTGCAGCACCTCCCATACAAAGCTTCAAACAGAGCCATTTGCAAACATTCTTGATAACTGTTATTGTATGCAAACTCCATAAGTCGCAATCTCTCATCCCACGCTCCACCGTGGTCTAGAATCTAGCATCTGATCATATCCTCAACTATTTGGTTCACCCGCTCCGTCTGCCCATTGGTCTGTGGGTGGTAAGCAGTCGAATACCTCAGATCGGTACCCAAACCCTCCTGCAGACACTGCCAAAAGCGAGAAGTAAACCGGGAATCTCGATCGGAAATGATGCTAACAGGCACACCGTGCAATCTGATGACCTCATTCAAGTATAACTCTGTTATCTTCTTCATCGGGTAGTCAATCTTATATGGCACAAAGTGAGCACATTTCGTCAGTCTATCCACTATGACCCAAACAGAATCAAATCCCCTTGGAGATTTCGGTAAGCCCATGATGAAGTCCATAGAAATACATTCCCACTTCCAAGTTGGGATCTCTAACGGAGTCAACTTGCCACCAGGCCTTCCGTGATCGGCCTTCACATGCTTGCAAGTGTGGCACTCAGCAAAAAATCGGGCTATATCACTCTTCATCCCATACCACCAGGCAATTTGCTTCAAATCATGATACATCTTCGTAGATCGTTGATGGTATGCAACACTGGATCCATGAGCCTCTCTGCATACCATACTCCTGATGTCTCCCACAGAAGGGATGCAAAATCTGTCGCGGTACTTAGAAGTACCCGCATCATTGATGGAAAAATCCGGCAACTCCCCTCTCTGAGTCCTGAGGTATAAGTGCAGCAGGTCCGGATCGTCCTTCTGGTGCAACCTCGTAAGGTAAATCCAGGACGGCTCTGCCACTACCAAACTAATATGTATGTCATAGCATCCCACTAAGATATTCATAAGGAGGAACTTTTCCACTAAATGTTCGGCGGAGAGATTAAAGATCTTCCCCCTCTTCCGACTCAGGGCGTCGACAACCACATTGTCCTTGCCTGGATGATACTGGATCTCTACATCATAATCGGCCACATACTCTAGCCACCGACACTGGCACAGATTCAACTCCTTCTGCATGAGCACGTACTTCAGGCTCTTATGATCAGTGAAGATCTTGCACATAGCCCCAAAAAGTAGATGCCTCCATAGTTTCAACGCATAAATCACCGCTGCAAACTCAAGGTCATGCGTAGGGTAATTTCTCTCATGAGTCTTTAATTGCCTTGACCCATACGCAATCACCTTTCCAACTTACATCAACACGCAACCTAAACTAACATGCGAAGCATCCACGTAAACGTCATACTCCACACCCTCAGTAGGTAGGGTCAAAACGGGAGCAGTGCACAATCTGTTCTTTAGCTCCAGGAAGGCTTCTTCGCACTGCTCGCTCCAAATAAAGGCCGCGTTCTTCTGAGTAAACATTGTCGAAGGTGCAGCTAGGGTAGAGAAACCCTCCACGAACCTCCTGTAGTAGCCAGCAAACCCTAGAAAGCTCCTGATCTCCTTGGGCGTGCCCGGCTGTAACATCCCAAAGCTTGGAAGAGGGATCGACGGCGTCGTTTTGGCCAAGTTTGGGTTTTGGGGGTAGGCACACGGCCTGTGACACGGCCGTGTCACAAGCCGTGTTGCCCCTGGGTCGTCGAGCCGTGTTGAGCCTGGGTCGCCGAGCCATGTTGGTCGACGATCGGCGAGAAGGCACACGGCCTAGGACACGGCGTGTCCCTGGCCGTGTCCTTCTCGGGCTGTTAGCGGGATTTATTCTGCTAGGCGTGACACGGGTCACGACACGGCCGTGTCGGGGATGACACGAGCGTGTCGAAGGCCGTGTCCATGACCGTGTTTTTGGCCGTGTCTTTCTCTTACTGGGAAAATTGGTCGGTAGGGGCCGTGACACGGGTCTCGAACGGGCGTGTCAATGGCGACACGGCCGTGTCGGAGGCCGTGCCAAAGGCCATGTCGAAGGCCGTGTGCTGGTTTTTGAATCGGTCGAGACGGTGAATGGCTAACATGGCCATGTACACGGCAGTGTTGCAACCCGTGTTCGGCCCAGATTTTATAATTTTGGTTCCGATCGTGGCCGTTCGTTCTTTTCCTTGGAAGATCTAATGGTGGGGGGCCTCCCTGGGCGGTTTAAGGCCGGGAATAGGGTTCCAAACCCTCATTCCCCACTTTCTTTTATCTCTCTAAGTTCTAGAGAGAAGGGAGAGCAAGGAGGCCAAGTTCCGGCCGCCAGCGAAGCTTCGGAGGTCCGTTTCGCGAGCGGAGTTCAGATCCGCGAAGGTGGGAGCGTTGCGGTGGTGTTCAACTGAGCAAATCTTTTCCATGGATAGGAAGAGGGGACGAAAGGTAACGACACTTCTCCTCTCAGTTTTTTGGATTTAGGATGCATGAATATCATCCCCTTCCTTTCATATTTTGAGCACCGAATCTCTCAAATGAGAGGGATTCGTTTAGCCTAGGTTCAAGAGGAACGTCCGGGTGGAGTATGTTCATCCCGGTATGCTTTGCATTAGAGATCCGCTCGGTTAGCGGATTAGGCATTGTGGGTGAAGCCGTGGTCGCGACCGTTAGTCCGACCTGGTGATGTTGCATAGCGAGATGTGAGGATTTGGTAGAAATCCGTAGCGGCAATACGCCGTTGTATGTATGCGTTTTCCCCCTTATATTTGAGTGAGTACTCGTAGTCAGAACCGGACGAGGTTAGCTCCGCTTTGTGCGGTAGATGGTTTCCTTGGAGCACGGGAAAGACACGGTGCGAGTGGCAATTGGGGTGGGGAAACCTTTGTTTATGCTGTGCTAAGGCGCGGCTATGTATCCGTGGTCGGCTGGCTTTTCTGTGACGCGCAAGTCATGTGGGGAAAGTGTCCCGGGTAGACTAGCCCCTTGTGTGAGACTGGCGAGAATGCCGAGCGGAGGGAAAGCCCGGGCAATGTAGCCATAAGCGGGTGGGGTCCAGCAAGGCTTCTTAGAATCGGTCAGTGTGAGGCGGAACCCTGACGAGCGAAGTCAGATTATGCGGGCAAGCCCTGGGGTTATGACCCTTGTGCGGGTGGGCCCTTTGCAAGGTTCCGTGTGACGGAGTGTGTGCCATTAGGGACGTGGTGGTTCCCTTGTGTTTGCGGCTTTAAGCCAATGGGGAAACAGAAGTACCCAGTGTTTGATGTTGTGCTAGATGCATACGAACTAGGGTGCCTTGGGTGAAACCCGGGCTGCATTCATGCTGCATAGTAGGCCACTTTCACTTTGTACAAAACATAGAGAACATGTATGCTGTATGAGACATCCAAGCCTGTTTTACCGCTTTATTATATATACTCTTTTGGTATACGAAGTGCTAACTTGCAGGTGGAGTGGTACCCCGGGGTCCATTAGGGGCGGCCGGGAGCAGATGTGTTTGTTACACAGTAGAGGTCAGCCTTTGCTGACCCACGTTACTTCAAATCCTTACAGGGCAAGGATCGCATACAGGAGCTAGCGCGCCAGGCGAAAAGCCCTAAGCCTCATGAAGTGTTGCTGTGCTTGGTTTCTCTTTGTGTGTTTGCTACTTTTGTTATGTTTTTGTCCGGCTTGCATGCCGAGGTAGCCTAGGAGTGCTTGGCACATTTATATTTTTGTTTGGACTATTATTGTGTAAGGCCTTAAGGCCATTTGATACTCTATCGTTAGTGGATAACTTCTGTCGGTTTGTTCTGTTTCCGCTGTGTATGTCTGGAGTTTTGAGTTTGGGTAGTTTCAGATCATCTTTTAATACTAAAGCTATGGTGTCCGTATGTTGTGGGGCCCCGACCGGACCCATATTATATGGTCTTTACAGGGGAGGTGTTACAATTTGGTATCAGAGGGAGGTTTGCGTTCCAATAAGAAGTTTCGCGGTCGAAAGTATAAGTCGAGTCGCGTATAAGAAGTTATCCACATAGGAGTATCGCGGGACCATGAGTGTCCTTGTGTTCGAGTCTTGCAATTAGAGACTGATTTGCGTTTTCTTGCTTGTGTTTAGAGTGCAAGCAACGAGGCTGGGACCTCGAGGCCAAGAGAAGAGATCTCGGCAAGTAGTGCGACTGCGCAAGGTCCGCTAGGGATGGGGGTCACACTGGCCGACTTCTGCCGCATGCTTATAGAAGCGATAGTGGCGGCCCAAGCTGCAGCGACAGCACAGGTAGCTGTTCCCGTTTCTCAGGTAGCAACTCCTGCTACCCCGGTCACGGCAGTGACCGTGCAGGTTAAGGAGGCCAGGCGGACGGAGCCGCAGGCCGAGAGATTGGTTGTCGGGCATGGGGAATGGCAAATGAAGTACTTTCTGAGTTTCCACCCTCCAAACTTCAAGGGAATCGACACGCCCACAGATGTAGAGGATTGGTGGGCTAGGATTCAGGAGCTTCTGATGGCGGCAGAGGCGCCAGATGAGAAAAAGGCAGAGTTCGCAGCCTTTATGTTGGAGGGAGATGCCAAGTTATGGTGGGTGAGCCACAGTGGTCGGCAGTTTCCAGGACACACACCGTCCATCGAGGAGTTTGGGAATGCCTTCCTGAAGAAGTACATTCCCGCCTCAACGAGGTTAGCCCTCCAGAGGCAGTTCCTACATCTGGTGCAGCGAGACAAGTCAGTGGATGAGTATGTTCAGGAATTTACTCGCTTGGTTCGTTTTGCAGGGACGACCATGGCAGACGATGAAGAGAGGGACAATCTCTTCTATCATGGACTGAGGGAGAATCTAAGACAACCCCTCATATCGATGAAGCGTGCGGGTTTCAACGAACTGGTGGAGGCGGCCCGAATTTTGGAGAGTGACATTGAGCGATCCCAGCATCGCAAGGGCTTCACACCCAAGCAGGGGGAGGAGAAGAAGCCTGCTCAGTCCCATGGAAAGACGGAAGGGAGCTGATGGAAGAAGAAGCCTTCCACATATAAGTCGGGCGAGAAAAGTAATTGGACGTCCGGAGGGTCACGCTCTAAGGGACCGCAGACGTGTTACAGTTGTGGCAAGCCAGGCCACATAGCAAGATTTTGTACCCAAGGGGGCGCTGAGCAAGAGCCAAGGCAGGAGCAAACCGTACGCTCCGGACCCAGTGCAGCAGAGAAGGGAAAAATGGCGGAGTCGAGTGCTTCTCGGTTTCAACCAGTGCAGCCAAGGGCCTACAACCTTGGGCAATAAGAAGCAATCCGTCAGCCTAATGTGGTGATAGGTACGAGAGTTCAACCTGCACCTTAGATTCCTGTCTTTCAAACCTTTATGTTTGTTGCATGTGTGTAGGCTTTGTAGTGGTATCTGGGTACCCCGCTAGAGTATTTTTTGATACGGGAGCGTCGCACTCCTTCCTTGCGGAAAGTTTCACCCTGAGGATTGGAGTTGATTCCTTTGCAACGGACTCAGAGTTGAAAGTGCGCATGCCCAATGGGTCGTCTATGACAACCAGGACTAAAGGGCGGATTTGTTGGAGTCTTGAGGGAGTCGACTTCATTTTAGTAGCGGCGATCTTGCTATTGTCTGAGTTCGACGTGATTTTGGGGATGGATTGGCTAGTGGAGCAGCGTGCTAGTATCGACTGTTTGTCCAAGGTGGTAACCCTGAGGGGTGTGGGGAAAGCGGAAGTCAAGTTTGAAGGCCTGCATGGAGTGGTCTGTTCCCTAGTTTCGGCACTTCAGTTAGTGCGAGCTGTTAGCCAGGGAGGTGTAGCTCTAGTAGCGTTGTTGGAGGTTAGCCTTTCCAGGCTGTCTCTTGAAGAAGTGCCCGTGGTGGCGGAGTTCGGAGATGTATTTCCTGAGGAGCTACCGGGAGCACCTCCTTGGCGGGAGATTGATTTCTCCATCGAGTTGGTGCCCGAGGCTAGACCAGTGTCGCGTCCACCCTTCAGGATGGCACCAAAGGAGTTGGCCGAGCTCAAGGTTCAGTTGCAGGAGCTTTTGGAGCAAGGGTATATCAGGCCCAGCTCTTCACCGTGGAGTGCGCCGGTGTTATTTGTAAAGAAGAAGGACGGTAGTATGCGTCTGTGCATAGATTACCGAGAGTTGAACAAATTGACTGTCAAGAATAAGTATCTGATTCCTCGGATAGACAATCTCTTTGACCAGCTGGTGGGATCGGTGGTGTACTCCAAGTTGGACTTGAAGTCCGGGTATTATCAGTTGCAGATTCGTGACGAAGACATACCCAAGACCGCGTTTGGTACGAGGTATGGTCATTTTGAGTTCTCGGTGATGCCGTTCGGGCTGACGAACGCACCGTCCGTGTTCATGGACTTGATTAACCGAGTGTTTCACGAATATTTGGACTGGTTCGTAGTCATCTTTATCGATGACATTTTGGTGTATTCCAAGTCGGAAGCGGAGCACGAGTCGCACTTGCGGACAGTGTTGCAAGTATTGAGAGAGAACCAGCTTTATGCGAAGTTCTCCAAGTGCGAGTTTTGGTTGGAGAAGGTGGCGTTTTTGGGCCATGTAATCAGTGGGGACGGGGTGGCAGTGGATCCAATGAAAGTAGAAGCCATCAGAGAGTGGCCAGTTTTGACGACCGTGGTGGAAGTTCGGAGTTTTCTTGGACTAGCCGGGTACTACCGAAGGTTTGTGGAAAAATTTTCGCGGATAGCTCTACCCCTCACTTCACTAACTCGCAAGGATCAGAAGTTTGTATGGACTCAAGAGTGCAATCAGGCATTTGAAACCTTGAAGGAGAGGCTAATGACGGTGCCGATCCTAAGTCTACCAAAGTGGCACATTTCATCCCAAATCGGAAGGAGGGCGGTGTGGAAAAGTTGGTGGAGTTGTACGTCCGCAATATTGTACGACTCCATGGGATTCCGAAGAGTATAGTCAGCGACCGGGATGGACGTTTCACGTCTAAGGATTGGCGGTTGGTGAAGAAGAGCTTGGGCACAAAACTCAAGTTCAGTACGGCTTTTCATCCTCAAACCGATGGGCAAACTGAGAGAACGAACCGTACTTTGGAAGATATGCTAAGGATGTGTACTCTCGACTTCGGCAAGAAGTGGGAGGATCACCTCTTCATGGTGGAGTTTGCGTATAACAATAGCTACCAAGCTAGTATCAAGATGGCGCCATATGAAGCTCTTTATGGGAGGCGGTGTCGAACACCGATGTCTTGGACAGAGGCGGGAGACACAAAGCTTTTGGGGAAAGAAGTGGTAGCCGACGCTAGTGAGCTAGTGCGGACCATCCAAGAGCGCATGAAGGTAGCTCAATTTCGGCAGTCGAAGTATTTCAATGCTCGCCACAGACATGTGGAATTCGCGGTAGGCGACTAGGTGTATCTTAAGATCAAGCCGTTCAAAGGCGTTTCACGAATTCGCCGACTCAAGAAGCTGAGTCCGAGATTTTTGGGACCATTCAAGGTCATCGAGCGAGTGGGAGAGGCAGCGTACCGGTTGGCGTTGTCCACGGAGCTAAGTGGATTGCATGACGTTTTTCACGTCTCCGTCCTGAGGAAAGCATTGTTAGAAGCCAGCGTGGTGATTGAGCCGACGGCGGTGCCGGTAGAGGAAGACTTGAGGACGCGAGTTCGTCCAATCGGGATAGAAGATTCAGAGGTTCGGCAATTGCGGAACAAGGAGGTCAGACTCGTGAAGGTCCATTGGGACAACTGTGGTTGCGAGGAGCTCTCATGGGAGCGAGAGCAGGCCATGCTGGAGGAGTACCCCGAGCTTTTCTCCTCAGGTACCGTTTAGAATTTGTGTACTTTCCATGTTTTAAATTTCGGGACGAAATTTCTTTAAAGGGGGGAGAATTGTAACACCCCAAAGCTTGGAAGAGGGATCGACGGCATCGTTTTGGCCAAGTTTGGGTTTTGGGGTAGGCACACGGCGTGTGACACGGCCGTGTCACAAGCCGTGTTGTGCCTGGGTCATCGAGCCGTGTTGAGCCTAGGTCGCCGAGCCGTGTTGGTCGACGATCGGTGAGAAGGCACACGGCCTTGGACACGGGCGTGTCCCTGGCCGTGTCCTTCTCGGGCTGTTAGCGGGATTTATACTGCTAGGCGTGACACGGGTCACGACACGGCCGTATCGGGGATGACACGGGCGTGTCGAAGGCCGTGTTTTTGGCCGTGTCTTTCTCTGACTAGGAAAATTGGTCGGTAGGGGTCGTGACACGGGTCTCGACACGGGCGTGTCAATGGCGACACGGCCGTATCGGAGGCCGTGTCAAAGGCCGTGTCGAAGGCCGTGTACTGGTTTTCGAATCGGTCGAGACGGCGAATGGCTAACACGGCCATGCACACGGCCGTGTTGCAACCCGTGTTCGGCCCAGATTTTCTAATTTGGGTTCCGATCGTGGCCGTTCGTTCTTTTCCTTGGAAGATCCAACGGTGGGGGGCCTCCATGGGCGGTTTAAGGCCGGGAATAGGGTTCCAAACCCTCATTCCCCACTTTCTTTTATCTCTCTAAGTTCTAGAGAGAAGGGAGAGCAAGGAGGCCAAGTTCCGACCGCCGGCGAAGCTTCGGAGGTCCGTTTCGCGAGCGGAGTTCAGATCTGCGAAGGTGGGAGCGTTGCGGTGGTGTTCAACCGAGCAAATCTTCTCCATGGCTAGGAAGAGGGGACGAAAGGTAACGACACTTCTCCTCTCGGTTTTTAGGATTTAGGATGCATGAATAGCATCCCCTTCCTTTCATATTTTGAGCCCCGAATCTCTCAAATGAGAGGGATTCGTGTAGCCTAGGTTCAAGAGGAACCTCCGGGTGGAGTATGTTCATCCCGTCATGCTTTGCATTAGATATCCGCTCCATTAGCGGATTAGGCATTGTGGGTGAAGCCGTGGTCGCGACCGTTAGTCCGACCTGGTGATGTTGCATAGCGAGTTGTGAGGATTTGGTAGAAATCCGTAGCGGCAATACGCCATTGTATGTATGCGTTTTCCCCCTTATATTTGAGTGAGTACTCGTAGTCGGAACCGGACGAGGTTAGCTTCTCTTTGTGCGGTAGATGGTTTCCTTGGAGCACGGGAAAGACACGGTGCGAGTGGCAATTGGGGTGGGGAAACCTTTGTTTGTGCTGTGCTAAGGCACGGCTATGTCTCCATGGTCGGTTGGCTTTTCCGTGATGCGCAAGTCATGTGGGGAAAGTGTCTCGGCGAGACTAGCCCCTTGTGTGAGACTGACGAGAATGCTGAGCGGAGGGCAAGCCCGGGCAATGTAGCCATGAGCGGGTGGGGTCCAGCAAGGCTTCTTAGAATCGGTTAGTGTGAGGCGGAACCCTGACGAGCGAAGTCAGATTGTGCGGGCAAGCCCTGGGGTTATGACCCTTGTGCGGGTGGGGCCTTTGCAAGGTTTCGTGTGACGGCGTGTGTGTCGTTAGGGACATGGTGGTTCCCTTGTGTTTGCGGCTTTAAGCCAATGGGGAAACGGAAGTACCCAGTGTTTGATGTTGTGCTAGATGCATACGAACTAGGGTGCCTTGGGTGAAACCCGGGCTGCATTCATGCTGCATAGTAGGCCCCTTTCACTTTGTACAAAACATAGAGAACATGTATGCTGTATGAGACATCCAAGCCTGTTTTATCGCTTTATTATATATACTCTTTTGGTATACGAAGTGCTAACTTGCAGGTGGAGTGGTACCACGGGGTCCGTTAGGGGCGGCCGGGAGGAGATGTGTTTGTTACACAGTAGAGGTCAGCCTTTGCTGACCCACGTTACTTCAAATCCTTACAGGGCAAGGATCGCATGCTGGAGCAAGCGCGCCAGGCGAAAAGCCCAAAGCCTCATGAAGTGTTGCTGTGCTTGGTTTCTCTTTGTGTGTTTGCTACTTTTATTATGTTTTTGTCCGGCTTGCATGCCGAGGTAGCCTAGGAGTGCTTGGAACATTTATATTTTTGTTTGGACTATTATTGTGTAAGGCCTTAAGGCCATTTGATACTCTATCATTAGTGGATAACTTCTATCGGTTTGTTCTGTTTCCGCTGTGTATGTCTGGAGTTTTGAGTTTGGGTAGTTTCATATCATCTTTTAATACTAAAGTTGTGGTGTCCGTATGTTGTGGGGCCCCGGCCGGACCCATATTATATGGTCTTTACAGGGGAGGTGTTACACCGGCCTACTCCAATCCATCACTGCTGCGATCTTTTCCGGGTCAACTGAGATCCCATCCTTATTCACCACGTATCCCAGAAACGAGACCTGAGGTAACAAAATTCGCACTTACTCAGATTGGCAAATAACTTGTGATTCCTCAACTCCAATAGAACCAAGCGCAGATACTGCTCATGCTCTCCAGTGCTATGGGAATAGACCAGCACATCATCGGTGAAAACCACAATGAACTTGTCTGAGAAATCCTTGAACACCCGGTTCATCATATCCATGAAAGCTGATGGTGTGTTGGTCAAACCAAACGACATCACCAAGAACTCAAAATGTCCATACCTCGATCTAAACGCAGTCTGTGGAATATCTGCCTCACGGATCCTAAGCTGGTGATAGCTAGAACGAAGATCGATCTTAGAGAACACTGTGCTACAGCGCAACTGGTCAAACAAGTCATCGATCCTCAGCAGATGGTACCTGTTCTTAATAGTGACTTTGTTCAACTCCCTGTAGTCGATGCAAAGCCGCATCGACCCATCCTTATTCTTTACAAATAGAACAGTATCACCCCAAGGCGATGAACTCTGCCTGATAGACCCTTTTGCCAACAACTCATCTAACTGGACTCGCAACTCCTCTAGCTCACGAGGGGCCATCCGATACGGCACCTTAGCAATAGGACGCGTACCCGGTTCCAAATCAATCACAAATTCGACATCCCGATCGGGAGGAAGACCAGGAAGGTCATAAAGAAACACATCTGCGAAACCACGAATAACGGGAATCTCCTCTAAGCGCAGTATACTAATAGCGGTCCCAACCACCGAGACTAAACAAGCAAACAACCAGAAGGAAACAACTTCTGAGCACATACCGCGGAAATGACAGGATAATCTTTGCATGGATCAGCATACACGCTTCCCGACTGACCATTGTCCTTGATGAAGTCCAAGCACTTCCTTTTACACTGAATGACCGCATCAAACTTAGACAGCCAGTCCATGCCCAGAATGACATCGAAGTCCTCCAGGTCAATCATCTTCAAGTCTGCCCTCGCAAGAAAATCCCCTAACAAAATAGGGCAATCTAGAATGCCCAAATCTGATAACACAGATTCACTAGAAGGGAACTTGATGCGGAAGGTATCACGAACTCGATCTAGAGTTAACCGATGTCGCTCCACAAAGGCTCTAGAAACAAATGAGTTGGTAGCGCCGGAGTCGAACAGAACGCGCGCCCAGCGGTTCTTCACCTTAAATTTCCCTATAGGAGTATAAACAACTAGGGATCTACCAAAACCTAACTGTAACCATTCTAGCAAATAAAACTTTCAGGATGGAAAAAGAAACAACTAACCTGAGATGACCTGAGTCGAAGCTTGGGCCTCCTCGGAAGAGATCACGTTCAGCTTTCCCTTGCCCTTGTCCACATGCTGATGCAGAGGTAAAGCCTGAAGTGGAACTGCATGAAGAGCAGGCTGGGCCTGAGGACATCTAGACTTGATGTGACCCTTCTGCCTACACTGATAGCAGACTTTATCCTTAGACCAGCACTGAGCAGCATCATGCCTAGGTTGCTTGCAAACAGAACAGGAAACATCCCTCCTAGGAGCACCCTGAATCGCATGAACCTACTCCTTTTTATGAGTTGCTACCTTCTTAAAACACCTCTCGACAGGGTGGCCTAACCGGCAACAGAAACTACACACCACCTTGCTCTTCTTTACTGAAGCAACATCGGGTACCTGGGGTTTCTTCTCCTCGACGAACTTCCTCTTGTCCTTCCTCATTTGCTGGCCTCTCCTCCTTGCGGTCTCGATATCCTCCACCTTCAGAGTAGCCTCCACTACCCCTGCATAGGTCTCTGATCCATAAGCGCTGGTCAACTGCTGCACCTCGCTCCTCAAGCAACCAAGAAATAGCTTGACTCGATCAGCCTCAACACTCACCAATCCAGGAGCAAACCGGCTTATCTTTCTGAACTCTATCTCATACTCACCAATCGTGAGTTGCCTTTGCTTCAGGTAGAGTAAGTCGTTCATAAGACGGTCACGCTCGACCGAAGGCAAGAACTTGCTCAACAGCATTTCCTTGAACACCACCCAAGAGCAACTAGTTACTAAGCTCTCCTTTTCTCTAAGCTACCAATTCTTTGCCAAACCCTTGAGCTAATAGGTGGCTATCATCACTCTCTGATCGTCTGCAATACTGGAGTATGAGAACATCTCCTCCATGGAGATCAGCCAATCGTCTATGACCATGAAATCTGCCTTCCCATCATACGTAGGAGGGAAAAGTCTCTGAAACTGTGAGATGAATGCCATCTCCACTGGCACCACCACTGGAGGTCTCAGGGGTGCAGGAGGAGGATGAACAACAATCCCCCCTGCAGGGCCTTGTACTCCCTGAGTCGGTCCTGCCAGAACTGCCACCAAAGACTAGATCTGGGCTCGCACCTCCACCAACTTCCTGCTCAAGGAATCGCTACTCTGCCGCAAGCTCTCGATCACCGCATCATTCTGTGCTCCCGATGACTCACCCTCAGATAGGGGGGTCGATCTAGTCGAAGGGCGTCTCGCCATCCTAAAATCATAGCAACATTAGACAGATCCTAGTACGACAGCTGCAACTAACTATAAGTACAGACAATACATACATAAATATGAACTTAAAGCTTCTAAACTTGCTCTAGGAGTTTATTTTTACAAGAATTGAAGTTATGCCTTAACCTAGGATGGTTAACCACCACCATACTAACTCTTGTGTCAAGATCGGGAATGCATGACTTTATATTATTTTTGACTCAAAAATTATGTGTGTACATATGTCATCCTGCAAGTCTTTAGATTGGCACGTTGTGCTTATGCAATGTTATGCTATGCATGTTTGTGCTATGCATTCTAAATAGGCCCTAATGCATGTTATGAGCGGCGTACATATGAAAATGTTATGCATCCCATACTACATAACATTTTCATGCAACGAAAAGAAAATGAGCTAGTCGCAGCCATGTGGTGAGGTTATGCATCCCATACTACATAACCCTCACATATTGCCCCTATGGTGGATCCATATACGAACACATTATGCATCCCATACTACATAATATGCCCCGTATACTTCATGTTATGCTATGAGTTTAGTGTTCGTGCTTTTGCCAAGACGTGCTGATGACATATCGGTGTGTGAATGACATAATGCTGAACTACTAATACAATCAAAAGGGAAGGTTGCCCGACTAACTTGTCAAGCAACCTCCCTCTGATACCAACTGACACAACCCACATTTTCTCCAAGGAAAACGAATTATCAGACTAGGAGAAAACACGCGTCATGATGCCACGTCGAGCAGGGAATAACTGCCGACGCTTAGGCAAACCGCTATCAACTATACTTTATGAAAATTTATGAGTTAAATGAATAAAAAATCTGTTATATTTTTAAAGGCCGTATCCCTCGGCTTGGTTGATCATCTACTCCACAGTTTAAAAACTATACTTATACGCTGCGAAAAAAAATACTTTATTCAGGTTTGACATCCTAAAAGAGTACATAAGTGTCCCCAGAGGACAACTTATACTATGCAGGACCCTTCTTTTGATTTATACTATGTATAAGAAAATGATCTTTTTACATTGTTTGAAAAAGAGTGACGAGTTTTATAAAACATGCTGATCATGAGTAATACTTATAATAGTGTTTTTAGGTTTAAAAGTAACTAGCATCCTAGCATAAATCATCCCAAGAGCAAGTAGACTAACTCTAGAAAGGTAGCAGCAAAAAGTAACACATCTATTATCAAGGTAAAAACTACTAGTGGGCGCCAACAAACTGACACGAACCCACTGATAAGTATGTATGTCTGTAAGAAAAACACATCAAAACTACCTCGCAAAACAAGGAACTGATCTCTATAGCACCAGAGACCACCAACAACTGCACAACACAACTAGCCGTCAGAGCGGCTACTATCCAGATCCTTAGGCATTCGAAGAAGAAAGAATACCTCGGCAAGCAAAACTAGAAAACTGCTCGAAAGTGTCAATCATAAGACAAGTAAAAGAGGAAAACAAGGCAGTAACAATCACAACTGCCCAAGGCAAGGCAAAAAGAAAGTGCACTAGGTGCGGGGATACAACAGTAACTCTGCCCAAAAGCTACAGAGTTAATAAGGCTACCATGAGCCCAAATGCTGCAATCTACCAAGGAAGAAACGTCTAACACCCTAAGCTGTGGGAGATGGTAGTAGCAAAAACATCGAGGATCCGGATTGGAGGCAAACTCAGTCCCCCAACCACTATTTCCAAGAAACCAAGCTCAGGGGTCTACATGTGAAAGCACTAGGGACCTCCCACCCCCTTTCACAGCCCGTACCTGGAGCAAGATAAAAGAACAAGGGTGGCCTTGGCTAAATTACACAACACCTCCCCAATTAAGAGCTTCAAGCCACCACTACTAACCACGACCCACAATTCGGCCTTTTTGGAAAACAAGTAAATATCCGACAAGGAACCTCAAAATCAAGAAATTCACTTGTGGAAGAAAATCAAGGTAAGGGAAAAGCATTGAGATGACTCAATATGGCCTGGCGTTGAGTGAGCCCCACTCACTGAATGCCTAACAAGACCTTGGCGTTGAGTGAGTTAGCCTCACTCAGTGCCGAAAACCACCATGGCGTTGAGTGAGGTTCACTCACTCAACTCCCTCCACAAGAACAGCTCTGGCATTGAGTAAGCTAACTTCACTCAACGCCAAAACAGCCATGGCATTGAGTGAGGTTTACTCACTCAACACCTTCACAAGAAAACTCTGGCATTGAGTGAGCTAACGTCACTCAACGCCAAAACACCTATGGCGTTGAGTGAGGTCCACTCCCTCAATGCCTTCAGCAAAACCGGCAGTGGCGTTGAGTGAGCTAACCTAACTCAACGCAAAAATAGCTATGGCGTTGAGTGAGGTCTACTCACTCAATGCCTTAGCACTTAACCGCAGGAAAACCCTAAACTAATGCCATCCGAAAGAGGTCAGCGAGAATGCCGACCGATTCTCTCCGAATCGGCGGGAATGCCGACCGATTCTCGCCGAATCGGCAGGAATGCCGACCGATTCTCGCCGAATCGACGGGAATGCCGACAGAAACATGCCGATTCGGCAGGAATGCCGATTGATTCTCGCCAAATCGGCTGGAATCACGATTGATTCTCGCCGAATCGGCAGGAATCACGATTGATTCTCGTCGAATTGGCGGGAATCATTAACGTTACTCGTCGAAGTCGGCGAGAATCACTTAGTGATTCCCGTCGATTTCGACTTAGACGAATTTCTAAATCAATCGCCTCACTACTTAGCCGTAAAAGAACAGACCAAACTATGGCTTTGAGTGTGTGCACCACACTAAACGCCAAATCCCGGGCGGCTTTTGGTTTTGAGCGTGTGCACCACACTCAACACCAAATCCCGAGAGATTACCAAAACTGGTTCTAACCAGAGCACTACCACAAAACCCTCCCTCTCTCTATCTCGACTCCACCCACAAAAAAGCACCAAACAAGAACTAAAAATCTGGAGTCTAAATGGTGAAAACAACTAGCGGGTTGAGCAAAAACAGCACAAAGAGGGGGGCTCATAAAGGGAAACAAAAGCACAAAGTTTAGCAAGCAAAAAGAGAAAAGCTTGGCTTCTATCCTAGGGCTAACCGGGTAGTTAAGAGGGAAAAAAAATCAAAACTGCAAGTGCAAGGACCACTTGCCTCGATTTCCGACGAAGCATGGTTGGTTTTCCCTTATCTTCACACGACACTAGCAGCAGCAACACCCTAACAGCAAAAATCTCGAACTTTAATGGCGGAAAAGGGCCAAAACCAGAATTTCGGGCCTACTAAAAACTCAACGAAAATAAAATCTCTTATCGTAGAAACATAGGTCTAAGAGAGAGCAACCCAAATCCTCTTTTGGAATTGAATTCTGTCCACAAACGCTCCCGGAATCGCTGTTTGAAGGGTAGCAGGTCGGCGGTTTCTCCGCTGCTTTTCCGCGTACAGGAGAGGCGAGTTCGGTCTCGGGAAGAAGAAGAAGTGTGGGCCCGCCATCTACTGATTAAGGCTTTTAAAATAAAAAGACACGCCTATTCGGCCCTAACCGCTGCCTAAACTGCCGGTTCACTTAAACTAAGAAATTTCTAATTTTTTTTACAAATAGCACACCCAAAACGACTCGAAAACCAAACTACCTCGGAATTCGACGATATTCATACAGTAGCTAAATACCCATGATACGAACACAACGGAGAAGTAGAAATTAACTTTCGACGAACAGAACTCTAGTTATACCCACCCGAAGCCAAAACACAAGCATCCTCCGAGAGGCCACCCGGGTCACCCAAAATGACTCGGCTTGCTAGGGAGATCTTGTCAATAGGCTATAAAATAGGCCACTCAGTTCTTAGGAGTTTAGACCACACTCCACAGATGGCACAAGCCAATAAAACGCATCGACGTAACGCCAAATGAGAATTAAATAATCGCAGAAAAATCAGGGGCGTTACATTTAATTAATTTCCTCAAAAATTCCGCGGGCTACCGGTTTGAATATGAACTACCCTAAGTACTCATACAAGATGTCCAACAATATTACTATAAAAACTTTGCTATCTCAATATTGTAAACCCAAGGTTTCAAAAATTTTCTAGCATCAAATGGGCACTAAAACTATTTTAGCAATATTTTCTATCTTCCATTATTTATGAACTAAGTACAGAGTATATCTATTAAAAAATTATTAATTAATTATATTATGCAGATACAACCTTAAAAATAGCATTGACCAAGTTTCATAATTTTCCAGCAATAATATCATATATAATTAATTTTCAAAGCATAAAAACCCTTTTTAACTTTTGTGAAGGAAGTACTAGATTTATTCAACTAAAAATTATACAAAAATTTAGGAGCAACCATTCTGTCCTAATACATTTACTTCCAAGATTTCAAGGGGTTTCAATGATTAGAAAGATTCAAATAACTAAAACATCAATTAGGGCTATAACAATCGTTACAAATGAGGGGTTGGAAATATTCATCATAAAATTCCAATAAAATTGCTATAGGTTCTACCCGCCCCAAACCTTACTCTACCCGAGTTTCACAGCCTTTAGATAATGTTTAGTGAAAGATTGTGCTTAATTAGTATTTTACCCTAAAGCTAAGGTTAGGGTTTTGAGGTATCTACCTATCTCCAAATCCTCCAAGATTCCATCCAGATGATTCTTATCTTGCTAACGTCAACTTTACAGAATTTCAAGGCAATACGCGAGCAATTGCCCCCATGTCCTTCATAACCCTCGAAACCCTCCATTTAGGGTTTGAGTTTGGATCCTAGGGTAAACCAACCCTAAACCACACCATTTTATCCAAGTGGGTTATAATAACCCCTTTAAGTCAGTGGTCAAAATATCAGCCTCTGTTGAGGTGATTTGGCCATTCCAACCTCTCAATGCACTTTTTACTCAAAAATGCCTCATTAATGCCTAGTTAAGAATAGGTGACTTCCTATCCAAAACTCATCCAAATGTGTTGAAATTTTGTACAGAACAAGATTTTATAGACAGGGACCACTCACCAAAATTTGAGAGGGTTTGGAGGTCATTTGACAACTTAAATAAATTACTCTAACTTTATTAAATAAAAACAAAAACTTTAGGCAACGTATCTCCAAAAATTCCCATTTTTATACAGCTTCTAGGTATGGATAATGGTAACCCCCAGCCCAAATTTCAGGTCATTTGGACAAGGGACGAAGTGTGGGCATTTATTTTAGTTCTTGCCCAACTCTAGGTACAGCCTCTACTAAAACGGGTGCTACGGTCAAACCGCTTACCCAATCGAGTTGAAATCAATTTTAAATTAATTTAGACTAAAAGAGATACAACTTTCGTGACTGGTCATTTTTCCTAAATCGGCCTCTAAGTTCCTCGTTTTGCTGCATCAAAATATGCCCATTTAATGTATCTTTTCTATATAACTTATTTACATAATTTTTAATTAATAAAAATGCTTTTACTGTTCATCTTCTACAGAACAGAAAAATGAACTCAGAAATATATATTTCCTGTAGCTCTTCCGTGATCCGTCGCTGGCCGTCCAGTCACTTCCCTGGCAAGCCACCACCACAACCACCTCCGTCGAGGCGATGACTATCGGTCGGCGGTGGTTTGGCCGCCAGAGGTGGCGGTTTCCGGCGTACCCGAAAATATATTTTTCATGGTTTCTCCATGAAAACTCGAGATAGGTTCGGCTTCGTTGAGCACGAACTCCTTTCTAAGATCCTAAGATCTACCCACAAAATAAGAAGTAGAGGAGGACCTTGTTCGCGGTTTGGAGACGAGATGAACGTCGGATTGTCATGGCGCGGTGGTGGCATTCCCGTACTTCTCCTATAGCAAGAACAATAATCTGAATCCGTTTGGTCAAGAGTGTAAACCTCTCATCTTGCTCTAAGAGGTATTTTATAGATCTCTAAATGGGGAGGGGAAAAGTAAAGCATTCTTGGCCATGAAAGCTCTCTCCATCTCTTAATAATATTTCGGTTATGGTAGAGGGAGAGGAAAAGGTGGAAGATCAAATGACTAATCCAGGTGGCGATTTCCTATTGGGTCAACTCTTCCTCATTTTATTAAGAAATTAGAGAAGGAAACGGCCCATAAATACCCTATTGTAACTTCCCATAATCAGAATTAATTATGGCTTGGGTTACAGAAATTTCAAGCCTAGCTCACGTTTCGGCCTTTGTCACGGGCGTGACACGTAGGTCACGGGCGTGACAGGGCTGGGTGGAAAATTTTGAGTTCGCCTATCATCTTCCTAAGATCGACGATCGTAGAAAGGAGGGTCACGCCCTAGGTCACGGGCGTGACATATCGGTCACGGGCGTGAATGGCCCAGGTTGTAGATTCTACTTTCGCCGATCGTCTTCCTGAGATCGACGATCGTCGAAGGGGTCATGCCTTAGGTCACGGGCGTGACATATCAGTCACAGGCGTGACATGCCCGGGTTACATATTCTGCGCTCGACGATCGTCTTCCTGAGATCGACGATCATCGAAGGGGTCACGCCATAGGTCACGGGCGTGACATGTCGGTCACGGGCGTGACAGGCCCGTGATGCAAATTATCAGCTCGATGATCGTCTTTCTATGGTCGACGATTGTTGAGGGGGTCACACCCTAGGTCACGGGCGTGACGGGTCGGTAATGGGCGTGACCAACCCGTGACCCGAAATCTTAGTCGATGGACTGCAATTCTTAGGTTTCCTAGGGTTTTGTCGTGACAGACCGACTCCTAGGGGTCTAGCAGGAAATGGGATATTACAAGGTGTTCGCGAGTTCTCTTTAGTTTCTCTAGTTATATTTTAAATTTAAATGCTTTTGATTTCTCTTTTACAGAGATTTGCAGGTGTTCGCGAGTTTGGCTCAAGTATTCGCGTTATATGTTTATTTACCTGCATTTAACTTCTCTTTTGGAGAGATTAACAGGCGTTAGTGAGTTCAGCTCAAGTTCTCGCATTATATGTTTATTTACAAGCTTTTGACTTCTTTTTTGCTGTGATTAACAGGTATTCACGATTTTTATATAGGTATTCGCACAATATGTTAACTTGCCTGCTTTTGAATTCTCTTTTACAGAGATTAGTAGTTGTTCACAAGTTCTCTTTTGGTACTCGTGTTATATGTAAATTTACCTGGTTTTGACTTCTCTTTTGCTGAGATTTGCAGGTGTTCGGGAGTTCACCTCAGGTACTAGTGTTTTAAGTTTATTTACATGTTTTGACTTCTCTTTTGCTGAGATTAGCATGTGTTCGCAAGGTTCTCTTTAGGTACTTGCGTTATATATTAAATTACTTGCTTTTGACTTCTCTTTTGTAGAGAATAACACGTGTTTACAAGATCTCTTCAGGTACTCCCGTATATGTTAATTTACCAACTTTTTACTTCTCTTTTAATGAGATTTGTTAGGTACATTGATCCCAATGTCCCAGATTTATAAGAATTCAAACAATTTAATGACATACACGTAGTTATATTTGATGTGTGTTTAAGTTCATACATGCAGGATAGTCCTTGTCATATTGATTAGATAGATGGACTCAAAGAAGGATGCTGGAAATGCAGGAAATTGCCTAAGTCCACTGGCGTTGAGTAAAGCCAATTCACTACAACACCAGAGGTCAAGGAGAATGCTGACAAAGGGTTGGATTTTAGTTATGTCCAGAAGCATTGAGTGAGTTCAGTTAACTTAACGCTAGATGAGCTAAATCGTTGATTTAGGTGTGGATAGTCAAAGCCAAGCTTCAACAAGACGAAAGATCGACTAAGTATACAGGCATTGAGTGATGTCAACTCACTTAACGCCATGCTGCATATTCATTGAGTAAAGCTCAGTATGTCAAAGCCATAGAGTTTCTGGCAAAGGAAAAGATTCTAAGTCTAGAAGCAGTGAGTGAAGCCAGTTCACTCAACGCCGTACTATTTCTGTCAAAGCCAAAGAAGATAGACATAAAAATCTGCATAATTCCAGAAGCATTGTGTGAAACCAGTTCACTCAATGCCATATGACAGAAGCGTTGAGACAAGCTAAAGCAGTCAAAGCCAAAAGGAGTTATAGGTTTTGACGAAGTCCAGAAGCATTGAGTGAAGCCAGTTCACTTAATGCCTAGTTAAAAGATGAGGTTGAGGCAGGGAGCGTTGAGTTAAGTCAACAGACTCAATGCCTCCATTAAGAAGAAAAGTTTCTAAGTACAGAAGCATTGAGTGAAGCGAGTTCACTCAACATCTCAGCAATTTGCAGAGTTCAGAAGGAGCTAAATAAAAGGGCATTGAGTGAAGGACAACAACTCAACTCTCTCAACGCCATGGATGTAGAGAGAGCTGAAGAATAATCGAAGTCCAGAATTGTTGAGTGCAACTAGTTCACTCAACGCACTACACGCCTGGAGTGATTCTGTGAATTTGGCTATGTTCAGAATGGCTGATGTCAACAAAAGTCAACATAGTTAACGCAGTTCAAATTCTTTGCTAGAAAGCTGCAGTATGCAATTAATGGCGCCGACAGACAGCTGTTGTCGTTTTCTGTAAAGGAAAGGTGGTAACTAGTCCTTTTTTGGAAGGGCCCATAGTACAAAGAGTCGTTGATCAGATGACTATAAAAGGATAAGATTAGCTGAAAGGAAACAAGTAATTAGTGTTTTCTTATTACACATAGCAGCAGAACTTCATCTTCTTCCTCGCCATTAACATTGAGCCTGAAGCACAAGTTCTGAAACAGTTGACCTGAAAGAAAAAATAGATAGCTGTTGCGATTCTCATCAGCGACAGCAAGTTTAGAATCGATTTCTGATTGAGAAGAGAAGTAGAGCCTCTAGAGTATGCTAGTCCTGGTAGCTATTTAAAGAAGATATAAGACATTTAGATCTATTGTCTTCAATAGTAGATCATAATCTTGATTTTGAGTTACTTCCAACACGAGCATCCCAGTACTGAAGATCTTTTCAACTTTTTGCTGTGAAAAATATAGGGAGGAAATCTGCTCAACCCAGGGAGACAGACATAGAGAGAGTTCTCTAATGTCTAATAATTTCACAACATTTCTATTTTTTGTAGGATCCAGTCTCGGATCTGAGTGTAGGATTCCTGTGAGAATCTTTGTTGTAAGCCTGTATTATAAAGTCTAAGGTAGGATATTTTGTAGATCTAAGTGTAGTATCTATTTTGGATCTGAGTGTAGGGCTATCCTCCCAGCTCGAGTTTTAGGGCCGGTTGACTGAACTAGATGGTTGTCTAATCACTGAGTTGTAGGGCCTTGTGCATAAGAAATAGGTCTTGGAGGAGACTGAGTGGTCTTACGGGATCGAGTTGTAAGCACTTAAGGAGCCAAGTATAAGGGAAGAGCCTTGCCTAACACACTATTAGAAAGGCGGAGAGCGATACTGGAAGTACCAATAATCTGGGGAACTACTATAAAACAACTGTGTCGTCTGTGATTAATCTTGAAAGATAAAATAACCTAATCACTAAGTACAACACAATCAGGTAAAGGTCTAAAAGACTTTAAGAAATACCAAAAATCTATTCACCCCCCCCCCTCTAGGTGTTTAGCTGACCTTGAAAACAAAGACCTTCAAGTGGTATCAGAGGGAGGTTACTTAAAGAAGGCTTAATAGTCTGAGTAGATCTCTAAGGTTAGCTATAAGTCTATCCTTATGGGTTCAGGAGTGAACTATAAGGAGCTGGGTTCCATGAAACTTCCAATATGTAGGAAGGAAGGATTTGACATCTAGAAGGAGTGGGTTAGGCTGTTTATAAATGCAGCTGACCCTAGTATCTTTATTTTTATCAAAGAGGGACCTTTCATCCCCATGATAATGTTAGTTTTGAATGCCAATCATCAGAAACCTAAGACTTATGCAGAGATGACAAATAATTAAGTCATCCTTGCGACCATGGACAAGAGGGCTTAGAATATTATTGTCAGTGCTATTGATGATTCTACCCTTCAGAATCTGATTCACTGCACAATTACAAAGGAAATATGGGAAACACTTGGGATCTACATGTAGGGGACAAAGGAAGTAAGAAATAATAGGAATTCCATGCTCAACCAGGAGTATGAGGCTTTCAGGTTGTCCAAAGAAGACAGCATAGTCACCTTCTATAAAAAGTTCTTTAGGATTGTGAATGAGCTGAAGATCTATGGGAGGGTCTTCAGTCATTATGAGCTCAATGACAAGTTCCTAAGATCTCTCACTAGAGATTGGGACACAAAGATATGTGCCATCAGGGAGGTTATAAAGCTGGGTAATACTCCACCTCACACCCTATTTAGAAAGCTACTGTCATATGTGATGCAACTATCCGTCAGGAAAGAAGAGGAGACCAATAGCAAGTCCCAAGCTAGAGAGAAGTCAATGACATTCAAAGCTGAAGCAACAAGGAGAAGTAAGAGGAATACTCCATCTCTAGCAAGGAGGGATGTTGAGTCTGACTCAGATGACTCAGAGACAGGTACATCAGACTGCCACATATCTGATGAAGACTTTGTTGTCTTCTCCAATCAATTCCTGAAGTTCATGAAGAAGAAGAAGAAGAGGAAGAGCAGACCCTCCTTATCCTCTCATCATAAGGAGGACTACTACAAGGGAAATAAGAAATCCTCCAAGGAGGACAAGTATGTTTCTAAACCTAGTAAACAGATTTCTACTAATGTTATCTGCTACTACTGCAGCAAGCCAGGGCATGTTGTAGCCGACTGCCCAATAAAGAGAAGAGAGGATTGAGAGAAGAAGCACTACCATTAGCACAAGGGCAAGAAGGAAAAGTCCTTTGTGGCCAAGAAGGAGAAGAGATGGATTGATAGTGAGTCATCTGCTTCAGAATCTGAATAAGAAATGAAAGCCTACTCTTGGCTAGCTGTTGTTGCAGAAGATGAAGACTATCCTGCTGCCAGGATAGAAATCAGGGCCCCTATGTTACAGTAAAATAGTGATTCATATGTGGATGAAGAAGAATAAGAAGACAACTACTGCTATGGGCTGATGGCTATGACTTATGAAGAATCTAGCCAGAATCATCCTGGTCAACAAAAGTTACATTCTCTGTATAAGTCTTCTTCTAAGTCATGCTATGAGACTGGCCCAAATTTTGAAGCTCATTCATCAAGAGATGAAGGAGACTTTGAATCTGAGGAAGATTTCAATTTTTTAATTGACAAATATGGTGTCCTTCTTAGTTATTTCAAGAAAAGCAAGTTGTGGCTAAGAAGTAGGCTAAGAAGATTTCTTCTCTTTAGCTTGGTGCTTCCGAGCATGCTGACTCAGCTTCCCCGCTGGATCTAAAAATGAGGGAAATTAGTGAATTAGAAACTATTTCCTTCAGTAAGGTTGGCACCATAGAGTACCAGGAAAACCGAATAAGGGACCTGGAAGTATTGCTCGAGAGGGAGAAAAGGATAGTTGCTGGCTACTCCAAGCCCAGCTCAGTACTGCACTTGATAGATTCCTTCTCCTCCCAATAAGACAAGAAGGGGTTGGGATTCAAGGGACCTATAAGTGTTGCCAATCCCGAAGGAAAGGGCAAAGCACTAGAACAACCACTAGCCTCCAAGCCTCCTGTTCCATTCAAGAGTGTGTTGCTACCTTCAAATAGGTATGACCAAGAAAGCTTATATTATCACTGGATGAATGGTAGATCCACACAAGGGAACAAAGATGTTCACCACCATGATGGAAGAGATAGCAGGGGTATTAGTGCCTTCAAGGACCCCCATGAGGAAATCCAAATGGCACATTATAAACCATTTGTGCTTGGTGCACCAGCCCCTACACTCAAGAACAAGGTATGTGCCTGTTCTCAGGATCTCCCTACCCAAAATCAGACCAGGGGCAAGTCTGCCAACAAGTAAGACATGGTCATATCTGAGGCCATCAAGAGTATTTTTATGAAAAGAAGACTACTGCTGGTAGGGCTCAAGATATTCTAAGTACTTATACTATCATGCACACCCCAAGTCAGACAGTGGATGGAAGATTCAAGAATAAGACTGCTGATGTACCTTCATGATTGAGAACTACTGTCAGCACAACTACAAGATGAGCTCTAAAAAGAAGGTATAATATCCATGAGTGCTGGTGCTATGGAAAGGTTGGGCACTATGCTATTGATTGTTGGTACAATCCTTTTTGCCAAGAGAAAGAGAGAACTTACCTATTAGACGAACTGCAGGTAGGCAGGTTCATTATCAGACTTACTTGCACCTAGGACCCAATAAGAATTGGGTTCCTAAGGTTAACTAATTTATGTCTTGCAGGTTAGTCCAAGTGGCCATACCCCCATATGGTACTTAGATAGTGGATGTTCCAGGCACATGAGTGGAACAAGGAGCATTCTAAAGCACTACACTCCAGTAAAGAATGGACCCAAAGTAAACTTTGGTGGTTCAGATAGGGGAGTGACAAAGGGTATGATAAAATAACAAATAACATAATCAATATCACATAGGTAGCTTATGTAGAAGGTGTAACACCTCTACCCGTTAAGAGAAATATAATAGTGGGTCCGGCCGTGGCCCCACACCATATTCCACAAACAGGCGGAGACGCTACTAAATAGTATCATACAACCCAACGAATCCTAACACACAGCATTCTAGAGAAAGCTTCATGGTTGAATCCTTGAACTCAAACAAAACAAGAACTGTCCACTAACAAAATAGGAATGTATACAACCAAAGTATCTGGCCTTAAGGCCTTACAAATTTCTCTTAACAAAGGTGTGGTTTACAAACATCGGCATGCAGGCCGGCCACACATGAACAAGAAGAAACAAAATAAAGCCTTCTAGGGCAGCAGCGCAGCTTGGGCTTCAGCCCGCTAAGTCTCGCTTGGACCAGCACCTCCTGCACCAGCAAGAACCAATCCACCAAGCGGTGACAAACATGACAACGGTCAACATTCGGCTGACCAATTATAACGACCCTGCCCCTTGCACGGGGCAGCAGAATTCCATCCCTACATAGCATTTTTCAAACAGTATGTATAACAAACCATGCAAGACGTGCACGACCTCATAGTCAATACATATCACAAACGCCGGCAAAATGACCCGACGCTCCGTGCACTAAGGGTACATTCGGGTGTACCGGAAACACCAGATCCCACCAATGAGCATTTAGTCTGGCACGCAGGCCCAAGACTCTCATTATGCCACCGACAAAAGCCCAATGCCTTGGCGCTCTCATGTCAAGCCTACATAACGCAAGTACGGATCAGCCACCCCCCGTTGCTCAAACCGCCATGCCAGTACCAAGCACAACGTACTTGAGGCAACAAATAAAGGTACAGGTCAGTTTCACCTTTCCTGTTCGGCACGAAGCCTTTTTTTATACAATTGCAGCCTAACGGCTCAACACCACACAAAGTGACAACTCACGACCACAAGAGTTGAACCCAACTCTCACAATTTCCTGGACTTCCTCTAGTACTTCATACTGCACCAAGCGAAAGGTATGCACCACAGATTGCACACAAACAATCAAATACTCGGAGGCTCCTCCGAATGCAAACAAGCATCACCAATCCAGACCAGCATGTCCAGATCGGCTTCACACAGCATGCATAGATCCGTACTTCGATTCCGGACTCTAGCAAGGGGGACTTCACATATCTACCACAAGGGACACCGCAATCCACCGCACACTCGCGGGGAGGGGTTTTCTCTATGCAAATGTAGGAAAGTAGGACTTCACATGTCCAAAAAGGAAATCGTTACCCTTGGAATTAACTTCGGAGCCATAGAGAGAAAGAAAACGGAAGAAAGTCTTTGCAGCAGCCTTGCCTTCGGAAATCTGAACTTGGCTCGCGATTTGGACCACCGTAGCACCACCGGCAGCCGGATTCCCCTTCTTCTTCCTTCTCTTGCTCTCCTCTCTCTTAGCTTTTAGAAAGAGAAAACACAACTCAAATGAGCTTTCTCAACTCAAATCCCAGCCTTATCAATCCAGGGAACTGCCTAGGCCATTGGATCTTGGTCAAAGAAAATGGAAGGCTCAGATTAGCCCTGAAATTTATTTTCCTGTGCCGAACACGGGTTGTGATACGCCCGTGTCACTGGCCGTGTTCCTGAAGCGATGCACAATCGACTGAAAATAAACCAGAACACGGGTATCGACATGCCCATGTCAAGCCTGATACGCCCGTGTCACCCAGCACACGGTCGTGTATTTAGTCGTGTCACCCCTGTAACATGATCTCCAAAATCACCCGAGCAGGACACGGCAAAGGCACACGCCCGTGTCTATGGCCGTTTGCCCAACACGCCCCTGTGACATGCCCGTGTCACAGGCTGTGTCCACCTAACATACCCTGAGACACGCCCGTGTCTCAGGCCGTGTCAGCCAACCTAAATCCCAATTTTGGCTTTTGTGATTTTTGGGGTGTTACAATCCTCCCCTCCTTAATAAAATTTCATCCCGAAATTTGGATACAGTAGGGAGATAAAAGCATAACACAATATAAGATAACGTGACATATATGTTGCAACCACATATATAAACGAGCCAACAGGTTAAAACAAATAACTAGGGAAACACGGCTCGCATGGTCTTCTCTCGCTCCCATGTTAACTCTTCTCGGACATAATTGTCCCACCGGACTTTAACCATACCGATCGTTTTGTTCCGCAACTGTTTCTCGGCTCGATCCTCGTTCTGAATGGGCCTCACCTTTGTCGTTAGCCCATACTCAACTGACACCTGATCATTCTCAATCACTTGAGCTGGGTCTTTGAATGCTTTTCGCAGTACCGAGATGTGGAACACATCATGCAGTCCACTCAATTCCGATGAAAGAGCTAGCCGATAGGCAGCTTCCCCAACTCGCTCCACCACTTCAAGCAAACCAAGGTATTGCGGACTTAGCTTTTTCAACCGCCGAATCTGAGATACGCCTTTGAAGAGTTTAATCTTCAAATAGACCCAGTCGCCCACAACGAACTCCACGTTCCGGTGCTTAGCATTATAATACTTTGCTTGCCAATCCTGGGCTATTAGTAGCCTCTCTCGAATAGAGCATATTGTTGAGTTAGCATCCTAGACTTCCTTTTGTCCCAAAAGTTTGGACTCGCCAGTTTCTTCCTAAGATAACGGTGTACGACACTTGCGACCATACAGAGCTTCAAACGGTGCCATACCGATGCTCGCTTGGTAGCTATTATTATAGGAAAACTACACCTTAACAAGATGATCTTCCCATTTCTTACCGAAGTCCAGGGAGCACATACGGAGCATATCCTCCATCGTCCTATTGTTTCTCTTAGTTTGGCCATCCGTTTGAGGATGAAAGGCCGTACTGAATGCTAACTTCGTGCCCAACAGCTGATGGATTAGCCTCCAATCATTCGAAGTAAATCGCCCATCTCGGTCACTTACCATGTTTCGTGGAACACCGTGTAATCGAACAATCTGCTCCACATAGAGCTTTGCCAAAATTTCCACAGAATCGTCCCGCTTGTTCGGTAGAAAGTGAGCCACCTTTGTCAACCGGTCTACAATCACCCAGATTGAGTCATTCCCGCATTGAGATCTCTACAATCCATGCACGAAATCCATAGAAATATCCTCAAACTTCCACTACGGAACCGGCAACGATTTCAGGAAACCGCTAGGCCATTGAACTTCTGCCTTCACCAAAGCAGAAGTACGACACTTAGCCACATACTCGGCTATGTCCTTCTTTAAACCGGGCCAACGGAACAATTTCTTCATGTTCTTGTACAGTTTTGTGCTCCCAGGATGAATTGAGTACTTTGTAAAGTGCACTTCGTATAAAAATTCTTCTCGCAATTTACCCGCACAAGAGACGCACAATCGCTCATCCTTCGATAATAAACCGTCATCCCAGGAGAATTGGTCACCAGACCCTTCCTTTGCATAGCGCTGGAGACTTTCATCAAACTCCATTCCCCACTGAACCCTGTCCGCAAGGTAATATTGAACTTCCATCCAGTTCAAGCATGCATCGGCCGAAGAATCTCTTTCAACACAAGATATCTCCAATGCTTCAAACTCCTGGATTAGACGCTCATCATGTATCCGTAACCAACTTGCCCGCACTAGAGTCTGATGACTCAAGGCATCAGCGACCACATTTCCCTTTCCGGGAACATCATGAATGTCGAAGGTATAGTCCCCTAGGAATTCCATCCACCTCCGTTGTCTCATATTCAAATCCTTCTGATCGAGCAGATACTTTAGGCTTTTATGATCTGTATAAATATCTACCTTCACTCCATAAAGATAATGCCTCCATAACTTTAGCGAAACGATCACCGCCGCTAACTCCAAGTCATGGATAGGGTAATTACATTCATGCACTTTCGATTGACGTGAGCCATTTGCAATCACCTTGCCAAACTGTAGGAGAACGCAGCCTAAGCCGCTCCCTGACGCATCGCTGTATATCTCAAAATCGTCTGTATCACATGGTGAAGTCAAAATGGGCGCCATGGTCAAATGACTCTTTAGCTCCTCAAAAGCTCGCACGCACTTCGGCGTCCAAACGAACTTTTGATCTTTTCTCGTCAACGTAGTCAAAGGCAAAGCAATCCGGGAGAAGTTCTCCACAAATCGTCTATAGTAGCTTGCCAGTCCAAGAAAATTCTTGACTTCGGCCACCGAATACATAACTGGCTAATCACGAATGGAACTTATCTTTGCCGGATCCACCGCTATGCCCTCTCCACTTTCCACATGGACCAGAAAAGCCATCGACGAGAGCCAGAACTCACACTTAAGGAACTTGGCATACAGCTTATTCCTCCGTAAGGTTTACAATACCAACCGCAAATGGTTTGCATGATCTTCCTCCGACTGTGAGTACACGAGGATATCATCAATGAACACGATCACAAACCAATCCAAGAATTCGCAGAACGTTCGATGCATGAGATCCATGAATACCGAAGGCGCATTACATAAGCCAAACGACATCACTGTGAACTCAAAATGACCGTAGCGTGTGCCAAACGCTGTCTTGGGAATGTCACCTTCCCTAATCCGCAATTGGTAATACCCGAATTTCAAATCCAACTTGGAATAGACGGTTGAGCCCGCTAGCTGATCGAACAAGTCATCGATCCGTGGAATCAGATACTTGTTTTTCTCTGTCAACTTATTCAGTTCGCGATAATCAATACACAGACGTAAACTACCGTCTTTCTTTTTCACGAATAGAACAGGAGTGCTCCAAGGTGATATACTTGGGTGTATATATCCCTGCTCCAACAGCTCTTGCAACTGAACTTTCAGTTCGGCCATCTCTTTTGGCGCTACCCAATACGGCGAACGGGCCACAGGTTTCGCACCTGGCACCAGCTCGATAGCGAAGTCGATTTCCCTTTGGGGAGGTAACCCCGGAAGGTCCTTTGGAAACACATAAGCATATTTCGACACAATCGGCACTTCACTCACACTGGCCTCCGGTGCCACCGCCTCTACAAGTGTGAAGAATAACTCCGCACCCTTCCGAACTGCCTTAACAACTTGGAGAGTAGATAACAACATCCCATTCATCACTTGTATACCAATGAACTTGGTCTCTTGTTTGGTATTCTGCCCGAGTGTGACCACTTTTGAAGTGCAATCTATACAGGCACGCTGCTCTGAAAGCCAGTCCATACTAAAGATTATATCAAATTCCTTGATTGGCAATACTTATGTTTCCACCTTGAACTCCCGACTCCCTATCTTGACCTCAAGACCGCAAGATTTATCCACGCACATCAAACATCTGTTAGGTAACAACACCTTTAAACTATCTGTCGTGGTCCGTAAAGGTACCCCGATACGAAAGACGAAAGACTCAGACAGAAATGAATGTGAAGCACCTGTATCAAACAGTGCTCGAGCCGGACAATCCCATATAAGGACAAAACCTATAACACCAAAATTAAAAACAAGCACAACACACAATCATACAATAATATTAAAAACTGCATGCACCTGTGACGACATCGGCCTGTTTAATGGCCTCCTGTTGTCCAAGATTGAAGACCCTGGGCTGCGCGTGCGAGGCAGAAGACTCCACCATAGTCTTCCCTTTCTCCGCATAAGACACTCCCGTCTTCTTGACACCCTTTGGAGGACCAACTGAGCAATCACGTGCGAAGTGTCCCAACTTCCTGCATGTAAAACAAGCGCGAGATCTATACCCAGATGTCTCTATCACAGTCACAGAAGGAGCTTGTCCAGTAGACTTGGACTTCTTTCCCCATCTCTTACGGTACCCAAACTTCTCCAGACGCGGCGGCTTGAACTCTGGCTTTGTCACAGCCATGGTCCCCTTTGCTTGCCCCCTTCTCATGTCCGTCTCCAAAGAACGAGCCATACAGACTAAGGCTTGAAATCCCTGACTCACAGAACTCGAGAGGAAATACAGCAGCTCATCTCGCAGTCCCGCATACAACCTACTAGTCTTACGCTCTTCTTCGGCAAAGATTGTACCCGCATATCTTCCTAAACATGTGAACACATGCAGGTAATCTTCCACACTATGATCTCCTTGAGTTAACGATTTAAATTCCATTTCCATCGATATCCTTTGCTGCATTGGTAGATGTTGTGCCAAGAACAATCGAGAAAATTCGTCCATCGAGACCTCTTCCAATTTCCTGCCGGCCAAGTGATGCAGTTCAATCTCATCCCACCATAATCGATCCTCTCCTTCCAGTAGGAAAGTGGCCAACATAACCTTCTGTCCCTCCTCAACCTTGATAGCTCTAATGATCCTCTTGATCCTTGCAAGCCAATCCTCTAGTTGGGCCGGTGAACCTGCCCCAATAAATTGCGGAGGATTGAAGCTCATGAATTTCTTCAATTGTTGATCTACTGCCCGCGGATCAACTACAACTTCTACCGGTTCTTGCCGTACCCCATCAAGCGTTGGCACCACTGCAGGATGTGCATGCCCAGCCTGCTGAGCATTCATCACAACAAGTACCGTTTCCGTGATGAAATGTACCGTTTCAACAGATGGAGGAGGTGTGGGCACCTCAGCTGGTGCCGCACTTTCTACAGAATGTTGAGGTTCGGATTGACCCGCAACACTTCTGGTCACCTATACGTGTAAAACACACAGTTTAGCGACCAAGTAAAACGGCAAACATACAAAAAGAATACACAGGTTCAACAAAAGAGTGTATTTGCATTCCTAAGTGGAAATTCTTGAGTTCAAGTTAAGTGTTATAACGGCAGCACTAACACGTGCCCACCACCCCTCAAAATAATTCGACCATGAATTCGGAAGAGAAAGACCAATAGTCTGATACCAAATTGTAACACCTCTACCCGTCAAGAGAAATATAATAGAGGGTCCTGCCGGGGCCCCAAACCATATTCCACAAACAGGCGGAGACGCTACTAAATAATATCATACAACCCAATGAATGCTAACACAGAGCATTCTAGCGGAAGCTTCATGGTTGAATCCTTGAACTCAAGCAAAACAAGAACTGTCCACTAACAGAATAGGAATGTATACAACCAAAGTATCTGGCCTTAAGGCCTTACAAATTTTTCTTAACAAAGGTGTGGTTTACAAACATCGGCACGTAGGTCGGCCACACATGAACAATAAGAAACAAAATAAAGCCTTCGAGGGCAGTAGCACAGCTTGTGCTTCAGCTCGCTAAGTCCCGCTTGGACTAGCACCTCCTGCACCTGCAAGAACAAATCCACCAAGCGGTGGAAAACAGGGCAACGGTCAGCATTCAGCTGACTAATTATAACGACCCTGCCCCTGGCACGGGGCAGCGGAATTCCATCCCTGCATAGCAATTTTCCAATAGTATGTATAACAAACCACGCAAGACGTGCATGACTGCACTGTCAATACATATTACAAATGCCGGCACAACGACCCGACGCTCCGTGCACTCAGGGCACATTCGGGTGTACCGGAAACACCGGATCCAACCAATGAGCATTTATTCTGGTACGCAGGCCCAAGACTCTCATTATGCCGCCGATGAAATCCCAATGCCTTAGCACTCTCATATCAAGCCTACATAATGCAGGTATGGATCAGCAACCCCCCATTGCTCAAACCGCCTTGACACTACCAAACACATCATACTTGAGGCCACAAAAAAAGGCGCTGGTCGGTTTCACCTTTCCTATTCGGCACGAATCCCTTTTTATACAGTTGCAGCCCGACGGCTCAACACCACACAAAGTAAGAACTCACGGCCATAAGAGTTTAACCCAACTCTCATAATTTCCTTGACTTCCTCCAATACTTCCTGCTACACCAAGCGACAGGTATGCACCACAGATTACACACAAACAATCAAATACTCGGAGGCTCCTCTAAATGCAAACAAGCATCACCAATCAAGACCAGTATGTCCAGATGGGCTTCACACAGCATGCCTAGATCCGTACACCGATTCCGGACTCTAACAAGGGGGAATTCACATATCTACCCCAAGGGACACTGCAATCCACCGCACACTCACGGGGAAGGGATTTCCCTATGCAAATGCAGGAAAGAAGGACTTCACATGTCCAAGAAGGAAATCGTTACCCTTAGAATTCACTTCAAAGCCATAGAGAGAAGCAAACGGATGAAAGTCTTCGCAGCAGCCTTGCCTTTGCAAATCCGAACTCGGCTCGCGATTTGGACCACCGTAGCACCACTGGCAGCCGGATTCCCCTTCTTCTTCCTTCTCTTGCTCTCCTCTCTCTCTTCGCTTTTAGAAAGAGAAAACACAACTCAAATGAGCTTTCTCAACTCAAATCCCGACCTTATCAATCCAGGGAACAACTTAGGCCATTGGATCTTGGTCAAAGAAAATGGAAGGCTCAGATTAGCCCTGAAATTGATTTTCCTGGGCTGAACACGGGTTGTG
Organism: Platanthera zijinensis; assembly: GCA_039513925.1. Taxonomy (NCBI): domain Eukaryota; kingdom Viridiplantae; phylum Streptophyta; class Magnoliopsida; order Asparagales; family Orchidaceae; genus Platanthera; species Platanthera zijinensis. Next base: position 1,607,599 of record CM077078.1, on the reverse strand, counting down.
ACACGCCCGTGTCACAGGCCGTATTCCTGAAGCCGTGCACAACTGATTGAAAATAAACAAGAACACGTGTATCGACGCGGCCGTATCAAGCCTGACACGCCCGTGTCACCCAGCACATGGCCATTAATCTGGCCGTGTCACCCCTATAACACGATCTCCAAAATCACCCGAGCAGGACACAGCTAATGCACACGCCCGTGTCCTTGGTCGTGTGCCCAACACGCCCCTGTGACACGCCTGTGTCACAGGTCGTGTCCACCTGACACGCCCTGAGACACGCCTGTGTCTCAGGCCGTGTTCGCCAACCATAATCCCAATTTTGGCTTTTGATATTTCTGGGGTGTTACAGAAGTTTTGCAACACAACCTAATAAGCATAAGCCAACTATGTAATCTTGGCTATGACATTTCATTTCTCAAGGATGAGTGCAAAATTAGGAGGTCAAGTGACCAAGGGGCTATCTTAACAGGCACTAGGAGAGGAAATGTCTATTGTCTTAATTTTTTATGTGTAAACAAGGACTCTCCTATATGCCTAGTTGCAAATGAAAAAGCCTCATATTGTGTCCTATGACACAAGAGACTGGCTTATTTGAACTACAAGACTATTTGCAAGATCTTTAGTGACAATCTAGTTAAGAATGGTCCCATATTCAAATTCACTATGGAGGGTATCTGCTCTGCATGCTTGAAGGGAAAATATGTCAAGACCTCCTTCAAGAGCATTGGGGGTCAAAGACTTAGTGAAGTGACTATACCTCTTTCATATTGACTTTTTTGGTCCTATGCCAGTTCAAAGTCTAGGTAGGAAAGTCTACACCCTTGTGGTTGTTGATGACTTTTCCATATTTACTTGGGTGTTCTTTTTTAGGAAGAAATATGAAACCCATGATGTCCTCAAGACATTTGTCAAGCAAATTCAGAATGAATTTGATAGTACTGTGGTTAAAATCAAAAGTTACCATGAGACTGAATTACAGTCTAAATGCATGACAAGGTTCTTTGAAGAGCAAGGGATTCACCAAGAATTCTCCTCTCCTAGAACACCCTAGCAAAATGGAATTGCTTAGAGGAAAAATAGAACTCTCATAGAGGTTGGAAGAACATTGTTGAGTGACACGTCTCTCCAAGAATATTTCTGGGCTGAAGCAGTATATACTGCATGTCATGTCCTCAACAGAGCCTCTATCACCAAGAGTCATAAGAAGACTCCCTATGAGATCTTGAAGGGCATAAAACCAAACCAGAACTATTTCATGATCTTTGGCAGCAAGTTCCATGTGATGAACAATGGAAAGTCCTATGTTACTTAGTTTGCTATCAAATCCTATGAAGGGATCTTTGTTGGGTACATCAACCACTATAAAGCATATAAAATCTACAACTTGACAAGTCAAGTTATAGAAGTGTCAGTTCATGTTGTCTTTGATGAATCAAACATGATTAACAGTGAGCTGCCTAGCTCTTCTTCTTGTTCTGCTGGCATAGATAAGGTGATGGACAAGTTCACTATCAAGGAATATGATCCAGCAGTCAAGGATAAGGATGGGGATATGTACTGTCTAGAGGGTACTATCTAGAGGGTGTACAAGACACAGAATTTGTGGATGAATTTCAGCCAGATGGAGCCACTAATGCTAAAGAAGGTGAAGCAAGGTTGCCTCCAGTTGTCAGGTATCTAAGGGACCATCCACCACACCATATCATTGGTAGGGCAAGCCAAGGAGTCCTGACCAAAAGCAAGAGTTTCAACACAGTACTCTACTCAAGTTTTCTGTCACAAGTAGAGCCCAAGAAATTTGAAGTGGCAAACATAGAACAATTTTGGATTAGAGCAATGCAAGAGGAACTAAACCAGTTTAAGAAGTGTAAAGTTTAGAAGCTGGTACCCATACTTAAGGGACATAATGTTATAAAAACTAAATTGATCTACAAGAACAAGTTAGATGAGAATGACATTATTATTAAGAACAAGGCTGGACTGGTAGCTAAAGAATACATGCAGGAAGAAGGTATTGATTTTGATTAAACCTTTGCCCTAGCAGCCAGATTGGAAGCCATCAGACTATTCCTTGCATTTGCTGTCTACTAAGGATTTAAAGTCTACTAGATGGATGTGAAGTCAGCCTTCCTGAATGGTGAATTAAAAGATGAAGTCTATGTAGAACATCCTCTAGGTTTTGTTGACCCTAACTCTCCTGATTTTGTTTTTAGACTTAGGAAAGCTCTATATGGGTTGAAGCAAGCCCCTAGAGCATGGTATGAGACATTTTCTAGTTTTCTCATTAATAACAAATTCTTAAGGGGGAAGATAGACAAGACCCCATTATTAAGGGAATCTAAGGGCAATATCATCCTAGTCCTGATATATGTTGATGACATTATCTTTGGATCTACTAATGATAATCTTTGTAGAAAGTTTGCTAAACTTATACAAGGGAAGTTTGAGATGAGCAATATGGGTGGGCTCAAGTTCTTCTTGGGACTCCAAGTTAGACAGACTGATGATAGCTTATCCATATCCCAGTCAAATTTAACCATGGAGTTGATTAAAAAATATGGTATGGAGAGTTCCTCCACCATGAAAAATCCATTGGGGTCAAGTATGCCTATAGTCAAAGATGAAGCAGAGAAACTGTTGATAAGACTTTGTATAGAGGGATAATTATCTCCCTTTTATATCTAATGCTAGTAGGCCTGACATCATGTATGCTATATGTGTCTGTGCTAGGTATCAGATCTACCCTAAAGAATCTCATTACTCTGCTGCAAAAAGAATCTTGAGGTATCTTAAGGGCACACTAGATCTTTTGCCCATGATACCCTAAAAATAGGGATTTTTAACTAATAAGCTATTCAGATGCAGATTTTGTAGGATACAAAGAGGACTGGAAAAGAACTTCAGGCACCTGTCAGTTCTTGGGAGGAAGAATAGTGTCTTGGAGCAGTAAGAAGCAAATAAGTTTTACAATATCAACTGCAGAGTCAGAGTATATTTCAACATGTAGTTGCTGTGCTCAATTATTGTGGATCCAGGATCAGCACTAGGATTTTAACCTCAAAATAAGTAGAACTCCTCTTTATTGTGATTCAACTAGTGTTATTTCTATTGCTAGGAATCCGCTGACATTTAGCAGACTAAGCACATAAAAATTAGGTATCATTTTATTAGGGAGCATGTGGAACATCAGTCTAGAGTTTGTCCACACAGACAAACAAGTGGCTGATATCTTTACTAAGCCACATGATGAAGCAAAGTTCAACACCTTCAACTTTGAGTTGGGTATGTTGAACTTAGCATAACTTTAGTTACTCCCTCGGATTTTTTTGGTGCAGGATTTGTTCTTCTTGCAGGTGATGAAGACCTTAAGTGGCAATTGAGACAAAAGTGTCTATCAGGAACATGATGATAGAAGTTTCTCATAATGAGGGGGAGCAAGTCCAGCAGCTGTAGGAGCAAATTGAGCATCATGTAGAGAGGAAGATAGCAACTGCACCAAAGGTATCATCTACAATTAGCTATGGGGAGAAGACAATCAAGGCAGACTAGCTCCTCCCTTATTATTCAGAAGCCAAAAAGGGGGAGAGAATAGATTGACCAAGTAGCATTAGAGGTTGATCAAGTAATAAAGTGTATCAAAGCGAAAAGAAGATGATCAATGTTATATAGTAAATGTAAGGGGAGAAAAAGATGTCCCCATACAGGGTAATGGGGTGAAGGTAATCAAGGTATTTAAGTTGTATCACATACCTTGCAGCTATTTAGGGGGAGTAGGTGATACTCACCATACAGGCAGGGAATGTGGTAATCTTCCTAGATCTGTTATATCATTATAGTATATTTTGTTGTAGCATATGTTATGCATGTCATTGAACAAGAAAGTTGATAGTGGGTTTTGACTTCTTTAAATAGGGGGAGATTGTTGGGTCCATTAATTTAATGTCCCAGATTTGTAAGAAGTAAAACAAGTCAATGAGATACACATAGTTTTATTTGATGTGTGTTTAAGTTCATTCATGCAGGATAGTCCTTGTCACATTGATTGGACATATGGACTCAAAGAAGGATGTTGGAAAGGCAGGAAATTGCCTAAGTCCACAGGCATTGAGTAAAGCCAATTCACTGAAAACTAGAGGTCAAAGAGAATGCTAATAAAGGGCAGGATTCTTGTTAAGTCCAAAAGCATTTAGTGAGGACAACTCACTCAACGCCAGATAAGCTAAAGCGCTGATTTAGGTGTGGATAATAAAAGCCAAGCTTCAGCAAGTAAAAAGATCGACTAAGTCTACAGGCATTGAGTGATGTCAACTCACTCAATGCCATATTGCATATTCGTTGAGTAAAGCTCAGTTTGTCAAAGACATAGTGTTTTTAGTAAAGGAAAATATTCTAAGTCCAGAAGCGTTGAGTGAAGCCAATTCACTCAATGCCGTGATGTTTTTGTCAAAGCTAAAGAAAATAGATAGAAAAATCTATCTAAGTCAAGAAGCGTTGAGTGAAACCAGTTCACTCAACACCATATAACAAAAGCATTGAGACAAGCTCAAGCAGTCAAATCCAGAAGGAGTGATAGGATTTGACTAAGTCCAGAAGCATTGAGTGAAGCCTATTCACTAAACCCCTAGTCAAAAGATGAGGCTGAGGCAGGAAGCGTTGAATGAAGTCAATACACTCAATGCCTCCATTCAGAAGAAAAGTTTCTAAGTACAAAAGCATTGTGTGAAGCCAGTTCACTTAACGCCTCAGCAGTTGGCAGAGTTCAGAAAGAGCTAAGGAAAATAACATTGAGTGAAGGACAACCACTCAACGCTATCAATGCATTGGATTTAGAAAGAGTTGAATAATAAGCTAAGTCCAGAATCATTGAGTGAAACTAGTTCACTCAATGCATTCAACGCTTGGAGTGATTCTGTGAATTTGGCTAAGTATAGAATGTCTGACGTATGTAAAAGTCAACAAAGTCAACGCAGTTCAAATTCTTTGTGGGAAAGCTGCAGTATACCTTTAATGGCGCCGGCGGACAGCTATTGTCATTTTCTACAATTGGAAGGTAGTAACTCATCCTTTTTAGGCTGGGCCCACAGTACAAAGAGCCATTGACCAGCCGACTATAAAAGGATAATATTAGTTGAAAGGAAAAATGTAATTAGGGTTCTCTAATTATGCACAGCAGCGAAACTTCGTCTTCTTCCTCTCCAATAATATCGATCCTAAAGCACAAGTTCTGATCAGTTAACCTGAAAGCAAAAATAGATAGTTGTTGCGATTCTCATCAACAATAGCAAGTTCATAATTGATTTTTGATTGAGAAGAGATGCAATGCCTTCAGAGTCTACTAGTCCTTGTAGCTATTTGAAGAAGTTACAAAACATTCATATCTATTGTCTTCAACAGCATATCAGAATCTTGATTCTGAGTTACTTATAACACAAGCAGGCCAGTACTGAAGATCTTTTCAACTTGTTGCTGTGAAGAAGATAGGGCAGAAATCTGCTTAGCCTATGGAGACAGACACATGGAGAGTTCTCTGTTGTCTACAACATTTCTATTTTTTTATAGGATCTAGTCTTTGATCTGAGTGTAGGATTCCTGTGAGAATCTGTGTTGTAAGCCCGTGTAATAAAGGCTGAGGTAGAATCATTTGTTGAATTCAGTGTAGGATCCATTTTTGATCAGAGTGTAGGGCTATCCTCCCAGCTTCAGTAAAGGACCATTGGCCTGAGTTAGGTTGTTTTCTAATCACTGAGTTGTAGGGCCTTGTGCCTGAGTAGTAGGTCTTTGAGGAGACTGAGTGATCCTGTGGGATCGAGTTGTAAGTTCTTAAGGAGCCAAGTATTGGGTAAGAGCCTTATCTAACACACTGTTAGAAAGGCGGAGAGTGACAGAGGATGTACCCATAATCTTGGGAACCACTATAAAATAATAGTGTCATCTATGATTAATCTTGAAAGCTAAAATAACCTAATCACTAATTACAACACAATCAGGTAAAGGTCTAAAAGACTTAAAGAAAGACAAAAAACCTATTCACCCTCCTCTAGGTGTTTAGTGGACCTTGAAAACAAAGACTTTAAGGATTAATAGTTGTTCACAAGTTCTCTTCAGGTACTCGCGTTATATGTTTATTTAATAATTTTGACTTCTCTTTTGCAGAGATTATTAGGTGTTCACAAGTTCTTTTCAAATTCTCGTATTATATATTAAATTTACCTGCTTTTGACTTCTCTTTTATAGAGATTAGCAAGTGTTCGTGAGTTCACCTTATTTGCTCACATTATATGTTTACTTACCCGCTTTTGACTTCTATTTAGCAGAGATTAGCAGGTGCTCACGAGTTCTCTTCATGTACTTGCATTATATGTTTATTTACCTGCTTTTTACTTGTCTTTTGCATAGATTTGCAGGTGTTTGCGAGTTCACCTCAATTAGTCACTTTAGATGTTTATTTACCTACTTTTAATTTCCCTTTTTAGTAATGAGTAGGTGTTCGCGAGTTCTATTCAAGAATTCACGTTATATGATAATTTACATGTTTTTGACTTCTCTTTTGCTGAGATTAGCAGGTGTTCGTGAGTTCACCTTAGGTGCTCGCGTTATATGTTAATTGCCTGCTTTTGACTTCTCTTTTGCGGAGATTAGCATGTATTAGCGAGTTCTCTTCATGTACTCCCATTATATGTAATTTACCTGCTTTTGACTTCTCTTTTGTAGAGATTTGCAGGTATTTGTGAGTTCATCATAGGTACTAGCATTATATTTTAAATTTACCTACTTTTGACTTCTCTTTTACAGAGATTAGTAAGTGTTCGCGAGTTAAAATTAGGTACTCACGTTTTATGTTTATTTACCTGCTTTTGACTTCTCTTTGGAGAGATTAGCAGTTGTTAGAGATTCAACTCAGGTACACACTTTATATGTTTATTTACTTGATTTTGACTTCTCTTTTACAGATATTAGCTGGTGTTCACGAGTTCTATTCAGTTACTCACGTTATATGTTAACTTACCTACTTTTGAATTCTCTTTTTCAGAGAATAGTATGTATTCGCGAGTGATGAGTTGTAAATATACCTATATTTTTGTATTTTATTTAATTCTTTTTTTATTTTTGCCTTTTTTGTTTGTTTAATTTAATAAAATACTTCTTTTTTGTATATTTTATTTCTAACATAATTTGTTTTATTTTTTGAATATTTTGTAGAAAATTATTTTTTTGACCTATTACGCCCGTGACCATTCCCGACACGGGCGTGTCAGGCACTCAACGCCTTCAGCCAGTCGACACTCAACGATTTCACTATTAAACACTCAACGCCGTCCCGACACACCCTAGTCACGCCCGTGTGCAAGGCCCGTCACCCCCGTGTTTGATGTCGACACTCAACGCTTCGTCAACTGTCAACGCTGCCGACATCGAGCTGCCAACTATCTAAGTCACGCCCCCAGACACGCCCGTGACCATGCCTGTCACGCCCGTTACCATGCCTGTCACGCCCGTGACTGACATGTGTCACTCCCCGACCTTCCAGAACTTTGCCAGCCAGCCAGAAGAAGCCAAGTCAACCACGTTTTGACTGACATGCCCCCTGTCACACCCGTGACCTAGGGCGTGTCAGACCCGAAATTTATTTTATAAATAAAGGCTTTCTGTAAGCCTTTCTGGTCCCCCTTTTTTGACCAAATTGCTTCAGGGAGATGCTGCCCAAATGGATCCAAATGCTATGTAAGGGAACTTTACCCCCCCCCTCTCTCTTAGCTTAGTTTAGGATGTTTATTTTAGCTTTCCTTGTAACCGCTTTTTCATTAATAAAATGTTAGTTTTTTTCTCTATTGTGTTGTTTGGAATCCATTTGAATGCGTCAAACTTAAGTAATTTTTCATTACCCTTTTTGTGTTTTTCTTTTTATGTTTTCTTTTTAGTTTATAACTCGTTTAGTTTAGGATTTCTACGGCATTTCTATCCATTGTAATGCCCATTTTATTTTCATAATCCGCACTTATTTTGGTTTAGAATTTTTTTCCTTATTTTTATTCTTAAGGGTTTATAAAAACACCTAAAAAAGTGTTATTTTTCATTTTCTTTAACTAACGCTCTTTAGGAATGTATAACTTTCTGTCTTTTTTAGTTTTATTTTCACTTTTTAGGGGCATTTATAAAAACATAAGAATGAAAAAGTCATTGTTTCAATTTTTCGCTCACTTTGCCTTTGCTTTTTTATTTTCAAAACTTTTTGTTCTTTTAATTTTTATTTTCTCTTTTTATGCATTTTTACCGCATTCTAGCGGTAGAAATGCAGTTGTTTTAATTTTTCGCCAACTTCACTTTTGCATTTATTTGCAAAAACTTTTCGTCCGGTTAATTTTTATTTTCACTTTTTATGCATTTCTACAGCATTCTAGCGGTAGAAATTCATTTGTTTTAATTTTCTGAGCACTTTGCTTTTCTTATTTTGTTGCAAGTGTGTGTGCGTGTATGAGTTAGCTTTACAGCTTTATTTCATTTCTGTAGAGTGCGTGTGTGCGTTTGCATCTATTTCTGCCTACTCGTTAAGTGTTAAATGGCACTCTGCTTTCATTTCCCGCCAACTCGTTTGAGTGGGACTTGTCTTCTTATTGCTTTTATTTTCTTCCTACTCACTTGAGTAGGAAAACTTTGTGTGCGTGTGTGCGTTTCATTTATGTAGAGTGCATGTGTGTGATTTACTTTAAGTAGAGTGCGTGTGTGTATGAGATTAATTTACCTCTGCCCACTCATTTGAGTCGGGATCCGCATTTACTGCTTTCTTCAGTCCTACTCATTTGAGTAGGACTTGCAATTTTCAGCTTTCCTTTACTGCTTTCTTTACAGCTTTCTTTTCTGCTTTCTAGCGTAAGTGTCCCCATTCCGATGAGTGGCTAATCGCCCTTAGCTCTCAATATCGAAGAGCATTAGGACAGATAAAGTAGCTTTAAATAATTGAAGGTCCTATTTTTCAGTTTAATTAAATTTCTTAAGGTTTGCCCCGGGTTAACGACGCGTAGGACCGCATAATCGATGTGCGGGCTCTATTTCCGTTATCCATACGCAACGCCGAGAGGCCGTGCATATGGAACGATCATACTTGGGTAAAGAGAGCTCCGCGCTAACCCTCGAGAGAGGAGGCGCGTGACTCTACCGGATTGGGTTGCCCACCCAATAGCGGGGTTCTTAGCATAATGCGGGCGTTAAGAGGAATCCTTCGTCGGTCTAGCGATCAGTCGAATAGTCCTAGCGTTCAGGTGAGCGATATTCCTAGACCAAGGTGAGCTCATATCTAAGGAACCTCCACGGCCAAGTCTCTGCCTTAATTAATTTGAAATTTAGGATCTCTTTTTATTAAAAGTTATTTTAGTTCAGTTCTCTTTTTTGATAGCATCGCGCTGAGTTTTTCATCGGCTTTCCTGCATTTATTTCCTACTTTTATTATTATGTTTTTATTATTATGAACTTATTATATAATTTTTATGCCATTTTCATTTATATAAACCTAATATATTATCAGTAAAATAATAGACTTTCAGGGAAAGAGTAGAAATAGCTAAGCCGGCCCCGAGAATAATACGACCTCGATATTCCTCCACAAGGAAATATCCTGTACTACTCGCGATAGGTGCACTTGCCTATCTCTCGTTAAAACTCAGTTTCTAATAAAATAAAACGTCTTCTTTCTTTTTTATAAAATAAAATCACCTCCACTTTCATAATTACATAAAAAGAAACCTACGCGTTTTAACCATCTAGTTTTTGGCGCCGTTGCCGGGGAAAAATTTCGACTTACTATTTTGAATTCCTGAAATCTATTAATTTTACCCTTTATTTCTATATATATAAAAAAACAACAAAATGACCACTAAAAAAATTATATTTATAATAATAATAATATCAATAATAATAATAATAAATACAAAAAAAAAATCTAAAAATAAAAAAATTTTAAAACTTTTGAACTAAAAAAAAAACCAGAAAACTAAATAAAAAAAAATTCAAAAAAAGTAAAAACAAGAAAACTTAAAAAACTTACAAAAAAAAAAAAATTTAAAAAAAAAACCTAAAATTCAAAAAAAAAAATTGATGAAATTTTTTTAATTTTATTTTCATCAAAAAAATTTAAAATTCAACAAAAAATATATTTTCCATATTTTTTTTATTTTATTTTATTCTATTTTGCCTTTAACTTATTTTCATTTTATTTTTAATTTTCAAATACAAAAAAAAAAACATAAACTTAAAAATCTATAAAAAAAAAAATCAAAAAACTAAAAAATATACATATAACAAAAAAATTTAATTATATATTTATTTTGTCATTTAGGCGCGCTTCACTATTGTGAGTGTTAGGGGATCGCATATCGGGCATGCTCTTAGCTAAGACGTTAGCTTACGAGCCACACTCACACGCGCCCCTATCACCCGCATATTTTTCGCCGAATTTATGTTTTTCATTTTTTATATTATATTTTAGCTATTTCTTCTAAACTTTTGCAGGTCTTAATTTAACGACCTTCCCCGAACGCGGTTTAGGGAAGATTTCTAAACCCCTATTTTTAATTTTTATTTTTGTACATACTGCTTAGATTTTTATATATATATCTCGTTCCTCATACTAAGTGCAACATTGGGGACAATGTTGGACTTAAGTATGGGGGTGTTTCCTATTTTCTATCCTTTTATTTCATGCACTTAATAAAAAAAATTCCAAAAAATTTGAGAAAAAAAAAATTCAAAAATTATTTTCATGCTTTAAATAATAATAATAAAAAATTTTTTAAAAAAATGAATCATCGCTCCGCGACGTTGGACTCATCGAACCAACCACAAATAAGAGTCTGTTCGCGGGCGATCCTTTTTCTACTTTGTAAATATTTTGTAAATATTCTTGTCTCTTTCCCTTCTCTTTCCTATCTTGTAAATTTTCTTTCTCTCCTCTTGTAAATATTTCTATAAATAAAAAATTCCAAAAAATTTGTATAACTCAAAAAACATAAAAAAATTAGTATAACCTTTAAAAAATTGCAAAAAAATGAAAATAACCCCAAAATATATAAAAAAAAAATTAGAAAAACTCAAAAAAAATCAAAAAAATTTATTTTGAGTTAAAAAATTCGAATACCTCATTTCTTAACCTATTTGCTCTCCAAAATAATCGTTTCGATTTTATTTATAAGGGAATTTTAATTAATTCTTTATTTACTATTCATTTATTAATTGTAGCTCGATAGACTTAGATTTCTGGGGTTAAGATTTTAAAGAATTTTTTATGTCTTTTTCTTATTATAAGGAACTTGTTTTTCTCATTTTCACTTCTGATTTTTTGAATAAAAGCACATTTTTATGTAAGAAAATAACATTTATGGATTTCTTATTATTTCTACTTATGCTTTTAGACACATAGAAACGTTCAAATTAAAGAGGTTGCTCTCAAAATTTTTTATTAAACTCTAGCTTTCTTTTAGAAACTAAACCATCCACCTTTTTTTCATTCCTTAATCAGTATGATTCTCCACTCACCCTTAAAAGATCTTATGTCAATGGGGATAAGATTTCGTTCCGTAAATATAGGCACCCAATAATTAAAAGATTATATGCTACGGAGTAAGAGGATAAAATTCATTACTCTCATATATATGCATTGGGTTTATTTTTATTTATGAAGAAAAAAAGAAAAGAAAAGAAAATGTTAGGAAAATAAGATTTCATTTTCCTAATTATTCAAAATATATATATATATATGGAGGTTCGAGAATAAATTACCTCGCCTCAAAAATCAAAGCCCTCTTCATAACCGCTAATCCCCTTATATAATTTTCATGATTCTAGAATTAATTTAAAACTTTTTGAGAGCATAATTTTTAAATCGAATTATTTCCTATCAATTTCTTTTTAGCTAAAGTTTTTTCGATAATTCAACTCCATTTTTGTTAAACTAACAAAAATAATTTTCGCTTTTTATTTTTTCCATTTAGAAGTATTTTTTGAAACAGTTCCTCTATTTTAACATTTTCATAAGTTAAGATTTAATTCCGAAACCCCGGAAATTCATTTCGATCTTTCTTATAATTAATTTAAGCGTTTGTTAAATTTAGGATTCTTTTTAATTCCTTATAGGTTCATCTCCAACTTTTGCTCTGGAATAGCAAAAGCTTAATTATGGGGGTATTTGATGAGTTGTAAATATACCTATATTTTGGTATTTTATTCAAGTCTTTTTTTTATTTTTGTCTTTTTTTGTTTGTTTAATTTAATAAAATACTTCTTTTTTGTAAATTTTATTTCTAACTTAATTTGTTTTATTTTTTTAATTTTTTGCAGAAAATTATTTTTTTGACCTATCACGCCCGTGACCATGCCCGACACGGGCGTGTCTGGCACTCAACGCCTTCAGCCAGTCGACACTCAACTATTTCACTATTCAACACTCAACACTTTCCCGACACGCCCTAGTCACGCCCGTGTCCAAGGCCCGTCACGCCCGTGTTTGATGTCGACACTCAACGCTTCGTCAACTGTCAACGCTGCCGACATTGAGCTGCCAACTGTCCAAGTCACGCCCCCAGACACGCCCGTGACCATGCCTGTCACGCCCGTGACCATGCCTGTCACGCCCGTGATCGACACGTGTCACTCCACGACCTTCCAGAACTTTGCCAGCTAGCCAGAAGAAGCCAATTCAACCACGTTTTGACTGACATGCCCCCTGTCACGCCCGTGACCTAGGGCGTGTCAGACCCGAAATTTTGTCTATAAATAAAGCCTTTCTGTAAGCCTTTCTGGTCCCCCTTTTTTGACCAAATTGCTTAGGGGAGATGCTGCCCAAATGGATCCAAATGCTATGTAAGGGAACTTTACCCCCCCCCCCCCCCTCTCTCTTAGCTTAGTTTAGGATGTTTATTTTAGCTTTCCTTGTAACCGCTTTTTCATTAATAAAATGTTAGTTTTTTTCTCTCTTTTGTTGTTTGGAATCCATTTGAATGCGTCGAACTTAAGTAATTTTTTGTTACCCTTTTTGTGTTTTACTTTTTATGTTTTCTTTTTAGTTTATAACTCGTTTAGTTTAGGATTTCTACGGCATTTCTAGCCATTGTAATGCCCATTTTATTTTCATAATCCACACTTATTTAGGTTTAGCTTTTTTTTCCTTATTTTCATTCTTAAGGGTTTATAAAAACACCTAAAAAAGTGTTATTTTTCATTTTCATTAACTTAGGCTCTTTAGGAATGTAAAACTTTTCGTCTTTTTTAGTTTTATTTTCACTTTTTAGGGGCTTTTATAAAAAGATAAGAATGAAAAAGTCGTTATTTCAATTTTTCGCTCACTTTGCCTTTGCTTTTTTATTTTCAAAACTTTTTGTTCTTTTAATTTTTATTTTCTCTTTTTATGCATTTTTACTGCATTCTAGCGGTAGAAATGCAGTTGTTTTAATTTTTCGCCAACTTCACTTTTGCGTTTATTTGCAAAAAACATTTCGTTTGGTTAATTTTTATTTTCACTTTTTATGCATTTCTACCGCATTCTAGCAGTAGAAATGCAGTCGTTTTAATTTTCTGAGCACTTTGCTTTTCTTATTTTTTTGCAAGTGTGCGTGTGTGTATGAGTTAGCTTTACAGCTTTATTTCATTTCTGTAGAGTGTGTGTGTGCGTTTGCATCTATTTCCTCCTACTCGTTAAGAATTAAATGGCGCTCCGCTTTCATTTCCCGCCCACTCGTTTGAGTGGGACTTGTCTTCTTATTGCTTTCATTTTCTTCCTACTCACTTGAGTAGGAAAACTTTGTGTGCGTGTGTGCGTTTCATTTATGTAGAGTGCGTGTGTATGATTTACTTTCAAGTAGAGTGCGTGTGTGTATGAGATTAATTTACCCCCGCCCACTCATTTGAGCCGGGATCCGCATTTAATGCTTTCTTCAGTCCTACTTGTTTGAGTAGGACTTGCAATTTTCAGCTTTCCTTTACTGCTTTCTTAACAGCTTTCTTTTCTGCTTTCTAGCATAAGTGTCCCTATTCCGATGAGTGGCTAACCGCCCTTAGCCCTCAATATCGAAGAGCATTAGGACAGATAAAGTAGCTTTAAATAATTGAAGGTCCTGTTTTCCAGTTTAATTAAATTTCTTAAGGTTTACCCCGGGTTAACGACGCATAGGACCGCATAATCGATGTGCGGGCTCTATTTCCGTTATCCATACGCAACGCCGAGAGGCCGTGCGTATGGAACGATCACCCTTGGGTAAAGAGATCTTCGCGCTAACCCTCGAGAGAGGAGGCGCGTGACTCTACCGGATTAGGTTCCCCACCCAATAACGGGGTTCTTAGCATAATGCGGGCGTTTAGAGGAATCCTTCGTCGGTATAGCGATCGGTCGAATAGTCTTAGCGTTCAGGTGAGCGATATTCCTAAACCAAGGTGAGCTCATATCTAAGGAACCTCCACGGCCAAGTCTCCGCCTTAATTAATTTGAAATTTAGGATCTCTTTTTATTAAAAGTTATTTTAGTTCAGTTCTCTTTTTTGATAGCGTCGCGCTGAGTTTTTCATCGGCTTTCCTGCATTTATTTCCTACTTTTATTATTATGTTTTTATTATTATGAACTTATTATATAATTTTTATGCCATTTTCATTTTTATAAACCAATATATTATCGGTAAAATAATAGACTTTCAGGGAAAGAGTAGAAATAGCTAAGCCGGCCCCGAGAACAATACGACCCCGATATTCCTCCACATGGGAATATCCTGTACTAATCGCGATAGGTGCAGTTGCCTACCTCTCGTTAAAACTCGGTTTTTAATAAAATAAAACGTCTTCTTTCTTTTTTATAAAATAAAATCACCTCCACTTTCATAATTAAATAAAAAGAAACCTACGCGTTTAAACCATCAGCGAGTTCTCTTTAGGTACTCGCGTTATATGTTAATTTGCCTGCTTTTGACTTCTCTTTTCTAGAGATTTGCACGTGTTCGCGAGTTCACATCAGGTTCTCATGTTATATGTTTATTTATCTATTTTGACTTCTGTTTTGCAGAGATTAGCAGGTGTCCATATGTTTTCTTTAGTTACACGTATTATATGTTAATTTACTTTCTTTTGACTTTTCTTTTGTAGAGAATAGCAGGTGTTTACGAGATCTCTTGTAGTACTATCATTATATGTTAATTTACCTACTTTTTACTACTCTTTTGTTGAGATTAATTGTTGTTCACGAGTTCTCATGAGGTACTCGCGTTATATGTTTATTTACTAGTTATGACTTTTCTTTTGTAAAGATTAGAAGGTGTTCATGAGTTCTCTTCAGCTACTTGCATTGTAATTTAAATTTACCATTTTTTGACTTATCTTTTGCAGAGATTATCAAATGTTTATGTGTTCCCTTAGATACTCACGTTATATGTTTATTTACCTGCTTTTGACTTCTCTTTTAGAGAGATTAGCAGGTGTTAGCGATTCACCTCAGTTACTCGGGTTATATGTTTATTTACCTATTTTTGACTTCTCTTTTGCTGATATTAGCAAGTATTCGTGATTTTTATCCAGGTACTCACATTATATGCTAACTTACTTGCTTTTGAATTCTCTTTTGAAGAGAATAGTAGGTGTTCGCGAGTTCACTTCAATTACTCATGTTATATGTTATTTTACCTACTTTTGACTTCTCTTTTGCAGAGATTTGCAGGTGTTTGCGAGTTCATATCAGGTACTCGCATTATAAGTTTATTTACCTATTTTTAACTTATCTTTTGCAAAGATTAGCAGGTGTTCGCTGGGTTCCCTTCAAGTACATGTGTTATATGTTAATTACCTGCTTTTGACTTTACTTTTGTAGAGAATAGCAGGTATTTAAGAGAACTCTTCAGGTACTCGCGTTATTTGTTAATTTACCTACTTTTGACTTCTCTTTTACTGAGATTAATAGTTGTTCACGAGTACTCTTCAGGTACTCGTATTATATGTTTATTTACAAGTTTTGACTTCTCTTTTGTAGTGATTAGTAGGTGTTTGCGAGTTTTCTTCAGGTACTCGCATTATATTTTAAATTTACCTACTTTTGACTTCTCTTTTACAGGGATTAGCAAGTGTTCGTCAGTTCACCTTAGGTACACGCATTATATGTTTATTTACCTGCTTTTGACTTCTCTTTTACAGAGATTAGTTTGTGTTCACGAGTTTATTCAGGTACTCACATCTTATGTTAACTTATCTGCTTTTGAATTCTCTTTTGCAGAGATTAGCAGGTATTCACGAGTTCTCTTTAGGTACTCATGTTATATGTTCTGTTTCCTATTTTTGACTTCTCCTTTGCAGATATTTGTAGGTGTTCGCGATTTCACCTCAGGTACTCGTATTATATGTTTATTTACCTATTTTGACTTCTCTTTTGCAGAGATTAGCAGGTGTTTATGAGTTTTCTTCAGTTACTCGCGTTATATGTTAATTTATCTTCTTTTGAATTCTCTTTTGTAGAGAATAACAAATGTTTATGAGATCTCTTGTGGCATTAACGTTATAAGTTAATTTACCAACATTTGACTTCTCTTTTGCTAAAATTAATAGTTGTTCACGAGATATCTTCAGGTACTCGCATTGTTGATGCACGAAATACGCCTCCGGGTCTTGCAAATAGAAAGAAGGGTGGAGGAAACTATTGAGTAGTCGATTACTAGCGGTTAGAGGAAAGAAACAGAGCAAGTCGCGTGAAGCGATGACACTAGGCTTCACCCGTCGAGGCTAAAGCCTCGATTGCGGCAGGATTTCTCTTTATTTATAATGAAGCGGTTATAGTGAGGAGGGAAAAAAGGAGGAAAAAGGAGAAGCCGGCCGGTTAGCAGACCGCAAGGCACTAAACTCGAGGCCGCAACTCTTAACAATCGAGCTCATGGATTTGAGTCAGCGTGCTTTGGGGAGTGCCACCCCCCTATTTATTGGCTCAGGGGCCTACCCAAAAGTTCAGTTCTAAAATTACCGGCTGCCTAGAGTACAAGAGAACTAGGCAGAGGTGACGGGAAACAAATAAGGAGAGAAAAGGAAGGAAGTCATGCGGCTTAGAGGAGATCCACCAGTGAGCTGAGTGGCTTGGCCTCTAGGACTTGTCACTGGTATTCACCATCCCTGACGGTGGCCTGACGGAGAGGACGCATGGTTTGGCTTAGGACTAGTCATCTTGCTAATAATGCTTGCTAGAAATAACAAGCCGCATGGCATGGAAAGAACTGCGAACTAGTCGTTGATTCTAGTTCAACATTATCTCCGCACATTTCCAAATTTCAGGGAATCTCGGAAATGTTAAACTTAACCGGAGACTACAACTTCCTTAAATGTTGCGCTATCTATAAAAGGCACTGAACTCTGTATTTTTTAGGAATTCTCTGTAGATATGGTCGTTACTTGCAATTAGCAGTCAACGTCTTTCAAGCCGGAGCAACTTTCTGCAAATTGGACATCATTTCTTCAGTGCTAGACCGCAAACAGAGGTCAGTTGAGAAAAAGAAGAGGAAAAGTCAAAAACCGTAGGGTTCTAGACACTATCCTGATGGAAAAAATGAGAATCCAATTGCTTTAGCAGTTTCTAATGTCGAAAAGTGGTCGATAGAGACCGTCACCGAGTCCTTGCTGGCCGCGACCCAAAATATAGCGGCTTCTAAAACTTCTCTCCCACAAACCGCGACCATATTGGTAACAACAATTGAACCCGCTCTCCTATAAATTAAGACAGAACAATCCTTCGGTATAACCTTCTCGCCATTGGGAGAACCTCTTTTGAATATTTTTGAGCTGGACGAGAAAAGTATATGCTCTCCCAAACCGTATGAGTTGTACAACCAAACTGAAGTAATAATCATTGAGGAAAATGAGAAGGAGAAGTTGCAAAAGGACGCCCGGTCTTCCATTGTAATGGACAACTGGGTAGAAATGGTAGTTGCCTCCCTGAAGTGGTAGAGGAAAAAGAGGGAGACCCTAGAGGAAAGGATGAGGAGGAAGGAAAAGAAGGTGCATGCCGATAATAAGAACGTTTCCAAAAAGATCAGAGCGGCTTGTCTTCAGCATAGGCTGCAAGAAAGAGAAGTTTCCGACAGTTCGTCGACACCATCTTCTAAGCGGAAGGAGCCCGAAAATACTTTAGCGGCTAGTGAGACATTGAGCGACATCTTCAAGGACATGGAGATTCACCAACAATAGGACAAGCTTTTGAAAACTTTGACGGCTTCAGAAGAGGCCACCCTCCCTGATATCAAAGTGATTGGGGAGAAGGCTGGTAAGCCAGCTTCTACGATCTCTGATTGAGATCAAAAGCGAAAACTTAGAGAGACAATGGAGGAGATTAAAAAGATAGTATCCGCGAAAAAGACGACAATCACACTTCCCCTCCTACAACTGAAATAAGGAGATGTTAAGTGAACTATAAGCTTCTAAAGTCGCGGTCATGGAAGAAGGAGTGAATATAATCTTTAAGCCGTCGGCAAGCTTTTTGCTGACCACGACTCAACTGGAAATCAATGGTCAAGAGACCTTCCTGCCTGAGACTACAACTATGGAATAACAACTTTTGCGGATGGATTCCAAACAATCTAGACGGCCAGTGTTTAGATTCATTATTGCGGCTATTGAAGGAGAAAAAATCCAGACTGTCGGTCTCATTATACCCAGACTCTTGATAATAAGTTGCCATTATTTGACTGATTCTGACCGTATATTTCTCTGCTGCAAGTGAACTAGAAGCCACGTTGAAAATGGGTGATCAGATGACCTTCTTGCCTCCGCTGTCACCACCGCCGCCAAGTATCCATAATGACAGGATGGCAAAATTCCAAAGGGAAGTCGATGCCTTAGAGGCAAGGATGAGGGAGAACAGTGAGGCTCTGCAGGGTAAGGAGGAGGAGTGGCGTGTTGAAAGAGAATAACAACACTCTGTCCTGGAGGTCATTGAGAAAAAGATACAGGAGGTGTAAGCCGCTCTGGAGCTAGAGAGAAAAGAGAATCTAGAGCAGCAGAAGGCACTGCAAGATCAAGGTACTGAGATGGTCGCCCGACTTGAGAGGGAGAAAGAGACCAATCACTGACTTGATGATGAATTCTAGTACTATAAAGGGAAGTATCGAGATCAACCATAGGAGGCCAGTAGAGGCGAGCGGCCTTTTGCACTGACTACTGAAATGTCGCAACAACCAAGCCGCTCGGCTACTAGAGAGACCTCAAATCCTATTGAGGTTGTTGTAGCTAGGAAGGTCACTTTTTCTTATGAACTTGAGGTTCGAGCACTACAAATGATCCCGTTCATCCGTGTGGAGTACGATATCTTGTTGGTTAACCGGTCTCTACACTCAATCCACCATCACGTGAGCCAAATCTATGCTATGCTTCTACAAACCGGAGATCAAGTCACGTGAATAGGGATAGAGGGGCGGGAAAGAGACAAGCAACTTTAAGAGATTTGATTTACTATATGAAAGTCTTGTTTTCAAAGCTAGATAAACACCTAGAGGGGGGGGGGGGGGTGAATAGGTTTTTGTCTCTATTTAAATCTTCGTAATTGTTAGCTGATTTCTGTGCTTAGTGATTAGGTTAGTTTTAGATTTCAAGAACAATCACAGATGACAAAGCAATTTTATAGTGGTTCCTTAACCTTTGGTACGTCCACTGTCCCTCTAAGCCTTTCTAAAAGTGTGTTAGACTATGCTCTTCCCCCAAAACTCGGCTCCTTAAGAGCTTATAACACAGATCCCGTAGGACCTCACAGGTCACACATACCTACCACTTAGGCACTAAGCCAAACCACAGGTCATAGAGACCTTTGACTCAGCACTAAGACAAACCACAGTCACAAAGACCTTAGCCTTTATAACACAGACTTACAACATTAGACTCACAATGAATCTATATAGAAGAAATAAAAGGTGATTTGATTAGACACAAGAGAAAGAATAATATGTCTACTTCTTGTTGGACTGAGCAGATATCCGGCCAAGCTTTTGCAGTTGAAGACAATGAAGTCGGCAATTGAATCTCTCTTCAAATAGTTATCGTTTCTTTGTAGAGCTTGTAGATCTTCTTCCTCAGAATTGCTTTTGAACCTGTTGTTGTGAATGGTGATTGCTTCCACTATCTCTTTCCTCAGCTAGGTTTTCTGTGCAGAACAGCTTCTTCAGGCTCAAAAACGAAAGGCAAGGAAGAAGATGAAGTTTTGTCGCACTTTTGTTTTTAGAAAACTTAGACAAGGATCGATTTTTTTACTACTTTGGCCAATTTGCTCCTTTTTATTCTTTGATGGCCAAACGAGCAGTGGGCCCACCACCAGGATTTATGGCTGAGATTTAACCATACAACACATTCTTTCCATTAACTCTTTATTCAACGGCTCTTTGCTGTGTGTGGGCCCCAACACTTAAAGATGAAAATATATCTTCCCAAGTGAAGAGGATGATGATAGCTGGCCACCAACGCCTCTAGCCGCAATCCCGCAACATTTGAATTTTGTTGACTTTTTTACTTTGCTGACGTCAGCATGACTCAGCATCTGTGGACTTAGAAAAAATTCAAGAATTAGAAGCAAAGGCGCGGAGTGAGTAAGCATCACACAACACCACAATATTTAGACAAAATTCTATATGTCTAGGCATTGAGAGCGTTGAGTGAGCACGCCTCACTCAATGCTATTTGCCTTAGAATGTTTTTCATCTACTTAGGCAATTTAGGCTTTGAGAGCATTGAGTGAGCACACCTCACTCAACGCTTTCTGCTTTAGAAAATATTTCTATGTCAAGGAGTTGAGTGCTTTGAGCTAGCTCACCTCACTCAATGCTCTTTGCCTTAGCCAGATTTTCTGAGCCTTGGCGTTGAGAGAGTAAGCTCCACTCAACGCCAAACTACATAACAAAATTTCTCTATTATCTGACATTGAGTGAGTAAGCTACACTCAATGCTTTTGGACTTAGCCAAATATTTGTGTCTTAAAACACATAAGCAAAGATATAGTCAACGTTATTGCATTATGGCATTGAGTAAGTAAGCTACACTCAATGCCTTGGTACTTATACAGATTTTCTTTCATGGCGTTGAGTGTGTAAGCTATACTCAACTCCAGTGGCCTTAATTAAAATTTTGCCCAACTTTTCTGTGGCATTGACAGGCACAACAACACTCAATGCTAAAAGATTTATGGCATTGTGTGAGAAGACTACACTCAACGCCTGTGGACTTAGGCAAATATCCAGCTAGATAATTTTGATTCCTCAACTCGAGCATTGAGTGAGCTTGCTCCACTCAACTCCCGTAGACTTAGTGGATTTTTGCTATTTCCAAAAGCCAATTATTGTGTCCAATTGTGAAATCATTGTGATATAGACTAATCTACACTCATGACCTCAAATATACATCAAATATAGTTGATGTGTGTGACATTGATCTATTTGACTACTTACAAATCAGGGACATTGGGAATAATGGCCCTAACAATCTCCCCCAAAACCCTTATCCAAAATGTTTTCTTTCCTTGTTCAATGACACATGTAACCTATACAGCAAAAAAAATATTTAATTCTGACATAGTAGCATAAGAAAGTGTACCTGATTTCCTGACTGTATGGTGAGCATCACCTACTCCCCCTATTTTGCTCCAAGGTGTTTGTCCTTACTTGAGTGCCTTGATCACTTTCTCCCCTATTTGGGAACAGATCTTTCTCCCCTTGGGTTTGCTGCATGATAGTGATCATCTCCTTGTCCCTTAGTTGCCACATGTTCTTCTCTGGATGACTTGATATGTACTTCTATGGATGACTGGATATATCCTTCTCTCCCCCTTGCCATCTTTACCCCTTGATATGTCCTTCTCTCCCCCTTTTTGACTTCTATAGAATAGGCAAATAGGGGCTGGCCCTTCTAGAGTAACTTACTCCCCCTCAATAGAAGCATCAGTTTTCTGAAACCACTAGGGAGTCTTTATCTCCTTCAAGAGGAACAATACCTGCACCACAAAAAAAAACCTGAAGCTAGTCCAAGTTCAACATACCCAACTCAAATTTGAAGGTGTTGAACTTTGCTTCATCTAATAGCTTAGTGAAGATATTAGCCACTGCTTGTATGTAGGGACAATCTCAAGACTGATGTCTTCCTTCTCCGCATGCTCCATAATAAAATGATATATAATTTCTATGTGCTTAGTCCTTCTATATGAGACAAGATTCCTAGCAATATAAATAACACTTGAAGAACCACAATATATAGGAGTTCTACTTACCTGAAGTTGTAATCCTGGAGCTGATGCTGGATCCACAACAGCTGAGCACAGCTGTTGCCTACTAATGTGTACTCTGCTCAGCAATAGTTATAGCCACACTATTTTGCTTCTTGTTGCTCCAAGATACTAGCCTTCTTCCTAAGAACTGATAGGTTCCAGTAGTGCTTTTCTTGTCTTCTTTACAATCAGCAAAATCTGCATCTGAAAATACTGTAGATCAAAATCCCTATTTCTAGGGTACCATAGGCCAAGATCTGGTGTGCCCTTAAGATACTTCAAGATTCTCTTTGCGGTAGATTAATGAGATTCTTTAGGGCAGTCCTGATACCTAGCACAGACACATGTAGAAAACATGATGTCATGCCTACTAGCAGTCAAGTATAGAAGGGAGCCAATTATCCCTCTATATAAAGACTCATCAATAGTTTTCCCTGCCTCATCTTTTCCTATAGGCATACATGACCCCATGAGAGTTCTCATGGTGGAGGCATTCTCCATACCATATTTCTTGATTAGATCCCTGGTGAACTTAGACTGGGATATGGACAAGCCATCATAAGTCTATCTTACTTGGAGTCCCAAGAAGAACATTGAGCTCACCCATACTGCTCATTTCAAACTTCCCTTGCATAAGTATAGCAAACTTCATGTAAAGGTTATCATCAGTTGATCTAAAGATAATGTCATCGACATATATTTGGACTAGGATAAGATTTCCCTTTGATCCTTTAGGAATAGGGTCTTGTCAATCTTCCCCCTTGAGAATTTATTCTCATTGAGGAAGCTGTACAAGGTTTCATACCAAGCCTTGGGGGCTTGATTTAGCCCATATAGAGATTTCCTAAGCTTATAAACAAACATTAGAGAGTTAGGATCTACAAAACTTGGTGGCTCATCCACATATACTTCCTATTTTAGGCCCCCATTCAGGAATGCTGACTTGACATCCATCTAGTAGACTCTGACTCCCTGAAGGGCAACAAATGCAAGGAATACCCTTATTGCTTCCACTCTGGCTATTGGGGCAAAGGTCTGGTCAAAGTCCATGCCTTCTTCTTGCATGTAGCCTTTAGCCACCAGTCTAGCCTTATTCTTGATAATAATGCCATCATGATCCAACTTGTTCCTGTAGATCCACTTGGTCCCTATGATATTTTGTCCTTATTGTCTGGGAACCAACTTCCAAACCTTACATATCTTAAATTGGTCAAGTTCTTCTTGCATTGCTCAAATCCAGAATTGGTCTTTGATTGCTTCTTCGAACTTCTTGCGCTCTTCTTGAGACAAAAAGCATGAGTAGAGAGCTATATTCATGCTCCTACTTCTGGTCTGAACTCCATGATTTGCATTACCAATGATTTGGTGTACTATATGGTCCCTTAGATGCCTGGTAGTTGGAGGAAATCTAACTGCAACTTGCTGATCTTCAGGGTTTTCAGCTAGCTGGTCTTCAATTTATTCAGGTATGTCTTACCCTTATCTTGGAATGGACAATCCATCTTTATTATCTTGGACTGTGGGGGTAGCTTCCTTGATGGTCAGCTTGTCCATCATCAGCTTTATACCTGGAATACTATAAGAGCAGGAGCTAGGCAGCTCACTATTAACCATGTTAGATTCATCAAAAACAACATGCATTGACTCTTGTATAACTTGGCTAGTTAAATTATAGATTCTATATGCCTTACTATGAGTGCTGTACCAAAAAAAGATCCCTTCATGGTACTTGGCAGCAAACTTAGTTAAATAGAATTTTCCATTGTTTAGCACATAACACTTGCAACCAAAGATCCTGAAATAGCTCAGGTTCGGTTTTCTTCCCTTCAAGATCTCATAGGGAGTCTTCGTGTGGCTCTTGGTTATATAAGCCCTATTAAGGACATAGCATGCAGTGTTAACTACGTCAGCCCAGAAGTATTTTGGTAGAGATGAGTCACTTAACATGGTTCTACTAGCCTCTATGAGTGTCCTATTTTCCTCTCAGCAATTCCATTTTGTTGGGGTGTTCTAGGAGACGAGAATTCTTGATGAATCCCTTGCTCTTCACAGAACCTTGTTATGCAATCAAACTGAAACTCAGTCCCATGGTCACCTCTGATTTTGACCATAATGTTGTTGAATTCATTCCGAATTTGCTTAACAAATGTCTGGAAGACATCAGGAGTTTCTGATTTCTTCCTTAGAAAGAACACCAAGGAAAATCTAGAAAAGTTATCAATAACCACAAAGGGTGTAGACTTTCCTACCTAAACTTTTAATTGACATTGGACCAAACAGATCCATATGCATGAGGTATAAGTACCTCACTGAGTCATTGGTGCCAATGCTCTAGAAGGAGGTCTTAGTCTATTTGCCATTTTGGCATGCAGAGAAGATACCCTCCTTAGTGCATATAGACTTAGGGCCATTCCTAACAAGCTCATTGCTGAACAGCTAGCCTATGGTCCTATAATTCAGATGGGCTAGTCTCTTGTGCCATTGGACACAGGAAGAGGCTTTCTCATCTACAACTAGTCATACAGGTGAGTCTTTGTATAAGCATAGGAAATCTAAACAGTAAACATTTCCACTCCTAGTTCCTATTAAGATGACCTCTTGGTCACTTAACCTCCTAATTTGGCACTCATCTTTGTTGAATACTATGTCATAGCCAAGATCACAGAGTTAGCTGATGCTTATCAGGTTTTGTTGCAACACTTCCACATAGGCTACTCAAGTGATAGTGACTATTCCATTAGAGATCTTACCATAACCTCTAGTCACCCCTTTTTCTGACCCACCAAAGAAAACCTTTGGTTCATTTCTTACTGGAGCTTAATCCTTCAGCATGCCCCTTGTTCCAGTCATGTGCCTGGAACATCCATTGTCCAAGTATCATATAGGGGTATGTGCACTTAGACTAACCTGCAAGACACAAATCTTTTAACCTTAGGACCCCAATTTTTATTAGGTCCTAGGTGCAGGATAGACTGAAAATGACTATGCCTGCCTACAGCTTTTCTAATAGGCAAGCTAACATTAGCTCCCTTCACACTAAGATTGTGCCAGCAATCAACAACAAAGTGGCCTTCATTTCCACAACACCAACACTCATTAATGTTGAACCTTCTTTTCAGAGCAAGTCTAGTAGTTGTGTTAACAGTAGCTCTTTGTCTAGAAGGAGCAGCAATAGTCATGTTCTTTAGTTTCCCAGCCCAAGTTTGACAAGTGGTGGGTCTGTCAGTAGAAGTTCTTGGGATATCTTGAGCCCTTCTACTAGCTGCTTTCTTTTCAGAAAGTATACTCTTTATGGCCTCAGAGATGCCCAGGTCTGGTCTATGATTGGTAGAAATCGTCTCACAGACTACAATCCAAATAGGCAAGTGTACCTATCATTTTATATTATAGTGATAAAAATATATCAAGGTCGTATAAAAACTCGGGGCAGGCAAGTATTATTACTCACAACGACTCTATTATCCTACCGAACGATTGATGGGTTTTGAAAATGAAAGTGAACTAAGCTTAATTAAAAGAGAAATAAAATATTGCGAAAGAGTGCTCGATCGACGATTCACTTTGAAATAAAATAATGAAATAAATTAGTTTAACATTTGCAATTTTATTAAGACCATGGCGGATCCGAAAATAAGAAATAATCTTGCTAGAGCATTAAATCTCCTAAGTTCTATATGTTTTGACCAAAATCTCTTTGCAAATCAAAAGGACTAAAGTCACATTATCGAGGTGACCCGCACTATTGGATTTGACTCCAATCCGGAGGATTTACGTCATCCTATCTCTAGGATTGCGTTCAACTCCTTCCTTCCTTGAGTGATCTTTCACATTCACGAGCCTCTAGGCTACTAAAATATGAGATTGGAATTTACTACTGTATACTAGAAATATGGAGTCGATACAAAAAAATTCATGGTCGGATCAAAAATAAAAAAATACAAATGCAAACATAAAATAAAAGATGTGTTATTTCATCGTAAAGTTCATCGCGATCGGGCACAAAACAAAATTAACTAAGCATATTTAAGAATGAAATCACAATAAGATAAAGGAAATTCATTTTCATTGATGATAGAAAAGAAGAGTACACAATAATAAAAATACTATAAATAAGAAGATTACACTAATAAAAAGAACTTAACAACAAAGATTCAAAGAAAGAAACTCTCTTGCACTAGCACTCTCACTTCCTACCACAAAAACTTCACTTTTAAAGTATGAGGCAAGGGGTCCTTTTATAGAAGAGGAGGAATATTCTAGAATGAAATGAAGATGAGGGGACAAGGGGGGTGGCCGGCCGTGCATGTTGGAGAGGGTTCATGCATGATATTTAATGAGGGAGAGAAGAGAGGGAGTGATTCATTGCATGTAGTTGAAATAAATAAAAATAGAAGATAAGGGGAATGAATAAGAAATAAAGAGGGGAGAAAGAAATAAAAGAGGGGAGAGGGGGAGATGAATGAGGAGGGGAAAGAGAGGGCCGACCATGTATAGGATTTGTGGGCTGCTTGGTGGGCTCGGGTAGGGATTGGATTGCATGTAGGGGCTGCTCCAATAGTGGTCGGGCTACTCCATTGTTATGTTGAATTTGAGGGCTCGGGTAGGGCTTGTAGTGGGCTGCTTCAAAAGCTCGGGTGTGAGTCAAGGGAAAGGAATCAGGATGCTCTATGTTGAAGGGACTTGAAGTGGGCTTCTTAGTTGTTGAAAGGTTGCACCAAGATGTAGTGCTCGGGCTGCATCTTGGTATTGTTGGGTTGCTCCATATAGCATGAACCTACATGAAACAAAGCAAATACACAATATGTAAGATTAATTTCGTAGCATAACATTAATTATAATAACTAAACATAACATAACATAACAAACATAACATAACATAACAAACATAACATAACATAATACATAAAATAATAAAAATACATATAATAAAATAATATATTTTTATATCATAACACAAATGACTTTAAATAAGAAATAAAACATAACAAGCATAAAAAATCTTAAAAATATAATTAAACTATGAATTTTGCATACTAAACTACCCAAAAACCGATGACTAAAAGTAGTCATCAGTCTACTGATAGCCTTGTCCGTTGTCTTAGAGTGGGCTGGAATATCTAGAGAACAGTCATCAGCTTTACCCTTAACTGAAGGGGTTGGTGGACCAAACACAAAAGGTCCATGATGGGCCATTTGTATTTCCATATAGGCTACCTTAAAGGCACTTGCACCCTTTCTGTATCTACAACCATAGTGTGGAACATCTATGTTCAGACTAGAGGGTCTAAAATTCTTCCAGTGACCATAAATACTCTCATTGTCATGCATGTTAGAAGGTAGTTGCAATTTATTAAATTTAACAGGAGACTTAGAGCCAGGTTGCTGCACTTATGCTTTGCCCTTTCCCTTGGGATTGGCAGCTCTTGTCCTTCCCTTAAAACTCAACCCTTTCTTTCCCTTTTGGGAGGAGGAGTTTCTCAAGGGCAGCATTGTGCTAGGCTTGGAGTAGCTAGCCACTAGTTCCCTCTCTTTTTGGAGCTTTCCTTCAAGATTATTGATATGGTCATTCCTGAAGGTTATGATGCTCTTCTGAATGATTGTTACATTCTTCAGTTTGCTGACTTCTTGGATTTTCAGATCCAGCAGTTTTGCTAATTCTGAAACAGTAAGCTGAAGAGAAGCAATTTCTTGAGCCTACTGTTTGGCCAGGAGCTTGCTTTTCTTTAGAGCCTGCAAGATTGCACCATAGTTATCAATCAATTGATTGATGTATCCTTTAGATTCTAAGCCATCATCATCATTTGATGTAGAGACACAAGAATCTAGAATTGATTCATAATGTGATCTAGAAGAGCTAGTAACAAAGATTACCATGCTTAGAGCAGGCTGATCCTGGTAGAGTTCTTTAGTAGACCTAGCAATCAGCCCATGACAGCAACTATCTTCATCATAATACACCTCTAAATCACCATCAGACTGTGATAAAGGGGCCCTGACTTCAACCCTGGTAGCAGGAAGAACCTTCTCAGCTTCTTCTTCTATAGCAGCCAGCCTTTTAATGCAATCTTCTTCTACAGCTCTATCTTCAGTAGAGTACAACCTTATGTAGGCTTCTTCTTCTGACTCTGATGAGGAGGTGTCAGTATAACTTCTTTCCTTGTTAGCAATGATGGATTTCTCCTTCTTGCCTTTTTGATGGTGGTCCTTTTTCTCACCATGTTCCCTTCTTTTGACTGGGTAGTCAGCTATTACTTGCCCAAGCTTTCTGCAATGATAACAAGTCATGTTAGATTAAAACTGTTTACTAGTTTTGGAACCATACCTTTCCTCCTTAGAGGATTTCCTCCTGCCTTTATAGTATTAATCCTTGGGATGAGAGGAGGAGGATGGCCGGCCTCTCCAGTGCTTCTTCTTCATGAACTTCTTGAATTGCTTGGAGAAGGTAGCAAAATCTTCATCAGACCATTGGCAGTCTGATGTGCTTTTCTCTGATCTTCCAGAATCAGATTCAACATCTCTCCTTGGGGAAGAGGGAGACATTCTTCTGCTTTTGTTGGAGCCTTCAGCTTTGAATGCTACAGCCTTGTCTCTTACCTAAGACTTATTGTTGTTCTCCTCCTGTTTCCTGATAGCTGTTGCGCGCTAGGGTTCAAAGAAAATAAACGCAACTGAACTAGCAACCCGATGAGGCAAGTATACCTATCAAATTGTAGCAAGGGGACACAAGTGTCGTATTGAAATCCGGGAACTGTTGGCTATGCTTACTCACACGAACGCTATTATCTTATCGACGGAAAAACTAGGGTTTCAGAAAATCTAAGTGCAAGGGAGAAAGTAACGCTATACTAGAAAGAGAAACACCGCAATTAAGTAAAGCTGTTAAGTAAAGAACTATGCTAGAAAGGAAACTACTGTAGTTAATTAAAGAGCACAAGATAGGAGATTACTACGAAAGGTAGGAAATATGAAATGGAAATGTACCCGATCAAGATTCACCTTGGCTAAAGACGATTAAGAAAATGCGATAAAAATCTAAACTTAATAGGATAAGGGTCCTTGACCGTGGAGGTTCCTAAAGCTTGAACACGCTTCTCTCGAAGTCGTGCCCAACTGAGATTAGGAAGGTCCGACCGACTCTCGTCTAAATCGGAGGCCTAAAACTCACTTTACGCGGTGAACCCCACTATTGGATTTTACTCCAATCCGGGAGATTTGGACGTCTGCCTCTCTCGAGGGGTGCGTACAACTCCCTTTACTCTTGAATGCTCACTTCATTCTTTCGGCCTCTCAGCTAGCCCAAAATGAAAGTAAAGGCGGAGAGTATATATCGAAAATATACCTCCAACCCGTGATTAATCAAGAGTAATTCAAGGCCCTAACCTAAAAAGGAAAAGATTAATTAAAACATCATAACATAATCGCTCTAACCTCGGATCATCAAGATCGAGTACAAGGAGGATTAGTTAATCATAACAGAGTGGAGGGGGGGGAGATGAGTAGAAAAGCATAAGAAGAACACAAGCTAAACAAGAACACTTTTATTAATAAAAAGGGGCAAGTTACACTATTGAAAATTAAAGTTACAAGTGCATGAAATTGAAATCCTATTCTAGCCCTACAATTAGCACTAAGCAAGAGCAAAGATTACAAAGAAAGCTAAGACAAACTACAATTAAGCTAGGGTTAAACAAAAAGTACAAAGAGAGGGGGAGAGAGAGAGAGAGAAAGCATGAAAAAGGATCAAGAAACAAAGGGGCAGCACCTCCCCCACTCAACCAAAGCTTGCTGAAATGAAGAGGGGGGCTCTATTTATAGAATTTTTTCTCGGGTTGGTCACGCCCTCCGACACGCCCTAGGGGGGGCGTGTCAGGGGGCGTGACAGTACTATGTTGACCTCGGGCTCTAGATTCTGGCGGGAGGGATGATTGCTTCGGTACGTCGGTGGTCACGCCCTATGTCACGCCCGTGTAGGGGGGGCGTGACAGGCACGTCATGTCCAAATCATTGGTTGGAAATTCGTCAGTCGTCGAAAAAGGAGGGTGTCACGCCCATGTCACGGGCGTGACATAGGGCGTGACAGTACTGTTTTCGTGCTGTGGAGAAACGACATTTAATGCGGCGACAGGCTTTGCGGCAGAGGGCGACACGCCCATAGTCACGCCCGGTGACACGCCCAGGGAGGGCGTGTCAGGGGGGCGTGATAGCGGTTTTTGCCGTTTTCCCGTCCCTTCTTGCAGGAGTCCTGGGGATCGGGTGACACGCCCTAGGTCACGGCCAGGGAGGGCGTGACATGGGGGCGTGACAGGTGATTTTGGCCAATTTTCTGGAAACCTGCAAAAAGACAAGAAAAAGTCAGTGGCAATAATATTTACATAAAAATGATAAAAATAAACTAATATTAGACATAATTTGTATAATATAAAATATAAAATACGATAATAGTTTAGGCTACAAAACGTATTATCAAATTCCCCCAAGCTTAAGCTTTGCTTGTCCCCAAGCAAAAATATAAAAACATGATATTTATAAAAGGACTAATCAAAAAGTTCTAATTATGCCTACACAAGTACTATGCGAAATTTTAAGTAGGGAAAAGGTGAAATGTAAGTCTAAAACAAATATTTAGGTATGGTAAAACTTTTATAAACTTTACTTAATAAAAACAAATCATCCAAAATTTTAGCGAGATTTTTTAAATAGACTTAAGCAAAGCAACGAAAATGAAAAATACGCATTGAGTTGTTACTGGATCCAAGCAACGCATTATAATTATATCAATTTAATTAACAAAAATCTAGGTTTAAATCTAAAACTAAAACTGATTTACTATTTTTCTTTTCTTAGTTGTTAAATAAAAATCAAAAAGCGTGAATCAAAAGGACTTAAATAGGACAGAAACATTTGGTTTAGGAAAATGATTAGGAGTGGAATTCAAAGATAAACGTGAAGGTTTAAAATCACACTAAACCAAAGCAAAGAGTTTCAAAAATTTTCATAAAAACATATACACATTTTTTTCTTTTTTCTTTTTCTTTTTCATTTTTTTTTCTTTTTTTTCAAAACAAAGGCCATAAATATTTTTATTTTCCTTTTTGAGTTGGCCAAACAAAAATAAACATCACTTTTGAACATAATTCTTTTTTTCGAAAACCTTTCTCCCACAAAAATCACAAAAAACCCTATCAAAATCATCAAAATAATTTATGAAACTCAAAAAGGCTAGTGCGATTCGATAGGTTGGAAATTTTGGCTTTGGTGAAACTGAAATGAAGAGAGGAGCTATCAAATGAAATCGGAAAAAGGCTCAAAAACGGCTAACTAGTGGTAAAAGTTTTTAGGTTGGCAGGAAAGCTCAAACGAAAACAAAAACGGCCTAAATCATTTTCACGCTTTTGAATTTATTTAAAACAAAGGTTTGAAAAATTTTCAAAAAGCGAGTCCTAGATAATAAAAGAAGATTGATGAAATTAACTTGAAAATAGAAATAATAGGTGACTTGGATCGTTCACATCTACTACGTTATTCAAAAGTTGACTTTACAAAAATTATTCAAAAACGAGAAAGAAAATAGTGGATGATGAATTTTTGAGAAAGTAAAGGAAATAAACAACAAAAAACCATAATAGAAATGCGAGTTTTAGAAAAATATTTCACCTTAACATGCTACCGTGAATTAGAAACACAGCATGGCCAACATTTTACTTGTGAAACATAATTAAAAAGGACGATTAGAAATATTATAATTAACTAAGTTGTTTATAGGAGATTTTGAGTAAAACAAAAACAAAAACTAGGGGTTCTATTGAAATATCAAAATGTCTAAACCATTCAAAAACACATATATATTTTTTAATTTTGAGAAATATTCTCTTTTTTTTTGGAATTTTAGAATTTTTTTTTTCTTTTTTTTGGAATTTTAAGATATTCATTTTTTTTATTATTTTGGAAATATTTATAATATATACAAAAAGAAAATTATTTACATTAAGCAAAAATGAAGGAGGAAATCCTCCCCCAAGCTTAAAACAGACATTGTCCTCGATGGCTAAAGAAGGGGATTGGAGAAGGAGAGAAAAATAAAGTACAGAATTGAAAGACATAATTGAAATACAGGTACTTCCCCGGATTTATTTGCTGCGAAGGCTGAGTGATGCCGCTCCTCCGAATGTCTTCTTTGGACTTCGTGATGGATTCAGCAATGTTGGAGCAGGCGATCGCAGAAGCTTCAGCTTGTCGGAGCCGTCCGAGGCAAAAATTGTAAAATAAAGAAAACAGAAAAAGATAACTTGGGTTGCCTCCCAAGAGCGCCCTTTGGTTAAAGCGTCGTTGAGCTCGACGCATCAAAAAAAAATAATATTGTCCAAAAATGTTGTTGTCCCGAAATAAAATTATTTTTAGCAAAAAAATTAAAAGTTCAAGATTAAAGTTCGTGAAGCAGAAACTTAATAGTGTTTGGACTGACATCATCATCACCAGAAAAGTAGAGTTTAAGACGCTGACCATTCACTTTGAAATTACCCTTATCAGGGTGAGAAATTAAAACAGTTCCATAAGGAAATACTTCTAAAACAGAAAACGGGCCAGACCAGCGAGATTTTAATTTGCCCGGAAATAAACGTAAACGAGAATTATATAACAGGACTTGGTCGCCCGGCTTAAAGTTTTTAGGGTGTCTTAAGTGTTTATCGTGTAAACGCTTCGTCCGCTCTTTATAAAGTTTATTATTTTCATAAGCATAAGAGTGCCACTCAACGAGTTCATTTAGTTGAAATTTTCGAAAGTCACCGACTGAGTGGGGATCGAAGTTTAAAAATTTTAAGGCCCAAAAGGTGCGGTGTTCTAACTCTACGGGCAGATGGCACGATTTTCCATAGACCAGCCTATACGGCGTACATCCGAGGGCGGTTTTGTACGCTGTTCGGTAGGCCCATAAGGCATCGTCAAGTTTGGCTGACCAGTCTTTTCTAGAAGTTGAAACAGTCTTTTCTAATATTCTTTTTATTTCTCTATTAACTACTTCGACTTGACCGTTAGTTTGGGTGTGGTAGGCAGTGAAAAGCTTATGCGTAACGTCGTATTTGGTAAGGTTTTTTGAAAATTGCGCGTTATAGAAATGGGAACCCCTATCACTAACGATTGCGCGAGGCGTACCGAATCTAGAAAATAATCTTTTTAGAAACGTGACTACAACTCGGGAGTCGTTCGTAGGAAGAGCTTGGGACTCAGCCCATCGTGAAACATAATCAACAACAACTAAAATATATTTGTTTCCGAAGCTAGAAGGAAGGGGGCCAACAAAATCAATTCCCCAGAGGTCGAAAATTTCGCACTCTAAGAAATAATTTTGCGGCATTTCATTTTTATTTGAAATATTGCCCGACCGTTGGCAACTATCACACCTGCTCATAAAGGCTTGTGCGTCTTTAAACAGGCTAGGCCAGTAAAAACCCGCGCAAAGCACCTTATGAGCGGTGCGAGCAGCTTGATAGTGCCCACCTGTCGGACCTTCATGCAAATGTTTTAGAATATCAATTCCTTCATCAAAAGAAACACATCTCCTTATCACCTGATCCGCACAAATTTTGAAAAGATGCGGGTCTTCCCAAAAGTAGTTCTTCAGCTCAGAAAAGAATTTCTTCTTTTGCAGAGAGGAGAACTCTCTTGGGAGTACCCGGGCGACTAGATAGTTGGCGATGTGCGCGAACCAAGGAGAAGTAGATGTATTAACTAAAAGCAGCTTCTCATCAGGAAAATAGTCATTAAAAGATTTTTCATTTAATTTTTCTATAAAGGGGTTATCTAATCTGGATAGATGGTCGGCGGCCAAGTTCTCGGCTCCTCGCTTATCACGGATCTCTAAGTCAAACTCCTGGAGGAGTAAGACCCAGCGAATCAAGCAAGGCTTGGCATCCGTTTTGGCAAGAAGGTACTTGAGGGCCGAGTGGTCCCTAAAAACAATGATTTTTGAAAGTGTAATGTAAGGGCGAAATTTATCAAACGCAAATACTACAGCTAAGAGCTCCTTCTCGGTTGTGGTGTAATTTTCTTGTGCAGATGTGAGGGTTTTACTAGCGTAATAGATAGGGTGGAAGTTCTTAGATATGCATTGACCTAATACGGCCCCCACCGCAAAACTACTCGCATCGCACATAATCTCGAAGGGAAGGTCCCACACCGGAGCTATCATAATTGGTGCGTTAATTAACTTTTCTTTAATTGATTCAAAGGCAGAAATACAAGAGTCATCAAAAATGAATGGAGCGTCTTTTTCTAAGAGATGGGTGAGGGGCTTTGTGATCTTGGAGAAGTCCTTTATAAAACGACGATAAAAACCAGCGTGGCCCAGGAAACTTCTTATAGCTTTTATGTTTGTAGGCGGCGGCAACTTCTCAATAACTTCTATCTTGGCAACGTCTACCTCAATACCTTTAGCAGAAATTTTATGACCCAAAACTAACCCTTGCCTCACCATAAAATGGCATTTTTCCCAATTTAGGGCAAGGTTAGTTTCTTCGCATCGTTCTAAGACTTTTTCGAGGTTTTCTAAACATCTATCGAAGGAATCGCCGAACACGGAGAAATCATCCATGAATACCTCCATAATGCTTTCTATGTACTTGTCAAATATTGCGAGCATACATCGTTGGAATGTAGCCGGCGCATTGCATAATCCAAACGGCATTCTTCGGTACGCGAAGGTGCCGAAGGGACAAGTAAACGTAGTTTTCTCTTGGTCCTCGGGGGAGATGGGTATTTGAAAGTACCCCGAGAGGCCATCGAGAAAACAATAAAAGCTATGGCCGGAGAGACGTTCTAAAATCTGGTCGATAAATGGTAAAGGAAAGTGGTCCTTGCGGGTGGCGTCATTTAACTTACGGTAATCTATGCACATACGCCAACCCGTTACCGTCCGTGTCGGGATTAATTCATTATTCTCATTACTAACTACGGTTATCCCTCCCTTTTTTGGAACTACCTGAACAGGGCTAACCCACTTACTGTCCGATATAGGGTAGATAATTCCTGCGTCTAATAGTTTCATAACCTCGCCCTTAACTACTTCTTTCATATTCGGGTTTATACGGCACTGAGGTTGGATAGAGTTACGCGAATTATCTTCCATTAAAATTTTATGGGTACAGAAAGATGGGCTTATGCCCTTGATATCAGAAATTTGCCAAGCAATAACCCGGCGATGCTTACGTAGAACTAGAAGAAGTTTATCATTTTGCGTATCCGTGAGGTAGGCCGAAACGATAACTGGTAACTTGGAATCTTTTTCTAAGAAAGCATACTTAAGGTGTTCGGGAAGTTCTTTAAGTTCTAGGGTAGGGGTTTCTTCATAAGAGGATTTTGAGATTCTTTCTTTTCCAAAAATAATATCTTCATAAACTTTTTTATAAGGAACGTAATAAGGGGTGGGGTTAGCAGCCAAGACGGCTTCTTGTAGCGATTCAGTGGGAAGAACAGAGGAAGAACAAAAATCAGAAAATTCTTTTTCAAACTCAGAAAGACAATAAGAAGATTCATCACTTCCTTGCAGTGATTTCGTTGTAAGAGAAGAGGAGCAAAAAGTAGAAAATTCATTTTCAAAGTCGGCGAGGCAGTAGGAAGAATCATCACTCACGGCGTCTACAAAAAAGCATGAGTCATCGTTTGCTAAGGTGTTCTTCATCGAAGGGGTGATAAAAAATGTGACTTCGTCGTCGCCTACTCGAAGAAAGAGCTTACCATTGCTTACGTCAATGATGGCTCGGGAGGTGGCAAGGAAGGGTCGGCCAAGGATCAGGGGAACCTCGACGTCTTCTTCGATGTCCAAAATGACAAAGTCCACCGGGAAGATGAACTTGTCGAATTTCACTAGAACGTCCTCCACTATTCCTAACGGGTACTTGACGGATCTATCGGCTAGCTGGATACTCATACGCGTGGGGTTAAGGCTACCAATCCCTAACTTTTTGAATAATGAAAAGGGCATCAGGTTTATACTTGCGCCTAAGTCGGCTAACGTGTGTTTGACAAAGAGATCACCGAAGACACACGGGATAGAGAAACTACCCGGGTCACTGATTTTCTTCGGCAAACCGTTTGTTAAAACGGCGAAGCACTCGGCGTTTAGCGTGACGTGCGAAAGATTCTCTAACTTCTTCTTGTTTGTGAGGAGGTCTTTAAGATATTTGGCGTATTTCGGCATCTGCAAAATAGCCTCGTGGAAGGGAAGATTAATGTGGATTTGTTTGAAGATTTCTAAGAAGCGGGAGTACTGATCATCTTGACGTTGTCTATTAAGTTCAGAGGGGTATGGAGGAGTTGAATTATTTTTGAAGATGGGTGGTGGAGTGAGATTATTTTCTAAAGCAGGGGTGATTACTTCTTCAGCAGAGGGTGGAAGCGGAGCGGAGCTTTGATTTTTAAAAGCGGGAGCGGAGCTTTGATTTTTAAAAACGGGAGCGGAGCTTGCCTCGGGCTCTTCACTTACCATACCGGAGACTTGCTTCCCACTCCGAAGAGTTATAGCTTTTGCTTGCTCTCTCGGGTTGGGTTCGGTATTGGAAGGAAGAGACCCTGCAGGTCGCTCAGAAATTATTTTCGCGAGCTGTCCTACTTGATTTTCTAGACTTTTTACGCTTCCGGTTAACGTTCTTATAGTGGCGTCATTTGTGGTGATATATTTGGAAAGTAATTCCTCCAAGCTTGGAGGTTTTGGGTAATTTTGAAGAGGTGGTGGTGGTGGTGCAGAAAAATCTTTTTGCGGGGGTGGGCGCATCGCATTCGATGGATTACTCCATGAAAAGTTCGGGTGATTTCTTAAAGCGGGGTTATAATTATTCGGAAAATTAAAACCAGGCGGATGAAAATTCGCAGCAGAAAAATTATTAAAAGCAGTTCTAGGCATATTATTAACATAATCTAAATGTTCTGGAGTAGGGGTTGCAGATTCCCATACCTGAGGGGCGGAGGCAGCAGTCATCTCCGTTATCTTTTTGCTTAGGATTTCTACTTGCAGAGCGAGCTGGGAGACGTTGTCCACTTCATAGATACCTGCAGGCTTGTTCGGGCGGGACCTAGGCACATTCCACTGATAAGTGTTCATGGCCATGTCCTCAAAAAGCTCAAGAGCGGCTTCCGGGGTCTTATGATTTAAAGTACCGCCAGAAGCTGCGTCTATCATTTGCTTCGTGCTTTGATTTAGCCCGTTATAAAACGTCTACACTTGTAACCATACAGGCAGCGCGTGATGTGGGCATCATCTTAAAAATTCTTTAAATCTCTCCCAGGTTTCATATAGGGTTTCAGAGTCTATTTGTCCGAAGGTAGAGATGTCGTTCCTATGTTTTGCAGTTTTAGCTGGCGGAAAATATTTCGCCAAAAATTTTTCAGTTAATTCATTCCAAGTGGTTATGCTGTTTTTCGGAAGTGTGTTAAGCCACTGCTTAGATTTAGTTCTTAGAGAGAAGGGGAAGAGTCTCAGCCTGATCGCATCATTTGTGACACCATTTATCTTGAAGGTGTCACAAATTTCAAGAAAGCTAGCTATATGTGCGTTCGGATCTTCATCTTGAAGTCCGTAAAATTGCACATATTGCTGCACCATTTGAATTATGCTAGGCTTTTATTCGAAGTTATTATTTGCTATAGCAGGGCGGACTATACTTGATTCTGTTCCCTCGAGGTTCGGTCGTGCATAATAGGACATAGTCCTTTGCACGGCCTCATCTACGTTGGGTTCTTCCATTCTTAAAGTAGCAAATGACTCGGAGTACTCAACTGGCACTTGGATAGTAGGACCTTGAAATCGCGATCTTCTCCGAAGAGTACGCTCAATTTCGTGGTCCAAGTCCAAAATAACCGACGGACTCCCGCGGGTCATGCACTAAAAGAACAGAAAAGAAGAGGAGGAAGATAAAAAGGATAAACTAGAAAAAAAAGATTAGAAATTTTTTTTTCTTTTTTAAATAGAGATTTTTTTTTTATAGATTAACTCCCGAACTTCCCGAGGACTACCCCGTGAAGGGTTCGCAAGGTACTAGACAAGACAGTGGCGCTTAAAGCCCTTTGCCCTTTTCGAGAGAATTAGGTGGCGTAGAAAAATTGTGAGGTTGGTTTCTATTAAGAGCGGTGATAAATTTTTTGATTTTTAAAATTTTAAAGAAAGAGGATGAGAAAGAGAAGAGATAAAATTAATAGGTTCGTGTTTTCAAAATATCAACGGAAGTTGGTTCCCCGGCAACGGCGCCAAAAACTTGTTGCGCGCTAGGGTTCAAAGAAAATAAACGCAACCGAACTAGCAACCCGATGAGGCAAGTATACCTATTGAATTGTAGCAAGAGGACACAAGTGTTGTATTGAAATCCGGGAACTGTTGGCTATGCTTACTCACACGAACGCTATTATCTTATCGACGGAAAAACTAGGGTTTTAGAAAATCTAAGTGCAAGGGAGAAAGTAACGCTATACTAGAAAGAGAAACACCGCAATTAAGTAAAGCTGTTAAGTAAAGAACTATGCTAGAAAGGAAACTACTGCAGTTAATTAAAGAGCACAAGATAGGAGATTACTACGAAAGGTAGGAAATATGAAATGGAAATGTACCCGATCAAGATTCACCTTGGCTAAAGACGATTAAGAAAATGCGATAAAAATCTAAACTTAATAGGATAAGGGTCCTTGACCGTGGAGGTTCCTAAAGCTTGAACACGCTTCTCTCGAAGTCGTGGCCAACTGAGTTTAGGAAGGTCCGACCGACTCTCGTCTAAATCGGAGGCCTAAAACTCGCTTTACGCGGTGAACCCCACTATTGGATTTTACTCCAATCCGGGAGATTTGGATGTCTGCCTCTCTCGAGGGGTGCGTACAACTCCCTTTACTCTTGAATGCTCACTTCATTCTTTCGGCCTCTCGGCTAGCCCAGAATGAAAGCAAAGGCGGAGAGTATATATCGAAAATATACCTCCAACCCGTGATTAATCAAGAGTAATTCAAGGCCCTAACCTAAAAAGGAAAAGATTAATTAAAACATCATAACATAATCGCTCTAACCTCGGATCATCAAGATCGAGTACAAGGAGGATTAGTTAATCATAACAGAGTGGAGGGGGGGGGGGAAGATGAGTAGAAAAGCATAAGAAGAACACAAGCTAAACAAGAACACTTTTATTAATAAAAAGGGGCAAGTTACACTATTGAAAATTAAAGTTACAAGTGCATGAAATTGAAATCCTATTCTAGCCCTACAATTAGCACTAAGCAAGAGCAAAGATTACAAAGAAAGCTAAGACAAACTACAATTAAGCTAGGGTTAAACAAAAAGTACAAAGAGAGGGGGAGAGAGAGAGAAAGCATGAAAAAGGATCAAGAAACAAAGGGGCAGTACCTCCCCCACTCAACCAAAGCTTGCTGAAATGAAGAGGGGGGCTCTATTTATAGAATTTTTTCTCGGGTTGGTCACGCCCTCCGACACGCCCTAGGGGGGGCGTGTCAGGGGGCGTGACAGTACTATGTTGACCTTGGGCTCTGGATTTTGGCGGGAGGGATGATTGCTTCGGTACGTCGGTGGTCACGCCCTATGTCACGCCCGTGTAGGGCGGGCGTGACAGGCACGTCATGTCCAAATCATTGGTCGGAAATCCGTCAGTCGTCGAAAAAGGAGGGTGTCACGCCCATGTCACGGGCGTGACATAGGGCGTGACAGTACTGTTTTCGTGCTGTGGAGAAACGACATTTAATGCGGCGGCAGGCTTTGCGGCAGAGGGCGACACGCCCATAGTCACGCCCGGTGACACGCCCAGGGAGGGCGTGTCAGGGGGGCGTGATAACGGTTTTGGCCGTTTTCCCGTCCCTTCTTGCAGGAGTCCTGGGGATCGGGTGACACGCCCTAGGTCACGCCCAGAAAGGGCATGACAGGTGATTTTGGCCAATTTTCTGGAAACATGCAAAAAGACAAGAAAAAGTCAGTGGCAATAATATTTACATAAAAATGATAAAAATAAACTAATATTAGACATAATTTGTACAATATAAAATATAAAATACGATAATAGTTTAGGCTACAAAACGTATTATCAATAGCCAGTTGCATCTCATATGACAGCAGCTTCCCAAAGAGGGTGTGAGGAGCAGTGTCACCCAGCTTTGCCACTTCTGATGGCACAGATCTTTGTGTCCTAATCTTTAGTGAGAGATCTAAGGAACTTGTCATTCAATTCATAGTGGCGGAAGACCCTTCCATAAGTCTTCAGTTCATTCACAATCCTAAGGAACTTTTCTGATGCAGGCTCACACGTTGACAACGAATAAATCCACGGACTAGCACGTCTACCTCTTTTCGATCCAAATCCTATAATCGCAGAATCGTTCTACACAGCACCACGTTAATTAATTCTATCAATTATATGCTAGCGTATGGGTAGCCAAACCGATTAGGATCGAATAGAGGCGATAGGTCAATAATATTTCTTGCTAAAAGGAACAAATCGGTCCGATCGAGCGAAGGTTGCACCAAAAGAGATCTACTAAAAAATAACGATTCGATAACGGTAGATATGTAACAACAAAATAAAATGGGGCTCGCCAAAACCCTCTCGAACTTAAAAGAAAATTAGATGAACCACAAAATTCAATCAAGAGAAATCCACGAAAATTCATTGCTTCCAAAATTATGCTAAAGTAAACCACCATAGGAATTAATCAAAGAGAAGAACACACAAGAAGGTAGAAAATTATCGTTACCCAATCGGAATGGATGATTCTGATTTCTCTACTTGGATCGCTCTTCAACGGCTCCACCAAAGTCACGCCGGTTGGAGAGAAACTAGTCCGCCTTCTTCGCTTCACGCCAGAGTTAGAGATCCCCAAGGAGGCAACCTTATACCTTGGTCGATTTCTTCAAGGATGAGGGATGAATGGTTTTCTTGTTGGTTGTCGATTTTGAGTGAGGATGATGGGGGGTCAGTTTGGAGTGGAGGAAAGGCTATGGCCGAACTTGAAAGGACAAGGAAGGGGGTCGGTTTTCCTTTAGAGATGAAATTAGAGGGAGGAGGAGGGAGAGGAGGCCGATGACCAAAGAAGGGAGGAGGAGAGTGGTGGCCGAATTTTGCCAAGGAGGGAGAAGAGAGGGGGCGACCAAGGAGGAGGGGAAAGAGGAAAAAATCTTCTCAAGAATTAGGATTTTAATTTCTTTTTCATTCTCTAAACAATATGACAAATATCATGGCCTATATATAGGCTTACACCACTCAATCAACCCTTCATTCAATATTCAAAATTCAAAATTCAAAAAGAAACTAGGATGGTAATCGGCATCCATCAAGACATGAAATGAAAATATAATAATACAATGCTTGGAAATTAAAATGCTTAAAGTAAACTTGCATTGAATAGAAATTGCTAGAAATTATAATTGATAAAATATTAATATATAAATTTATAATTATAATTATTTATTTTATAATTATATATTTTATTTAATGGCAATGGCGGGCGTCATGAAAAACATGTAGCGGCGATGGCGGCGGGCATCGTGGTAAAAATCCCATCCTCGAGCTTACGACAACGGTCGTCCCAATCCACGAACTCTCTCAGATGGGGATCAATAGCGGCCACATCAACAACATCTCCATCAAGCCTCCCCTGCTCAAAATTACTCATCACCAATGAGTTGGTCTGAAAGTACCGGTGCAGGAGAGAATCATCCAAGAGTACCATGTAGCAGCAAACAAAACTACTTGGCGAGTAGAGAACTTCATCCTGAAGTATCTTGTCATGCAAAAAGGTGGTCTTGGGGAACCTTGGAAAAGCATTAGGCAATAAAGGAGAAAAAGTTTCTACATCAACAACCAACATACCTCCAGTGAATACCGATGAAGAGAGTAATCCAGGCACAAGCTCACTACCCAAACCATAAAAAATCATAGTGGACCCAAACAGACATGCAGATAATTCAAGAGGTGGAGAAACATATGGCATTAAATCAG
The DNA here is from genome assembly GCA_039513925.1 of Platanthera zijinensis. Lineage (NCBI taxonomy): Eukaryota > Viridiplantae > Streptophyta > Magnoliopsida > Asparagales > Orchidaceae > Platanthera > Platanthera zijinensis. The sequence continues at coordinate 1,565,392 of CM077078.1, read as the reverse complement.
AAACATTAAAAATCGGGGTAATACCCGAATCAGTGGAAAACTTCAAATGATATGCGTATTCTCCTAATTTCTTTAATATCCAAAAAAGATCAAGCTTGCCAACTCGCCAACTTTCTATAGTGCCCGAAGGCATCCGTTCGGGGGCGAGACGCACCAAAACTAAATCGTCAACAATATAGTGAGACGCTCTTTTATGTAAGCTAGCATGAAGTTGATAAAATGTAATTTGTATGGTAAGCACTTCACTAATGTGTTTATATATTTTTTGAGCATAAGAGACATAAACTAGTGCGAGTTGACTTGTCTTATAATACAATTGTAACAAAATCAAGTCAAAAGGCACTTGTGCTTTATATCCGTGCATGATCTCATTCGGCGAGCAACAAGTATTTAAATAATAATAGGACGCGACTTGATTGAGAAATTTCTTAATAGTGCGCCTAAATATCATACTACCATGAGGTGTGAACCCATGTGCTACGTGTCTCAACCCGAATACGGAGGCTATAGGGGTTAAGTAAGAGGGCACAGGAGCCTTAACATCAAAGATGACTTTCAATGCCTCCAAAGTCGCAGTTCTAATTTGATATTCGTCATTTTCACGCTTGGCATGAAGATATGCCAAGGAGAACTGCTCATCATAAAAAACAGAGGTGGACGCTCCCGGGTGTGAAAAGATGTGCGAGCGATAAAACTCATGGGGCCTAACCGTGGGCACTAACGTGTGGAAATGAGGGTCATCATAAGGTGGTGGATAAATGTGTGCGATCGGGTGTGGTATATAAGTATATGAAGGAGGCACCACATCCAGAGGCACAATAGCAAAAGAATCAGAAATAGACGAGGATAAACCCGTAGCCGAACATGTAGAGAAATGAATAGTCAAATATGACGTGAAATTAAATCCAGGAGGCGTGGTGAAAAGACCGGCTACAAAATATAACAACTCACTAGAACTTATACGACAAGACATGTCCAAAGGAGGGGCCCATAGGGTTTGCAACATAAAACGACACAGATCAAACATACAAAACTCGTGTCCTAAATGGCCCACTAAACGAGCCAATGGATCAGGTATGAGAGTCGGTACAACTAAAACTAAGAGAGAATTAGAATCATATTCATTTTTACGCAATAGAGACATCATCAGGGGAACCTCATCCGGGTCTACTTCAATAACGTCTTCCAAAAATATATCTCTCTCACATGAAAGTTCTTCCAACATATTAGATACGTCATCCAATTCAGAATCAATATAGGCCTTAGAAATGGGCAAAATCGAACCCGACGAAAATTTTAATTCAGATTGAACTTCAGATAATGGAGATAACATCAAATAGCAATCGTTCGGGTTCGCAGTGGTAAAATCATCCAAACATAACCTTCTCTCATAAGGTGAGTCTTCCCAATTAGTCGAGACATCCATTAATTCAGGGTTAAAAATAAAAATATGGAAATCCTCACTCACAGGCTCCTCAGATATCTCAGGTATATCTGTAGGTGTAATCGTAGGCTATGACACGATGGGGATCGTAGTTTGGAGAGGGCTCTCAATACTAGGGTGATCAATCACAATGCTAGTAGGGATAGTAATATGCAATGTACTTCGTTCATAGATCAGACTATCATCATCCCATTCATCGTCATCTAAGTCACTAAGTATTCCCTCAATTTCAGACTCATCTGAATCATCGGGCTCTATCACACACGATGGAATACTCTCACCTACGGGGTCATCCTCAGGATCAAGAAATATAACACCTACATCAACATCCTCATGGGTATCAATTTCTATCTCAAGGGGCTTAGATGTTGAGGCTAACAAAGGAATAACCCTAGTGGCAACATCTATCGAGTCCACAACAAATGACCTATTAGGAGAGGTGTTGGGTATTGTATCCACAATGTACCTGATTTGAAGAAGCCCCTGAACAAGATAAGTTGAATAGATAATGTATTTGATGATTTTCTTCAAGATGTGCGTGCAGTTATTCCATGCTAAGTACACACCAATGTCAAGGTGCAGTGGGTCAATATACACGGGTCTGCGCAACGTAATCCCTCGTTGAGCAGATCAGTATGTTTGCTTACGTGTACTCTCTCTATTGGAGTGTACTTATTTTCAAGTACAGGGCTGAGACAGAACAAGTGCAGACAAGGAGCAAGGATGGGTCAAAGCAACTCACGAGAAGAAAGATGAAAAATCGTCTAAGTCAGATTCGACGAGAATCACTAAGTGATTCTCGCCGATTCGACGAGAATCACTAGTTATTCTCGCCGATTCTAGCTGAATCGTCAAGAATCACTCACTGATTCCCGCCCACAGCATCCGACTGACTCAACGCTTGCAAAATTCACACTAAGTCAGAATCGTCGAGAGTCATTAAGTGATTCTCTACGAATCGTCGAGAATGACTCTGCATTCTCGCCGATTTGTCGAGAATGGATTGTGACTCTCGCCGATTCACTCCAGATGGCAAGCTCCTCACCTAAAATTCTTTTAAGGAGAATTCGACGGGAATCATAAGTGATTCTCGCCGATTCGCCGAGAATCACCAATGATTCCCGCTGAATTTGCCTTAGGCGAATTCCGTTGGCTCGCTGGACCGGACCAAGTGTTCAGGCGCTGTTTGAACCGAAATTAGGGTTTCGTCTAGTGGGGCCCACAATGATCATAAAGGATGATCTACAGTATAAATACTCGTTTATTTTGAACATTACAGACAATCCCGAACACACGAAAAAGAAAGAGCCGCCGACTTGACCTAGCAGATCGCGGATTTCCTTCCGTCGGCGTCGCCGCTCGAAAGGTTGTCGCCGCCGCTGATCGGATTCTTCTTGATCTCTCGGTGATAGAAACTTAGTCAAGCAACGCGTCTCACGTTTCTTTCTTGAGATCCATTGTCTCTTGGTTTGTTGAACGGGAATACATTCCCCTTCCGAATCGATAGAGACGATCGATCCAAGTAAGATCGTTGGTAGACCTTGCTAGCTTTGTTACGAAGTTTGGATCTACAAAGCATCGCCGCCGCAATCCTTTGCCGCCGCCGATCTCGGGAAGATCTTCTACAAGAGATTGCTTAGGTCGTGGACTCTTCGTCTTCTTCAAGAACGCTTCATCGAACGAAGAGGGACACCGAGCGATCCATACGTAGTTTGTATTTTGTACATTCTATTTTTACTTTTGTTGTAAAGGAACTTTGGTTCCTCATTATAAGGGTTGGGTGCAACCCGTGGTGGAGAAGTAGTTACTCCTTCGAGTGGAAGGGTTTCTTCCATAGTGAATGGATTGGATTTCAATCCTGTTGGTGAAGTGATCGAGTCGTCCCTTGTTGGGAGATAGGTCAAAGGGGGAGAGTGGACGTACCCAAATCGGGGAACCACTATAACTGCCTGTGTGTTTCTGTGTTGTGCTTGTTTTGTTTTATTGTGCAGGTAAATTTTTTAATTCCGCAAAACGACTGCAAATCAACTATCCCCCCATAGGTGAAGGTAGTTGACACTAGAGTGACTTTCAAGTGGTATCAGAGGGAGGTTACTCATCAAAAAGGTTAACACCTTGAGTAAGTTCCTGCCACTAGTGTCAAGAAGAAGGAAGATATCTACTATAGATGGACTCAAGTACTCAGGAAAGATCCCAGTGTGTACCAGGCTAAACTTTCCTATCTGGAAGAAAAGGATTAGATTTTACATGGAAGCAGTCGACCCCCGACTCTTCATGATCATTGAGGAGGGACCTTATATTCCCACTAAGGCCTCCACCATTGATCCTACCAAAATGGTGCCTAAGAAGTTTTCTGAAATGGACAAGGACAAGATGGTGCTGGTCAGACTTGACAAGAAGGCACAGAACATACTAGTCAGCGCAGTCGATGACTCCATGATGCAATACTTCTGCAACTGCAGGACAGCCAAGGATATCTGGCACTGCCTGATTATTCTGATGGAGGGCACAGATGAAGTTAGGGATGATCGGAGATCCCTCCTGAACCAGAAATATGAGACCTTCAGGCAAGGGCCCAAGAAAGAGATCGGAGTTTCCTTCGAGAATCTCCTCAAGATCGTCAATGCCCTAAAGGGATATGGAAGAGTGTTCACCGATGGTGAACTGAATGATAAATTCCTTAGGTCTCTTACTAAGGAATGGGACACGAAGATCTGTGCCATCCGAGAGTTTGGCAAATTAGCAGAAACTGATCCTCAGATACTATTTGGGAAGCTTATGTCCTATGAGCTTCAGCTGAACATGAGGAAAGCAGAAGAAGAAGCTGAGAAAGCCGCTGCAAAAGAAAAGACTGTGGCCCTGAAAGCCATTCACTCCAGGAAAGGCAAGGGGGCTGCCCCGTCCCGTTTGTGGAAAAAGGATGAGGAAGAAGAATCCGAGCCATGCTCCTCTGGCTCAGAGCTGTCTGAAGAAGACTTCTCCCTCATCACCCAAGAATTCAAGAAGTTCCTCAAGATGAGGAATCAAAGAGAGAGAGACGGCTCCTCTTCCAGAAATAAGAAGAAGAATTATTCTTCTGACAGGTATGAATCAACACCGAATAAACATCGTCATGCTAACATCATTTGTTTTGGGTGAAATAAGCCAGAACACGTCGTGGCTGACTGCCATCAAGGCAAGAGAGAGAAGGGGAAGGGAGAGGAGCACAGACCCTCTTGAGATAAAAAGAAGGAAAGAAGCTACATCGCTAAGAAGACAAAGACACTGAGTGAATCTTACACTTCAGACACCAATGATGTTGAGGAAGCCTACTTCGGGCGAATGGGTCGCTCTGAATCAGAAGGAGAATGCCCCCCATTTACTAGGAAGGTAAAAGATCGCACCCCCCTCTCTAACTCTGACTCTGAGTCTCATGATGATGATCTCGAGGACAGCCCTTCTGCCCGAGAAGCTGAGATCCTCGAAAAGTATGAGCTTCTGCTCAACAACTTCGAGGAATGCCGCAAGAGATTGAGAGCTCAGAAAAAGGAAGTCAAATTCCTTAAGGTCGAGGGTGTCTCCCTAAGGGAAGAGATCACTAGCTTGATTTCTATCCGACAGGAGCACCTGGACCTGGTCCTTAAGCACTCTAAGTCTCTAAGTCTCCTTGACCTTAAACAGGAAGAAATCAATAAGTTGGAAGAATAACTTGCGATAGAAAGGAAGATTGTCAAAAGCTTCTCTATGCCAAAGACTGTTCTTCCATTGGTTGATATCTTCTCTGCTCAGGCTAAGGGGGCTGGCATGGGGCATGTGGGTGTGCCTGGTAAATCATCCCGGAGAAACAGAAAGTAGTGGAAAAATAAGGCTGCTAAGAAGGCCTCTGCTGCAGAAAAGGGAAAGGCCCCACTCAACCCTGTTGAATTCAGGAAGCCTGGCTTTCCCTGCAATGAACATGACTTTGAGTCAACTTATGGCCACTTCTTCCGGCCCTCGGTTGAAAAGCCCAAGAGCCGGTATGATGGTTGAGCCTTCCCCCGCAACAACTGTGAGAGTGTCTTTAAGGCACCTTATGAGGAAATCCAAGTGGAGGATTATGGCCACTTCTCTTACGGCCATAATAGAAAGCAGGCACCAAAAGCCAAGCCTGTTATACTGAAGGAACAGGAGGTGAAGAAATCATATGACTGCTGTCATCTTGATGGCTCAACCTCCAGATCCAAGGACCCGGCTAGACCCACTGTTCCAAGGGTGAAGCAGGAGCCTAGGAAAAGGTACAAAAGATTTGACTGTTAGTGCTGTAGCAAAGTTGGTCACTTTGTCGTGGATTGCTTGTTTAATCCGAGATATAACGAGACTCCTCATGTTAGCAATCCGAGACCGACAACTCGTAGGGTTAACCATCCGAGGGGGAGTGTGCTAACAAGGAATCTAGGACCCAAGTTCGATTGGGTTCCTAAGGGAAATTAATTCTATTTTGAAGGAATGTCCAAAGGCCACCAAAACTCCAATCTGGTACTTGGACAGTGGATGTTCCCGGCATATGACTGGGACTAAAAGCCTGCTACGTGATTACTCTCTAGTCGAAAATGGACCCAAAGTCATCTTTGGGGGATTAGATCAAGGTGTCACCAAAGATTATGGTCCAACGGAATAATCTCTATCACCGACGTGGCTTATGTTGAAGGTTTAAATCATAACCTGATCAGTGTAAGTCAATTATATGATAAAGGATATGACGTTAATTTCTGCAAGGATAAATGCTTGATAATATCGTGTGCCTCTTCGGAGATGGTATTAACCGGTATTAGGAGCATAAATATCTTTTGTTTAGATTTTCTTATTTTAAATTCTTCTACCCCCGTGTGCCTGGTAGCAAAAGGCAGTGCATCTCTTTGTGAATAATGGCACAAGAGATTGACACATATTAATTTCAAGATGATTAATATGTAATTTTCTTACAATTTAGTAAGGGATGCTCCCATTATTAAGTGCATCAAAGATAGCCCCAGTACTGCATGCCAGAAGGGCAAACAGACTCGGGCTACCTTTAAGGGCATTGCAGACAAAGACTCCAGATGTCTTTATCTTCTGCATATGGACTTGTTTGGTCCAGTGCAAGTTCATAGCTTGGTAGGCAAGTCCTATACGCTAGTGATTATTGATGATCACTCTCGGTTTACATGGGTGTTCTTCTTAAAACGAAAGTCAGATACGTTTGACATCTTCACGAGTTTTGTCAAGCAAATTCCGAACGAACTTAACTGCTCAGTGGTCAAAATTTGAAGTGACCATGGAATAGAATTCGAGTCTGGGTCTATGACAGAATTGTGTGAAGAACATGGTATCTTTCATGAGTTTTCCTCCCCGCGTACTCCTCAGCAAAATTGAGTTGCGGAGAGGAGAAATAGAACTCTCATTGAAGCTTGCACGATAATGTTGAATGACGCTTCTCTCCCAGAATACTTCTGGACAGAGGCTGTAAATACGACTTGTCATGTACAAAACTGGGCCTTGATCAACAAGAGTCATCGTAAGACGCCTTATGAGCTACTGAACGGCAGGAAACAAACCATGTCCTATTTAAGGATCTTTGGCTGCAGATGCTATGTACTCAATAACCGGAAGTACCCGCGTACTAAATTTGGTGAAAAATGCTTCGAAGGTATATTCATGGGCTATAGTAGCCATAGTCGGGCATATAAGGTTTTCAATAAGAAAACCCTAGTGGTGGAAGAGTCCATTAATGTTGTTTTTGATGAAGGAAGCATGCTTCATAGCATTTCTTCCAGTGGCATTCTTGAAGATGCAGGTGCACGGCTTGAATAGCTAAGTCTTGATGAGACTACTAAAGGTGCAACTCCCAAGTACGTCAAGGTTTCCACCTTGACGTTAGTTGGAGAAGTTGACGAGCAGGATGGAGAAAATCTTCCGGAAGAAGGAGAAGCCCGAGAAGACGTCAGAGCTCTAGATGCCAGACTCCTAGAGCTCCGACATGTGAGGGATCATCCTAGAGATAAGATCATCAGAGATCCTCGTGATGTTGTCAGAACTCGAAGAGGTATAATTAACGAGATTTTGCACATTAGTTTCCTGTCACTGGTTGAGCCAAAGAAGTTCGACGAGGCGAACAAAGATACCGAATGGATATTGTCCATACAAGATGAACTGCATCAATTTGAAAGATGCAACTTCTGGACGCTTATTCCTAGACCAAAGAACCAGAATGTGATCGGCACCAAGTGGATCTTCAGAAACAAACTGGATGAACACGGTGTCATCATAAAGATTAAGGCCAGGCTGGTGGCTCAAGGTTACAGACAGGAGGAGGGGATTGACTTCGACCAGACCTTTGCACCAGTGGCAAGGCTCGAGGCAATCAGATTGTTCCTGGCGTATGCTTTGCACAAAGGATTCACTGTCTATCAGATGGACATGAAATCTGCTTTCCTCAATGGAAATCTGAAATAGGAAGTATATGTCGCACAACCCCCATGTTTTGTTAATCCTACATTTCCCAATCATGTTTATTTTCTTAATAAAGCGTTATATGGCTTAAAACAAGCTCCTCGAGCTTGGTATAAGACTCTGTCTAGTTTTCTTCTTGAGAACAATTTCTCTAGAGGAAAAATATATAAGACATTCTTTCTTAGGGAATTCAAAGGCAAGATTTTGCTGGTGCAAATCTATGTCGATGACATAATATTCGGGTCAATGGATAACAACCTTTGCAAGAAGTTTTCCAAACTTATGCAAGGGAAGTTTGAAATGAGTAGTATGGGAGAGCTGAAGTATTTCTTAAGAATTCAAGTGAAACAGTCTGAGGATGGGATTTTCATCTCTCAGACGAAGTTCACAAATGAACTCCTCAAGAAATTCGGAATGGAGAGTGCAACCTCTATGAGGACTCCAATGAGTTCCACTGTGTCTCTGGATAAGGATTAGAAAGGGAAACCTTTTGATGAAACCAAGTACATAAGTATTATTGGATCCCTGCTCTATCTTACTGCTAGTAGACCGGATATTATGTTTTACACATGCATTTGTACCAGATATCAGGTGAACACTAAGGAATCTCATTATGTCGTTGCAAAGCAGATTCTTAGATACCTTAAAGGTACACCAAATCTTGGCTTGTGATACCCAAAAAACAATGATGTTGAGCTGATAGGCTTTTCAGATGCTGACTTTGCAGGAAGCAGGGATGATAGGAAAAACACTTCCGGGACGTGTCAATTCCTCGGAAGAAGGCTTATTTCATGGAACAGTAAGAAGAAGAATTGTGTCGCAACCTCCACAGCTAAATCTGAGTACATCTCAGCAGGCAGCTGTTGCGCACAACTTCTATGGATCAGAAATCAGCTCAAAGATTATGACTTGCAGTTCAACGAAGTTCCGATGTATTGCGACTCTTCAAGCGCAATAACAATTGCGAACAATCCTGTGTCGCACAGCAGAACGAAGCATATTGAAGTGCGCTGTCACTTTATTCGGGAGCATGTGGAAAACAAAGATATATCTCTCTGCTATGTCCCCACGGATAAGCAGGTTGCAGATATCTTCACAAAGCCCCTAGACGAGGCCAAGTTCAGTCTCTTCAAAACTGAACTAGGCATGCTGAACTATGAAGAGTGAAGACTGTCTGGCTCAGGGCTCTTGGATCAAGGGGGAGCATCAGCAAGGAACTCAAGCTAGAGCATGGATGCAAGATCTAGGGGGAGCATGTGGCTCCAAGCAAAGTCCCAGATTTGCAGAAGCCGAAAAGGGGGAGATTATCCTCTCTACTAAGGCAAAGGTGGCTCAAGGTATGCTCTCAGGAAAGTGGTAATGAATTTATCTCTCAACTGAATTAGTAGTTTATGATTTTCATATGCTCCATTCACCTTAGCTTATAGGGTTTAGGCTTCTTTAAATAGGGGGAGATTGTTGGGTATTGTATCCACAATGTACCTGATTTGAAGAAGCCCCTGAACAAGCTAAGTTGAATAGATAATGTATTTGATGATTTTATTCAAGATGTGCTTGTAGTTATTCCACGCTAAGTACACACCAATGTCAGGGTGCAGTGGGTCAATATACACGGGTCTGCGCAACGTAATCCCACGTTGAGCAGATCAGTGTGTTGGCTTACGTATACTCTCTCTATTGGAGTGTACTTATTTTCAAGTACAGGGCTGAGACAGATCAAGAGCAGAAAAGGAGCAAGGATGGGTCAAATCAACTCACGGGAAGAAAGGTGAAAAATCATCTAAGTCAGATTTGATGAGAATCACTAAGTGATTCTCTCTAATTCGACGAGAATCACTAGTGATTTTCACTGAATCGTGGAGAATCACTCGCCGATTCCCGCCGACTGAATCCGGCTGACTCAACGCTTGCAAAATTCACGCTTAGTCAGAATCGTCGAGAGTCATTAAGTGATTCTCGACGAATCGTCGAGAATGACTATGCATTCTCGCCGATTTGTCGTGAATGGATTGTGACTCTCGCCGATTCACTCCGGATAGCAAGCTCCTCAGCGAAAATTCTTCTAAGGAGAATTCGACGGGAATCATAAGTGATTCTCGCCGATTCGTCGAGAATCACCAATGATTCCCTTCGAATTTGCCTTAGGCAAATTCCGTTGGCTCGCTGGACCGGACCAAGTGTTCAGGCGCTGATTGAATCGAAATTAGGGTTTCGTCTGGTGGGGCCCACAACGGTCATAAAGGATGATCTACAGTATAAATACTCGTTTATTTTGAACATTACAGACAATCCCGAACACACGAAAAAGAAAGAGCCGCCAACTTGACCTAGCAGATCGCGGATTTCCTTCCGCCGCCATCACCACTCGAAAGGTTGTCGCCGCCGCTGATCGGATTCTTCTTGATCTCTCGGCGATAGAAACATAGCCAAGCAACGCGTCTCACGTTTCTTTCTTGAGATCCCTTGTCTCTTGGTTTGTTAAACGAGAATACTTTCCCCTTCCGAATCGATTGAGACGATCGATCCAAGTAAGATCGTTGGTAGACTTTGCTAGCTTTGTTACGAAGTTTGGATCTACAAAGCATCGCCGCTGTAATCCTTTGCCGCCGCCGATCTCGGGAAGATCTTCTCCAAGAGAGTGCTTAGGTTGTGGAATCTTCGTCTTCTTTAAGAACGCTTCATCGAACAAAGAGGGACACCGAGCGCTCCATACATAGTTTGTATTTTGTACATTCTATTTTTACTTTTGTTGTAAAGAAACTTTGGTTTCTCATTGTAAGGTTTGGGTGCAACCCGTGGTGGAGGAGTAGTGACTCCATCGGGTGGAATGGTTTCTTCCATAGTGAAAGGATTGGATTTCAATCCTGTTGGTGAAGTGACCGAGTCGTCCCTTGTTGGGAGATAGGTCGAAGGGGGAGAGTGGACAAACCCAAATCAGGGAACCACTATAACTGTCTGTGTGTTTCTATGTTGTGCTTGTTTTGTTTTATTGTGCAGGTAAATTATTAATTCCGCAAAACAACTGCAAATCACCTATCCCCCCATAGGTGAAGGTAGTTGACACTAGAGTGACTCTCAAGAGGTTTCCCTAATGGTGGGTGGTGGTCCTAAGACGGCCTTTTCGGTCTGACACGAGTGAGATTTATTCCTAGGAAGGTGGTGCTTCTCAATTTCCAATGCCATATTTGTCACAACCCGCATTTTCTCCGAATATAAGAATTATCAGAATAGGAGAAAACACGCGTCATGATGCCACGTCAAGCAGGGGATAACTGCTGACGCTCAGGCAAAACCAACCACAAACTTTATGGAAGAAAATCCTGTGTTTTAAGAAAAGAAAATCAGTTATATTTAGAGACCGTATCCCTCGGCTCAGTGGACCACCTAGTCCACAAAAGAAAAACTATATTTATACGCTGCGGAAAAATACTTTATTTAGGTTTGACATCCTAAAGAGCGCATAAGAGTTCCAAGAGAACCACTCATGCTATGCAAGACCCTACTTTTAATTTATATAATATATAAGAAAACGGTCTTTATATGTGATTTGGAAAATAGTGATTATTTTTTATAAAACATGCTGATCATGAACTTTATATATAATAATAGTTATAGTTTAAAAATAACTAGCAACCTAGCATAAATCCTTCTCAGAGCAAGTAGACTATCTCCAGAAAATGGTAGCAGCATAAGTAAAATATCCAGTACAAGGTAAAAACTACCAGTGGGCGCCAACAACCTGACACGAACCCACTGGCACATATGTATGTCTGTAAGAAAGTACTGAAAAACTACCTCACCAACAAGGCAAACGGATCTCCAAAGTCCAAGAGACCACCAACACCACCACTACAAACTAGCCACCTAACTGGCTACAGCTCAGAACCTGAGGCATTCCAAAAGAAAACAGAATACCTCAGCATGCTAAACAAAGTAAAAACTGCATGAAAGAGTCAACCAAAGGGACAAAGTAATAGAGAAACATGCAGTAGAAAGAGTCACAACTGTCCAAAACTGGACAACAGAAAGTGCACTACGTGCAAGGAAACATCAACAACTCAACCCAGGAACAACAACCTGCAGGGCCTACTAGGCTACCAAGAGCCAAAAGTACTGCAAACCACCAAGGAAGAAACTTCTAACACCCTAACTGTGGAAAGTGGTAGTAGCAAAAACAACAACGAGGAACCGAATCGGAGGCAAACTCAGTCCCCCATCCACCATGTCCAAGTCAACAAGCTCGAGGGTCTACATGTGAAAGCACAAGGGACCTTCCACCCACACATGCCCAGCCCGTACCTGGAGCAAGAAAAACAAGAGTGGCCTTGGCTAAATCACACAACTCCACCCCCACAAAGAGCTATAAACCACCACTACTAACCACGACCCACGATTCGGCCTTTAAGAAGGTAAAGAAAACGGCCGACAAAGAAAAACCAGAAATATAACAAGAAAACCACTCGGGAAGGAAAAACAAGGAAAGGGAAGAGTGTTGAAATGAATCAACACAACAAGGCGTTGAGTGAGACCCACTCAGTGCCTACCTAAACCTTGACGTTGAGTGAGCTAGCCTCACTCAATGCCAAAACAAAACTCTAACCACAATCCCACTAGGGTAAAATGGAGCTCGACGATCGTCAGTCGGAGGTCGACGATCATCGATCGGCAAAAGGCCAGAAAGAAGCTCGACGATCTTCTTCCTGGAGGTCGACGATCGCCGAAGGCTAAAAGGCGAGCGAAGCTCGACGATCTTCCTCCAGGAAATCGTCGAGCACTGATCGGCTATCAGACAAGAGCTGAGCTCGACGTTCTCCTCCCAGAAAACGTCGAGCGTCGAACGGAGCTCGACGTTTTCCCCTGGAAAAGGGTCGAACGGAGATCGACGATAGTCGACCGACATAAGGCAGAACCAGCGATCGACGATCTCCATCCAGAGATCGACGATAGTCGAACCACTCCAGACAGCAGAAGATTCAATACTCAAGTAGTTGCTTCCTACTCGTGTATCTTAAATCCCTGCACTCGAGTAGTTACCTACTACTCGAGTAAACCAACACCAGCACTCGAGTATCTCGAATTCACTACTCGAATAATTCACGCCCCCTACTCGAGTAGTTACCTACTACTCGAGTACTCCAAGGCTAATACTCGAGTTAATGCCTTCTACTCGAGTACCTCAAAGCCACTACTCGAGTATCCTAAACCACTACTCAAGTACCCATTACCACTACTCGAGTATCTCATAGCCACTACTCGAGTATCTTAAACCACTACTCGAGTACCCATTACCACTACTCGAGTATCTCATAGCCACTACTCGTGTATTTCAAAGCCACTACTCAAGTAACTTAAACCACTACTCGAGTACCCATTACCACTACTCGAGTATCTCATAGCCACTACTCGAGTATCTCAAAGCCACTACTCGAGTAATACACTAAACAAATTCGGGAAAATCACCCCCCTCTCCTAACACTCCCTCTCAGCTACACCCAACCCAGAGCAAATATCTGAGCAAAGATAAACGGCATCACGCCGGCAAAGTTGGGTTCCAACAGCATAAGTAGGGGGGTTCAATAGGAAGAACTAAATCCTATAGTTAGCAAGAAAAAGAGAACAATAAGGACTCTAACCTAGGGCTAACAGGGATTTCAAATTCAGTAAGAATACTCAAAAAGAAACTTCGCAAGGGCAAGAATACCACTTGCCTCAACTTTCAGTGAAGCTTGGACGGCTCTCCTCCTCTTCACATGGAACAAACAGCCGCAACACCTAAAATTAATCTCACGGCCATCAATGGAGGAAACTCCAAAACCGAAACCCCAAATCTCATCAAAACTCCACGAAAAATCGAATACCTTACCGTCAAAATGAAGATCTCGGAGAGAGCAAGACAATGCCGTTTTCAGAATCGAATTCCGTCCACGAACAAGCCCGGAATCGCCGACCGAAGGAGGTACAGGATGGGCGGTTTTCTCCTCTGTTTTCCGCGAACAAGGCAGCGATAGTTTCTCTCTCAGGAAAAAGAAGAAGAAGTGAGCCGCCACTTCTTAAGAAAAGCTTTTATATGAAAAGCTAAACACCGGTTAAGCCTAAAAACCGAACCCTAACGCCTAATCACTTAATTACAATTAAGAAAATTCCATAAAGGAATAGCCAAAATATGGCTGCCACGAAGGCAAGGCACTAACTGCCCAAATAAATTCTCCCGCAGAATTTATTAATCGGCCAAAACCGAAGGGCTACAGGACAAGCCAAATCAATTTAATTAATTGATCACAAATACTATTAACACACCAAACGACACGAAAACTGAATCACCTCGAAATTCGACGAAATTCGCACCGTAGCTAAATACCCACGCTACGAACACAACGGCGAAGTCGAAATTAACTTTCGACGAACAGAACTCGAGTTATACCCAAACAAAGCCAAACACAAACATCCCCCCGAGAGGCCACACCGGGTCACCCAAAACGACTCGGCTTGCTAGGGAGATCTTGCCAACAGGATACAAAACGGGGCACTGAGTTCAAAGGAGCTAAACCATACTCCACACATGGCACAAACCACGAAAACGCGTCATCATAATGCCAACGAGAATAAAAATAATTGCAGGAAAAATCGGGGGCGTTACAGTCACTCCCCCTAAAAGAAAGTTTCGTCCCAAAACTTTGTGCACGACACTCCTACTAAAGAAGGAAAAGCAACACATAGGAGTTACAAGAAGGAAAACATACCGATCAAATCAACGAAACAGGTGAGGGTAAGCCCTCCTCATAGCCGAATCTAACTCTCAAGTCGCGCTTTCCAAATCCTGATTTTTCCATAGAACCTTAACCATCGGTATGGACTTCTTTCGCAGCACACGCTCCTGAGTATCCAAAATACGAACCGGTACCTCAACGAACGAGAGGTTGGGCTCCAACTGGGGCACAACGTCTAAGTGCTGCCCACTGCTGCGAACACACTTCCGCAATTGGCTAACATGAAAAACCTTATGCACACCTGGAAAGTTCGCTGGCAAATCCAATCTATAAGCTGACACACCAATCCGTTCCAAAATCTCAAACGGGCCCACATACCTTGGGTCCAACTTCCGATTCTTACCAAATCTCTTAACACCCACCATCGGGGAAACTTTGAGGAATACAAGGTCCCCGACGGAAAAATCCAAAGCAGATCTATGCCGATTGGCGTTCTTTTCATATCTATTCTGGGCTATACGAAGCTTCTCCCGAATAAGCTTCACAGCGACTTCCATATCCTCAAGCGCATCAGGACCCAACAACGGCCTCTCACCAGCCTCAGCCCAAAACAACGGAGTCCTACAGCGCCTCCCATAGAAGGCTTCGAACGGAGCCATCTGCAAACTCTCCTGATAACTGTTGTTGTAGGCAAATTCCATGAGTCACAGCCGCTCATCCCACGCTCCACCGTGGTCTAAAATATAGCACCGGATCATATACTCAACAATTTGGTTCACCCTCTCCGTTTGCCCATTGGTCTGTGGGTGGTACGCAGTAGAATACCTCAGATCCATGCCCAAACCCTCCTGCAGACTCTGCCAAAAACGGGAAGTAAACCGGGAGTCTCGATCAGAAATGATGCTAACCGGCACACCGTGGAGTCGGATGACTTCATTCAAGTACAACTCCGCTATCTTCTTCATCGGGTAATCAATCTTATAAGGCACGATGTGAGCACACTTCGTCAATCTATCCACTATAACCCAAACAGAATCAAATCCTTTCGGGGATTTCGGTAATCCCGTAATAAAATCCATAGATATGCTTTCCCACTTCCAAGACGGGATCTCTAGCGAAGTCAACTTACCACCAGGCCTTCCATGATTGGCCTTCACACGCTTGCAAGTGTGACACTCAGCAACAAATCGGGCTATATCTCCTTTCATACCATACCACCAGGCAATTTGCCTTAAGTCCCGATACATCTTCGTAGACCCTGGATGGTAGGCAACGCTGGAACCATGAGCCTCTCTACAAATCATGCCTCTAGTATCCCCAACGACGGGGATGCAAAACCTGCCGCGGTACATCAAGGTACCCGCATCATCGATAGCAAAATCGGGCAACTCTCCCTTCTCAGTCCTGGTGAAAAGGTGCATAAGATCAGGATCGTCCTTATGGTGCAGCCTAGTCAAAGAAATCCAGGACAGCTCTGCACTGACAAACTAATCTGCAAACTACAGCATCCCACTGATATATTCATAAGGAGGAACTCCTCCACTAAACGATCGGCGGAGAGGTTAAAGATCTTTCCCGTCTTTCGGCTCAAGGCATCGGCCACCACGTTGGCCTTGCCCGGATGATACTAGATCTCTACAACATAATCAGCCACATATTACAACCACCGCCGCTGACGCAGATTCAACTCCTTCTGCGTGAACACGTATTTTAGGCTCTTATGGTCAGTGAAGATCTTGCATTGAGCCTCATAAAGTAGGTGCCTCCACAACTTCAACGCATAAATAACCGCTGCAAACTCAAGGTCATGCGTAGGATAATTCTTCTCATGAGTCTTCAGTTGCCTTGACCCATAGGAAATTACCTTTCCATCTTGCATCAATACGCACCCCAGACCTACATGCGAAGCATCCACATAGACATCATAATCTACTCCCCCAGTAGGCAGGGTCAGAATGGGAGCAGTGCACAATCTCTCCTTTAGCTCTAGAAAAGCTTCTTCACACTTCTCACTCCAAACAAAAGCCACATTCTTCTGTGTCAGCTTGGTCAAAGGTCCGGCTAGGGAAGAGAAACCCTCCACAAATCTCCTGTAATAACCAGCCAACCCTAAGAAACTCCTAATTTCCTTAGGCGTACTCGATCTACTCCACTCCTTCACTGCCGCAATCTTTTCTGGATCGACCGAGATCCCATCCTTATTCACCACGTGGCCTAGAAAAGAAACCTGAGGCAACAAAAATTCGCACTTGCTCAACTTGGCGAACAACTTGTGGTTCCTCAACTCCGATAGGACCAAACGGAAATGCTGCTCATGCTCCTCAGCACTGCGAGAATAAACTAACACGTCATCAATGAAGACCACCACGAACTTGTCAAGGAAATCCTTGAACACCCGGTTCATCATATACATGAAGGCTGATGGTGCGTTGGTCATACCAAACGACATCACCAGAAACTCAAAGTGTCCGTGCCTCGAATTAAATGCAGTCTGTGGAATATTCGCCTCATGGATCCTGAGTTGATGATAACCAGAACGAAGATCGATCTTGGATAACACCATTCTACCACACAACTGGTCAAATAAATCATCGATCCTCGGCAGAGGGTACCTATTCTTGATAGTGACCTTGTTCAACTCTCTATAGTCGATGCAAAGCCGCATCGACCCATCTTTCTTCTTTACAAACAAAACAGGAGCACCCCAAGGCGACGAACTCTGCCTAATAAAACCTTTAGCTAATAGCTCATCCAACTGAACTCGTAACTCCTCTAACTCACAAGGGGCCATCTGGTACGGCGCCTTCGTAATAGGACGCGTACCCGGCTCTAAATCAATAACAAACTGAACATCCCGATCAAGAGGAAGACCAGGAAGATCATCAGGAAAAACATCGGCGAAACCACGAACAATAGGAATCTCTTCCAAGCGTGGCACGCTAACAGCGGCTCCAACCGCCGAGACTAAACAAACACAACAATCAGAAAGAAACAATCTCTGAGCACATACCGCAGAGATGACAGGAAAATCCTGACGTAGATCAGCATACATGCTGCCGGGCTGACCGTCATCTCTGATGAAGTCCAAGCGCTTTCCTTTGCACTGAATGACCGCATCATACCGAGAAAGCCAGTCCATGCCCAAAATGACATCGAAGTCCTCTAGATCAATCATTTTCAGGTCCGCCTTTGCAAGAAAGTCCCCCAACAACACGGGGCAATTCAAAATGCCCAAATCTGACAACACAGATTCACCAGAGGGAAACTTGACACAGGAGGAATCCCGAACACGATCGAGAGTCAACCGATGTCGCTCTACAAAGGCTCTAGCCACGAACGAGTGGGTAGCGCCGGAGTCAAACAGAACACGCGCCCAGCAGTTCTTCACCTTAAACTTCCCTATAAGAACACATAAACTAAGGAACTACCACAGCAATACCGCAACATACATGCAAATAAAACTACCAGGCTAGAAAAACAACAAACCGCTAACCTGAAATTCGAAGTCTGAGCCTCCTCGGAAGAAATCACGTTCAGCTTCCCTTTTCCCTTGTCCACACGCGGAGGTGGAGGTAAAGCCTGTAACGGAACTGCAGGAAGAACTGACTGAACCTGAGGGCACCTCGACTTGATATGACCCTTCTGCCCATACTGATAGCAGACCCTATCCTTGGACCAACACTGGGCCGCATCATGACCGGACTGCTTGCAAACTGAACAGGAGACATCTCTCCTAGGAGCACCCTGGATCGCATGAACCTGCTCCTTCTTCTGAGCTGCTGACCTCTTAAAACATTTCTCAACAGGGTGGCCTGACCGACCACAGAAACTGCACACTACTCGGCTCCTCTTTCCCGGAACAGCATCGGGTACCAGGGGCTTCTTCTCCTCCACAGTCTTTCTCTTTTCCTTTCTCATCTACTGACCTCTGCTCTTTGCGATCTCAATTTCCTCAACCTTAAGAGCAGCCTCTACGACTCCAGCATAAGTCACTGACCCATAAGCACTAGTCAACTGCTGCACCTCACTCCTCAAACCACTGAGAAATCTCTTGACTCGATCGGCCTCAACGCTGACCAAAGCAGGGGCAAAACGGCTCAACTTACTAAATTCTATTTCATACTCACTCACCCTGAGTTGCCTTTGCTTCAGATAGAGGAAGACATTCATGAGGCATTCACGCTCGATCGAAGGTAAGAACTTCCTCAACAACATCTCCTTGAACATCACCCAAGAGCATCCAGCTACTAAGCTCTCCTTTTCTCTCAGCCACCAACTCTTAGCCAACTATTTGAGCTGATAGGTGGCTAACATCACCCTCTGGTCTTCTGAAATCCCTGAATACGAAAACATCTCCTCCATGGAGATCAGCCAATCATCTATAACCATGAAATCTGCCTTCCCGTCATCAGTGGGAGGGCTCAGTCTCTGAAACTGCGAGATGAAGGCCATCTCCGCTGGCACCACTATCGGAGGTCTCACGGGCGCAGGGGGAGGAGGAACAGCTAACCCCCCAGCAGGAACTTGCGCACCCTGAGCCTGTCCTGCCACAACTGCCACCAAAGACAGAATCTGGGCTCGCACCTCCTCCAACTGTCTGCCCATAGATTCGCTACTCTAACGCAGACTCTCGATCACCGCATCATTCTGAGCTCAGGACGACTCACCTTCAGACAGGGGAGTCGATCGAGTCACAGGTCGCCTAGCCATCCTAAAATCATAACCACCCCAAATCAGATCCTCAATCAACGACTAGAACCCAAGCACAAGTACAGACCATACATATATAGATATAGACTTAAAGCTGCTAAACTAGCTCTGAGAGTTTATCTTTTTAACAAAAATTTGATGGCATGCCCTAACCTAGGATGGTTAACCACCACCTTACTAACTCTTGTTCCTAGATCGGGAATGCATGACTTTATTTTGTTTTGAAAACTTATGTGTGTGCATATGTCATCCTGCAAATCTTAAGCTTGGCACGTTGTGCTTATGCAATGATATGCTATGCATGTTTGTGCAATACATTCTAAAAAAAAGCCCTAATGCATGTTATGAGCGGCGTATGCATGAAAATGTTATGAATCCCATACTACATAACATTCCCATGCAACGAAAAAGAAACATGCTAGTCGCAGTCATGTGGTGAGGTTATGCATCCCATACTACATAACCCTCACATGTAGCCCCTATGGTGGAACCATATACGAACACATATTATGCATCCCATACTACATAATATGCCCCGTATACTTCATGTTATGCCATGAGTGTAGTGTTCGTGCTTTTGCCAAGACGTGCTGATGACATATCGATGTGTGAATGACATGATGTTGAACTACTAAAGCAAACAAAGGAAGGCTTGCCAAGCAAACCTCGCCTCTGATACCAACTGTCACAACCCGCATTTTCTCTGAATATAAGAATTATCAGAGTAAGAGAAAACATGCGTCATGATGCCACGTCAAGCAGGGGATAACTGCTGACGCTCAGGCAAAACCAACCACAAACTTTATGCAAGAAAATCCTGTGTTTTATGAATAGAAAATCAGTTATATTTAGAGACCATATCCCTCAGCTCAGTGGACCACCTAGTCCACAAAAGAAAAACTATATTTATACGCTGCGGAAAAATACTTTATTTAGGTTTGACATGCTAAAGAGCGCATAAGAGTTCCAAGAAAACCACTCATGCTATGCAAGACCCTACATTTAATTTATATAATATATAAGAAAACGGTCTTTATACGTGATTTGGAAAATAGTGATTAAGTTTTATAAAACATGCTGATCATGAACTTCATATATAATAATAGTTATAGTTTAAAAATAACTAGCAACCTAGCATAAATCCTTCTCAGAGCAAGTAGACTATCTCCAGAAAACGGTAGCAGCATAAGTAAAATATCCAGTACAAGGAAAAAACTACCAGTGGGTGCCAACAACCTGACACGAACCCACTGGCACATATGTATGTCTGTAAGAAAGTACTGAAAAACTACCTCACCAACAAGGCAAACGGATCTCCAAAGTCCAAGAGACCACCAACACCACCACTGCAAACTAGCCACCCAACTGGCTACAGCTCAGAACCTGAGGCATTCCAAAAGAAAACAGAATACCTCAGCAAGCTAAACAAAGTAAAAACTGCATGAAAGAGTCAACCAAAGGGACAAAGTAACAGAGAAACATGCAGTAGAAAGAGTCACAACTGTCCAAAACTGGACAACAGAAAGTGCACTACGTGTAAGGAAATAGCAACAACTCAACCCAGGAACAACATCCTGCAGGGCCTACTAGGCTACCAAGAGACAAAAGTGCTGCAAACCACCAAGGAAGAAACTTCTAACACCCTAACTGTGGAAAGTGGTAGTATCAAAAACAACAACGAGGAACCGGATCGGAGGCAAACTCAGTCCCCCATCCACCATATCCAAGTCAACAAGCTCGAGGGTCTACACGTGAAAGCACAAGGGACCTTCCACCCACACATGCCCAGCCCGTACCTGGAGCAAGAAAAACAAGAGTGGCCTTGGCTAAATCACACAACTCCACCCCCAAAAAGAGCTATAAACCACCACTACTAACCACGACCCACGATTCGGCCTTTAAGAAGGTAAAGAAAATAGCCGACAAAGAAAAACCAGAAATATAACAAGAAAACCACTCGGTAACGAAAAACAAGGAAAGGGAAGAGTGTTGAAATGAATCAACACAACAAGGCGTTGAGTGAGACCCACTCAGTGCCTACCTAAACCTTGACGTTGAGTGAGCTAGCCTCACTCAATGCCAAAACCAAACTCTAACCACAATCCCACTAGGGTAAAACGAAGCTCGACGATCGTCAGTCGGAGGTCGACGATCGTCGATCGGCAAAAGGCCAGAAAGAAGCCCGACGATCATCTTCCTGGAGGTCGATGATCACCGAAGGCTAAAAGGCGAGCGAAGCTCGACGATCTTTCTCCAGGAAATCGTCGAGCACTGATCGGCTATCAGATAAGAGGTGAGCTCGACGTTCTCCTCCCAGAAAATGTCGAGCGTCGAATGGAGCTCGACGTTTTCCCCCTGGAAAAGCGTCGA
This sequence comes from Platanthera zijinensis, assembly GCA_039513925.1. Classification (NCBI taxonomy): domain Eukaryota; kingdom Viridiplantae; phylum Streptophyta; class Magnoliopsida; order Asparagales; family Orchidaceae; genus Platanthera; species Platanthera zijinensis. Next base: position 1,543,714 of record CM077078.1, on the reverse strand, counting down.
ACAGAGATCGACGATAGTCGAACGACATAAGGCAGAAGCAGCGATCGACGATCTCCATCCAGAGATCGACGATAGTCGAACCACTCCAGACAGCAGAAGATTCAGTACTCGTGTAGTTGCTTCCTACTCGTGTATCTTAAATCCCTGCACTCGAGTAGTTACCTACTACTCGAGTAAACCAACACCAGCACTTGAGTATCTCGAATCCGCTACTCGAGTAATTCACGCCCCCTACTCAAGTAGTTACCTACTACTCGAGTACTCCAAGGCTAATACTCGAGTTAATGCCTTCTACTCAAGTACCTCAAAGCCACTACTCGAGTATCCTAAACCACTACTCGAGTACCCATTACCACTACTCTAGTATCTCATAGCCACTACTCGAGTATCTTAAACCACTACTCGAGTACCCATTACCACTACTCGAGTATCTCATTGCCACTACTCGAGTATCTCAAAGCCACTACTCGAGTATCTTAAACCACTACTCGAGTACCCATTACCACTACTCGAGTATCTCATAGCCACTACTCGGGTATCTCAAAGCCACTACTCGAGTAATACACTAAACAAATTCGGGAAAATCACCCCCCTCTCCTAACACTCCCTCTCGGCTACACCCAACCCAGAGCAAATATCTGAGCAAAGATAAACAGCATCACGCCAGCAAAGTTAGGTTCCAATAGCATAAGTAGGGGGGTTCAATAGGAAGAACTAAATCCTATAGTTAGCAAGAAAAAGAGAACAACAAGGCCTCTAACCTAGGACTAACAGGGATTTCAAATTCAGTAAGAATACTCAAAAAGAAACTTGGCAAGGGCAAGAATACCACTTTCCTCAACTTTCAGCAAAGCTTGGACGGCTCTCCTCCTCTTCACACGGAACAAACAGCCGCAGCACCTAGAATTAATCTTACGGCCATCAATGGCGGAAACTCCAAAACCGAAAACCCAAATCTCATCAAAACTCCACGAAAAATTGAATATCTTACCGTCGAAACGAAGATCTCGGAGAGAGCAAGACAACGCCGTTTTCAGAATCGAATTCCGTCCACGAACAAGCCCGGAATCGCCGACCAAAGGAGGTACAGGACGGGCAGTTTTCTCCTCTATTTTCCGCGAACAAGGCAGCGACGGTTTCTCTCTCAGGAAAAAGAAGAAGAAGTGGGCCGCCACTTCTTAAGAAAAGCTTTTATATGAAAAGCTAAACACCGGTTTAGCCTAAAAACCGAACCCTAACGCCTAATCACTTAATTACAATTAAGAAAATTCCATAAAGGAATAGCCAAAATATGGCTGCCACCAAGGCAAGGCACTAACTGCCCAAATAAATTCTCGCGCAGAATTTATTAATCGGCCAAAACCGAAGGGCTACAGGACAAGCCAAATCAATTTAATTAATTGATCACAAATACTATTAACACACACCAAACGACACGAAAACCGAATCACCTCGGAATTCGACGAAATTCGCACCGTAGCTAAATACCCACGATACGAACACAATGGCGAAGTCAAAATTAACTTTTGACGAACAAAACTTGAGTTATACCCAAACAAAGCCAAACACAAACATCCCCCCGAGAGGCCACATCGGGTCACCCAAAACGACTCGGCTTGCTAGGGAGATCTTGCCAACAGCTACAAAACGGGGCACTGAGTTCAAAAGAGCTAAACCATACTCCACACATGGCACAAACCACGGAAACGCGTCATCGTAACGCCAACGAGAATAAAAATAATCGCAGGAAAAATCGGGGGCGTTATAATATTAAAAGTTGTTTTTAGGTTAGTGTGACCATAACAAAGTAATTTACCCTGGATGTAGGGGTTTAACCCCTTATAAAACCTAGAGAGGGTGATCTCTGGCAACTCCTTCACACCACTCCTAACCATCATATCCTTAAAAAGACGCATATAATCCGAGACCGACTTACTCCCATGTTTAAGGGTAGCCAAATCATCGGTTATCTTTCGCTCGGTCTGGGCGTTTGGTTTATAGTCATTCTTAAAGGCTGGTATGGAATTAGCGCCATAATGATACTCACTCATAGGCTTGGTGTAAGCAGGGCGAAGGTAGGCGGGATCAAATCGATCTGAGAGCAGGCTACACTTGTGCGACAAAAAATGTTTATGACTACCAACACGAAGCTCTTCGTTGTACCAGAACACTCGAGCTTGACCTACTAATCGCACTCGGGCGATGTTAACCTATTGGTTGTCATCCCATTCGTGACAATCAAAGTAAATATCTACCCACTTAAGCCAGTCCCTAAATTTTTGTGAATTCCCATAACCATCATACATTGGTATCTCATTCTCAGTGTGAGAATATGTGTGGGGATGGTTGGAAAGCAAGGCTGGGGTGTGCTTAGTCATCTACTTAGCATATGAAGAGTCTAGCCGGGAAGCATATACGCCATATGCTATATTTAGTGATGATGGGATAGAAAAATCTACTTGAAACGTGTGCACAAGCAATGAAAAAGGAACCAGAACCACTAAACTCTAGGGATGATGGAATTGTTCCCGCCTAGTAACTATGGTAAAAAAATATTTTTTTTCTTACAGGAAATAAATTTAAGATCATTAAATTTAAATTTTTTTTGCTGGAAAATAAGAAATTTAGGCGGCTATTGGCAGACCAGGAATTTTTGTTTTTTGTATTTTTGGCAAATAAACGTGCGTACAAAGTGCGAGTCGACGTGCTAATAAGAGGGGGAGGGTGCCAATTACGAAATTTATGTGAACCTCCCTCTGATACCAAATTGATGCAAGCTCACACGATGACAATGAATAAATCCACAGACTAGCACGTCTACCTCTCTTCGATCCAAATTCTATACTTGCACAATCATTCTACGCAACACCACGTTAATTAATTCTATCCATTACATGCTAGCATACGGGTAGCCAAACTGATTAGGATCGAATAAAGGTGACAAACCAATATTCTTTCTGGCTAAAAGGACCAACCCGGTCCGATCGAGCAAAGGTTGTACCAAAAGAGATCTACCAAAAAATATTGATTCGATAACGGTAGATCTCTCCCAACAAAAGAAAATGGGGCTCGCCAAAACCCTCTCGAACTTAAAAGAAAATTAAATGAACCACAAAATTCGATCGAGAAAAATCCACGAAAATTCAATGCTTCCAAAATTACGCTAAAGTAAACCACCATAGGAATTAATCTAAGAGAAGAACACATAAGATGGTAGAAAATTATCGTTACCCAACCAGAATGGATGATTCCGATTTCTCTACATGGATCACACTTCAATGACTCCGCCGGTTGGAGAGAAACTAGTCCGCCTTCTTCGCTTCACGCCGGAGTTGGATATCCCCAAGGAGGCAACCTTATACCTTGGCCGATTTCTTCAAGGATGAGGGCTGAATGGTTTTCTTGTTGGTGGTCAGTTTTGAGTGAGGATGATGGGGGGTTGGTTTGGAGTGGTGGAAAGGCTATGGCTGAACTTGAAAAGGCAAGGAAGGGGGTCGATTTTCCTTTAGAGATGAAAGGAGAGGGAGGAGGAGGGAGAGGAGGCCGGTGGTCAAAGAAGGGAGGAGGAGAGTGGTGGCCAAATTTTGCAAAGGAGAGAGAAGAGAGGGGGCAGCCATGGAGGAGGGGAAAGAGGAAAAAAATCTTCGCAAGATTTAAGATTTTAATTTCTTTTTCATTCTCTAAACAATATGACAAATATCATGGCCTATATATAAGCTTACACCACTCAATCAACCCTTCATTCAAAAATCAAAATTCAAAAAGAAACTAGGATGGTTATAGGTACCCATCAATACATGAAATGAAAATACAATAATACAATGCTTGGAAATTAAAATGCTTAAAGTAAACTTGCATTGAATAGAAATTGCAAGAAATTATAATTGATAAAATATTAATATATATAATATATAATTAAAATTATTTATTTTATAATTATATATTTTATTTAATGGCGATGGCGGACGTCATGCAAAACATGTAGCGGCGATGGCAGAGGGCATCATAGTAGAAATCACATCCTCGAGCTTGCGGCAACGGTCATCCTAATCCACGAACTCTCTTAGATGGGGATCATTGGCGGCTGCATCAGCAACATCTCCATCATTTTCATAACTGGTGGTTACATTGTCCCCCTCTGATTACCTGAAAGCCTCATACTCTTGGTTGAGCATGGACTTCCTATCATCTCAAACTTCATCTGTCCCCTCCATATAGATTACCAGTGTGTCCAACATTTCCTTTAATGTTGTGCAATGGATCAGGTTCTGAAGTGTAGAGTCATCAATATCATTCATAATTATATTCTTTGCTCTCTTGTCTATTGAGTCCAGGAAAAACTCATCCTTAGTCATCTCATCATACGTCTTGGGTGTTTGGACATTTGCATCTAGTTCTGAGACCTTCATTGGGATGAATTGTCCCTCTTCGACTGTAGTATACAACCTCAGGTCAGCAGCTTCCATGAACTGCCTCACCCTTGCTTTCCAGATGCCGAAGTCTTCCTTCTTATAGATTGGAAGCATCATATCACTCAGCTCCTTATTGTTTATTACTGAACCCATAAAGACAGACTTCTAGCTAACCTTGGAGATCTACTGTCACAACCCGCATTTTCTCCGAATTAAGAATTATCAGAGTAAGAGAAAACACGCGTCATGATGCCACGTCAAGCAGGGGATAACTGCTGACGCTCAGGCAAAACCAACTACCAACTTAATGAAAGAAAAATCATGTGATTAATGATTAGAAAACCAGTTATATTTTAGAGGCCGTATCCCCCGGCTTAGTGGATCACCTAGTCCACAAAAGAAAACTATATTTAAACGCTGCTGAAAGAAAATACTTTATCAGGTTTGACATCCTAAGGAGCACATAAGGGTCCCAAGAGAACCACTCATGCTATGCAAAACACTACATTTAATTTATATAATATATAAGAAAACGGTCTTTATACGTGATTTGGAAAATAGTGATTACGTTTTATAAAACATGCTGATCATGAGCTTTCTTTATAATAATAATTATAGTTTAAAAATAACTAGCAACCTAGCATAAAACCTTCTCAGGGCAAGTAGACTATCTCCAGAAAATGGTAGCAGCATAAGTAAATATATCCAGTACAAAGGTAACAACTACCAGTGGGCGCCAACAACCTGACATGAACCCACTGACACACATGTATGTCTGTAAGAAAGTACTGAAAAACTACCTCACCAACACGGCAAACGGAACTCTAAAGACCAAGAGTCCACCAACACCACCACTGCACACTAGCCACCCAACTGGCTACGGCTCAGAACCTGGGGTATTCCAAAATAAAACAGAATACCTCAGCAAGCTAAACAAGGTAAAACTGCATGAAAGAGTCAACCAAAGGGACAAAGTACCTGAAAAACATACAGTAGAAAGAGCCACAACTATCCAAAACAGGACAACAAGAAAAGCACTACGTACGAGAAAACAGCAACAACCCGGCCCAGGAACAACATCCTGCAGGGCCTACTAGGCTACCAAGAGCCAAAAGTGTTGCAAACTACCAAGGAAGAAACTTCTAATACCCTAAACTGTGGGAGGAGGTAGTAGCAAAAACAAACAACGAGGAACCGGATTGGAGGCAAACTCAGTCCCCCCATCTACCATGTCCAAGTCAACAAGCTCGAGGGTCTACACGTGAAAGCACAAGGGACCTTCCACCCACATGCCCAGCCCATACCTGGAGCAAGAAAAACACGAGTGGCGTTGGCTAAATTACACAACTCCACCCCCATAAAGAGCTACAAACCACCACTACTACCCACGACCCACGATTCGGCCTTTCAGAAAGTAAAGAAAACGGCCTACAAGGAAAAAACCAGAAATATAACAAGACAACCACTCGGGAACGAAAAACAAGGTAGGAAAGAAAAGGTGTTGCAATGACTCAACACGGCTTGGCGCTGGGTCCTCACGACACCGCATTGAGTGAGCTTCACTTACTCAACGTGCCACGCAAAACGACACTAATACAACAACTACTCTTACGTTACTACCTTAACACAACGCAAAACACTCAAGCCCACTTAAACCGCGAATCGACGCCAGCTAAATACGGTGCGAAAGGAAATATTCAGAGCGCACGATCGGTGGCGCACGATCGGTGGTCGTGTGCGGTCATTGGTTGATGGTCGTGCGAAGTGAACCTGGGAAACCTGACAGAAAACCTAGCAACTGCGCACGATCAGTGGCGCACGACCGGTGGTCGTGCACACTGTTTGCCAGCGCTCGTGCGATATCCGAGATAGAGTTTTGGAAAATAAAAAGACAGCCGCGCACGAACAGAGGCACACGACCAGTGGTCGTGCACCCTAACAGTTGATGACCATGCGCGGTTAACCTGTACGGTTGGGATTTCCCGAACGACACCGAAACACGCACACGACCCACGCAACTACAGTAGCAGTAGGAAACTACCAACGACGCGCGCCACTACCATTCAAACTATGACTAATCATTCGAGACGGAAAAATAGGAGATAAAACGATAGAAACAATAGGGTTTAAACAAAAGAAAACAACTTGGCAAGGGCAAGAACACCACTTGCCTCGATTTCCGGTGAAGCTTGGTCGGCTTTCCCTCCTCTTCACGCTGCACTAGAAAGAGCAGCACCAAAAACTCACCTAACAAGCAAATCCGAACTTTAATGGCGGAAACCTCAAAAACCAAAAATTCCAATCCCCCTAAAACTCCACGAAATTCGAATTTCTTACCGTAGGAATGAAGGTCTCGACGAGAGCAATCCGAATCCACTCTCGGAATCATTCTAATAATTTAACTTATGAATTTTCATAAAGTATTGGTTATTGTGGTTTGTCTGAGCGTCGACAGTTATCCCCTGCTCGATGTGGCATCATGACGCGTGTTTTCTCCTACTCTGATAATTCGTTTTCCTCGGAGAAAATGCGGTTTGTGACACCCTCTCAGCCCAAAACTATTCTAGACACAAGGGGGGACCTCTGTATTTATAGAATTTTCCATAGGTTGGTCACACACTAGGTCACACCCTTGGTGGGGCATGTTAGGGGGCGTATTACGTACGGGGTTGACCTCGGGCTCTTGATTCTTGAGGGAAGGATGATTGCTTCTATACGATGGTGGACACGCCCTGGGTCATGCCCGTATAAAGGGGGCATGACAGGTATGTCCCGTCGAAATCATTGGTCGGAAATCCATCAGTCTTGGAAAAGGGGGCGAACATGCCCTGGGTCATGCCCGTGAAGGGGCGGTGTGACAGTATAATTGCCGTGTTGAGGTGAAAAAGCATTTAATGCGGCGACATGCATCGGGGTGAAGGCGACACGCCCATGGACACGCCTAGGGAGGGCGTGACAGGGGGGTGTGTCCGCAGTTTTTTCTGTTATTTGGTCTCTATCAGCAAACTTCCTCGTGATCGGGTCACACGCCCTATGACACGCCTAGGGAGGGCGTGACTGGGGGGCGTGTTAGGTCATTTTTTCACAAAAATTTTGAAACCTGCAAAAAGACAGGAAAATATTAGCGGCAATAATATATACATAAGTAAGATAGAAATTAAGCTTATAAGACAAGATTAACTCCTTCAAAACACGAAAACACACCCTAATAGTCTATACTACAAAACATACTATCATACCAGAACTAAACTCGCGAACACCTACTAATCTCTACAAAAGGGAAGTGAAAAGCAGGTAAATTTAAAAGATAACGCGAGTATATGAAATGAAATCGTGAACACCTGCTAATCTATGCAAAGGAGAAGTCAAAAGTAGATAAATTTAAAATATAAGGCGATTACCTGAAGTTTATTAGTGAACACCTACTAATCTCTATAAAAGAGAAGTCAAAACCAGGTAAATTAAAAATATAATGTGAGCACCTGAAGTGAACTCGCATACACCTACTAATCTCTGCAAAGGAGAAGTCAAAACTAGGTAAATTTTAAATATAACTCGAGTAACTGAAGTTAACTCGTGAACATCTGCTAATCTATATAAAAGAGAAGTCAAAAGCTTGTAAATTTAAAACATAATGGGAGTTCCTGAAGTGAACTCGTGAACACCTTCTAATCTCTAAAAAAGAGAAGTCAAAAGCAAGTAAATTTATAATATAATACAAGTACATGAAGTGAACTCGAGAACTCCTTCTAATCTATGAAAAGGAGAAGTCAAAAACTTATAAATTTAAAATATAATGTGAGTACCCGAAGTGAACTCGCGAACACCAACTAATCTCTACAAAAGAGAATTCGAAAGTAGGTAAAATTAAAATATAAAGCGAGTACATGAATTGAACTCGTGAACACCTACTAATCTCTATGAAGGAGAAGTCAAAAAAAGGTAAATTTAAAATATAACGTGAGTACCTGAAGTTAACTAGCAAATGAAAGTCTTTAATTCCAAGGTAGCTAATCTCTTAGAAGGTGTATAGGTTTTTGGTCTTTTATAATTTTCCCTCTACTTAGAGTGTTGTGGGTGAGTTATATATTACAACCAAGACAATCATACAAAGCACACACAAGATTTATAGTGGTTCCCCAGATTACGAGTACATCCAATTTCACTCCAACCTTTCCAACAGTGTGTTTGACAAGGAACTTCTCCAAAACTTGGATATTAAGAGCTTACAACATAGATCCCTCAGGATCTTTCAGTCTCCTCCATGACCAAAGGCTCAGGCATAAAGCCCTACCTCAGATCAAGCTTGATCCTACAACTCAATGATAGAAGGATCACCTACCTCATACTTGAACCCAAGTCTTACAACTCAGGCTATGGAGGTTAGTCCTACAACTCAGAGAGTAAAACTCTCCTACAACTCAGATCTATTAAGATCCTACTTCAGGACAAAGGCCCTACTTCAGGCACACAGGACCTATACTCAGATCCACATGAGGATCCGACAAACTCAGGCTCAACAGCCCTACACATAGATTCACACAGGGATCCTTCCTCAACCTTTATAAATCAGGCTTATAACTCATATCCAATAGGATCCTATAGGAAGAGTAGTTGGTCGGTGTGGTTGATTTGGCACCAGAGATATTTCTCTTTGCCTGCCTCAAGAGCTGAGTTTAACTCAGCCCTATCTTCTTCTCAGCAGTAATATAATGATCTTAAATAAGTTGGAGCTTGTGTTGGAAGAAACTCATAAATATGTTTCTGAACTTGCTGAAGAAGACTGAAGATTTGACAGTTCTTTTTTTCTTCAATCAGGTAACCTGGACCTGCAGAAACCCAAAAGCTCTACTCTTTCTTCTTTATCAAAACCTTATCTGAACGTGCTATAGCAGAAAATATCTCTATAGCTAACATTAAAGGACTTTTAGATCAGCTTTTTTAACATCAAACTTTGAGCACGACAACAATGGCGAGGAAGAAGAAGTTCAGCCATATGTTTTGGAAATGAGAAACCCTAAAAGTTAAAGTTCCTTTAGTCCAACTTATCCCTTTTATCTTCTACCGATTAACGGCTCCAAGAAATAGTGGGGACCACCTGTTGCTGGTAGCTGCACCTATCGGAAGAAGATGTACTGTAGACATCCGTTCTATTTATCATGTTTTGTAGATTTCCCGTAACTAATTTGAACTATGTTGACTTTTGTTGACTTTGACTGACGTCATCATTTGTGGACTTAGCCAAATTTTCAAATTCAACCCAGGAATTAAGTACATTGAGTGAATGGCCTTATCTCAACATATCAGGACTTAATCAAACTCTCAACACCATCAGACGTTGAGTGCATTGAGTGAACTGGCTTCACTCAATTCCTCTGGTCTTAGCAAAATTTGTCTGTACTACGAGGAGTTGAGTGCATTGAGTGAATCTTCATCACTCAACAACCCTAGACTAAGCAGCAACTTTCTTTATTTTCTAGGCGTTGAGAGCATTGAGTGAGCCTTCATCACTCAATGCTTTTTTCCTTAGCCGCTTCTCTTGTCTGCCAGCTTGCCGAGGCATTAAGTGTATTGAGTGAGATGTCATCACTCAACGCTTCTACACTTAGACAGATTTTTCTATCTATCTCTTTCCTTAGCCTTTGACTGATTATTCCTCTGTCGACGACTTTTGCTTTGGCGTTGAGTGAGCTGTTCTTACTCAATGATTCTACACTTAGCTAGATTTCTTGACAGAATCTTCAACTACATGAGCTTGTTGTAACGTTGCTTGGTATATGGCGTTGAGTGAACTGGCTTCACTCAACTCCTGTGAACTTAGTCGATTTTTAAGCTTGCCAATACTGAGGCTTTGGCAAACTCAGCTACAATTGATCCATTTTTATATATGGCGTTGAGAGAACTGCCTTAACTCAATGCCTGTGGACCTAGCCGTAGAATTGCTTTACAGACTACTAGGCTTTGACTGTCCACACATTACTCAGTGCTTTTTGGCATCTAGCATTGAGTGGACTTGCTTCACTCAATGCCTGTGGACTTGGGCGATTTTCAATCTTTCCAGCATCCTTCTTTGACATATGGCGTTGAGTGAACTTGCTTCACTCAACGCCAATGGGCTTAGACAAATTTTTGTCTCTCCACTTCTCTACCTTGTGACCGCGTGTCACAATGACATGGAATACCTGTGTAACATCCCATTTCCGGCTAGACCCCTGGAAGTGGTTTTGTCATAGATAACCTTAGGAAACCCAGGAATTGAAGATTATCGACAAAATTTCGAGACAAGGGGTGGTCACGCCCGTGACCGGCTTGTCACGCCCATGACCTAGGGCGTGACCCCTTCGACGATCATCGACCTCAGGAAGACGATCGCCGAGCTCAGAAGTTTCAACATGGGCCTGACACGCCCGTGACCGGTCCGTCATGCCCGTGACCTTGGAATGGCGTTGAGTGAGCAAAGCTCACTCAACGCCGTGGGCTGGATGGCGTTGAGTGAGCTTAGCTCACTCAAAGCCATAGGCTGGATGGCGTTGAGTGAGCTTAGCTCACTCAAAGCCATAGGCTGGATGGCATTGGGTGAGCTTAGCTCACTCAAATCCATAAGCAGGATGGCATTGAGTGAGCTTAGCTTACACAAAGCCATAAGTTGAATGGCGTTGAGTGCACTGATTGCACTTAACGCCATCGGGTGTTGGCAGGATGGCGTTGAGTGAGCTGAGCTCACTCAATGCCGTAGACTGGATGGCATTGAGTGATCTTAGATCACTCAACGCCGTAAATGGTCAGGCGGGATGGCGTTGAGTGTGTTGAGTGCACTTAACGCCATAAGCTAAACGACGTTGAGTGCACTGACTACACTCAATGCCATTTGGTGTTGTCTGGATGGTGTTTAGTGAGCAGAGCTCACTCAATGCCATAACCAGGACGACGTTGAGTGAGTAGAGCTCACTCAATTCCATAAACCGGATGGCGTTGAGTGAGCTGTGCTCACTCAACACCATAATCTAGATGGCATTGAGTGAGCTGAGCTCACTCAACGCCATAGAATGGAATGGCGTTCAGTGAGCAGAGCTCACTCAATGCCGTAGCCTGATGGCGTTCAGTGAGCTGAGCTCACTCAACGCCATTATACTTAGACTTTTTTCTGGCATTTTAGTTCTAACTGGTTGCTGGTTCAGCTGAACCGGGCCGGCCTGGGGGGTGGGCCGTTTTCTCCAATAAGACCTGATAAGTCTTATTTAGTTTAAGTTGACCGGTCAGGTTGTGCCACGTGGACCATTAGCTTTGCAAAAAGAAGGTTATGGCCATGGCCAAAAGCTTGTTGTCACGGCCATCAATGGCATTTGATGTCATGGCTCTTCCCTTCCCCTGAAACTGCTGCATACAACTCCTCTAAGGGAGATGAGGAGCTTCCAGCCCTCCTCCAGCTGTCATAGAGCTGTTTCAGCTCCCCTCCATCATGGTCGAGCCAAGCTATTATGGGCCTTTAATGGCCACCAGCTTTTGGCCGATCCCCCTCCTTTCCCAAGCTTTTAAACACCTTTAGAGGCCCAAGGGGAGTTTTTCCCAGCTGTTACCCGAAGTTTTCGAGCCTCCCCTTGCTGTTGAAGAATTTCCGGCGACGCCACCACCGCGCAAATGGCTTCCCAACGGTCTGCACGCCTCCAGCCCGCGAACAAGATCCTCCACTCCCTCTTCTTCTACGGATAGATCTTAGGATTCAATAGGATTGAGAATCGGGCTCAATTGAGCCCGACTGGAGCTTTCATTTTCATGGATTTTCCGCAAATTTCATTGTTCGGGTTTGCCGGATTCCGCCTCTCCGGCGGCTGTGGCGCCGCCCGGTGACGGCCACCACCTCAACGGAGGTGGTGGTGGCAGTGGCCTGCTAGGGAGGAGGCTGTGTTGGGGTTTGTCTCCACAATACCTCAGATTTGTAGGAAGTCAGACCTTGAACTAAGATGAATTAAGATGTATTTGATGTGGTGTTTGAGTTGTATGTGTGCAGGTTCTAATTGCCAAGTGTAGACCAATGTCAGTCTATAATGGGTCACCAAACACAGGACCATACAATGTAATCCCTCATTGTGTGATCCAAAGTGTTGGCCCATGTATAGCCTCTCTATTGGGATACACTTCTCATTCATGCACTTAGATTGATGGACAGAAGCATTGGAGCTAATTTCCTCAAAAAAATATTTCTAAGTCCAAACTACTCGAGTAACCCCTTTTTATACTCGAGTATCAGACATAATACTCGAGTAGCTAGTTAGACATACTCGAGTAGTTAGTGAGACATACTCGAGTAATCAGTTAGACTTACTCGAGTAGGCTCTGAATACTCGTGTAGATAAATCTATACTCGAGTAGTTGGTTAGTCACTCGAGTAAGTTCTTTTCGTACTCGAGTAAGTAACTTAATCACTCGAGTAAATCATGTATCATACTCGAGTAGATCCATTTCTTCTCTTCTCTGCAAGTAAATTATTCATACTCGAGTAGTTTCTTTTCATACTCGAGTAAGTGTTTCTATACTCGAGTAATTGATTTTCATACTCGAGTAAATTATTCGATACTCGAGTAGTTGATTTTAATACTCGAGTAAGTATTTCCATACTCGAGTAATTGACTTTGATACTCGAGTAAGTGAATGTTTCCCGGATACATATTCTGATACTCGAGTAATTCCCCTTTCACTCGAGTATATCTTGCTGATACTTGAGTATATCTTTTCTGATACTCGAGTAGTTTATTTTTCACTCAAGTAAATTTCTTTTATCATACTCGAGTATACTCCTCTTTGTCACTCGAGTATCTGTTACCGTACTCGAGTATAGCTTCTCTTACTCGAGTATAGCAGTTCTCTATTCCAGAATTCTTCTAAGTTCGAATTCGACATAAGTATTTTGAATCCGTCATTTCTGATTGGTCCACGTGTCATCCTTAATTAAGATTATGACCGTTGGAGTCCACCTATAAATAGGTCATTTCAGAATTGACTAATTAACAAGATTACAGAGATATTATTTTTAAGAAAGAAAAAATTCCGTGAACCCTAATTCTCACGCCGCCGCCGCCATCGTTGTTCACGGAAGAAACTCTGGATCGCCGATCTCCGTCTTCAACGACTATTTCTCCAGCGATCCAGACAAAAGTGAATCACTCGATCTCGCCGAGCCTCAAAGACTTCAGATCTATCTTCTCGATCGAGGTGGTTCTAGTTTTCAGATTCGTGGATCTCTCTCAAGTCATCTTCAACCTTTTCTGATCAAGCCGAAGTTCCTAAAGAAGAAGACCGTCAAAGATCCAGATCTGAGATTGTTGTTTTGATTTTTTATTCTCAAACCAAAATTTCTTTGTAGGAGTTTTTCTCCGAGATTTGTAGGAAGATCTTTCTTCCGAGTTTTTATAGATCCGATTTGGATCGAGATTTGTAGGAACGTGGTTCCGAGGTGTAGGATTGTTTTCAATCCGAGATAGTGGAATAGCCGAGTCTAGTGATTTGCTAGATCGGTGAGGAAAGTGGACGTACCCAAGATTGGGGAACCACTATAAATCTCTTGTCTTCTGTGATTGCTTGATGTGTGCTGTGTTAGTTTTTAATTCCGCATTTGACACGCATTTCACCTATTCACCCCCCTCTAGATGATTTAGGCTAACAACTTAGACCTCTCAATTGGTATCAGAGGGAGGTTGATCGTTAAAAGGTTAACACCTTGATCGTATCCTTCTAAGTTGAGTATCAAGCATGAGTAAGACTAAGGATTTTGCCAAGCTCCCTATCTGCACCAAGAACAACTTTCCTATGTGGAAGGAAAGGGTCAAATTCTTCATGGAAGCTGTAGACCCTCGGAACTTCATGATTGTTGAAGAAGGTCCTCATGTTCCTATGACCGCATCAACAATAGATCCAACCAAAAAGGTACCGAAGAAATTGATGGATCTAGACAAGGATGAGATTGCACTAGTCTCTCTAGACAAGAAAGCAAAGAATATCATAGCAAGTGCAGTCGATGACTCAATGCTGCAAAATCTGATTCATTGCCAATCTGCCAAGGAGATGTGGCAATCCCTAGTGACTCTAATGGAAGGTACAGAGGAAGTGAGGGATGATCGTAGATCCCTACTGAACTAGAAATATGAAGCCTTCAGGCAGGGTCATAAGGAAGCCATAGCTGACACTTTTGAGAACTTCTTCAAGATAGTGAATGGCCTAAGAGTTTATGGACGTGTCTTTACCAACGGGGAACTCAATGACAAATTCTTAAGATCCCTAACCAAGGAATGGGACAATAAGGTATGTGCCATTCGGGAGTTTGGAAGGTTAGCTGAGACGAACCCGCAGAATCTGTTCGGAAAGCTTATGTCTTACGAGCTGCAAATCAACTCAAGAAAAGCTGAAGAAGAGACAAGCAGGTCTGCATCTAAGGAGAAATCTGTCGCTCTAAAGGCAGACAGCTCAAGGAAGATAAAGGCTAGCTCTCCTGCCCCAGTTCCTGAGGCTGATGAAGAAGAATCATCTGAGCCCAGCTCATCTGGCTCAGAACTATCTGATGGAGAGTTCTCCCTACTCTCAAGCCAGTTCAAGAAGTTCTTGAACAAGAAGAAGCAATGGAGAGGCAAGGATGCCTCATATAGAAGATCACGACATGATGGTGATCATCGGAAGAAAGGCTCAAGCAGCCATGACAGGAATAATTCTAAACAGAACAAACAGATCTCAACTGACATCATTTGTTATTGTTGCAATAAGCCAGGTCATGTCATCGCCGATTGCCCTCACAAGAAGAAAGAGGGAGGAAGAAGAGAGGAAAAGAAATCCTCACACTATAAGAAGAGGACGGAGAAAAGCCTGGTAGCCAAGAAAAGCAAAACTCTCAGCGACTCTGACTCATCTGAGTCGAGTGAAGAAGAGGAAGCCTACTTTGGGCTCATGGCTCATTCAGATGATGAACAAGTCCCCCAGTTTACTGGGGAGGTAAAATCTCACACTCCTCTTTCTGATTCTGATGATGACAATGAGCAAGAGGGATATTCCTCTGAAGATGAATCTGAGCTCATGGGTCAGTATAAGGAGTTACTCACCGCCTACGAAAAATGTCGTAGATTAATGAAAACTCAAGCCAAAGAGATAAATACTCTACGAGCTAGTGAGAGCAGCTTGAGAGAAGAAGTCGATAAGACTAACTCTCTTCAAGAGAACCTCAATGTAGCTATGGAGGAATACAATAAACCTCTCAAGCACATCGACCTTAAAGAGGAAATCATCAAAGAATTGGAACGACAACTCGAGGCTGAAAAGAAGCTTGTTGAGAGTTTTTCTAAGCCTAAGACAGTTCTTCCAATCGTTGCTGAATTCTCTGCTAAGGCCAAGGGTGCTGGTTTTGGCCACATTGTCTCTTCTAGTAAATCCTCTAGGAGAAACAAGGCCAAGAGAAAGAATAAGGCTGCCCGGAAGGCTCTAGCTGAAGAAAAAGGGAAAGCTCCCTTGGAACCTGTTGTGTTCAAGAAAGTTATCTTTCCCACGAACGAACTCGATTATGAGTCCACCTACGGACACTTTTCTAGGCCGATCCCTGAGAAGCCTAAGTCAAGATACCAAGGTTGGACTCGTCCTCGTAACTTTGGCGAGAGTGTCTTCAAGGCACCTCATGAGGAGATTCAGCTTCAAAGCTATGGACCTTATGCTCATGGTCATAATTTCAAAAAGACACCAAAAGTAAAACCCATTGTAGAAAAGCCTATGAAGGAGAAGACCTCATGTAACTAACATCATCATGAAGCCTCTTCCTCCAAGAGTAAAGCTCCTGCTAGACCTTCATTCCAGAAAGTCAAGCAGGACTACACAAGGCAAAGATACAACAGGTTCAACTGTTGGTGCTGTGGCAGAATTGGTCATTTTGCCAGTGATTGTTGGTTCAATCCTGAAAATGCTGCAACCCCTAAAGTTAGCATCGTGAGAGTGACCACTCATGAGGCTAATACTCGTAGGGGGAGTATTCTAACTCGAGACCAAGGACCCAAACGTGTTTGGGTTCCTAAGGCTAAATGATTGTAATTGCAGGTATGTCCAAAGGCCACCAAAACGCCAATCTGGTACTTGGACAGTGGATGCTCTCGGCATATGACCGGGACAAGTAGCCTACTACAGAATTACGAATCACTAAAGGCTATGGTTTGATTTCTAATGGTAGCGTATCCTTTTCGAATGTAGCATATGTTGAAGGATTGGAACACAATCTCATCAGCATAAGCCAACTATGCGACAAAGGATACGTAGTTGAATTTCATGCTGACAAGTGTTTGATAAAATCGGTTGACAACATGGAAACTATTTTATCTGGCACTCGAAGCAGAAATATTTTCTGTTTAAACTTCATCTGTATAGACTCTTCGACACCAGTGTGTTTGTTAGCAAAAAGTAGTGCATCTCTTGAAGACCAATGGCACAAGAGACTAGCACATATTAATTTCAAAACTATTAATAAATTATTCTCTCAAAACTTAGTGCGTGATGCACCTAATGTCAAGTGCGTTACGGACAGTCCTTGTCACGCTTGTATCAAAGGCAAGCAAACAAGAAGTTCGTTTAAAAGCATAATAGGCAAGGATTCCAATAGAAGTTTGCAGCTTCTCCATATGGACTTGTTTGGTCCACTGCAGGTTAGAAGTTTGGGAGGTAAGGAATATACGTTGGTTATTGTGGATGATTACTCGCGCTTTGCGTGGGTGTTCTTTCTGAAACACAAGTCAGATACCTTCGGTATTTTCACTAATTTTATGAGGCAGATCCAGAATGAATACAACTGTTCCGTAGTCAAAATCAGAAGTGACAATGGAACGGAATTCAAATCTGGAGCCATGACAGAATTTTGTGAAAGTCAAGGTATCTTTCATGAGTTTTCCTCTCCTCGCACTCCACAGCAAAATGGAGTAGCTGAGAGAAGGAACAGAACACTCATAGAGGCTTGTCGGACCATGTTGAGTGATGCCTCACTTCCGGAGTATTTCTGGGCTGAAGCCGTCAACACCGCTTGTCACGTGCAAAATCGAGCACTCATCAACAAGAACCATGATAAGACTCCTTACGAACTTCTAAAAGGCAGGCAACCAACCATTTCATACTTTAGAATCTTTGGCTGTAAATGCTTCGTGCTTAACAACGACAAGTATCACTCTACCAAGTTTAGCGAGAAAAGCTTTGAAGGTATTTTTGTAGGATATAGTAGCCATAGTAAGGCTTATAGAGTATTCAATAGAAAAACTCTGGTGGTGGAAGAGTCGATACATCTTGTATTTGATGAGACGAGTCTGTTGCAAAGCAACTCGTCTAGTGTGCCTATTGTAGATGCAGGTACAAAGTTGAAAGAACTTAGCTTGGATGAACCTAGTGAAGATAAAGATGAGACATTCATCAAGGTCCCCTCTACAACCACCATTGGAGAGGTGGATGATCAAGATGAAGAAGACATCCCAGCTGAAGATGCAACTCCAGTGGCTGAAGAGATCCCAGATGCAAGGACTTTAGAGTTCAGACACTTGAAGGATCATCATGTTGACCAAATAATAGGAGATCCTCGGGATGGCATCAGAACTCGTCGAGGTACAACTAACGAGAATTTACACTTAAGTTTTCTCTCACAGGTTGAACCAAAGAAATTTGAGGAAGCCAACTCCGACGCATCCTGGATTCTAGCCATGGAAGAAGAATTGAATCAGTTCAAACGATGCAAAGTCTGGACACTTGTTCCTAGACCCAAGCACAAGAACGTCATCGGGACAAAATGGGTCTACCGGAACAAGATGGACGAAGATGGAACAATTATAAAGAATAAAGCCAGACTTGTCGCCAAGGGATATCGTCAAGAAGAAGGAATCGACTTCGACCAGACTTATGCTCCAGTAGCAAGACTGGAGGCGATCAGGTTATTTCTTGCCTACGCTGCACTTAAGGGCTTTACCGTCTATCAGATGGACGTAAAGTCCGCCTTCCTGAATGGTGACATAAAGGAAGAAGTGTACGTAGAGCAACCGCCAGGTTTTGTTGATTCAACCCATCCTAATTATGTATACTTATTGCAAAAAGCACTATATGGTCTTAAACAAGCTCCTCGAGCTTGGTATGAGATGTTGTCTACCTTTCTTCTTGAAAACAAGTTCACAAGAGGAAAGATAGACAAGACATTATTTCTTAGGGAAATAAAAGGCAAGATTTTGCTAGTGCAAATCTATGTCGACGACATTATTTTTGGCTCTACAGATAACAGCCTCTGCAAGAAGTTCTCTAAACTTATGCAAGGGAAGTTTGAAATGAGCAGTATGGGAGAGCTGAAGTATTTCTTAGGGCTTCAAGTGAAACAATCTGAGGATGGAATTTTCATCTCACAGACCAAGTTCACCAAAGAGCTACTTAAGAAATTCGGAATGGAGAATGCAACCTCTATGAGGACTCCAATGGCCTCAGCTATGTCTCTGGAAAAGGATGAGAAAGGGAAACCTTTTGATGAAACCAAGTACAGAAGCATAATTGGGTCCTTGCTCTACCTTACTGCAAGTAGACCAGATATAATGTTCTCAACATGTGTATGTGCTAGATTTCAGGTGAACTCTAAGGAATCTCACTACATCGCTGCAAAGCGAATCTTGAGATACCTCAAAGGAACACCAAATCTTGGCTTATGGTACCCAAGAAGTAATGATAGTGAACTAATTGGATTTTCAGATGCAGATTTTGCAGGTAGCAAAGATGACAGGAAAAGTACCTCCGGGACTTGCCAATTTCTCGGAAGGAGACTCATTTCCTGGAGCAGCAAGAAACAGAACTGTGTAGCCATCTCAACGGCTGAATCAGAGTACATCTCTGCAGGCAGCTATTGTGCACAGCTGTTATGGATCAAGAATCAGTTTGAAGACTACAACATGAAGTTCCAGAACATTCCCTTGTTCTGTGACTCTTCCAGCGCCATAGCAATAGCCAACAACCCAGTCTCCCACAGCAGGACCAAGCACATAGAGCTTCGCTATCATTTCATCCGGGAGCATGTGGAAAATGGAGATATAGATCTACAGTATGTCTCCACAGACAGGCAAGTTGCAGATATATTCACCAAGCCACTGGACGAGTCCAAGTTCTCGTTCTTCAAAACTGATCTTGGACTGCTCAACAAAGAAGACCAGTGATAGACTCTCAAATTAAGAAGATATCAGCAATGTTGGATGCTCAGAGGTACAGTTTTTCAGTGGAACTAGACATCTACCTGGGAAATTCCTTCAAATATTAGAGACTCGAGCATCGTTACACTTACACGAGTAAACGGCTAAATACTCGAGTAAAAAGTTTCATATACTCGAGTAATCCAACAGATACTCGTGTATGAACTTCTTATACTCGAGTATGAAAATTCGTCAAGGACTTAATACTCGTGTATGCTAATTACATACTCGAGTATGAATTCTTGATTACTCGTGTATGTTGTGACCTACTCGAGTATACTAAACCCCATACTCGTGTATGTTGTCATCTTCTACTTGAGTACTCGGAATTTTTTCTGGATTTTCAAAATCTCTATTCGCACCTAGCAAATTGCCGCCTCGTTCAGGTATGTCATTATACTTAATCCTTTTTAAACCTAATTAGGATTATTTATATATATATTCAAAACGAAAAAGTCCTTTCCACTCCTCATTCACTCGAGTAGCCGCCGACTTCTCGTATTCCCGAACCCTGTTCTTCGTCTTCCGTCGCCGCAAGATTCCTGTCTCCTCGTCTCCCAGAACAGTTGCAGAGCTTTGTCTTCCTCGTTTTTGTTTCCTTCGCTCTACAGAATCGCTGATGGCTCCCTCCTCCTCCAAGATTGGAATCGGCTCCGAGCTAGTGACAGATGGTATTGAAGATATTTCTGATGACTTCAAGAATTTACTGATTCTCTTGGACACGGCCGGATTGTCCTTCGTTCTTCAAGAACCCTGCCGTCTCCTGCTTCCTGATGTTGAAGAATTCTACAGAAATCTGAAGGTTAGACGAAATGGCTCAGTTCTAAAATCCAAGGTAAAAGGAGTTGAGATTCGGTTGGATAAAACTTCAGTCGCCACTCTGCTTCGGATGCCCGTGGTTGATGATGAAGATGACCTAGAAAAGGAAGATGCCGACCGTACCTCTCTATTCTGTGGTCGAGATCCTGAAGGTGGAGGTGAAATCCTGAATCGGTCTTTGTTCAATTCAGAAGGCAAGTTTCTAGTCGATGTCATCGCCAAAATCCTATGGTGCAAGACATGCTCCATAAGAGATGTATCCCAAAATCTATTCGATGTTATGCAAGCCATAGTCTGCAGGAAGAAATTCCAGTTCGGAATGATGATACTGGATAAGATCCGAGAGAGCGTGAAACATCCAAGTTATGCTAGGATTATCTCACTCCTTCTCCATGAGATTAACCCTACAGTGTTTGACTTCTCCAAAGGGACTCCTCTTCACCACATGAAGAAAGTTTCCATCTCTTCCATACAGAGGTATGACATCAAGATCCTGAATTCTGCCCAAACTTCAAAAGCTGATGCCATCTCAGAAACTCACCAAGAAACCAGTTTACCTGAAGACAGGATTCCATGTCCTCCTCTACATCAAACTACTGCTACCTCTGGTGCATTAGTTGAGGGGGAGCCTGCCTCTTCTCTTCCTCAGCATCAAGTTTCTTCAGAATCAGTGATTCCAGAACAAGAAGAAGTCAGAATTTCTACCCCTCCAGTTTCTCCTACTCCAGCAGCTTTACTGTCTACAGCTGACGATATTAACAGCCTTATTGAAGAGCTCAGCTCAGATGCTCCTCTTTTTCAGAATGATTCAGCTGCCAAGTCTCCTGCCAAGTCTCCCATTCAGTCTCCAGTTCCATCTCCTGTGCAGTTTCCAGCTCAGACTCCAGTACAGTCTCCTGCCAAGTCTCCTGATAGTGAGCCCAGCAAATCAGATCATATTCTCTTGTCTGATGATGAGGAAATGTCTCCAGATCTTGTGGAGGCACCTCTGAATACTTTGGATTTCTCCATGCCATCTTTCCTAAATACAGAAGAAACTGTTGAAATAGAACCATTCAAAAGAGCTGTTAGCTCAGTGGTCATTACAGAAATCCCTACTTGGACTACTACTACTCCTGCTCCCTCAGTCCTTGCATCAACCTCAGCCCCTTCTTCCTCCTCCTCATCAGATCTAGTTAGCAAGATTGAGCTTATGCTCAAAGAACAGAGAGATTACTTTGATGCCTCTCTGCAGTCAGTCACCTCCAAGGTCTCTGCTCTTGAAAAGGAGATGAGCAGAGGCTTTGCTGAAATTCAAGCAAACATTGACACACTCAAGCAGTTGTTCAAGATTGGAGGCAAAGCCATAGATCACACCATCACAAGCATAGATGAGCTAAGAAACCAGGCAGAGACAGTAGCTCACAATCAGCTCAAGCTAGATGAGAGAGCTGAAACTAATGTTGTGAAAGTATGTAATGAAGTGAGCACCTTCAGAGATGAAGCAATTGCCCAGCTATCCATAGATATCAGCAAGGGGGAGAAGATTGTAAAAGAACAAGTTGAAAAACTTTCTGAACAAGCTGAAGCCCAGGTCAAACAACTATCTACCCACTCTCAAGATGCTGTAAGTGAACTAGTAAAAGGATTGAAAGAATCCATTCTTTCCCAGCTCCAGTCTATCAAATTCTATACCTATGACACTGCTGTCTGGCTGCATAATCAAAACTTTCCTGAGTTTCAACTGGACCCTACCATTATACCTCAGCATCTAGATCCTCTTGCAGAACAGCCTCCAGCAGATATCTCAGCTCAAGCAACCTTTCAAAGAGGTGTGCCAGTCTTCTCACCCAGACCTGAGGATGATGTGACTGAGCCTCCTCTATCCTATACTGAAGCATGGCAAGATGATTTTCCCTCCAGTTCTCAAGGTCCTTCTAAGAAGAAAAGAAAATATGGTGACGGCGCTTCTGCCAGCCGTTCTGCACCCAGGAAAGAGCCAGCTTCTGAAGGTAGACCACCTGTTGTTCATGCTGAAGTGTGGAGTCCTACCTCCAAGTCTCTGATTCTTGATACCTTGAGGTTAGCGACTGATCTTGGGGAGAATAGAGATAATTACTACAGTTATTCAGAGTGGAAAGCCTATGAAGCATCTCAGATAAAGATCAGGCTGCATGACAGGAATTGGGGGCACAACAACCCAGCTGCTCCTCCTAGGCCCAGGACTTACTTTCCAAAGCATTTCAGCTACCTAGAGAGGCAAGAGCTGAAAAGAGAAAGGATGCACAAGGATGCCCCATCTTGAGTTGAACTGAGAATGTGGAATTGGACTTTTGTTTCTGTGCTTAAAACATTTATATATATATATATATTTAATTCTGATTATGGCAATGTTTTGTTTACCCTGCTTTAGTCTAGTTTATTCTCCTGTTATATGCATGTTGTTCTTTTACTCTTAAGTAATTCACCTTAGTATAGAGAGTGCTGACATCTACAAATAGGGGGAGATTGTTGGGGTTTGTCTCCACAATACCTCAGATTTGTAGGAAGTCAAACCTTGAACTAAGATGAATTAAGATGTATTTGATGTGGTGTTTGAGTTGTATGTGTGCAGGTTCTAATTGCCAAGTGTAGACCAATGTCAGTCTATAATGGGTCACCAAACACAGGACCATGCAATGTAATCCCTCATTGTGTGATCCAAAGTGTTGGCCCATATATAGCCTCTCTATTGGGATACACTTCTCATTCATGCACTTGGATTGATGGACAGAAGCATTGGAGCTAATTTCCTCAGAAAAATATTTCTAAGTCCAAACTACTCGAGTAACCCCTTTTTATACTCGAGTATCAGACTTAATACTCGAGTAGCTAGTTAGACATACTCGAGTAGTTAGTGAGACATACTCGAGTAATCAGTTAGACTTACTCGAGTAGGCTCTGAATACTCGTGTAGATAAATCTATACTCGAGTAGATGGTTAGTCACTCGAGTAAGTTCTTTTCATACTCGAGTAAGTAACTTAATCACTCGAGTAAATCATGTATCATACTCGAGTAGATCCATTTCTTCTCTTCTCTGCAAGTAAATTATTCATACTCGAGTAGTTTCTTTTCATACTCGAGTAAGTGTTTCTATACTCGAGTAATTGATTTTCATACTCGAGTAAATTATTCGATACTCGAGTAGTTGATTTTAATACTCGAGTAAGTATTTCCATACTCGAGTAATTGACTTTGATACTCGAGTAAGTGAATGTTTCCCGGATACATATTCTGATACTCGAGTAATTCCCCTTTCACTCGAGTATATCTTGCTGATACTCGAGTATATCTTTTCTGATACTCGAGTAGTTTATTTTTCACTCAAGTAAATTTCTCTTCTCATACTCGAGTATACTCCTCTTTGTCACTCGAGTATCTAAGTTCCCATACTCGAGTATATCTTCTCTTACTCGAGTATAGCAGTTCTCTATTCCAGAATTCTTCTAAGTTCGAATTCGCCATAAGTATTTTGAATCCGTCATTTCTGATTGGTCCACGTGTCATCCTTAATTAAGATTATGACCATTGGAGTCCACCTATAAATAGGTCATTTCAGAATTGACTAATTAACAAGATTACAGAGATATTCTTTTTAAGAAAGAAAAAATTCCGTGAACCCTAATTCTCACGCCGCCGCCGCCATCGTTGTTCACGGAAGAAACTCTGGATCGCCGATCTCCGTCTTCAACGACTATTTCTCCAGCGATCCAGACAAAAGTGAATCACTCGATCTCGCCGAGCCTCAAAGATTTCATATCTATCTTCTCGATCGAGGTGGTTCTAGTTTTCAGATTCGTGGATCTCTCTCAAGTCATCTTCAACCTTTTCTGATCAAGCCGAAGTTCCTAAAGAAGAAGACCGTCAAAGATCCAGATCTGAGATTGTTGTTTTGATTTTTTATTCTCAAACCAAAATTTCTTTGTAGGAGTTTTTCTCCGAGATTTGTAGGAAGATCTTTCTTCCGAGTTTTTGTAGATCCGATTTGGATCGAGATTTGTAGGAATGTGGTTCCGAGGTGTAGGATTGTTTTCAATCCGAGATAGTGGAGTAGCCGAGTCTAGTGATTTGCTAGATCGGTGAGGAAAGTGGACGTACCCAAGATTGGGGAACCACTATAAATCTCTTGTCTTCTGTGATTGCTTGATGTGTGCTGTGTTGGTTTTTAATTCCTCATTTGACACGCATTTCACCTATTCACCCCCCTCTAGGTGATTTAGGCTAACAACTTAGACCTCTCAGGCTGGTCGGCTGGCGGCTGCTCTTGGAAGTAACTACAGGTCAGGCAAATCAGGGCCCTCTGCTGGAGGAAGAAGACAAGTCCAGAGCCTTTAGATCTTGCTTCAAGATCTGTGCTATTTAAATAGATTTTATTTTTATAAGCAATTTTTGTATGGGCATTCATATAAGTTAAGGTTACCTACTTACTTACTTACTTGTTTACTTATTGTTCTATAGCTGTCTTTTTATACAATTGCTAATTACTACTTCTCTTCTTTACCACTTACTACCATGGAATTGCTAGTTGTACTTTGTTCTAGATAGTTGTTAGAATAACTCCCCTGTCATCTGCTTGATTATTCTCCACCTTTGTTGCTTCCCTTTCCTCCTCTCCGCTCGGTTCTTAGGAGCCGTGGGGGGAGGGGTAGGGGATGATAGGGCTTAGTCTTTATGACTAATGGTTTTCGAACAACAACATTACAGGAGATCTGGATGGGAGACAGGGACCAGCAGTCCAGGGACCAGCACCAACGGAGTACGGTACGCATAGAGGTGGGTCAGTCTAACACCGGTGCACCTGCGACCAGCTCCGTGAGTGATTAGCACTTTTATAGTTTCTGCGATGAGTGATTTGTAGTGAGGACTCTGATGTACCGAGCTCGAACCCGTTTATCTATATTTCATCTGAACTGTATCTTGCAGTACTTCTATTATCTATTTCCTGTTATTATCTACTGATGGACTGGATGTGATTTCACTTTTATACATGCTTCTGTGGACTTGTTTACATTTATGTATAATTACTTCTCTCTCTCTTTGTGATCGAAAAGGGCCGGCAGAATTAACACTTTGTAGTGGCGGCCTTCCCGTGAGTCGCAGCCACCGCAAAGCGGCAATTCGGGGCTAAGACCCCGGTGTTGAAAAAGAAAAAAAAGGGGTCTTACAAGTGGTATCAGAGGAGACCTCGATCGAAAGAGAAGTAGTCCACAAAACCTTGGGCCACCCCCGTGCGATCTGAGTTTGCGGACAAACTAGCAGCGGAAGCAGTGGTGTGCCCATAAGGGAAATCACATGTTAAAGTCCATCCTAACCCTTCTTAAAATTCCATTCATTCTCTCTCTAACAAATGGAATTTTTACTTGTAGCCTGCGACGAAACCTAAATCACAGCAGGGGACACCCCAGGCTCCGAATGTGGTCCCGCCTCCGCCGGCTCCAGCTCCGTTCCAGCAGACGGAGATGGGGCAAACACTGACGGCCATTCTGGAGGCCTTCAGAGCTCAACAAGCCCCAGCTCCACAGCCAAACCCCGGGGCCAAGTGGATGACTATCTTCCGGGGACTTTCCCCTCCATCCTACCAGGGGACGGAGTCTGCAGTACGTACGGAGGAATGGTTGGACACCATTTACGAGATGCTGGAAGGGATTCGATGCCCCACTGAGGAGGCAGTTGCTTTGGCGGTCTCCTGTCTAGAGTCACACGTAAAGAGGTGGTGGAAATCTCAGCTTGACACCACCTTTGAGGGGATGGATTGCACTGATATTACTTGGGAGGAGTTTAGAGCAGCGCTCTTGGGACATTTTGTACCTCAGTCGGCAAGGGATGACTTGGAGGATAGGTTCCTGCGATTGAGGCAGGGGAACAGGACTGTGGTGGAGTACTATCAAGAGTTCACTCACATGGACCGTTATGCGGACGCTTACCAGTTAGACGATACTGACTATGCCTAGAGGTTTTATAAGGGGCTACAAGACGACATGAGACAGACCCTACTTTTTGTCTCAGAGGGGAGTCTGGCCAGGATTCTGGAGATGGCTAAGAAGAGAGAGGCGGATCAGCTTACAGTGAAGAGCCGGAAGAGACTGGCTGATGAAACAGTGATTGGAGGTTGTAGAGACCGTCCTCGGGGCCAGGTTATTGGGGAGAGAAGGAGCGGGGATTTGCCTCGTCAGAAGTGCGGGCAGGAGTAGAGGAGTCAGGGGGTATTGGCTCCCCTGCCTATACAGATGCTGGAAATGCCAAGGACAGCAGAGCAGCCACCAGTATGCTTTCAGTGCAACCAGCCGGGGCATATCAAGAGGAACTGCCCTATGAGGCGAGCACCCCCACAAGCACATCAGGGCGCTCAACCTCCCCGACAGTTTGGTGGACGAGGACAGGACCGAGGACGAGGATTTCAGGATCGAGGCCGCAGGCCAGAGAGGGAGCAGGTGTATGCTCTAGACCTGACACAACCTCGGAACATGGAGCAGGTTATCGCAGGTATGGCAGTACTTTTAATTTTCTTCATATATACTAGTATTCTAGACATAATCTAGTTAAAAATTAAGAGAAGACAACTACAAAAAGAATACTAAGACACTTAAATACCCCAGGCATAGTATTCGTTAGCGGCAAGCTCGCTCACACTCTCTTCGACACGGGTGCTTCGCACTCGTTCGTGTCGGAGGATTTCGTGAAAGGACTGGAAGGTGTGGAGCAATTCACCGGGAAGATGATGAGGGTGCGCCTACCCAATGGATCAGAGATAATGACCTCGGCTCATTGCAACATGGAAGCGAGGATCGGCGGGAAGGCGTTTGAGGCACCGGCGATGATTCTGAAGATGCCAGATTACGATCTGATTCTGGGCATGACTTGAATGTGCTGGAACCATGCCCAGATTGACTGCGTGGCGAAGAGGATCACCGTGAGGCACGGAGACTCCTTCATTTTAATCGAAGGTATTATACCAGCACCCCGTAGCTTATTATTGTGTGTGCAGGCCGTTAAGGCCCACTTACAGGGGGGAGAAGTTTATCAGGTCCTTTTTAAGGCGGTCGTGGCCAAGGACTCCATTTCAGATATTCCAGTAGTACGGGACTTTGCCGACGTGTTTCCAGAGAAGCTACTAGGGCTACCCCCGCACCGAGAGAAGGACATTCAGATTCAGCTCGTACCAGGGGCTAAGCCGGTATCCAGAGCTCCCTATCGAATGGCCCCAAAGGAGTTTGTGGAATTTCGAAGCCAGCTTCAGGAGTTAGTGGAGGCTGGGTTCGTTCAGCCTATCTCTTCACCTTGGGGAGCTCCGGTGTTGTTCGTTAAGAAGAAGGACGGGACCCTTCGACAGTTCATAGATTACCGGGCCCTGAATAGGTTGACGGTCCCGAATACTTATCCCTTACCAAGGATAGACGAGCTATTTGACCAGTTGGAGGGAGCCCATTGGTTCTCAAAGCTGGATCTGAGGTCAGAGTACAACTAGCTTCGCATTCGGGAGGAGGACATCCCAAAGACGGCCTTCAGCAGCAGATATGGTTTGTACGAGTTTACAGTGATGTCGTTCGGGCTCACGAATGCACCCTCCGCATTCATGACCCTGATGAATCGGGTGTTTGAAGAGTATCTGGACATCTTCGTTATCGTATTCATCTACGACATCCTTATCTACTCAAGGACAGAGGAGGACCACGCGAGACATCTGGCCTTGACCTTAGAGAAGCTGCGTGAGCATGAGATGTATGCCAAGTACAGCAAGTGCCAGTTCTCGCTAAAGGAGGTGGCCTTTCTGGGCCATGTCATCAGTGGAGCAGGTCTGGCGGTGGATCCGGCGAAGGTCCAGGCAGTACGGGATTGGCCACCACTATAGTCGGCCTCGGATGTTTGAAGTTTCTTGGGACTTGCCGGTTATTACCGGAAGTTCGTAAAGGGGTTCTCTCAGGTTGCCCTCCCTCTTACGTCTCTGACAAAGAAGGAGTCCTCTTTCATTTGGACTCCTCGATGCGAATCTTCTTTCCAGGAGCTGAAGGATCGTCTCACCTCGGCTCCCATCCTTTCTCTTCCATCAGGGAAGGAAGGATTCCAGGTGTACACAGATGCTTCCTATCAGGGGATGGGTGCCGTTCTGATGCAGAACGGGCACATAATAACCTATGCCTCCCGTCAGTTGAAGCAGCACGAGCAGAACTACCCCGTGCATGATTTGGAGATGGGGGCAGTTATTTTTCCTCTTAAGATCTGGCGACACTATCTCTACGGAGTACATTGCGATATCTTCTCCGACCACAAGAATCTGAAGTATGTCGACACCCAAAAGGAGTTAAACATTAGGCTGAGACGCTTGGTGGAGTTTCTGTCAGACTACCAGTATACCATGCACTACCATCCGGGGAAAGCGAACGTGGTCGCGGATGCTCTGAGCCGGAGAGCGAGTATGACAGGAGTAGGCCCGCAGCTGATGTACTTGGAGTTGGTTAGATCATTCGAGGAGATGCAGATTTCACTAGTGTCTGAGGATGACCCGGAGCTATACATGGAGTACCTGGGGTCGATGGTTACTACTGATGATATTCAAGACTGCATCAGAGATGGGCAGATGTTGTATGAGAGAGCTGAGCAGATATTCGGAGCCTTGGAGGAAGGCACGATAGGACATTACTCTTTGAGGGATGGTATCCTGTGCTTCATAGGCAGAGTCTACAAACCTGCAGGAGGCCAGATCCGGGAGGACATCATGACGGAAGCTCACTGCAGCCGATATTCTGTACACTCGGGGATCACCAAGATGGTAAAGGATTTGAAGAGGACGATGTACTGGCCGGTTATGAAGTGAGATATTACGTACTTTGTGACGCATTGCGAGGCCTGCAAACTCGTGAAGGCAGAGTGTAGGAACCAGGCAGGCTTGTTGCAGCCGCTTCCGGTGCCGGAGTGGAAATTTGAGGATATAGCCATGGACTTCATACATGGGCTACCTCGATCCCGTGCAGGGAATGACTCGATCTGGGTGATAGTGGATAGGCTAACAAAGGTGGCCAAATTCATTCCAATGGCGAAGGACGCACCGGTTAGTGTATTAGTACGGAGGTTCATTGAGCAGTTTATGCGTTATCATGGGGTGCCCAAGACTATCGTTTCGGATCGGGATGGGCGGTTTACATCCAAGGAATGGAGGTCAGTCCAGGCCCATCTGGGTTCTCGGTTGACATTCAGCACAGCTTTTCACCCTCAAAGCGATGGGCAGACAGAGCGCACAAACCGTACACTAGAAGATCTGTTACGACTGTGTATTTTGGACCGCGGCGAGCCTTGGGAGAGATTGCTGCCACTGGTCGAGTTTTCATACAACAACGCCCATCAGTCCAACATAGGCATGGCTCCATACGAGGCGTTGTACGGAAGGAGGTGCAGGACCCCACTATCATGGGTTCAGGATGAGGATCCGCGGGCACTAGGCTCGGAGTTTGTGGGAGATACAGATGCTCAGATTAGATTGATCCGGGACAGGATGTTGGAAGCCCAGAGCAGACATGTCAAATACTACGATGCGAGGCATCGTCAAGTGGAGTTCTAGGTGGGAGATCGGGTTTTCTTGAAGATACGACATATGCATGGAGTCTCGTGGGTTCGCGGGCGGAAGAAGCTCAGCCAGAGATATATGTGGCCTTATAGGATCTTGGAGCAGATCGGCCTCTTAGCCTATAGACTAGAGCTACCACCGGAGCTAGTGGGATTGCATGACGTCTTCCACGTCTCCTCACTTCGGAGGGCTCTGCTACGCCCTGAGCAGCTGATTCCCTCGGCAGATGGCCCGGTGGCCTCGGATCGGTCAGTCAACTTGGAGCCTATCAGGATCGACGACACAGCAGTGCGGGTCTTGCGACGGAAGAAGGTTCCATTAGTCAAGGTTCTATGGAACAATCTTGGGCAGGAGGAGCATACATGGGAGCCACAGAACTTGATGCGGCAAAAATACCCGGAACTTTTTCGTCAGGTATACCTCACAACCCCTCTAGACAATCAATTTGCTTTCCTATTTTAAACCAATAAGACTGAAATTTCAAGATTAGGGGCTAATCTTTTGTGTATTGGGGTGTAGATACCTAGTTAATTGGGCGAATTAATCTTAGATTTGAAACCACACAAAGCAAACATAACGTAGAGATGTAATCTTTCAATTCTCATGGGATGTTACAAGCTTCTTTTTCCCGATTGGAGTCCCGTAGGCTTAACCTTGATTTCGGGGACGAAATCTTTGTTTTGTTTATTGGGATTTGTAATATCCCATTTTCGGCTAGACCCCTAGAAGTGGTTTTGTCATACCAGAACCTTAGGAAACCCAGGAATTGAAGATTATCGACAAAACTTCGAGGCAAGGGGTGGTCACGCCCTTGACCGGCCCGTCACGCCCGTGACCTAGGGCGTGGCCCCTTCGACGATCGTCGACCTCAAGAAGACGATCGTTGAGCTCAGAAATTTCAACATAGGCCTGACACGCCCGTGACCGGTCCATCACGCCCGTGACCTTGGAATGGTGTTGAGTGAGCTAAGCTCACTCAACGTCGTGGGCTGGATGGCGTTGAGTGAGCTTAGCTAACTCAAAGCCATTTGCTGGATGGCGTTGAGTGAGCTTAGCTCACTCAAAGCCATAAGTTGGATGGCGTTGAGTGAGCTTAGCTCACTCAAAGCCATAAGTAGGATGGAGTTGAGTGAGCTTAGCTCACTCAAAGCCATAAGTTGAATGGCGTTGAGTGCACTGATTGCACTCAATGCCATCTGGTGTCGGTAGGATGGCGTTGAGTGAGCTGAGCTCACTCAATGTCGTAGACTGGATGGCGTTGAGTGAGCTTAGCTCACTCAACGCCGTAAACGGTCAGACGGGATGGCGTTGAGTGCGTTGAGTGCACTCAACGGCAAACGCTGAACGGCGTTGAGTGCACTAACTGCACTCAACGCCATTTGGTGTTGTCTGGATGGCATTGAGTGAGCAGAGCTCACTCAACGCCATAACCTGGACAGCGTTGAGTGAGAAGAGCTCACTCAAAGCCATAAAACGGATGACGTTGAGTGAGCTAAGCTCACTCAACCCCATAATCCGGATGGCGTTGAGTGAGCTGAGCTCACTCAACACCATAGTATGGAATGGCGTTGAGTGAGCAGAGCTCACTCAATGCCGTAGCCTGATGGCGTTGAGTGAGCTGAGCTCACTCAACGCCATTATACTTAGACTTTTTTCTGGCATTTTAGTTCTAGCTGGGTGCTGGTTCAGCTGAACCGGGTCGGCCTGGGGGGTGGGCCGTTTTCGCCAATAAGACCTGATAAGTCTTATTTAGTTTTAGTTAACCGGTCAGGCTGTGCTACATG
Source organism: Platanthera zijinensis (assembly GCA_039513925.1). Taxonomy (NCBI): domain Eukaryota; kingdom Viridiplantae; phylum Streptophyta; class Magnoliopsida; order Asparagales; family Orchidaceae; genus Platanthera; species Platanthera zijinensis. The sequence goes on along the minus strand of CM077078.1, from coordinate 1,511,908 downwards.
GACCGTTAGCTTTGTAAAAGGACGGTTGCGGCCATGGCCGAAAGCTTATTGTCACGGCCATCAATGGCATTTAATGCCATGGCTCTTCCCCTTCCCCTAAAACTGTTGGATTCAACTCCTCTCAGGGAGAGGAGGAGTTTCCAGCCCTCCTCCAGCTGTCATAGAGCAGTTTCAGCTCCCCTCCATCATGGCCGAGCCAAGCTATTATGGGTCGTTAATGGCCACCAGCTTTTGGCCGATCCCCCTTCTTTCCCAAGCTTTTAAACACCTTTAGAGGCCCAAGGGGAGTTTTTCCCAACTGTTACCCAAAGTTTTCGAGCCTCCCCTTGCTGTTGAATAATTTCCGGCGATGCCACCACCGCGCAAATGGCTTCCCGACGGTCTGTATGCCTCCAGCCCGCGAACAAGGTCCTCCCCTCCCTCTTCTTCTACGGATAAATCTTAGGATTCAATAGGATTGAGAATCAGGCTCAATTGAGACCGACTGGAGCTTTCATTTTCATGGATTTTCCGCGAATTTCACTGTTCGGGTTCGCCGGATTCCGCCTCTCCGGCAGCTGTGCCGCCGCCCGGTGACGGCCACCACCTCAACGGAGGTGGTGGTGGCGGTGGCCGGCTAGGGAGGAGGCTGGACGGCCGGCGGCTGCTCTTGGAAGTAACTCCAGGTCGGGCAAATCAGGTCCCTTGGCTGGAGGAAGAAGACAAGTCCAGAGCTTTTAGATCTTGCTTCAAGATCTGTGCTATTTAAATAGATTTTATTTTTATAAGCAATTTCTGTATGGGCATTCATATAAGTTAAGGTTACCTACTTACTTACTTGTTTACTTATTGTTCTTTAGCTGCCTTTTTATACAATTGCTAATTACTACTTCTCTTCTTTACCACTTACTATCATGGAATTGCTAGTTGTACTTTGTTCTAGATAGTTGTTAGAATAACTCCCCGATCATCTGCTTGATTATTCTCCACCTTTGTATCTTCCCTTTCCTCTTCTCCGCTCGGTGCTTAGGAGCCGTGGGGGGAGGGGTAGGGGATGATAGGGCTTAGTCTTTATGACTAATGGTTTTCGAACCACAACATTACAGGACTCTGGATGGGAGACAGGGACAAGCAGTCCAGGGACCAGCACCAGCGGAGTACGGTGTGCATGGAGGTGGGTCAGTCTAGCACCGGTGCACCTGCGACCAGCTCCGTGAGTGATTAGTACTTTTATAGTTTCTACAATGAGTGATTTGTAGTGAGGACTCTAATGTAACGGGCTCGAACCCGTTTATCTATATTTCATCTGAACCGTATCTTGCAGTACTTCTTTTATCTATTTCCTGTTATTATCTATTTATGGACTGGATGTTATTTCACTTTTATACATGCTTCTGTGGACTTGTTTACATTTATGTATAATTACTTCTCTCTCTTTGTGATCGAAAAGGGCCGGCAGAATTGGCACTTTGTAGTGGCGGCCTTCCCATGAGTCAGAGCCACCGCAAAGCAGTAATTCTGGGTTAAGACCCCGGTGTCGAAAAAGAAAAAAAAAGGGGGTCTTACAACCTGTCCAATCAATGTGTCAAGGACCAACCTGTATGCATGAAGTTGAATATACATCAAATACAACTATGTGTATATCATTGACTTATTTTACTTCTATAAATTTGGGATATTGTGGGCAATGGACCCAACAATCTCCCCCAATTTGAAGAAGTCAAAACACACAAACAAAATTCTGAGGAAATGATATACACTAACATATACAGCAATAACACATTAAATTGGACAACTTATAACAAGAAAACAAGAGTATTAAGTTATAGGTTACTACATTTTCCATGCCTACAAGGTGAAAATCATAACTTCCTGCTCCCTCTATTTTGTTGCTAACTGACCTTGATCATTTCCTTCTCCTCCCCTTTTTGACTTCTATAAATAGTAAGGGAGGTGCAAGCCTTTGATTATCTTTTCCACCTTTTTGAGGATAGATAATCAACTTGAAAGTGATGATAGATACAACTCTAGAGGGGGGGGGGGGGTGAATAGAGTATTCAAATATTATGACACCCTACTCAACTCCCTTAGAGTTAATTTGCGGAATGAGTTTATAGATATTGATAACCCTAGAGCCTAACACAAAGTGAAGTGCACTAGAGAAGGGCAACTGTAATTACACTTGAGCTTTTATCCTATCACAGCAACTAGCAATCCTAGTTATTTCTACTCACAGCCACAGTGCAATAAATTAAATAAGCAGCACAAACGACACAAGAAATTTTATAGTGGTTCCCTCTAAATAGGACCGTCCACTCTTCTACCACCCTAGTAGGAATTCACTACAGGTTTTTGTTCAGGTGCCCTGCCACCAACTGATCTGCTTTAGGTAGATCAAGTATTCCCTTTGAGCTTTTGATCAGGAGCTCAAAATCTAACATAGGTTTTTGATCAGGTGCCCTACCACCAAGGTTCACTTTTGAAGGGAGTAATAACCCTTTATACAGGAGGTTGAGAGAGTTAAAGTTTCTTCTCTATTGTTAAAACAGATTAGAGAAGCTATTGGATTGCACAGAGCTGGAAAGCTTTAAAGAATCAAGGCTCCCCCTAGCTTAGAGAATATCCAGGAAGAAGTCTTGCTTCAGGGTGCAGGAACTCTTCTGAACTGAGACAAAGAACTGTCTTGGAGTTCTGAAGGAGAAACTTGAAGAAGACTCTTGATTTGGAAAAGGTGTTCTTCTTCAATCAGCTTCCTTTCTTCTTCTTCTTCTTCTAAAAGCCTCTGAGTGAATGTCTTCCTGTGAGCAGGATGAACTCAGGATGAAGAAGAATGCTGAAGAGATTTGATCTTCTTAGTTGAATGTGAATTTCTGAGAGCTGTAGATCTCTATGCTGCTGAGAGTAAAACTTCTTGTATTTTTTGAGATGTATATGTGTATCTGTATCTATGTATTTCTTCTTTCAAAAGAAGCTCTTTATATATGAGCCTTTGCAATGGCTCTAATCTGAGTTTGAACTTTGCCTTTTTCTAAAATCTGCAATCTGGGTTGCAAAAAGCATAAAGCAAAAATGTATCATGTAGGCAGACATGCTATAAGGGGATAAAACTTTCTAAGAAGCTGCATATCCAATCTGATAAAAGAGTGCTAGAAAAAGTCACATCAGAAAGAGCTCTTTACGGCCAGAGAAGACTTTCTGAGTCTAACGACTATAAAGGACAGCCTGGAAGATAAAGCAGAAAATATATTTCAACTAATAAGACAAACCACTTTGTTAGATAAAGATTGGCTTATGCATAAAGAATGGAGCAAAGATTGCCTGGAAATAATAGCATAACCTCAATAAAATATGCCAAGCAGATAAGAAATAAATAATATAACTTTACTAAAGGCAGACAAAAAGACATCGAACGACCCTCAGAGATCGTCGACCAAAGCACGGAGATCGTCGACCTATCAGATAGATAGTCAAACGACACAGATAGTCGAACTATCAAAGAAGATAGTCGAACTACCACAGCAGATAGTCGACCTATCAGAGCAGATAGTCGAGCTATCAGATAGTCGACTTATCAAGATAGATAGTCGAGCTATCAAGCAAAACAGATAGTCGACCTATCAATCAGATAGTCAAACTATCAAAGACAAACAGATAGTCGACCTATCAAACAGATAGTTGAGCTATCAGATAGTTGAACTATCCAAGAAGATAGTTGAACTATCAAGAAGAGCAGATAGTTGACCTATCAAACAGATAGTCGAGCTATCAAACACAACAGATAGTCGACCTATCAAATAGATAGTCGAGCTATCAGATAGTTGAACTATCCAAACAGATAGTTGAACTATCAAGAAGAGCAGATAGTCGACCTATCAAACAGATAGTCGAGCTATCAAACACAACAGATAGTCGACCTATCAAACAGATAGTCGAGCTATCAGATAGTTGAACTATCCAAGCAGATAGTTGAACTATCAAGAGATCTGTCTGGTCAAAAGTAGTCGAGTGGGGTTCGACGATCGACGAGGCAGATTCCATAGAACGTCGAGCTAACAAGAGTTGAACTAACTCATAGATAGACGATCTGCTGATAGACGATAGTCGACCAACTGATAGACTATCGTCGAACAGTCGATAGACGATGGTCGAGCGGTGTTCGACTATAGTCGAACCAAAAATGACTTAACCAAATTTTTCATCTGGATAAGCAATTCTACAACTAAGGGAATCTAACCTATTAGCTAACCTTTGACCATAGATAATTCTTGGGTCAAGAAACTAATGGAGCAGACTAAACTTAAATCCAAACTAGGGTACCAAAAATCTCCCCATATTTGAGTTAAGTCTCTCAAAACAAAACAAAACAAACAAACTATAGGAAATAAATATAACTCAGGAAAGAGACATCTAAGCATCAAATGCATCAATCAAACAGCTAACAAAAACAAATTGACAATAAAACTTTAAGCAGCATCAGAATTTGGTTTAGAGATAGAAGAGTCATGAATAAAAGAGATTTTTCTGAGAGGATCTAGAACTTCCTTCTTTGATGTCTTCAGATCTTACTCTCCAATAACTTTGGTTTTTCCTGCTCTTGGAACAACTGCTTCTGGATATTTTTCCATATATTTGGTAGCATCAAAAACTTCAGGTCTTACCTGGAATCTATCAAGTTCTTACTTTCTGAATTTGGACATAGTAGTTAAGCCTTTAACATCTTTTCCTTCAGCTCTGGCTTTTCTAATCTGAGCTGATCCAACCAATTCAAGGAATCTGGCCATCCTGAAGTCAGGATTAAGCTCTAAGCTTTCATACTCATTTTCATCAGCTGGATTTAGAGGAATTACAGTTCTGAATTTAGTAGAAGGTTCTAACAAGCTTGCAGCTGGCTCTTTCTTTTCTTGAATAGCTAAAGATGTTGGAGGAGCAAATTCAGCATATCTTTTACTTGATTTCTCAGAGTATATAACTCTTTTGCCTTTTGCATCTATTTTCCTTTTTAGATCAGATTCTCTGGAAGATATGATCTTGCTTTCTTTATCTGGTGATGTCCTTTTCTTGGGTGAAGGAGGAGGAGAAAAGGTTGGCTTAAAGTAAACTACCTCCTTCACTTATTCTTGTAACTCAGCTTCCTGTCTCTGATGTCTAGATTGAGACTTGCCATGGTAGCTTTGATTTCCTTTAGTCTGATAAGATTGGGAAGAAGTGAATCTAGAAGGAGGAGCAAAGGGACTGGCAACATTTCCAGATGCTCCTGCACTGGGAGGAGGAGGAAGAGGTCCTTTAGAATTCCATTTAGGAGCTGGACTTTCATATCTTTTAGATTTCTTTCTTTGTTTTTGCTGATTTTTGGAGAATCCCATCCAGTGCTTATATTCTTTTGACTTGGGATCTATTCCTTTCAAAATATAGTATGGTACATCATGATCAGGGTTAGGTAAAGGAGGAGGAGCAGCTTTTCTTTTTCTTTTGGTAGATTTCTTCTTCTTGGTTCCTTCTGAATCATCAGAGTAATCTTCATCATCAGATGATTGAGGATGATCATAAGGATCAACAGCTTCTCGCACATCTTTTTCTCTTTCCTTTAAAGCAGCTTTTTCTAACTCTTCTTCCAAGGCATTCTATGCCAGAAGAGTGTCTAGATCCAGTCCTGGGGTGTCATCCCAGACTGTAGACTTTTCTTCCTGAATTTTTGAAACTTTCTCTATCTCAGCTGCAACTGTCATGGAGACCAGTTCTTCTTGCACCACTATCTGAGTTGGTTGAGCAGATTCAGGATCTTGAACAGCAGGTTCTAGATCAGCTGGAACTTCTGGAGTAGGTTGTTGAACAAGTTCTTGGACATCTAAAACTTGTTCCACTATATCTGTAGTATCATGAACACAGATTTGCTAAATGAGATTGAAACATCCCTTCAAGATATTCATAGACTAGCATGTCAGTTAACATGTCAAGAAAATAAGTAAATGAATTACCTTCAGGATTTTCCTCAGAATTTCCTAACTCCCATAATTCATCTAGAAAGGAGGTAATGACTCCTTCTAGGAAAAGGGCAACTAAGGGAGTGGAGGATTCTTCTAAGCAGACTCTGACAACAAATTCTATTTCCATTATAGCATCAGAAATCTCTTTTCAGAAAGTTGAGGTACTGATTCTTCTTGAGCTACTATCTCTTTTTCTGTATGTGATGTTTCTCTTTGAGTATCTGCTGGAGGATCTGCTGAAAGAGAGGCCAGGGGCAGTTCATAGGCATCTTCATAGAACATCTCCCCATGCCTGATTTCAGTGGAAACTGAAACCAGGCCCCTAGATGAAGAGGGCTCAGCAGATTTTGAGAGGGCTTGGATGGAGGCAGTCAGGGAAGAAATGAAGGATACAAGGGGAGCAATTGCTTCTTCAATCATGGTTTTGATTGAAGGAGTAATTAACTCCAGGATTTTGGCTATGAGTGCTGGAGATATAGACGTGGATGGGGGAACAACAGAAGATGGAAGATCATCAGGAAAGGCAGTTTCTTGATGAGATGTGTTGTGAACTGGTGATTGAGGAGGGGTTGGAATTCTCTCAGATCCTAACAAATCAAAACTGGGAATAGAAATCATAGCTAGATGTGCAGGAATGGGAGATGCTGGAGATGAAGTATGGAGAATTGTGGAGGACTCAAGAAGAAGAGAGGTAGAAGATGGTACTTCAATTGAAGTAGATGGTAAGGCAGATGTGGATGACACTTCAGTAGAAGTAGATGGGAATGCAGCAGAAGTAGATGGAATGGAAAGAATGGATGAGCCTGCTTCATGTAGAAGGGGAGAGACTAAAACAGTCCTTGTGTTCTCTGACACAACTGGAGCTACCTCTGCAGGATAGGGCTTCTGAAAACTTCTTTTCCACTTAACAAACAGTGTTGGGTCCATCTTCTTACTGGCATTGATAGTTGTTGAAACTGTTACCAACAGATGAGAGTATTTCTCTTTTAGAAATATCCCAAGTACCCTACCCAAGGTGACTTCCTTCTTGCCATTCTTCTTTCTTATCAAATCAAACATAATCCCTGCCCAATTGATATGTTTCTTATTTACTATGGCACACATCAAGGAAAACTGCTGCTTGGTGATGTTGTCATGAGCAGAGTGCTTGCCCAGAAGCACTTTTCCAACGCGTTCAGCCCAGAACTTTATCTTTAACGGAAAATTAACTTTTAACAACTTATAAAGAATGCCTTCGGCATGTCCTAACTCGATAAACATCATTCCAAACTCTTGGGTATCTTGTTCATAATCCTCTTCACCGTTCAGTAATCCAAAAACATCAGTTAAAACGGCGGGAGTCAAACATACCTCTTCGCCGCCAATCGTTCCAGTCATCGATTCGTCATTGGAAGATGAAGTGAAGACCCACTCTTTAATCTCTTTTATGTTTATCTTGATCCTTGTGGTCATAAGCCTTTCCAATCCTTGTTCTTTGCAAAGCTTGAGGATTTCCACTATCTGAGAATCACAGGCGCCGAAGGAGTCGAAGTCTACGCTGAATCCGGCGTCGAACTTCATCGCAGATAGAAGGGCTGGAGCAATCGCCATCGATTTGTCGGAGAAGATGAGAGAGACGAGGAGAAGAAAGCGCGAGGCAGAGCTCAAACAGAAAGATAGAATACGAAAAGACGAGTTCCGTTGACTATAACAAGCACGATCTCTTAACCTAGATCGACCATCGGTTTAAATAAAAACCGCAATCGTCGGTCTATTTTAAAAGATACAGGAGACGATGGTCGAACGGTCGTTCGACGATCGGTTCCTGAAGCAAAGTAGTCGATCAATCGATCGACTATTTCTGTCTTCACAAACAAAACGAACTGTCGTCACCCATAGGTCGACGATCTGATCAAACTAATCGTCTATCGTCGAACATCATTCGATGATCTTCAAACAGATATCAACAAAGGCAGACGTCACACTTAGTCTTTTCCATTAATCATACCTAGTTGATGTAAGAAGAACAGATGCTTCTGTTCATCTAAGGGCTTGGTGAAAATATCACCTCTCTGAAGGTCAGTGGATATGAACTCAAGGCTTATCTTGTTCTATTCCACACAATCTCTCAGGAAATGGTGTCTAATCTCAATGTGCTTAGTTCTAGAGTGGTGCACAGGATTTTGTGCAATGGAGATAGCACTGGTACTGTCACACATGATTTTTGTGTTCTTGTGTGTGTACCCATAATCCAAAAGCTGGTTTTGAATCCACAGGATCTGTGAACAACAACTAGCAGCTGCTATATATTCAGCCTCTGCAGTTGAAGTTGAAACAGAAGCCTTCTTCTTATAGAACTAAGAGACCAATCTTTCTCCCAAGAACTGACAAGTTCCTGAGGTACTTTTCCTGTCATCTATACAACCAGCATAGTCAGAATCAGAGTATCCAATTAACTAAAATTCTGATTCTGCTGGGTACCATAGTCCTAGATTTGGACATCCCTTCAGGTATCTCAAAATTCTCTTGAGAAGAATCAAATGAGATTCCTTGGGGTTAACCTGGAATCTATCACATAGGCATGTAGCAAACATTATATCTGGCCTACTTGCAGTTAAATAGAATAGGGAACCAACAATGGCCCAATAATTCTTCTGATCAACTGGCTTGCCCTGATCATCAGAATCTATAACTGCATTAGTAGCCATAAGTGTATGCATTGCTGAAGCATCAGCCATCCCAAACTTCTTTACCAATTCCTTGGCATATTTGGATTGGGAGATGAAGATGCCATCAACATCTTGCTTTACTTGGAGACCAAGAAAGTAAGACAGCTCACCCATACTACTCATCTTAAACTTAGAATGCATCAAGTCAGAGAACTTTTTGCACAGTTTGGGATCAGTGGAACAAAAAATAATATCATCTACATACACTTGAACTAACAGGATTGTGTCCTTGTGGTGCTTAACGAAAATGGTTCTATTAACTACTCCCCTAACAAAGTTATGCTCTAACAGGAAACTAGCTAGAGTCTCATACCAGGCTTTGGGTGCTTGTTTAAGCCCATAAAGAGCTTTTTGCAACTTGAAAACATGTGAGGGTAGAGTTGAAGAGACAAACCCAGGAGGTTGTTCAACAAATACCTCTTCCTTTAGCTCACCATTTAGGAATGCACTTTTGACATCCATCTGAAAGACCTTAAACTTCATATAGGCTGCATAGGCTAGAATGATCCTTATTGCCTCTAGCCTTGCAACAGGAGCAAAGGTTTGTTCATAATCTATACCTTCCTCCTGTCTGTAGCCCTGAGCTACAAGCCTAGCTTTATTCCTTACAATAATTCCATTTGCATCCAACTTGTTTCTAAACACCCACTTGGTGCCTATGATCAGTTGTCCTTTTGGTCTTGGAACCAAAGTCCATACCTTACATCTTTCAAACTGATTGAGCTCCTCTTTCATAGCAATGATCCAGTGGGGATCTAGCTCAGCATCTTTTATGGTGAGAGGCTCAATCTGTTAAAGGAAACAAGCACGCATCACATCCTGTCTTAATTGATGTCTTGTTTGTACACCAGCTGATATGTCTCCAATCACTTGAGATGTAGGATGATCTCTAAGTGTGATAACATCATTAGGTGGGATGTGATCTTCAGCTGCAGTTGGGATTAATTCCTGAGGAGGAATTGGATCAACTTTTGGTGCTATAGCAACAGCTTCTGCAAATTCTTCATCATTGTCTGAATCAGTGATGTGAAGAGTTAATAGATGGAGAATCTCTTGAGTGACATCTTTATTTACTTCTGGTACCTGTAATAAACTTGAGGAAGGAGAAGTTTCCTTCTCCTTGTAAAACATCTGAGATTCATCAAAGGACACATGCACAGATTCCTCAATTTTAGAAGTTGATTTATTAAATACCCTATAAGCTATGCTTACTTGGGAATATCCAAGAAAGATTCCCATTGAAGCTTTTGCTTCAAACTTTCTAAGGTATTCTTTGTTATTATTATGAATGTATACTACACAACCAAATACTCTAAAATAATTAATTTTAGTTTTCTTTCCTTTAAACAACTCATAAGGAGTTTTATACTTAAGCTTGTGTATAAGACTTCGATTCAGAACATAATTAGCTGTGCTAATAGCTTCTGCCCAATAGGAGAGAGGCATATTAACATCTGCCAACAGTGTTTCTGCAGCTTCAATCAGGGTTCTATTTTTCCTTTCCACTACCCCATTTTGTTGGCGAGTTCTAGGAGCAGAGAAGCTAAGTTTGATACCTTCTTTCTTACAGAATTCTTGCTTGAGAAGAGACTCAAACTCAGTACCATGATCACTTCTGATCAAGGCTACATGAGTAGAATACTCAGTCTGCACTCAAAGTAGAAAGTCTGTAAGAACTTTGAAGTTATCAGCCTTAGTTCTCAAGAAGAACACCCAAGTGAACCTAGAGAAGTCATCTACAATTACTAAAGTGTAATACTTCCCTCCTAGACTCTGTACATTTATTGGGCCAAAAAGGTCCAAATGTAATAAATACAGGATTCTAGGTGAATCACTTTTATTTACAGATTTAAAGGAGTTTTTGGTTTGCTTGCCTAGTTGACAAGCCTTGCATATGCTCTCCTTATTGTAGGGGCAAGAAGGTAAACCTCTAACAAGGTTGTATATAGATAACCTAGATATGTTCTTGAGGTTAACATGGCTAAGCCTTCTATGCCATAAGGTGTTGTTATTATTTGTTACTTCATTAAATAAATAGATTTCATAATGGGTTGAGTTAAAATCTACTAAATAAATATTACCTTGTCTAATACCTACTAACACAACATTACTATTTAAAGTAATATTATAGAGAGTGTTAGTGAAAGATACCTGATATCCTGCATCACATAACTGACTTACTGAGATAAGGTTGTGCTTCAGTCCAGTTATATATGCAACCCTTTTGAAAGTTACTGCTCCAATGGTAATCCTACCATATCCTTCAGTTTGACCACAGCTAGAATCCCCAAAGATCACCTTTGGTCCAAGCCTTGCCTTGAATCTTGACAGATTTTCTTTGTTTCCTGTCATGTGTTTGGAACAGCCACTATCCAAATACCATTTGTCTTTAGTAATTAGATAGGTCTTCACCTGCAAAATAGACAATTAGACATTGTGGACCCAGGTAACCTTGGGTCCATTATTCTTCACATAATGAAAACTAGAAATAAAAGAATAAGCAGGTTGGGGTTTATATCCTAAAGGGTAAGATCTCCTAGGTGGGATGCTCCATATAGTTAATGGGTCCACAAACCTAGGGTTTCTATTCATATTAAGGTTTTTAAGGTTCTGGTGGTAATTTTGAAATTCATATTGAGATCGTCGATCTACGTTCGACGATCGATGCTCAGATCATCGAGCTTCATTCGACCATTGAGCCTCCGATCATCGAGCAGTGTTCGACGACTTTTGTATTTCCTTAAACTTTTGTTTTCTCTTTTCTCTCTTAGCTTTATTTAAGGCTTGATTAACTTGTTTTACTTGCTCAGTGTTCTTTATCCCATCAGCTGAAATAAAGTTCACTGGAGTTGAAAGATGATTTTTAAGAATAATTGGGGGTTCACATGATGAAGCTCCTAAGCCTAGCTTATTATTACCTGACCTAGTGTTTGTCATGCTGGTGATTTCTAGCAGCTTAAGGCTTCTACCATTTAAGGATTCTTCTAATCTCTTGGACTTAGCTAGTTCATTTTTAAGAAACTTTATTTCTTCACTGGACTTAGTGAGTTCTGCTTTTAACCTAGCATTTTCAATGGAAATAGATTCCGATTCAGCTAACTTATTTCTAAGTTCCTTAATTTCCTTTTCTGACTAATTAGATCTAAGCAAAGGGATTTAAATTAAGATTTAAATTCAAAAGAAGAAAAATCATATGAAGATAATACCTGATCTTCTGTAGGCATTTCTTCATCATCATCAGAGCTCTCTATAGCTCAGTGATTGCTGCAGGCATCAATTGCCATAAGGCAGATTTCCTTTGTCTTCTTCTCTTCCTCATCCTCACTGGAGCTTGAGGAGGAAGATTCCTCATCTGAATCACTCCAGGTCTTAATAACAAATCCTTTCTCCTTTTTCTTGTTTTTGTAGGAAGATGACTTGGAGTGTTTCTTGTGATGTTCTTTTTCCTTTCTCTTTTCTTTGCTCTTTTCCTCTGGACACTCAGGTAGAATGTGTCCAGGTTTCCTGCAACCATAACAAATAATTTCTTTAGCAGGAGATCTGTCATACCTTGGTTTATCTTCATATCTTGAAGATTTCTTTCTGAAGTCTTTTCTTCCCATCTTGAGAAACCTTTTGGCAAAGAGTGCCATCAGCTCCTCATTGGATTGGCTTCCTTCAGAAGCATCAGCAGCTTTGAGAGAAAGAGTTTTCTCTTTCCTTGTTGGAGTTGGAGTCTTGGCTTCAGCCTCAGCTTCCCTGGTCTTCAGCACTTGCTCAAAAGACTTGAGCTTGCCAAGGAGAGCTTCAGATGAGATTTTATTTGTACTTCTGGCCTCCTTGATAGGCCAGATCCTAAGATCCCATGTGCTGGGGAAGCACATCAGTATCTTATCATTGACTTCTGTCAATGTAATCTCCTTATCAAGAGTTCTCAGCTAATTGATGATTGAGCTGAGCCTGGTGTACATGGCTTCAACTGATTCAGCTTCAGTTTTCTTGAAGTTTTTATACTGGGATATAAGGTAGGACCTTCTGTCCTTCCTTTCATCAGCTGAACCAGCTACAATCTGGTTCAGTGAGTCACACATGGCTTTTGCAGAGGTGCAGTCAGCCACTTTCTAGAAGATTTCATCAGACATAGTCTGAGCCAGAATGTTCATTGCTTTGGCATCAGCTATCTTTGCCTTCTTGTAGGCATCATTGTAATCTGGAGGAGGCACTGCACTTAGATTTGTAGATGTTATAGCAGTGGCTGCAGCAGGAGGTGTTGGAGGTCCTGTCAAAATAGAAGAGAAAATGTCTTCATCAATAGAGTTCATATATAATCTTATTCTTTCCTTCCAGATGCTAAACTTAGCTAAGTTGCAAGCTAGAGGTCTGGTGCTAGAGTAATCCTTGGACTGGGCCATGAAGTGAATATCTATAAGCTTGGTATCTATTAGGATCTTGTGACTCAGGTGTTAGCCTGTATAGTCAGTCAACCTCCCTCTGATACCAATTGAAAGTGATGATAGATACAACTCTAGAGGGGGGGGGGGGGTGAATAGAGTATTCAAAAATTATGACACCCTACTCAACTCCCTTAGAGTTAATTTGCGGAATGAGTTTATAGATATTGATAACCCTAGAGCCAAACACAAAGTGAAGTGCACTAGAGAAGGGCAACTGTAATTACAGTTGAGCTTTGATCCTATCACAGTAACTAGCAATCCTAGTTATTTCTACTCACAGCCACAGTGCAATAAATTAAATAAGCAGCACAGACGATACAAGAAATTTTATAATGGTTCCCTCTAAATAGGTACGTCCACTCTTCTACCACCTTGGTAGGAATCCACTATAGTTTTTTGTTCAGGTGCCCTGCCACCAACTGATCTGCTTCAGGTAGATCAAGTAGACCCTTTGAGCTTTTGATCAGGAGCTCAAAATCCAACACAGGTTTTTGATCAGGTGCCCTTCCACCAAGGTTCACTTTTGAAGGGAGTAATAACCCTTTATATAGGAGGTTGAGAGAGTTAAAGTTTCTTCTCTATTGTTAAAACAGATTAGAGAAGCTAGTGGATTGCACAGAGCTGGAAAGCTCTAAAGAATCAAGGCTTCCCCTGACTTAGAGAATATACAGGAAGATGTCTTGCTTCAGGGTGCAGGAACTCTTCTGAACTGAGACAAAGAACTGTCTTGGAGTTCTGAAGGAGAAGCTTGAAGAAGACTCTTGATTTGGAAAAGGTGTTCTTCTTCAATCAGCTTCCTTTCTTCTTCTTCTTCTTCTTCTTCTAAAAGCCTCTGAGTGAATGTCTTCCTGTGAGCAGGATGAACTCAGGATGAAGAAGAATGCTGAATAGATTTGATCTTCTCAGTTGAATGTGAATTTCTGAGAGCTGTAGATCTCTATGCTGCTGAGAGTAAAACTTCTTGTATTTTTTTAGATGTATATGTGTATTTGTATCAATGTATTTCTTCTTTCAAAAGAAGCTCTTTATATATGAGCCTTTGCAACAGCTCTAATCTGAGTTTGAACATTGTCTTCTTCTGGAATCTGCAATTTGGGCTGCAAAAAGCATAAAGCAAAAATATATCCTGCATGCAGACATGCTATATGGGGATAAAGCTTTATAAGAAGCTGCATATCTAATCTGAAAAAAGAGTGCTAGAAAAATTCACATCAGAAAGAGCTCTTTACGGCCAGAGAAGACTTTCCGAGTCTAACGGCTATAAAGGGCAGCCTGGTAGATAAAGCAGAAAATATATTTCAACTAATAAGACAAACCACTTTGTCAGATAAAGATTGTCTTATGCATAAAGAATGGAGCAAAGATTGCCTGGAAATAATAACATAACATCAATAAAATATGCAAAGCAGATAAGAAATAAATAATATAACTTTACTAAAGGCATACAAAAAGACGTCGAACGACCCTCGGAGATCGTCGACCGAAGCACGGAGATCGTCGACCTATCAGACAGATAGTCGAAAAACACAGATAGTCGAACTATCAAAGAAGATAGTCGAACTACCACAGCAGATAGTCGTCCTATTAGAGCAGATAGTCAAGCTATCAGATAGTCAACTTATCAAGATAGATAGTCGAGCTATCAAGCAAAACAGATAGTCGACCTATCAATCAGATAGTCGAACTATCAAAGACAAACAGATAGTCGACCTATCAAACAGATAGTCGAGCTATCAGATAGTTGAACTATCCAAGCAGATAGTTGAACTATCAAGAAGAGCAGATAGTCGACCTATCAAATAGATAGTCGAGCTATGAAACACAACAGATAGTCGACCTATCAAACAGATAGTCGAGCTATCAGATAGTTGAACTATTCAAGCAGATAGTTGAACTATCAAGAGATCTGTCTAGTCAAAAGAAGTCGAGCGGGGTTCGACGATCGATGAGGCAGATTCCACAGAACGTCGAGCTAACAAGAGTTGAACTAACTCAGAGATAGACGATCTGCTGACAGACAATAGTTGACTAACTGATAGATGATCGTCGAACAGTCGATAGACGATGGTCGAGTGGCGTTCGACTATAGTCGAACCAAAAACGACTTAACCAAATTTTTCATCCGGATAAGCAATTCTACAACTAAGGGAATCTAACCTATTAGCTAACCTTTGACCATAGATAAATCTTGGGTCAAGAAACTAAAGGAGCAGACTAAACTCAAATCCAAACTAGGTACCAACACAACTATTACAGTAGCTTGCTACTTCTCTACATAAGGCTAAATCTATCCTTGCAAGTGCTGGACTTGCTCCCACTCAACTGAAGCATCTTCTATCACTTCCTGGTAGACACTTTACTCTATTCCAATCTTGATACCACTTGAACTACATGAAAAACTTTATACCAATGAAGGTATACCTCTTGAAAAATCTTCATACCATTGAAAGCCTTTTCGACTTACAAGAAGTAGTATAACTTGCAATAATAACAACTCAATGAGCAAGTGAAGCTATACCACGTTCAACATACCCATCTCAAACTTCAAGGTGTGGAACATTGCTTCACCCAGCTGATTAGTGAAGATGTCAGCAACTTGCTTGTCTGTAGGGACAAACTCAAGACTGATATCTTTACATTCCACATGCTCCCTAATGAAATGATACCTAATCTCAATGTGCTTAGTCCTACTATGAGTGACAGGATTCCTAGCCATTAAGATTACACTAGTAGAATCACATTACAAAGGAGTTCTACTTATCCGGCGGTTATAGTCTTGGAGCTGATGTTTGATCTACAGTAAATGTGCACAACAACTACCTACTGAGATGTACTCTGAATCAACTATTGAGATTGCAACACTAGTCTGATTGTTGCTGCTCCAAGACACTAGTCTTCCTACCAAGAACTAACAGGTTCCTGAAGTGTTCTTCCTGTCTTCTTTGCAACCTGCAAAATATGCATCTGAATAGCCTGTTAGTTCAAAATCCCTATTTCTAGGGTACAATAGGCTAAGATTTGGTGTGCCCTTAAGATACCTCAAAATTCTCTTTGCAGTAGAGCAGTTAGATTCTTTAGGGCTAGCCTGATACATAGCACAAACACATGTAACATACATGATGTCTGGCCTTCTTATAGGAAGATATAGAAGGGAGCTAATCATCCCTCTATACAAAGTTTCATCAATAGGTTTTCCTGCCTCATCTTTATCTATATGCATACTTGACCCCATGGGAGTTTTCATGGTGGTGGCATTCACCATACCTAACATTTTGATCATCTCCCTAGTAAACTTAGACTAGGATATTGATAATCCCTCTTCAGTATATCTTACATGGAGGAACAAGAAGAACTTAAATTCACCAATACTACTCATCTAAAACTTCACGTGCATAATTTTGGAAAAATTTCAAAGTTAGGGGTTAGATCTGGTATGCTCTAGACGGGGGGGGGGGGGGGGGGGGGGGGGGTGAATAGAGTATTCTTTGGGTTTTTAAACTTTTGCTGTAAATAAAAAGTTGTTCCTAAACATATATGATTTGTCACGGGCAAACAACAAATATAAGTAGTAACAACCACAGCAACCTAACTAGCACAGACACAGCAAGAACAAAAAGAAAAGGGCATCTAGACAACACAAGAATTTTATAGTAGTTCCCCAACCTGGGTATATCCACTCTTCTACCACCCTGGTAGGAATCCACTCAGGTTTTTGATCAGGTGATTGCCACCAATTAGCTTTTGATCAGGTGCTCAAAAACCAAACCACATTTCTTTTGATCAGGTGATATGCAACTAGGAATAATTTGTAAGGGAATTAAAACCCTGTATACAGCGGGGTGAGAGAATTATTTTGTCTTCTCTTTCTCAATATACAATTGAGAAGACTCTTGTGGATCTTATGTTAGCAATGTAAGACCCCATTTTTTTAAAAAAAACACCGGAGTCTTAGGCCCAGGATCGCCGCTTTGCAGTGATACCTTCACGTCCCGAAGGGTCGTCACCACAAGGCATCGATTCTGCCAGCCAATTCGATCACAGAAAGATTGCACAATAATTGAAAAGCAAGTACACAGAAATCACATGCATAGAAATAAAAGTCTCCACGAAGGGAGAGTCCACAGAAATAGTATAAAAGGTGCTGAAAGTAAGGGCTTATGCCCGGTACATCATAATCCTCACAACAGGTCACTCATGCGGAAGCAAACTAAAACATCTACTATAAGTCGGGACTCACAGTCCCAACTGTCTGAACTCCTGGATAGACTGCCCTATCTCCATGCGGGCCGACCTCCGGGGCTGCTCCTCCATACTGGGCTCCACGATCCCCTAATTGATGTGGTCCGAAAACTGGTAGTCATAAAGACTAAGCCCTATCATCCCCTACCCCTTCCCCCATGGCTCCTAGGTACCGAGCAAAAAGTAAGAAAGGGGAGGTAATGAAGGTGGAGAATGAAACAAAAGCAGGTGACAACGGACCTATGCTAGCAATTCTATAGTAAATATAACAGAAACAGAAAGTAGGAAAAGTAACCTTAACTTGTGTGCGGAAGCACCTTAGCCAAGGGATCTTCTGCAAGGCTCCCATCGTATAAAGTGTCCCATACCACTTATATGTTGGGGTGTCGGTTATCAAGAAGCAGCATATATATATAGAATTTAACCCTAATTTATAAACTTGCCCACACAAGCTTATAGACCAAGGGGTCGTTTTGCAAGTCCTAATATATAAGCGTCCCATTCCACTTATACATTAGATGTTGAGGGTTAAATGAATCGATTATGCCATGATATGCTAATGGGTATGATGAATCATTTAAGTTCAACACACACACACGACTCTGTGTACACAGACCTTTAGTTCCCCCTTTTAGAGCCATTACCTCCCAGGATACCTCCGTAGTGGCAGACAGAAGCGGTAGGTTGGGCCTCGCCCACCTCTAAACCAGTAAAGCACTACCGGTCAGACCTATCGTACGCCTCAATGCATGGTGCACAAAGCGAATCCTGCGTACTCTTGCCGGCTGGCGTACCGGACTTCTGTTGGTGAAGTGCTAACCACACTTGCCGAGTCTATGTATTGGCGTCGGTGCATCGACCCTCCAATACCGAAGACCCACCACCTTAATTTTCTTTCCTGACTATGCACATTCAATATTTATCGTATCAAACCAATCGAGCCGAAGCTCCCCGGACCATCCTGTCCGTCTCTTAACCAACCGAGCCGAAGCTCCCCGGACCATTCTGTTCGTCTCTTAACCAACCGAGCCGAAGCTCTCAACTATCATCTTGTGCTAACAGTGTTTGTGAAACGTGCAACCCTAATTACTAAGTTACTCTTATCAGTTTATTAATACAGTTTATGTTAGCCCAGGACTTCCCCTGGTATTCCTTGTGAAGGGCTCTTAAAGGGCAATAGGAACTATGATGGTAGTTGAAGCCCATCGTTCCCTTTCGCAAAGCACTTATTGTTATTGGTTGATTCCCTTAACCTATTCCATTCTCATATTACAGTGGGTTAATCCTAGGGTGATTTTGATTCTTCCTCTTCTCGAGAAAGACAATCTTTCGTCGAACCCGAACCCCTCTAGACTCTGCCAAACCACTTCTCACTACTCTTCCTATCCCTCTATAGTTAAATCATCCATATCAGTCCACCGAGCTAAAATGACTAACTCCAACAACTATCCCAGATCATGTCCTATTGCAAATAAATAATTTGCTATATGCAGACCAGCCTAGGCTTTATATCAAACCGGATAGGAGACAATCTAAATAATCATCCAAATGCCCTAAATTATTTATTGGAGACTTATCATGACACAAATAGACTAAATCCAGAAAATTGTAATTTTCCTAATTTATTTGGCATTTAATTAATTTTCTTTAAAGCTTCTAAGGGCTACCAATTGAACATGAAGTGCACTTTTTCAGGTATGTATAAAGCTTCATAAAATCATGATAAATTATAAACAGCAATTTATCAGTAAATCCAAGATAAAGCAATTTTTCCAGGAATTTAAGGACTCTTATTTAATTTTGAGAATAAATTCTATTTCCTTTCATTAATGAAGTAAGTGCAGTAGATAATCATCCAAAAATTCTTAATTAATCTTCTAGAGCAGATACTGTCCTAAAAACATCAGTGGCCAAATTTCATAATTCTTCAATGAGGATTGAGCTCTAGAATAAATAATTACCAAAATCTCAAAGACCTATATTTGTGAAGCAAGTATTATAAATATTCTTCTAAAAATCATGAATAAAATTATACAACTAGATATTGTTTTGAAAACATCATTGGACAGGTTTCATAATTTTACAATAGTTAATGTGCTCTAATTGATTTATTGAACATAATTGCCCTTTTTGGAACTTATGAAGGAAGTACTAGATATAATCAACTAAAATTTGTAACAAAATTCAGGGATGTTTATGTAGACCTAAAGCATCTACTGCCCAAGTTCCATCAGATTAAAATGAACAGAGTAATCAAAATAATTGAAAGATCAGTTTGAGCAAATTGATACCTAACAAATAAAGTACTTTAAATATAATCCATAAAATCCTAATAAAATTACTAAGGGTTCTTCCTAGTCTAAAACTTACTCCACCCAAGTTTAAAAACTTTTAACTAAGGTTTAGTGGTTGTGCTTTCATAATTGAGCTTCTACCCTAAAACAAGGGTTAGGGTTTTGAGGTGTCTACCTACTTCCAAATCCTCTAAGATTTCTACCAGAGAACTTAGGATTCATTACCTTCAACTCTACTAGTTTACAAGGTCACACAAGGGTATTTACCCCTATGTCCTTCACTACACTCAAAAACCCTTCCTTAGGGTTTGAGTTTGAACCCTAGTGTAAATCAATCCTAAATCACACCATTTTATTTAAGAGGGTGACGTTTGCCATGCCAAGTCAGTGTCCAAAATTTCAGCCTCTGTTGAGGTAATTTAACCACTCAAACCCCCAAGGGGGTGTTTGATCCTATATAATCCTTTAAGGGTCAACCTAGGGTTGGATAAAAACCTATTTAAAACATCTCCAAATGAGATGAAATTTTTACCAGAGCCTTAATATGCCCTCTAAGACTACCCACCCAAATTTGGGAAGATTTTGAGGTGTTTATGATACCTAAATAATTTATACATGGTTTATTAAATATTTAAAAAACTATAGAAAAATATTCTCCAAAAATTCCCATTTTTGGATAGGCCCTAGATATAGCTAAGGTAGACCCCCTGACAAAATTTAAGCTCATTTGGACAAGGGATAAAAGGTGGGTATCCATTTTAACCTCAGGATAGCCCTAGGTATAGGTCCCACCAAAATGGGTGTTGTGGTCAAACTATTTACCCAATCGAGTTGAAATAAATTTTAGAATAATATAGACTCTTAGGGCTACAACTTCTTTGACTGGCCATTTTTTCTAAAACGGCATCTAAGTGCCTCATTTAATAGCATCAAAAAGAGCTTGATAAATCACTACATATTATATATAAATATAATAATTTATTATTATAAGTTACTGTTCATCTTCTCAAAAAGCCCGAACAAGCAACCTAAAAATGCTTAAAACTTGTAGCTTGCAAGTGGATTTCCCGTCCACCAAGCCATCTCCCTGGCCGAGAACCACCACCAGCACCTTCGTTGAGGTAAGGGCTACCGTTAGGGGGCGGCACGACCACCGGAGAGGCGGTTTTCGATGAACCCCACCACCATAAATTTCGGAAAAACTATGGAAATGCTCAACCGATCCAGCTCTTTTGAGCCCGATGTCTCTCGTAATAATTCCTAAGATCTATCCATAGAAGAAAGAGTAGAGGAGGACCTTATTCGCAGTTTGGAGTCGAGCCGATTGTCGGGATGCCATTTGCACAGTGGTGGTGTCGCCGGAATTCTTCAATAGCAAGGTAATAAGCTCTAGCTTTATCAGGCAAGGGTGAAAACCTCCTATCAAAGTCTAGGGAGTCTTTTAAAGGAGAAACAAGGCTGCAGGTGGGGGGTATAAACTATCCTGCTATTAATGCCTCCTTTCATGCATGCTTCGGCCATGGTGGAGGGGAGCTGAAACGGCTCCATAACAGCTAAGAGAAGGCTGGAAACTCCTGCTCTCCCTGAGAGGAGTTGAATCTAGCCATTTCAAGGGGGAGAGGATGGAACTGAGCATTTAAAGCCATTAATGGCCATGCAAAACGTCGCTCGGCCATGGCTGGAAGGAAGAGGAATGCCTACCAGGTGGCATTGACCGGTCAAAATCATATAATAAGACTTAACTAAATCTTAATGAGAGAAAATGGCCAAGTAACGCAATCTGGCCCAATTCCTGGACCGGCCCGGTTCAACTGAACCATCAGCCAAGCTTAAAAGTTTATAAGTAAAATAGCATTGAGTGAGCTCAGCTCACTAAACGCCATCCAGGCTACGACGTTGAGTGAGCTCTGCTTACGCAATGCCATCCAGGCTACGGGGTTGAGTGAGCTCTGCTCACTCAACGCCATCCATGATGTGGCATTGAGTGAGCTCTGCTCACTATATGCCATCCAGGATACAGCGTTAAGTTAGCTCTGCTCACTCAACGCCATCCAGAAAATGGCCCTTCCAGACTATGGGTAATATTCAGAGAATATTTGAGCATTAATTACTCAGGAATTTTTGAAATATAATAGGGACAGAAGAATGAATACAACCAAGTCTGACTTCGTCGACTTGAGTCCACAGTTCGTCGAGCTGAGAATTGCTATTCGTCGAGCTGAGATCCAAGATCGTCGACCTCTAAACTGCTGACTGCTGCTTTACAGATCTTTCCAAATCTGTGCACCAAGATCGACGAGCTGAGAATTAATTTCGTCGACTGGAGTTTGATTATTGACTTAAAGAATTTGAGATGTTTTTTGGACTTGAGTGTTGAAGCATATGATCCAGAATTAGTCGACCTGAGACCTCAGAACTAAGTTCGTCGAGCTCAGCTCAGAGAATTTTTATCTGATTTCGTCGAGCTGAGCACGAATTTCGTCGACTTGAGTTCGTCGAACGTCGAACTCTTTTTATGAGTCTTGATATTTATCTAAGTCTTGAATCTTTGGCAGACTATTGATGGCTGGTCCATGCATTGTTGACTCTAAGGACTTGGCTTAGACTCTAAGACACAACCATGACCCTTGTTATACATGTTGGATCATATGATCCTAAATTTAGTGAACCTAGCACAAATCCAACTAGGGATTCAACAATCTCCCCCTATTTGGGTGAGGTCACTATTTAAAGACTCAATGGTAACAACAGAAATGAACAAAGCAGGAAAAACATATATTTGGCAGAAAAGAGAATGGTATATATAGAAGATATATATACATATACAGTAAGCTTTGTATCATGATGAGAAAATAGTTTTAATGTTACAATAAACAAAGTAGTTTAAATTTTATTTCTTTTGCTTCTTTTCCCTGTGCTTCTCCTCTTTACTTTTGTCCCCGGGCTTAGGTAATATAGTTTCCCTGTTGGGATTGGCAACTTCTTTATTTGACATATACAGATCTGATTCTCCAATCACAGTAAGGGTTGAAGTTCTGGGTACAACAACCTCTAGGTGCAATGCCATGTATTCTGCTAGATTGAATACTTTCTTGCTAACCTGAAGTTTGTCCAGTTCTTTTTTCTCTACAGGATGACATAATGGTTAATTTTGATGGGTCTTCTCTTTCTTCCATAGCTTTCTTTTTCTGTGAAAGTCCAATTAGCTCCTAGAGCCTTGCCATCCTGAAATTTGGATCAACATCTTGATTGACGCAGGACTGATCATCTTGTGGAGGTAGCAGGGTAACATGCTTGAACTGTGTAGATTAAGCTTGGAAACTTGTCACATTCTGCTTTTCATTTCTTTGAGTATAGAGGGATATAAGAGGAGCAGCTTCACTATATTTCCCTTTAGTCTTATGAGATTCAGTGTGCCTTCTATATTGATGTTAAGGAGCTTGCTGTTTAGGAGGAGAGAATGCTAGCCTTTGATAAATAACTTCCTTTATTTCCTCAGCTGAACTTGTACTCCTTTGCTGAAAGCCTCCTTGGGATTGATGTCTGGATGATCTTTCCTGCCTTTGATAGGTTCTGGTGAAAGATGTAGGCTTGGAAGATACATCTGAACTTTGATGAGCAACCCCTGAGGCACTTACAGCAGGAGGAGGAGGAGGTGGAGGACCTCTCTTAAACTTGTGTGGAGGAGGAGAGTATCTCCTGCTTTTCTTCCTAGCCTTCTGTTCATTCTTGGATAGCCACATCCATGCTGGCATACCTTTGTATGGAGTAATATTTTGCAGAATATAGTTGGGTATGTCATTTACAGGATTAGGTTTAGGGGGAGGAGGTGGAGGAGCTTTCCTCTTCTTGGAGACTTTCTTTCTTTTTGGATCCTCATCTGAATCTTCATCATAATCATCATCATCATCATCATCTAATTGTTATGGATTGTGATATATTGCATCTATCTCTTTTATTGTTTCATCAGGTATTGCTGATTTTTCACTCTTTGAGGGAACTGGAGGAGGAGCTGGAGAATTATACACATCAGTGCTTTCAGCAACTGATTTATTTTCTTCTTCTATGTCAGCCATGACTAATGCATCTGGATCAAGCATTGGAGAATCATCCATAACATAAATTGGTAAAAGAGGGGATGAGATAGTGGGGGAAACAACTCTGGGAGGAGACTCTGGAGTAGCAAAAGTGGCCTTGAGCAAAACTTTGGGGCTTATTGGTGTGGTATAAGGAATTATAGCCATGGATGTCTTAGTGTTGTCTGCTAGAAGGTTTTTAAAATAGAGTGTATCTATTGGTTCTGCTATTGCTACTTCTGCTTGTACATCTGCTGTTGCTTTTACTTGTACATCTGCTGCTACTTCTGCTTGTACATCTGCTGCTACATCTGATACTGTTTCCATATAAGTTTCAACTAACTCTGCTACTGCTGCTTCTGCTTCTATATCTGCGGCTGCTTCTTCTTCATTGAGTATCTCCCCTGCTAGTTTCAGTGGAAACTGAAGCCAGGCCCCTTCCTGAAGAGGTAGCAGTAGAGAGAGAAGAAATTTGGGCAGCAAGGGTGGAGATGGATGCAACAAGAGGAGAAATAGCCTCTGTTATGATTATTTTGAGGAGGGGTCTGAGAAGGGCAATGAGTGGAGGGATAATGGAAGAGTACAGTAGTGGGGAGGTAGATGTTGTGGTAGGGGGTGTTTGAGTGGAGGTGGTAGTAGCTGGTTGAGGTGGAGGTGGAGGTGGAGGTGGATATTGTATATGAGATACATCTGGAGGAGAGGATGATAATAGATTGAAGGATGGGAGGGATGAGAGGTTGGATAGGGGGATGTTAGCTAAATTCCTTGGAAGAGGAGTTGGGGTGGTGATGGTAGTTATGTATCATGCTGGGCGGAAGGAGTATGAGAGGGAATGTGGGTTGGAGATGTAGGAATTGGGGATGATGGAGGTGTGGGAGTAGAGATTGTAATATTAGTGGAAGGTGGGGTTTGTAGTTTTACTGGTTCTGATGGAATTTGGAGAGATGGAGGGTGTGGAGTGGTGGAAGGAACCTCTTCATTGTGGTGGGAAGTGGCTGGAGCAGCCCTTGTACTCTCAGAAGGTCTGGTGGAAGAGGAGGTAGCCTTGGAGGGCTTGGTGATTGTCCTTTCCCACTTGATAAAAAGGGCACATGTGAGCCTCTTGCTATCATTTATGAATATTGTCGGGCAGACCAGGGATTCGGCATCCTTTTCCTTTAGGAAGATTCCTAGGATCCTTCCAAAACAGACCTTTTTCTTTGTATTCTTCTTTTAAATCAGATCAAATAGGATCTGAGCCCAGTTCACTTTCTTCTTAATGAACACAGCACACATAACCAGGAATTGGTGCCTTGTTATGTAGTCAAGGGCTGTGTGCTTTCCCAGCAACACCTTGCCCACAATGTCTGCAAGAAACTTAAACTCTGTAGACAGATGTTTCTTAAGCAGTTTATTAGAGGTTTGTCCTGAATAACCCATCATACTCAGCATCATGTCAAACTCCTCAGTATCTATTTCTAATTCCTCTTCACCATTATTTAATCCAAAATCTTCTTGTTAAAACAGCGGGGGTGAGGGTAATAGCATTACCCGCTATAGTTCTAGTCATGGTGTTGTCCTTGGTGGAAGATGTATAGACCCACTCTCTGATTTCTTCTCTAGATGTCTTGATCCTGGTGGATAATAGAGTCTTCTACTGCTATTCTTCAAGCTGTTGCAGGATATTTAGAAAGATAGGATCGTAATATTGAAAGGATTCGAAATCAAGGTAGAAGCCAGTATCAAATTTCATCGCCGCAAGATTGCCTGCTAGAATCTCCATAAGAGCACCTGCAAGATAAAAATGAAGATCAAGTGCAAGGGAACTGAAAGGGCGGTACGGAGGTCGAAGAAAACCTAAAGATAAGGTTTTCCAAAATATGAATCGACAAACTCCGTTCCACTAAAAGTAAATAATTCTTCGATCATAGGTATACGAAATAATTTGGAGTTAATCAATTCGTCGAGCTAAGTCTGAAGGTTTGAAGACATTTTGCCGAGCTCCGTTCGACGAAATTTTTCTGAAGTAGATTCGTCGATCTCAGGTCGACGAAACTAACTTCACTAACAGAGAGTTCGTCGATCTCAGGTCGACAAATATCTCAAGAACCATTCCCAGTTCGTCGACCTCTGTTCGACAAAATTTGAAGAGTTTTTCGAGTGCAGACAAAAACTAAACTAAGTCTTCTCCATTGATCATTCCAAGTTTATTTACAAAGAACAATTGATTTCTTTCATCCATGGGCTTGGTGAAAATATCAGCTTTTTGTAAATCAGTGTACATATAAATAATTTTGTTTTTGTTTTTGTCTACACACTCTCTAATGAAATGATGCCTAATGTCTATATGCTTAGTCCTAATGTGATGGACTGGATTTTGTGATATAGCTATAACACTTGTGTTATCATATAAGAGAGTTGAATTATTTAAGTTGAAGCCATTGTATAGGAGTTGGTTTTGGATCCACAGCATCTTGAAACAGCAACGGCCAGCTGCAATATATTCTGCTTCAGCAGTTGATGTTGACATAAATAACTGCTTCTTACAAAACCAGGACACTAATCTCATAACAAGGAACTGGCAGGTTCCTGAGGTACTCTTTCTGTCGACCCTGCATCCAACAAAGTAAACATCTGAGTATCAAGTTAACTCAAATTCTGACTCAGTAGGATACCAGAGTCCTAGACTGGGACAACTCTTTATATATCTCAAAATTCTTTTTAGAAAAATAGGGTAAGATTCTATAGGGTTCACCTGGAACCTAGCACAAAGACATGTGGCAAACATGATGTCAGGTCTGCTTGCTGTAAGGTATAGTAGGGACCCAACAATACCCCTATATAATTTCATATCCACAGGTTTTCCAAGTTCATCAGAGTCTATTACAGCATTTATAGCCATGGGTGTTTTCTTTGCTGAGGCCTCAGCCATCCTAAACTTCTTTATAAGCTCTTTAACATATTTAGCTTGGGAGATGAAGATGCCATCAACGAGTTGCTTTACTTGGAGACCAAGAAAGTAGGAGAGCTCACCCATGCTACTCATCTCAAATTTTGAATGCATGAGGTCAGAGAACCTCTTAAATAATTTGGGATCAGTAGACCCAAATATAATGTCATCCACATATATTTGTACTAACAAAGTTTGGTTCTTATGATATCAAGTGAATAAGGTTTTATCTACTATGCCTCTAATGAATTTATTCGCTATCAGAAAGCTAGATAAGGTCTCCTACCAAGCTCTTGGAGCTTACTTTAGACCATAGAGAGCCTTATGCAATTTAAATACATGATAGGGATGAGTTGCAGTGATAAAACATCGAGGTTTTTCAACATAAACCTCTTCCTTTAGTACTTCATTCAGAACAGTTCTCTTTACATCCATGTGATATACTTTGAACTTCTTGTAGGTAGCATAGGAAAGAAAGATTTTGATTGCCTCTAATCTTGCAACTGGTGCAAATGTTTGGTTATGGTCTATCCCTTCTTCTTGCCTATAACCTTGAGCAACAAGACTAGGTTTGTTGCTCATAATTACACCTTAGGCATCTAGTTTATTTCTATATACCCATTTGGTTCCAATGACTGGGTAGTCTTGGGCTCTTGGAACCAAATCCCAAACTCTACATCTCTCAAATTGGTTGAGTTCCTCTTGCAAAGCAATGATCCAGTGGGGATCTTGCTCAGCATCTTTTATGGATTGAGGTTCAACTTGAGAGAGGAAAAAGACATGCATCAAGTCTTGGTTGAGTTGATGCCTTGTCTGTACACCTGCTTTCATGTCTCCAATCACTTGAGATTTGGGGTGATCCCTTAGTGTGACGTGATCAGTGGGTGGAGTTGGTTCAACAATAGAATTTGGATTTAATTCCTCTTGCGGAATTATGTTTACTGTTGGATAAAGTTTAGTCTATTCAGTGCCTTCTTCTTCATTTTCTTCTTCATCTTGGGGATAAGGATGTGTTGGAGCCTCTTGGGTGAGGCTTAGTCCATCCAAATTCTCAAACAA
The DNA here is from genome assembly GCA_039513925.1 of Platanthera zijinensis. Taxonomy (NCBI): domain Eukaryota; kingdom Viridiplantae; phylum Streptophyta; class Magnoliopsida; order Asparagales; family Orchidaceae; genus Platanthera; species Platanthera zijinensis. The sequence continues at coordinate 1,484,207 of CM077078.1, read as the reverse complement.
GTGAGGTACCTACAAAGGATTATTGGTAGAAATCTCATTCTTCTTGTAAGACATGTTAGCCTCATCAAAAGTAACATAGACTGATTCTTCAATTTTTAGAGATGATTTATGGAATACCCTATAAGCTTTGCTTACATGGGAATATCCTAGAAAAATTTCCTCTTCAGCCTTAGCTTCAAACTTTCTAATAAATTTCTTGTTATTATTATGTATATAACATACACATCCAAATACTTTAAAATAGTTGAGTTTAGGTTTCTTCCCTTTAAGTAATTCATAGGGAGTCCTATTCTTTAGTTTATGTATCAAGCTTCTGTTCAGTACATAACTTGTTGTGCTTATAGCCTCGGCCAAAAAGGATAGGGGCATGTAAGCATCTGCAAGTAATGTGCCTGCAACTTCAATAAGGGTCCTATTTTTCCTTTCAACTACCCCATTTTGTTAGGGAGTTATAGGAGCTGAGAAGCAATGCCTGATACCTTCCTTATAACCGAACTCATGCATAAGAAGAGACTCAAACTCTGTACTATGATCACTTCTGATCAATGCAACATGAGTAGAGTACTCAATTTATATGGTCCTGAGAAAATCTGTAAGAACTTTAAAGGTTTCTGACTTAGATCTCAGAAAGAACACCCAAGTGAATCTTGAGAAGTCATCTACAATAACTAAAGTGTAGGATTTCCCTCCTAGGCTCTGTACAGCAATGGGTCCAAAGAGATCCATGTGTATCAAGTACAAGATCCTAGGTGAATCACTTTTATTTACTGATTTAAAGCTAGATTTAGTTTGCTTACCTAGTTGACAGGCCCTGCATAGGCCTTCCTTCTTGTAGGGACCAGAAGGTAAACCTCTCACAAGGTTGTCTTTTGATGGCCTAGCAATATTTTTCATGTTTACATGTCCTAGCTGATAGTTTTACTTTCAAGACTACCTAAACACCTAAAGGGGGGTGAATAGGTACTTTTCCTTGATTTAACTTAAGGCATAAAATAACTACAGTTCTTTGAGTAAATCAGATATTTCTACAGCTAACACAGCACAACAATCACAATCATACACACATCACAAATTGCACATAGTTTTATAGTGGTTCCCCAAGGTCTGCGTACATCCACTTTCCCCTTTCACCTATTTAGCAGTATGCTAGATTAGGCCTAACTTCTTCCTTCAGCTAAGAATCCAGAAGGATTCCTACAACTCAGAATGTCTCCATATTCCTACAACTCCGGCTAACAAGCCCTACCTACCCCTTACCACAAGGCCTACAACTCAGAGAATACCTTCTCCTACAACTCAGGCATAAATAGCCCTACCTCAGCCTTGCCACAAGGCCTACAACTCAGAGAATACCTTCTCCTACAACTCAGGCATAAACAGCCCTAACACTCAGAGAATAAATCTCCTACACTCAGCCTTTATAAAATAGGCTTACAAATCAGATCTATGAATAGATCCTACAGAATTTGATAAGGAATTTTGTAATCTCTTACCCCTTTTGAGAGAGAAGGGATAAGAACTTTCTTGATCAGCTTCTTGAAGAGGCTGATGGCTGAAATAAACTTGATCTTAGCTATCTAAAAAGCTTTTTGAATCTGAACATAGTTGGGTTGATTTCCTTTGAATATAACTGACTGTCAGCTTCCTTCTTATACTTCAAAAATAAATCTGAATCTTCTTGACAGATTAGTTCAGTATCTGCTTCTTGAGAGACCTGTGAATGTCTCCTTCTTGACTTCAAATAGCTGGAACTCTCTCTTTTAAAACCTCTTGAAGATACTTATGAATTGTAGATTGAATTCAACTTAGACTGAATCTGAGTGGATGATCACTTCAGAATGTCTCCTTAGATCTTCCTACGAAGAACTTCTTTTTTTGTGAATTGTACTTTCTTGATCAGAGATCAATCTCTAATTTTGTTAGTGGTGACAATTAATTATTATCTATATCTTCATCCTTCTTTTGAATCCATCTATTTATAGACTTCATCCATGGTAATCGGCTGATCCGGTTTATAACTAACTTCTGACAAGTCTGATAGATTCAGTAAACCTGATGTAACTCACAGCTGTCAAGTCATCAAACAGATCTTGAGCCTTTGTATTTGTCAGCAAAGCGTCGAGTCTGTCTGTCATAAAGTGTCGAGACCATCTGTCAATATGTGTCGAGACCATCTGTCAATATGTGTCGAGCTAGACCATCTGTCAATATGTGTCGACACAACTGACTTAAGTGTCGATAAAGGCTTTGGTGGTGTCGACATAGCTGCCTTGATGTCGACACAGCTTCTTGATACTGCTTCTTGAGAATGTGTCGACACTAATTATTTGTGTCGACACAAACACTTCACCATTCATCAGCAATTAACTTGGTCTAGACTCAGCTGTGTGTCAACAATATTCATGTGTGTCGACACAGTTGATGTAGATTCAAAACATAGCGTGTGTCGACACTGCCTCCAGGTGTAGACACAGTTGTTGTCGACTCTGCCTCTGTGTATCGACACAGCCTCCCGGTATCGACACAGTTGATGTCGAATGACTATTTATGTGTGTCGACACTACCTCCCGTGTCGACACAAATTCACTGAGGTGTTGACACAGCCATTTCCAAGTGTCGACACAATCTTACTGAAGTGTCGACACAGCTTCCTCAGGTGTCGACATATGGACTTATAAATTTTTCTTTGCATTTTAGCACATTCTTAACCTGCACATATAAACTTAAAATAACATCAAATACACCATGATGTATATCATTAAGCTAAGTTTGACTTGTCCAAATCAGGTACACATTTTCCAATGTACCCAACAATCTCCCCCTATTTAGAGAAGTCATAACCCTTTAGCCAATGATATACACCACTTGGAAAATTAACAAGATGATGTACATAAGCATTATATTACAGGGTACTTAATAAACAAAACACATATCATAGTTACATCACAAATAAAGATGTAAAAGTAATTGATCACAGAACATTGTTTTGTATATCAACCCAAAAATATTTGTTACAAAATGTTTGCATTGATTTCTTTAACAAACAAACAATTTACATAGTTTTTGGAGAAAAAAATAAAGCTTAGACTAAGGCTGGGCTGGCTCCTTTATGACTATCCCTTTTCCAGATTTAATCTGAGCCTGCACAGAAGGTTCTGTATCTTCCATGAGCTTCTTGCCTTTCAAATCAGTCTTTTTTTGTGCCTCGGCCTTGATCCTTTGCCATTCAAAATAATGAAAAGGCTTGGGAAAATACTTGCTAGACTCCTGAGCATCAGGAGGTAGCTTCCCACTCGTATCCTTTCTCCTGTATTGAAGTATGGCTTCTTGTCTGGCTTCATACTTTTGTCATTCTTGCTCATTGTACCATTTACCCCTTTCATGTACTTGGTCTTTGACAGCTTTCCATGCAGTTAATATGATATTCCTTGATGTGGGGCTCCACTGCTCAAAGTCTGGCTTTTGCTCATCTTGCTCTCTGAATCTTTTCTTTGATAACTGAGCATCTTGCTGAGCTTTGATAACAGCATCTGGCATATCCACCATTTCAAGAATAACATTTGTAACTTCCTATGGAGGGCTGTACATAGTCTGCACTTGCTGATGAATCATGTCAAGATCTGCAATAGGGCAAATAACTTGGGCAACCTCAGGTTGATTACCTTCAAGTAGAATTAGTTGCACCCCTGACTCAGCCATATTATCATCATCACACAAGGGTAGATATCCAAGAGTGGCCTTGATACTGTTGGTTATCCATTTTGCATGTTCAGAGCAAGCATAGACTAATACCCTCTCCCCCTTTATGACTTCTCTGGTAATGTGCTCTCTTAAATCACCTTTTTGAAATCTCACCTGAGTAACAAGAGAATTGACACTAGTTTTTTTTAAAAAAAATAAGGTAAGAAAAGTTTCACCATATTTTTGAAAGCTTACCTGATCATCGAGATAATTTACACCATCTTTATAAAATGTTTTTAACTTTAGGAGCTGATCAGAGATAGTTTTCTGAGATGTTGAAATAGCTGACTTAACAGAATCCAATGCCTCTTTTAGCTTCTGATCAAATTCCTCCTTCTCCTTAGCCCTTATTTCAGTCATGGCAATAACAGTATTTGTAAACTCAGTTACTATGACAGTGTGAGATTCTGTCAGATTGTCATTCATTCTTATTTGATTTTCAAGGACATAGCCTTGTTTGACAGCCATCTCATCCACTTGCTTATTTATTTCTGCTTGTTGCTTTGTAAGAAATACCACAGCATTGCCTCCCTTGTGGAAGCAATCTTTCATCTCTCTTTTATTCTGATTAACTTCAAATCTTATAGATTTTATATCTTGTGCCAGATCAAATTGAAGAGCCTTATAGCTTTCATCCACAAACTTTTCAAGAGCCAATCTCTACTCATCCATTTTGACTTGTAAATCCACCAAAAGTTTCTGTTCATCCATTTTATTTATTCTCTTAAAGACCATTAATATTCTCTTCTTTGCCTCCCTAACTTCTTCATGCTCAGATTCTGAAGAACTGTTAATATTAACCCTCTCTTCAGGAGTAGAAGAAATTTCTTTCTCAGCTACTTGTTGCTCTTCCTCTATATCAACCTGCTCCCCCTCAACCCTTAATTGCTCCCCCTCAAATCTTAGGGTCTCCATTTTATCTGCTTCTCCTCCAAGATCAGGAAACAGCTCTTCAAGAGTGAATTCTTATTGTGTGAGACTAGGAGATTGTACTTTCTCAACAACAGCAGCAACTCCAGAAATATCAAGATCTGTTTGAGGAACAATGTCCTCTGATAAATTGATTCTTTCTTCCTCATGCACTTGTTCAGAATGTGTCTCCCCCTACAAATGTGATGTAATTGGCTCCCCCTGCACCTGTCCAGATATAGTCTCTTCCTGGACTTGGGTAGCCACAGTCAGATCCTGAACTTGTGCTCTAACTTGCTATTCCTGGTCTTGTGCATCTTCATGACCATTCTCAGGCATCTCTTTTGAAAGAACTCTATCCCACCTGGAGAATAACCTTATGTCCATTCTCCTTATGTGGTTTATCTTTGATCCAGGAATCTGTTGCATGACCTCTTGAATTATTCCAGCCAGGTACAGACTCATGATCCTAGCCAAGTTTGGCTTCTTGATTCCTTCTTTAATCTTATCAAACAGTACTGCCGACCAATTGGTTTGAATTTTAAAGATTACCCTTGTCATCAGGCTGAATATATAGGCTGATATCCTATCATGGCCACCTGGTTTACATAAGATATCTTTACCTATTATTTCAGACAGGAATTTCCCCTGATGATTCATGCCCTTCCTGTTGATGGCAGATCCTATTTTTATGGTTGGATCCAATCCACACCATTGAAGTGCCTCCCTGGTCCTTGAGGCTGGCACCACTTCCTCCTCATGTATTCTAGGAAGATGGAGAATCTTGCTCAACCTTTTCTGAGATAGCTTGACTTTTTCTCCATGTACAGTGGATTTGATCTTCAACCCAGTTGAGTCCAGTGATGCAGCAGTATAGAACTCGAATACTTCTTTCTTCCATATCTTAGTAGGTTCAGAGACAAGATATTTTAATCCGTTTTCTGCAAGAAGTGAAATGACCTGTTTGATCTCTGAGTCGGCATCGTCGAATACATGCCTAACCAACTCATATCCTTCATTGACGTTGTCTTAGACCTGTGGCACCATTGGAATGAAGAGAAAGCTTGGTTGGAGAGAAGAGAGATTGTCGACACAAGATTTTTGTCTCGAAACCCTTGTGAGCGTGTCGACAGAATAAGTTCTTGACCTATTTATACCCTTCTAATCAAAGAAGATCAAAAGTCGGGCAAAAACTATCTAAAAAGTGTCGACACTGTTAAAAAGTGTCGACACACACTTTTATTATCTCGACCATGGCGCTGACTACAATGTGTCGACACCAATTGATGATATGTCGACACTGGAGATACTTAGTAGTTCATCAGAAATTCTGTGTCGACTCTTATTACAAGTGTTGACACAAAATCTATAAGTGTCGACACCATTACTCTGGTTGTGTCGACATTACATTTCTGGATGTGTCGACTCTTTGTCCCTTAGGTGTCGACAATTTTATTCTGTGTCGACACAATTTTCCTGAATTGTCGACATAACTTTTCTGTGTCGACATAATTTTACTTAGCAAATTTTTGGTAAACTAACCTATGGTCAGCATTCCTAATTCAATTTTAAATCAATTGAATTTTGTTTCATCCAGAGGCTTAGTAAATACATCTGCAATTTGATAATCAGTTTTAACAAATTCTAATGAGATGTCTTCTTTTTCTACATGTTCTCTAAGAAAATGGTATTTTATCTCTATATGCTTAGTCCTACTATGTGAAACAGGATTGTTTGTAATAGAAATGACACTTTTAGAATCAAACAATAAAGGTGTTCTACTTACTTGAATACCATAGTCCCTTAGCTGATGTTGAATCCACAACAGCTGTGCACAGCAACTTCCTGCTGCCACATATTCAGACTCAGCTATGGATATTGCCACACTAGTCTGCTTCTTATTACTCCAAGATATCAATCTTCCTCCCAGGAATTGGCATGTACCTGTAGTACTTTTTCTATCTTCTCTATAGCCTGCAAAATTTGCATCTGAATAACCTGTTAGTAGAAAATCTCCATTCCAAGGGTACCAAAGGCCTAGATTAGGTATGCCCTTTAGATATCTCAAAAATCCTCTTGACTGTAGTATAATGTGATTCTTTAGTGCATGCTTAGTACCTAGCACAGACACATGTTGCATACATAATGTCTGGTCTACTAGTAGTGAGATATAATAGAGAGCCAATTATTCCTCTATACAAAGACTCATCTACAGGTTTACCTCCATCATCTTTGCATATAGGCATACTTGTTCCCATAGGAGTTCTCATGGTGGAGGATGATTTTATACCATACTTCTTAATTAACTCCTTGGTGAACTTAGACTGGGATATGGACAATCCATCATCAGTCTGTCTTACTTGGAGTCCCAAGAAGAACTTAAGTTCCCCCATACTGCTCATTTCAAACTTCCCTTGCATAAGTTTGGCAAACTTCTTGCAAAGGTTGTTCTCTGTAGACCCAAAAATTATGTCATCTACATAGATCTGAACTAAGATTATCTTCCCTTTTGATTCCCTTAGGAATAGAGTTTTGTCTATTTTACCTCTTGAGAATTTGTTCTCAATAAGGAAAGTAGACAGGGTTTCATACCAAGCCCTTGGGGCTTGCTTTAACCCATACAATGCTTTCCTAAGTCTATAAACATAACCAGGTTTAAGAGAATCTACAAAACCTGATGGCTGCTCTACATAGACTTCTTCTTTTAGATCACCATTCAGGAATGCTGATTTCACATCCATTTGATATAACTTGAAGCCTTGATATACTGCATAGGCATGGAACATTCTGAATGCTTCAAGTCTTGCTACTGGGGCAAATGTTTGATCAAAGTCTATTCCCTCTTCCTGCATGTATCCTTTTGCAACCAATCTTGCTTTACTCTTCACAATAACTCCATTCTCATCCAACTTGTTCCTAAAAATCCACTTTGTACCAATGATGTTGTAGTCTTTTTGTTTAGGAACCAACTCCCAGACCTTACATCTTCTAAACTGATTAAGCTCCTCTTGCATAGCATTAATCCAGTGTTGGTCTTGGATAGCTTCTTCAAATTTCTTTGGCTCCAGTTGAGATAGAAAACTTGAGTGCAGGACTGTATTCATATTTCTACTTCTGGTTTGCACTCCATGTCTTGGATCACCAATTATCTGATTTGCTGGATGATCCTTTAGATGTCTTACAGCTAGAGGTAAAATTCCTTCTGGCTGAGCACCTCCAGTTTCATCATTATGTTGCACCTCTTGGTTGTCATCAGCTTCTAGAGAGTCTTGTACTCCCCCTGGACATTAGCCATCATTTTCCAATCCTTCATCTGTAGTTGAGTCTTCTACAATGGAAAGCTTGTCCATTCTATTGCTTATACCTGTTGGACTGCATGAACTACAAGGCAACTCACTGTTGATTAATCTAGTTTCATCAAATACAACATGTACAAATTCTTCTACATTCTGTGTAATCAAGTTATAGACCCTATAAGCCTTACTATTGTTGCTGTACCCAACAAATATCCCATCTTAGGATTTGGCAGCAAACTTAGTTAGATAAGACTTGCCATTGTTAAGGATATAACACTTGCAACCAAAGATCCTAAAATAGGATAAATTTTGTTTTCTACCTTTCACAATCTCATAGGGAGTCTTTTTGTGGTACTTGGTGATAGAAGCCCTGTTGAGCACATGACATGCAGTGTTTACTGCCTCAGCCCAGAAATATTCTGGGAGAGAAGTGTCACTCAATAGAGTTCTATTAGTTTCAATCAATGTCTTATTCTTTCTTTCAGCAATACCATTTTGCTGAGGTGTTATAGGTGAGGATAATTCTTGAAAAATCCCAAACTCTTCACACAATCTTGTCATACTTTCAGATTGAAATTCAGTGCCTTGGTCACTTCTGATTTTGACCACTGTACTTTCCAGTTCATTCTGAATTTGTCTGACAAAACTGTGTAAAACACTTGGGGTTTCAGATTTCTGTTTTTGAAAGAACACCCAGGAATATCTAGAATAGTCATCTACAACCACAAAAGTGTAGACCTTCCTACCTAGACTATGAACTGGCATAGGACCAAAAAGTTCCATATGTAAGAGGTATAGACACCTCACTGAATCCTTATTTTCAAGGATATGAAAGGAGGATTTTGTCTGCTTTCCCTTTTGACAAGCTGAACATATCCCTTCCTTTATACACTTAACTTGAGGACCATTCCTCACTAACTCTTTGCTAAAGAGTTGGCCAATTGTTTTGTAGTTAAGATGAGCCAGCCTCTTGTGCCATTTAACACAATGAGATGCTTTCTCATTAGCTACAAGACAAATAGGAGAACCTTTGTTCTCACACCCAAAATAAAGACAATAAACATTTCTCTTTGTATATCTTGTCAAAATTATCTTTTGATCACTTAACCTTTTGATATGACATCCATTCTTAACAAATGAAATGTCATATCCTATATCACTCAGCTGACTTATGCTTATCAGGTTGTGTTTCAAACCTTTTACATAAGCCACTTGAGTGATGGTAATTTGGTTGGAAGAGATGTTACCAAATCCTTTGATGATTCCTCTTTCAGATCCACCAAAGATTACTTTAGGTCCATCCTTGATAGGTATGTACTCCTTTAGTAGCCCCTTTGTTCCAGTCATGTGCCTGGAACATCTACTGTCCAAGTACCATATGGGGGCATGGCAACTTGGACTTTCCTGCAATACAGAATTACTTTCCCTTAAAACCCAAGTAAGTCTTGGGTCCTTGGTTCAAGTTAGCTTCCTTCATATCAAATCTACCAGCAGCTCTTCTAACTGGTAGACTGTTGTTCTTCCTGACACTTATGTTATGCCAGCAGTCTAAGGAAAAATGGTCTGTCTTGCCACAGCACCAGCATTCATACTTGTTGTATCTAGGTCTAGATACATTTTTTACAGGAGAATTTTTGTACTGTGTTGGTGTTGCTGCAGCTACACCCACTGGTTTCTTATAACCATGGGGTTTATGAACATGGGCTGACTTATTAGCATTAACACCCTTGTTATTCAGAACATCAGTCTTATTATGACCATGAATGTTTTCAAGATCATTTTTGTTAGAAGGCACGTGTACCTTTCTAAACATTACAGGAACTTTAAAATTTACTGGCTGGACTGGTGCTTTGCCTTTTGTCTTGAAATGGGCAGCCCTGGTGTTACCTTTAAAGCCAATTCCTGCCTTACCCTTTTGAGCCACAAACTCATCTATTAAGGGTAAGATAGATTTTGTCTTGGAGTAACTAGCCACCAAATATTTCTCCTTTTGAAGTCTGACTTTCAGACTTCTAATTAGATCATTTTTATATGTGATTGTACCCATCTGAATAACAGTAATTGTTTTCAGCTTTGCAACCTCATTCATTTTCTGATCCAATTCTTTCTCTAAGCCAGATGTAGTCATCTTAAGATCTGCAATTTCCTTAGCCTGAGTTTTAGCCAGGTTCTTGCTTTTCTTTAGAGCCTACAACAAGTCCCCATATTCACCTATCAACTGATGAATATCTCCTTCAGATTCAGATCCATCGACATCACTTGATGCAGATATATCTGACTCTGTGCCAGTACTATACACTGAATTACTAGACAAACATTGTACCATACTGGGACCAGGCTAATCCTGGCACTTGTTGTCTTCTGATTCAGCCATTAGTCTAATGCACTGATGGTCTTCTTGTTCATAGATGGAGTTCAGCAATTGCATAAACTCATCTTCTTCACTAGCTGTATACAGTCCAATGTATGCTTCTGCTTCAGATTCTGATTCTGAGGAGGATTGATCTGTAAGACTCTTCTCCTTCTTAGCAATAAAGGATTTCTCTTTCTTGCCCTTTTGTTGAGTCTTCTTTCTGTCTGCTGACTACTTCCTCTTTTCTGGACACTCAACCACCACATGTCCTGGCCTATTGCAGCAATAACAAACAATTTTTGATGTTGTAGCTTTGCTGGGCTTAGACCTGCTCATTTCCTTTCTTGATGATTTTCTCTTTTGATAGTAGTCATCAACTGGTTGTGATGTGGAGGGCCTTGACTTCCACTGAACTTTTTGTCTGCTGACTCCTTGTGATTCTCTCCAGAACCCATTTTCTTGATTCTGCCTTAGGGATCTAACTCAGACTGTTAAGTCCTTCTTTGAGCAACCTCCCTATGATACCACTTGATAGTTTTACTTTCAAGACTACCTAAACACCTAGAGGGGGGTGAATAGGTACTTTTCCTTGATTTAACTTAAGGCAGAAAATAACTACAGTTCTTTGAGTAAATCAGATATTTCTACAGCTAGCACAGCACAACAATCATAATTATACACACATCACAGATTGCACACAGTTTTATAGTGGTTCTCCAAGGTCTGGGTACATCCACTTTCCCCCTTCACCTATCTAGCAGTATGCTAGATTCGGCCTAACTTCTTCCTTTCGCTCAGAATCCAGAAGGATTTCTACAACTCCGAATGTCTCCACATTCCTACAACTCAGGCTAACAAGCCCTACCTCAGCCTTGCCACAAGGACAAAAACTCATAGAATACCTTCTCCTATAACTCAGGCATAAACAACCCTACCTCAGCCTTACCACAAGGCCTACAACTCAGAGAATACCTTCTCCTACAACTCAGGCATAAACAGCCCCACCACTCAGAGAATAAATCTCCTACACTCAGCCTTTATAAAATAGACTTACAACTCAGATCTATGAATAGATCCTACAGAATTTGATAAGGAATTTTGTAATCTCTTACCCCTGTTGAGAGAGAAGGGATAAGAACTTTCTTGATCAGCTTCTTGAAGAGGCTGATGTCTGAAATCAACTTTATCTTAGCTTTCTTCAAAGATTCTTGAATCTGAACTTAGTTGGGTTGATTTTCTTTTGAATATAACTGACTGGCAGCTTACTTCTTAGACTTCAGAAATAAATCTGAATCTTCTTGACGGATTAGTTTAGTATCTGCTTCTTGAGAGACCTGTGAATGTCTCCTTCTTGACTTCAAATAGATGGAACTCTCTCTTTCCAAACCTCTTGAAGATACTTCTGAATTCTAGATTGAATTCAACTTAGACTGAATTTGAGTGGATTATCACTTCAGAATGTCTCCTTAGATCTTCTTACAAAGATCTTCTTCTTTGTGACTTGTACTTTCTTGATCAGAGATCAATCTCAAATTGTGTTAGTGGTGATAATTAATTATTATCTATATCTTCATCCTTCTTCTGAATCCATCTATTTATAGACTTCATCCATGGTAACTGGCTGATCCGGTTTATAACTAACTTATGATAAGTCTGACAGATTCAATAAACCTGTTGTAACTCACAACTGTCAAGTCATCAAACAGATCTTGAGCCTTTGTCTTTGTCAGTAAAGCATCGAATCTATCTGTCATAAAGTGTCGAGACCATCTGTCATTATGTGTCGAGACCATCTGTCAATATGTGTCGAGACCATCTGTCAATATGTGTCGACACAAGTGACTTAAGTGTCGACAAAGACTTTGGTGGTGTCGACATAGCTGCCTTGATGTCGACATAGCTTCTTGATACTACTTCTTGAGAATGTGTCGACACTGATTATTTGTGTTGACACAAACACTTCACCATTCATCAGCAATCAACTTGGTCTAAACTCAGCTGTGTGTCGACACAAGTCCTGTTTGTCGACACAGTTGATCTAGATTCAGAACATAGCGTGTGTCGACACTGCCTCTAGGTGTCGACACAGTTGTTGTCGACTCTGCCTGTGTGTCGACACAGCCTCCCGGTGTCGACACAGTTGTTGTCGACTGACTATTTCTGTGTGTCAACACTTCCTCCCGGTGTCGACACAAATTCACTGAGGTGTTGACACAGCCATTTCCAAGTGTCGACACAATCTTACTGATGAGTCGACATAGCTTCCTCAGGTGTCGACATATGGACTTAGAAATTTTTCTTTGCATTTTAGCACATTTTTAACCTGCACATATAAACTTAAAATTACATCAAATACACCTTGATGTATATCATTGAGCTTAGTTTGACTTGTCCAAATCAGGTACACATTTTCCAATGTACCTAACACTAGCCTTGTATGCCATAATTTATTCTGATTACTAATAATCTTAAGTAAGCAGATATCTGAATTGACAGCATTAAAATCAACTAAATATATATTTCCTTATCAATTCCCAATTAAAACATTTTGTTTTTCTTTATTTGAAATAGTACAAGATGTTGAGTTAAAGTGTACTTGGTAACCTTCATCACATAATTGACTTATGGAGATGAAGTTATGCTTGAGTCCACTTACATAGGTCACCTTCTTAAATATGAAAGCTTAAATTCTTACTTGTCCATGGCCTTCAGATTGACCATACTTTGAATCACCAAAGATTACCTTTGGTCCCAGCTTGGTCTTGTAGTTTAGTAGATTTTCCTTGTTTCCAGTCATGTTTTTGGAGCAACCACTGTCCATATATCATAGTTGATTCACAACTGGACATCTCTTTATCTACAAGAAAAACAGTTAGTTGTTCTTGACCCAGGTAACCTTGGGTCCTTTGTATTACTGATATGAAAAGCTAGATATTAAGGAAAATTCTGGTTGAGATTTGTATCCTAATGGATGATATCTTCTAGGTGGAATTATCCAATCATCTAATTGATTAAATAGTTTCCTAGATTTATTAGAGTTGCTGTTATAGTTATGATTATTAGCAAGTCTTTCTGTGTTCGACGAAATGTCAATCAGAGTTTGATGAATTGGGATGAGATCGTCGATCTCTGCTCAGAGGATGTACAAGTTCATTTTCTGTGCCCCAAGTTCGTCGATCTCTGCTCGACGAACTATACACAATTCATCAGTCACAGTAAGATGAATGATTATTATTTAAGTTTGCGTTCAGAGATCGTCGTACTGAGGTCGACAATCTGTTCAAATATCGTCGATCTGAGTTTGACGAAAACTGCTGAACATTGTTACTTTTATTATTCTTCTGGTTTTTAAGTTTGTTCTTAATTTCAATCTATTTAAGAACTTCATTAACCTTATTAATCTGTTCAGTATTTTTCTTTCCTTTATCAGAAACAAAATTTACAGGTTTAGAAAGATGAATCTTTTGGATTATGATTTGTTCATTGGATGAAGCTCCTAACCCTAGTCTACAGTTATAAGTTCTAGCATTTAATGTGCTTGTTATATCTAACAATCTTAAACATCTGCCATTCAACGATTCTTCTAATATCTTAGCTTTGCTAAGTTTAGATTTCAGAAAGATAATTTGTTCATTTGCATAATTTAGTTCAGCCTCTAACCTATGGTTTTCAGAAATAACATTTTCTTGGTTTCCTAGTCTTTCCCTAAGTGTCTTAATTTCTTTTTCTGAATTTATTAGATCTATGCACATGGTTTTAAACTCAGATTGAAATGATTCAGAACTATAATAAAAAGAAGACAATACCATATCAGCTTCAGATGTTGAAGCTTCTTTAGTGTCTGATTCTTCCTCCTCTGAATGACTCCTGGAAGCATCAATGGCCATGAGGCAAACTTCTTTGGCCCTTGCCTCCTCTTCGTCTTCACTGGAGCTGAAAGATGAGGATTCATCTTGTAAGATCCGACTTCCCAATTTGGAAGCACACCCGAATCTTATGCCCAAAGCCGCCGTCTTGTGGTGATACTATCACACGGGTGGGTCGACACCGCAAGACGTCGATTCTGCTGGCTAAAACAATCATATCCCAGAGCAAATATGAGTAATAGAAGCACGTAAATAGTCCGCAGTCACAGCATATATATAGAAATAGAATATGCATCAGTCCAGAAAGTGTACATCAATGACAAGGGCTTATTCCATGTACATCATATATAAAAATCCCTCTCTCTCTAGTAGCGGAAGACACTATCATCTCTAACTCATCCCACCTGCGGTAGCTCTACAGTAGTAGTAGAAGGTGGTAGTCGAACTGGCTCCTCAAGTCTTATCACCTCATCCTGCTGGTCGTGCTGGTACCCAATCTGCTCGAGCCCCTAAAAATAGTTGGTCACCGATAGTTAGCGAACATACTAAGTCATTTCTTCCGCAGCTCGCCCCGCAACTCCTAGGCACCGTGCGGGAGGACGAAGCGGAAGGCAACAAGGGGTGGCAAGTATAAGCAGATGACAGTGGCCCTATACAAACAAGTACATGAGGAGTAATAATAGTTCTACACTAGCAGTTCTATGTAAGAGGCATAAGTACAGTAAGTGAAGAAAAGAACAGCAGTAAATAAGGAATGTAACAGCTGTACGTAAAGTAGAGTAACAGCAGTGCTACACAGTATAGTAAAGTAAGTATGCTACATCTAATCTATCATCACAGAAGTACCCTAACTTATACGAGTGCCCAAACAAACATATAGGTTAGTGTTTCAAAATTAACGTATCATATAAAAGAGCCCATACTAATTTATATGATAAGGATTAATGATACATATGCCTACTATGTATGAATACATGCGAATTATTATGCAACATGAAAGTGCAACTCACACATAACGACTCTGTGATCACATGTAACATCCCATTTTCAACTAGACCCCTAAGTATGATTTTATCATGACTAGGTCATGACAAAACCACAAGAAGCTCAAAAGAAAAGGTGAATGAGGCCCAAGGTGAAAATCACCTTGGTATGCAAATAGTAGAATTCTAAACAATAGTTTATGATGACCATAGGACTTCACCTTGACTCCACGACCCCACCATACCATCCCTAACTCATTATAAGGTCAATTAGATCCATAGGGATCTATTGGGGTCAACCCTAAAGTGGTCAAATTTACCTAAGACCTCATAGGCCTAAATTTTACAAGGTGCCCTCACTAAGGGACAAGTGACCTCCAAGGTTTCAATTCGACCCAATCCAACCCTACCTAGACCTTAGGGGAGTCCAATTGGTCACCAAGGACCCATTGTGGTCAACCCAAAAGGTCAAATTGACCTATGTTAACTTTACCCAAGTGTTAGGTCAAGTTGGCTCAAATGGGCTAACTCGAGCTCAAACCCAATCCACTTGGGCTAACTTTATTCTAATTGATATCATAATCATGTGGGCTGCCATTAGGCTAGGTGGGATTCAAATTCAGGTTTGGTGAGTAGGAAAGAAAAAAATCCCAAAAATGGAAGAGAGAGAAAGCGAGGGGAGTAATCGGGAAGACTTTGAGGCTCACCCTTCCCCTTACCCAACCTCCCCCATTCAATCCACTTTTACAAGGGGAGTGAAGCCCCATTGAAACCAGCTAGCCTTTGACTGAAATGAACCATTCCTCATCCTCCACCCACCATGGCCAAATTTTCCTAAAGGGGCCATTAATGGCCATGACAACCTACACCCACCCCCTCCCCCTCCTCTTCATCTTAAAAGCTTCACTGGATTCCATGGGTTCATTTCAAACCCTTACCTGAAGGAGACAAGCCATCCCACTGTGTAATCGTAGAAATTCGACCACCACCACCACCATGTCAACTCGGCGATCGGTGCGACTCCAGACCGCCGCAAAGGTCCTCCCCTTCCTCTTCTTCTATGGTTATATCATAGGAACAAATAAGGCCAAGAATCGGGCTCAATTGAGCCCGATTGGATTGAGAAAATTTCTGCATTTTAATGGTTTTTCAAAAAAAATGGAGTGGTCGGATCGCCGGAAACCACCACCTCCGGCGGCCAAACCACCGTCGGGCATTAGCCACCACCTCGACGAAGGTTGTGGTGGCGGTGGCTGGCCGGGGAAGTGGCCGGATGGCCGGTAAATGGCCTTGGAAGTTTCTCTAGGTCGGGGAAATCATGGCCTTTGGCTGGAGGAAGAAGACGATGTCAGGGCCTTTAGATCTTGCTTTAAGATTCGTGCTAGTTTTAATTATTAATTCCTACTATTCTAATTTATGTCCTATTTAGTGGGTGGTTTTAAATTAAATATTTAAAAAAACATAGGCCCACCTACAGGAAAAGTGGTGAACATGAAAGTTGTAGAACATGAAGTCTAGTTTAATTTAAAATTTTTTTGAACCAATTTTGGTAAGTAGTTTGACTACAACACCCATTTTGGTGGGGTCTATACCTAGGTTACACCAGTTAGTATTTTCAGTGCCCCCACCAATACAGACATCCAAATGACTTGAAATTTTGGATGGGGGTCACTACAACTAATATCTAGAACATATCCAAAAATGTAAATTTTTGGAGAACTTTGTCCTATAGTTTTTGTAAAAATTTAAGATATAACTTATGAATTATTTTCGGTGTCTAATTACCTCTATACCCCCCAAGATTTTGGTGGCTGACTCTTAGGGTCATTGTTTGAGCCTGAGAAATATCTCAGCCCAATTGGGTTTGATTTGAATAGGTTTTGGTGTTACCAATGTTTGGTCTCCTAAGGGGTACATTAGGGCAAAGAGTATTTGTGACATGGAGGGGCCAATTCTCACCCAAATGGGTTGGGACCTTGGCCAGAGTCCTATGGCCAGTAAAAGCACCCTCTCCTGGAATTTGAGATGAATTGGGGTTGGTTTGCCCTAGGACCTTAGTTCAAACCTAAAGGTTGAACTTTGGGGGCTTGTGAAGGACATAAGGTGATATGTTCTTGAATGGACTTGGGATTTAGTCCACCTAATTCTAGGAGGTTGAAATGCCCTAGGAAGGGATTATGTTGAAGTTGGACACATACACCCCACTTAAACCAATAAATAAATATTTAGGTCTTTATACCCTAGGAATTAATAAGTAGGTCATATGACCTATAATCATGATGAAACTTTGGTAAAAGTATTTTTATAGTTCTAAAAATCTTTGGAAATTTTGTTATGAATTTTAGATTAATAAACAAAGTACTTCATTCACAACCCTTCAAATTGCACTATCTACTTAGGAATTTATTTTGAATTAACCACTCATTAGAATATTGTGAAATTTTGTCAGAGGACCTTCCATGTGATTATACAGCTCTGAAAATTTTTATTGAATTTTTGGAAGTGTATTATGAAGTAATTATTTCATTATATTGATAAATGTAAGTTATGTTCAACAATTATGTTTAGAGGTTTAAATATTGCTGAAAAATTATGAGGTCTTAAATTTATAGTAACCTAGATTCGTAGTATTTATTATAATTTTGTGAAGTATTTTGCATGACTGAAAATGGTACATCATGTACAAAACTAGGGCATTTGGATTTCTTAAAAAATTTATTAATTACCAAATTAATTGAGAAAATTGTGAACCACTGGATTTAGATTAAACATCTTATGATAGACCCCCATTAAATATTTTAGGGTCATTGGATGAAAATTTGGGGTACATCCCTTTGTAGACATCATATAGTTTAGGGAGGTCTGCGTTTAGTAAAACTACAAAATTCGCTATAGGGGCTGAATTACTTAGAGAATTGAGATGCTAGAGTACTGATTTGGAATTGTGAAATAAGTGCATCCTTAAAAGTTAAGAGGAAGAGAAGGCAGGTGGCTAGTGTTAAGTGGCGCTCGGGGTCAGCGAAACATCGTCTTCCCCGTGGAGGGAGAACGAGTCAAAATAAACTAGGGACATAACTATTATAATATTAAAGGGAACGAAAATTAGGTAATAATCAGTAATAGTAAGTGTCTTGCGAAAGGGAACTTTGGGCTATTGTTACCATCATAGTTCCAGGTGCCCCTTGAGAACCATTCACCGGGTATACCAGGGGCAGTCCTGGGCTAACCTAATCAGTATGAATAATTAACTTCAAGAGCAATTAGTATAACTAGTTATTCACTTTCACACACCTCGGTATTCCGGGAGGTTAGTTGATATGGTTGACCGAGCGGTAGGCTCAGTGGTGGTTATGACGGACGGTATAGTCCAGGGAGTCGGGGGCTCGGAAGGATTTTTGGTTACATAAATAAAGTGGTGGGTCTTCGATATTGGTTTGTCGTTCGCACAAGCATCGATACGTTGACCCGGCAGTGTCGGGGACGCTTGGCCAGTGCAAGCCTGGTGGATATAGACAGCATAGTACATGGTGACTCTAGGTTGTGTTCTTCTAGAGTCGTATGTAAAGGCAAGGCCTGGTAGTGCGGATACCCGCCTAGTAGTGGGGGGCCCGGCTCACTTTCTCCGTTTGCTACTACGGAGATTCCTGGGAGTGAAGCTCGCTGCCCAAATAGGCGGAACTAAAGGTCTGTGTGCATAAAGTCGTGTGTGTGTGTGTTGCACCTGCATAACATTAACCCACATCATAACATACCATGACATCATCATTCAACCCTTACCCCTAATGTATAAGTCGGTATGGGACGTTTTATACATTAGGCCTTGCCAAACGACCCCTTAGTTTATAGTTGTAAGACCCCCCCTCCCGGAACACAACACACGGCACGAGGGGAGTCTTATGCCCGAAATAGCCGCCTTGCGGTAGCACTAACACACGGGTTAGCCTTTACCACAAGACGCCTATTCCGCCGGCTACAATCCATATCACAACAAATATGCCAACCCAACCATAACAGAAAAGTAAAAGCAAAAGCAGTTCAGTTCACAGCTAAGTTTAAGTCCAAAAGTAGCGGAAGATAACAAGCACAACAGGCTTGTACAAAAAGAACAAGAGTTTAGAAATGCTTTACCAAACGGCTACATGAAAACACTCACGACTGTCACTGACGGTGCCGATGGCACCACCACCTCAGGTCCTATCATCCGGGCCTGGCTGTCCTACTGCATAGTCCGTCGCTGCTCTACCTGCGGGGTTTCCTCCTAAAAAGGAAGACGTAGCAACCGTTAGTCATAAGACTAAGTGGCTTCACATCCGCTCCCCCGGCGACTCCTCGGCACCGGGCGGAGAAAGGAACAAGGTACAATATGTATATATATAAGCAAGTAAACAAACAGGTGACTGTAAATACAGTGGAGTATAAACTACGCTACACAACTAGCAGTTCTACAAATATCAATAGTGTATGACAGCAGGTATAATTAATCAGAATAGTAACTTAACTTATAAGTGTGCCCATACAAACTTATAAGTTAAGGATCGGGTTAACAGTAAAGTAACTCATCGTATAGGAGTGCCCATACAAACTTATACGATGAGGATCTTGTGTATGCAATGAATGACATGATATGAATGTTATGGTATGACCGAATCATGCGCACACACATGCAAGTTGCTATGTCGACACAGACTTGAAGTTCCCACTTTTCGAGCAGGTAGCTAACCTCTCAGGCGTCGTCCGTCGTGGCCAGACGGCGACAGTGGAGCGGGCGTCTCCACTACTAGGTGGTATCACACTACCTATCCTAGGCCCCGTACGCCTCAATGCTAAGAAGACAACAGCGGAGCTCACATGCGTACTACGGCTCAGAAGGGGTCTTGGGTAAATGTGCACCAAGAACACATCCCAACCTGGCCTTTGATTTCGAACCGGATGGAACCTCGGAAGCGCACGAGGTGCAAGCCCAACCGTTCTCATGGCGCGGAGGAGATCTCGGTTTATGGACACCAAGTATCTAACCCTACCGCC
The DNA here is from genome assembly GCA_039513925.1 of Platanthera zijinensis. NCBI lineage: Eukaryota > Viridiplantae > Streptophyta > Magnoliopsida > Asparagales > Orchidaceae > Platanthera > Platanthera zijinensis. The sequence goes on along the minus strand of CM077078.1, from coordinate 1,464,034 downwards.
CAAGGTCTACCCATTGGCTCCCATCGGTGTGACGACTGGCGAACCCGTAGACCTGCCACAGTCATTATCTCAATATCGCGACATGATGAATCGTCGCACATTACATGCCCCAAAACAACTCACTCGATGCTACCCGTAGGGAGACTTCAACTCTAAGCATCGGTTATTAATAACCCCTTGGGCTCGGATTACGGTTACAAAATACTCCTCACATAGTGTTCATCATTTTCACGCTCACCTATTCAATAAATTCTCCTCAACACTACGCATAATAGATATGTTCAACACCAAATTGTATAAATATATCCTATACCAATCTCAACTCCTAATATCTAGCCTTCCCATCCAATCCATTTCTCTACCAATACATGGTTATACCTTATTACACAACCAAATGAGTAACCATGCTAAATTATAGTAACAACAACATTATAGATATATGGGAGCAAGATATCAAATGAGCAAATCACAATCATTGCAAGAGTGCTAACATTATAAATTAACAAGTGCATTAACATAGGATAGCCCAATACTAAAACTGGGATTCCCGGAGCTACAGGAATCCGATCACAATGCACATCCCCTCGTTGGAAAGGTATTCGCGAGGGCTACGACTTTCGTGTTGAGTCGATCGCCCAGATCTGGTCGCATCATACCAGAAATTCAACTCGAATACGTACAGGAAACAGTTTCCTGTATAGGAATTTTTCCGAACGCAGCGGACTCGAACCAGCTTTCCCGTGGCTACAGGTATCGCATGGAAACGAGCAACCACTCGTTGGAAAGGTAATTTCAAGGGCTACGACTTTCGTGTTGAGTCGTTCACCCAGATCTGGCCAGAACACCTCCGAAATGGGCCACGAAGGTCATTGCGTGCAGAAATCAGATTTCTGCACGCATCTTAAGGCGAGATGAACGGCATCCGTTCATCTTCTTCCTTGCAACGACCTCGCATAAACTTCTCCGGAAATCACACCCAACCTTATTTCTCCTTTCAAAGCCAAACCCTCAACGAAAACCCCTCTCATCTCCACCTTGAATGATGAGAAGGTTGAGGGAGACTAAGCCTAGAAAACCTAGGCATGGCTTATCCTAAGAACTCTCCTCCTCACCATCAAGACTCTATGGAGTCGATGTCTCTCCTAAAATAGCTATAGATCTAGCACCAAGGGAGAGGGGAGGAAGCTCACCTCAAGTCCAGCGGTACCACCATGGCCGGCCATGAGCCTCGCACTCCTTCGCGGCGGCATTGTTTTTCCCTTGACGGCGGCGGCGTTTTGATTCCTCCAAGGATGGCTCCGGCAAGCTCTTCCTCCTCCTCCAGCCAAGAACTCTCTCAGAAATTTCGGGGCAGAAGAAAGGGGGATGAATGCTAGGGTTTCACAACTTTTTCCTTTTTATACACCGCAGACACGGGTAGGCACACGGCCGTGTTCCTACCCGTGTGCAGGTGACACGGCCGTGTTGCCTGCCGTGTTCAAGGTCGTGTTCACCCCAGAACAACTTTCTGCCGGGTCGGGGTTGCGGCACACGGGTAGAGACACGACCGTGTCTCGACCCGTGTCCTTGGCACACGGCTAGGGACACGCCCGTGTCCCAATACCCGTGTACCTCTCTGACTGGTAAGCCTAATTTTATGAGGCACACGGGTATGGACACGGCCGTGTCCATACCCGTGTCAGCCAGAATTGCCATTTTGCCTTGTTTTCCTCATTTCCCGTACGTTCGCACCTGTTCCCCCACACCCCCATTGGGCTCACCACAGCCCCCTAGACTCAAATACGCAATCAAGGGGCCTAGCGCGAATTGGGACGTTACAAATCCTATAAATAAAATAAAAGATTTCGTCCCCGAAATCAGGGTAAGGCTATGGGAGTGAAACACATAAAAGGGAACTATGCTTTCAAATAAAATTCTTACCTGGAGTAAACAACTCCGGGTAGCGCCCTTGCATTAAGTCCTTGGGCTCCCATGTGAACTCCTCCTTCCCATGATTAGACCATAGCACATTCACCAAGGGAACACTTTTGCGGCGCAAAAGTTCTTGTCTCGTTATCAACGATCCGCACCGGCTCCAGTCGCACAGACCGATCAGACGCCACGGCACCATCCGCCGTGGGGATATACTGTTCAGGCCGCAACAAAGCCTTCCGAAGCGACGATACATGGAACACGTCGTGAAGGTTCTCCAGCTCCGGTGGTAACTCCAATCGATAGGCTAGAGGGCCAATCCTTTCCACTACGACATAGGGCCCGACATACCTTGGGCTGAGCTTCTTGACTCCACGTACCCGCGACACTCCGTGCATCGGTCGAATCTTCAGGAACACCTTATCACCCACTTGAAACTCCACCATACGGTGCCTTGCGTTGTAATATTTCGCCTGTCGGCTTTGAGCCTCTAGCATTCGATCCCGGATCAACCTAACCACCGCGTCCGTGTCATCAATATACTCATTTCTCAATGTCTTCGGATCTTCGTCTTGCACCCAGGACAAGGGTGTTCTACACCTCCTTCCATACAAAGCTTCATGAGGTGTCATTCCAATACTGGCTTGATGACTGTTATTATAAGAGAACTCCACGAGAGGTAAGAGTCTCTCCCATGGTTCTCCTTTATCTAGCACACACAACCGCAGAAGGTCCTCTAATGTTCGGATGGTTCGTTCAGATTGCCCGTCCGTTTGAGGGTGAAAGGCCGTGCTAAAGGTGAGGCGTGAGCCCAAATAAGCCTGTACAGCCCTCCATTCTCTTGAAGTAAACCGACCATCCCGATCGGAGACGACCGTCTTCGGCACACCATGGTACCACACAAATTGCTCCACAAAGAGACGCACTAGGACGCCCACCTGCGCCTCCTTCTTCATTGGGATAAATCGGGCTACCTTGGTCAACCGGTCAACTATCACCCACACAGAATCATTCCCCGAGCGCGAGCGAGGTAACCCGTGGACGAAGTCCATGGAGATGTCCTCAAATTTCCATTCGGGGATGGGCAACGACTGTAGCATTCCACCGGGGCTTCTGCACTCCGCCTTCACCATTTGACAGGCCACACAATGAGTAACAAAGTACTTGACATCCCACTTCATGCCCGGCCAACACATTGTCTTTCTCAAATCGGCGTACATCTTCGCGATCCCCGGGTGCACCGAGTACTTGGAGCAATGGGCCTCCTTTAGAATATCCTCCCGAATGTTGTCGCCTTCGGGGATGTAAAGCCGGCCACGAAAATGGACGAGGCCGTCTTTTAGGGAGTACTCTTCCGTAGTCCCATCCTCCATTGACTTGAAAGCCGGGGTTAAAGCCGCATCCTTCTTTTGTTCCGTCCGGATCCGGTCTCGTATGTTGCAAACTATACTCATCGCGGCCAAATATTCCGTATACTCTTCCGATTGATTCTTAAAGACCAAAGTGACTTCCATCTCTTGCAGTGTCTGGATTAACTCCATCCTCATCAAGTGGGATTCCGTGCTCGTTCCCGGTGCCTTTCGGCTCAAGGCATCAGCTACGGAATTAACCTTCCCGGGGTGGTAGTTCAAGGTGAATTCATAGTCGCACAAGAACTCCAACCACCGCCGCTGTCTCAAGTTTAACTCCTTTTGAGTGTGAACGTACTTCAGGTTTTTGTGATCCGAGTAGATCTCGCAGTGGACGCCGTATAAATAATGCCTCCACATCTTCAAGGCGAATACCACTGCTCCCAACTCTAGATCATGCACCGGGTAGCTGGCTTCATGCTTCTTCAACTGTCTTGAAGCATAAGCGATCACATGCCCATTATGCATCAACACAGCTCCCATCCCTTGATACGACGCATCCGTGTAAACTTGAAAGCCCTCCTTCCCAGATGGAAGAGCTAGGATGGGTGCAGTCGTCAATCTGTCCTTCAACTCTTGGAATACAGCTTCACACTGGGGTGTCCATTCAAACGGCACACCCTTCTTGGTCAGCGTAGTAAGGGGAAGGGCGATCTTCGAGAAGCCTTTCACGAACTTGCGATAGTACCCGGCAAGTCCAAGAAAGCTCCGTATGTCGGCCGCTGACTTCAATGGCGACCACTCCTTCACGGCCCGCACCTTGGCCGGATCTACTGCTAGCCCCGCCCCACTAATCATATGGCCCAAGAACGCGACCTCTCGAAGCCAAAACTCGCATTTGCTGAACTTGGCAAACAAAGTGTGCTCCTTTAGCTTCCTCAGCACTAAAGTTAGATATTCGGCGTGTTCTGCTTCAGTCTTGGAGTAGACTAGGATATCATCGATGAACACAATGACAAAGATGTCCAAATAAGGGCTGAACACCTTGTTCATCAAGCTCATAAAGGCGGAAGGGGCGTTTGTGAGGCCAAACGGCATCACGGTGAATTCATACAAACCATATCTCGAACTGAACGCCGTCTTCTGAATGTCATCTTCTTGTATCCTCAGCTGATAATATCCCGAACGCAGATCTAACTTGGAGAACCAATACGATCCCACCAATTGATCAAATAACTCATCAATGCGCGGTAGGGGATAGGTGTTCCGCACCGTTAACCGGTTCAACTCTCGATAATCCATACATAACTGCAGGGTGCCATCCTTCTTTTTGACGAACAAAACGGGCGCTCCCCAAGGCGACGAGCTTGGGCGAACGAACCCTGCTTCCACCAATTCCTGAAGCTGGACTCTAAACTCTGCAAGTTCCTTCGGAGCCATTCGGTATGGAGCTCGCGAGACGGGCTTGGCACCCGGAATTAGCTTGATTTGGAAGTCCACTTCCCTACGCGGGGGTAGTCCCGGTAATTTCTCGGGAAATACCTCGGGAAATTCTCGCACCACCCGCACATCCTTGACCTCTAATGTCAATTTCTTCAACTCGAAGCAGATTACATAGACCTCGTCCCCTTCCATATGAGATTTCATAACTTGGATTGAAGATAATAATTTACGGGGTGCGAATTTAATACCTTGGAAGATGACTTCCGAGTCTCCATGCCTCAACATAACTTGCTTCTCCGCACAATTGATCCTGGCGTGGTGCCAGTCCAACCACTTCATGCCCAGGATGAGATCGAACTCCGGGATTCTTAACACTGTAGCCGGAGTTTCAAAGAACTTTCCTCCAATAAGGGTGTCGAAGTCACAACTTGCTGACGACGTCATCTCAGAGCCGTCCGGAAGGTGCACCCTTTGAGTAATGCCCGTGAAGTGTTGCACTCCCTCCAAGTCCTTCACGAAGTCCTCCGAAATGAACGAGTGAGACGCACCTGTGTCAAATAACGTATAGGCGGGTCTCCCGCTAACCACGACAGTGCCTAGGTTCCAAAAGGGTAATCACTATTCAGAATAGCGCGTATCATTTGTATCATAAATCTAACAAGTCATATAATATTAATAAATTTGCACGTACCGGTGATGACTTCCTGCGGATTTCTCTCCTGAGTCATATCCAATGCGAATACATGCTCCCGTGCATGTCCTTGATTTCTTCCTGGTGGTCCTCTTCCTCGGCCACGCATGTGCCCTCGCCCCCGTGGAGCTACTGGAGGGGGAGCAATAGGAGCATCCCCGATCAATCGCGGGCAAACTCGTCGGACATGCCCCGGTTGGTTGCACTCAAAACATATCACCTCACGTCGGCCCCCAGGTTGTTGATAATATTGCTGCTGCGGTGGTGGAGGTAAAGCTAGTGGTTGCGGAATCGGGTACTCCACCCGATAGTTCCGGTTGACCCACCGACCGCCTCTGTGGTTTCCCCTTCCTCTGCCATGATAATTCCGCCTTCTATTACTAGGGCCGACTTCAATTACTCCTTCCGCGGGTCTCTTGACACATCCCATGTGGTCCGCCTCCAGTCTCTTTGCCATGTCGATGATTTCTGCCAGGCTTCCATCGGCTATAAACAAAAGGGCCTGCCTCAGGGGGTCCCTCAACCCTTTGTAGAAGCGCTTCGCGTAGCCTCTAACGTCCAACTCATAGGAATCGGCAAACCTAGCGAGGTGTTGGAACTCCCTCTGGTACTCCGTTACCGAATTCGATCCCTGCTTCAGCTGCAGAAATTTTTCTTCAAGTCCATCCCGAGCAGAAGAAGGGATGAAGTGGTCCAGAAAAGCCTCGGTGAACTCGTTCCAACTGATGTCCGTGTACAACCGCCCTTGGAAGATGGAGCCCATGAGGGACTTCCACCACCTTTTGGCGTGCAGCTCTAGCAGCGTCACTACCAATGTCACCGCCATGCTGTTCGGACATCTTATGCCAGCCATCAATTCCTGTACGGTATCAAGCCATTCCTTGGTGCGCACCGGCGATTCTGTCCCAAGATAGGCAGGAGGGGACAGGGCACGGAAGGTGCTCAACCAGTTGGAGCTTGGCGCTTGTTGTTGCACCGGAGCTTGCTGGGCTTTAAATGCATCCAATATGGCTGACAGCGTTTGTCCCAGTTCCGACTGCTGGAATTGTGAAGGAACGGAAGGGGTAGGAGTGCCCCCAACCGGCTCCACCTGCGCTGGGACCTGTACGCAAGGTACAAACTAGGGTCAGGTTGGCTAAAACTAATGTCAAAGTTGGACAACTTAGTGTGAATTACATATGGGCACACCACTGCTTCCGCTAAGTCGGTTTGTCCCCAAACCGACTAATCAAACGGGAGTGGCCCATTGTTACCTGACTGCTGTAGGTGAAGATCGGCTAAGTCTGATACCATTTGTAAGACCCCCCTCCCGGAACACAACACACGGCACGAGGGGAGTCTTATGCCCGAAATAGCCGCCTTGCGGTAGCACTAACACACGGGTTAGCCTTTACCACAAGACGCCTATTCCGCCGGCTATAATCCATATCACAACAAATATGCCAACCCAACCATAACAGAAAAGTAAAAGCAAAAGCAGTTCAGTTCACAGCTAAGTTTAAGTCCAAAAGTAGCGGAAGATAACAAGCACAACAGGCTTGTACAAAAAGAACAAGAGTCTAGAAATGCTTTGCCAAACGGCTACATGAAAACACTCACGACTGTCACTGACGGTGCCGATGGCACCACCACCTCAGGTCCTATCATCCGGGCCTGGCTGTCCTGCTGCATAGTCCGTCGCTGCTCTACCTGCGGGGTTTCCTCCTAAAAAGGAAGACGTAGCAACCGTTAGTCATAAGACTAAGTGGCTTCACATCCGCTCCCCCGGCGACTCCTCGGCACCGGGCGGAGAAAGGAACAAGGTACAATATGTATATATATAAGCAAGTAAACAAACAGGTGACTGTAAATACAGTGGAGTATAAACTACGCTACACAACTAGCAGTTCTACAAATATCAATAGTGTATGATAGCAGGTATAATTAATCAGAATAGTAACTTAACTTATAAGAGTGCCCATACAAACTAATAAGTTAAGGATCGGGTTAACAGTAAAGTAACTCATCGTATAGGAGTGCCCATACAAACTTATACGATGAGGATCTTGTGTATGCAATGAATGACATGATATGAATGTTATGGTATGACCGAATCATGCGCACGCACATGCAAGTTGCTATGTCGACACAGACTTGAAGTTCCCACTTTTCGAGCAGGTAGCTAACCTCTCAGGCGTCGTCCGTCGTGGCCAGACGGCGACAGTGGAGCGGGCGTCTCCACTACTAGGTGGTATCATACTACCTATCCTAGGCCCCCGTACGCCTCAACGCTAAGAACACAACAGCGGAGCTCACATGCGTACTACGGCTCAGAAGGGGTCTTGGGTAAATGTGCACCAAGAACACAGCCCAACCTGGCCTTTGATTTCGAACCGGATGGAACCTTGGAAGCGCACGAGGTGCAAGCCCAACCGTTCTCATGGCGCGGAGGAGATCTCGGTTTATGGACACCAAGTATCTAACCCTACCGCCCAAGGTCTACCCATTGGCTCCCATTGGTGTGACGACTGGCGAACCCGTAGACCTGCCACAGTCATTATCTCAATATCGCGACACGATGAATCGTCGCACATTACATGCCCCAAAACAACTCACTCGATGCTACCCGTAGGGAGACTTCAACTCTAAGCATCGGTTATTAATAACCCCTTGGGCTCGGATTACGGTTACAAAATACTCCTCACATAGTGTTCATCATTTTCACGCTCACCTATTCAATAAATTCTCCTCAACACTACGCATAATAGATATGTTCAACACCAAATTGTATAAATATATCCTATACCAATCTCAACTCCTAATATCTAGCCTTCCCATCCAATCCATTTCTCTACCAATACATGGTTATACCTTATTACACAACCAAATGAGTAACCATGCTAAATTATAGTAACAACAACATTATAGATATATGGGAGCAAGATATCAAATGAGCAAATCACAATCATTGCAAGAGTGCTAACATTATAAATTAACAAGTGCATTAACATAGGATAGCCCAATACTAAAACTGGGATTCCCGGAGCTACAGGAATCCGATCACAATGCACAACCCCTCGTTGGAAAGGTATTCGCGAGGGCTACGACTTTCGTGTTGAGTCGATCGCCCAGATCTGGTCGCATCATACCAGAAATTCAACTCGAATACGTACAGGAAACAGTTTCCTGTACAGGAATTTTCCCGAACGCAGCGGACTCGAACCAGCTTTCCCGTGGCTACAGGTATCGCATAGAAACGAGCAACCACTCGTTGGAAAGGTAATTTCAAGGGCTACGACTTTCGTGTTGAGTCGTTCACCCAGATCTGGCCAGAACACCTCCGAAATGGGCCACGAAGGTCGCTGCGTGCAGAAATCAGATTTCTGCACGCATCTTAAGGCGAGATGAACGGCATCCGTTCATCTTCTTCCTTGCAACGACCTCGCATAAACTTCTCCGGAAATCACACCCAACCTTATTTCTCCTTTCAAAGCCAAACCCTCAACGAAAACCCCTCTCATCTCCACCTTGAATGATGAGAAGGTTGAGGGAGACTAAGCCTAGAAAACCTAGGCATGGCTTATCCTAAGAACTCTCCTCCTCACCATCAAGACTCTATGGAGTCGATATCTCTCCTAAAATAGCTATAGATCTAGCACCAAGGGAGAGGGGAGGAAGCTCACCTCAAGTCCAGCGGTACCACCATGGCCGGCCATGAGCCTCGCACTCCTTCGCGGCGGCATTGTTTTTCCCTTGACGGCGGCGGCGTTTTGATTCCTCCAAGGATGGCTCCGGCAAGCTCTTCCTCCTCCTCCAGCCAAGAACTCTCTCAGAAATTTCGGGCAGAAGAAAGGGGGATGAATGCTAGGGTTTCACAACTTTTTCCTTTTTATACACCGCAGACACGGGTAGGCACACGGCCGTGTTCCTACCCGTGTGCAGGTGACACGGCCGTGTTGCCTGCCGTGTTCAAGGCCGTGTTCACCCCAGAACAACTTTCTGCCGGGTCGGGGTTGCGGCACACGGGTAGAGACACGGCCGTGTCTCGACCCGCGTCCTTGGCACATGGCTAGGGACACGCCTGTGTCCCAATACCCGTGTACCTCTCTGACTGGTAAGCCTAATTTTATGAGGCACACGGGTATGGACACGGCCGTGTCCATACCCGTGTCAGCCAGAATTGCCATTTTGCCTTGTTTTCCTCATTTCCCGTACGTTCGCACCTGTTCTCCCACACCCCCATTGGGCTCACCACAGCCCCCTAGACTCAAATACGCAATCAAGGGGCCTAGCGCGAATTGGGACGTTACAATAGGCTTGTGTGGGAAAGTCTATAAGTTGTGGTTATGCTTATAATATCTTTTAACTGCTTACAACCGACACCCTATCGTATAAATAGGAAAGTGAATGTTTATACGATGGGATCCTTGTAGAAGACCCCTTGGTTTATGTTTTAGTCCAAGCGATCATATAAGTCAAGGTTCCTATTTCATATTTTGTATATTGTTTATATTACCTGCTATATAAACTACTAGTTTAGTTTCATGTCATCTGCTTTTGTTTACCTCACCACCTTCATAGCTTCCCTATCCTTATCCCCGCTCGGTACCTAGGAGCCATGGGAGGAGGGGTAGGGGATGATAGGGCTTAGTCTTTGTGACAAATGGTTTTCGGACCACAACATTACAGGGGCTCCGGATGGGAGTCAGGGACCGGCAGCAGGGAGACCAGCACCAGCGGAGTACGGTGCGCATGGAGGTGGGCCAGTCTAGTACAAGAGCACCAGTGACTAGTTCCGTGAGTGATTAGTATTTCTCATAGCTTCCGCGAGAGATTGTAGAGAGGATATGATGTACTGGGCTTAAGCCTGTTTATATTTTTGTTGAGCTGATTTATTTCAGTACGGCACTCTCATTCTTTTTTCTATATTTATGGACTTGATATGATTGGGACATTTCATATTTTATGAAAGTCCACCTAGTGCCAATTACCTTCACCTAAGGGGGGGGAATAGGTGTCTTGCAGCGTTTTTGCGGAATTAAAATTGTACCTGCACAAATAAACCAAACAACACAGCACAAAAAGACACAGGAAAATTATAGTGGTTCCCCAATTTGGGTACATCCACTCTCCCCCTTTGACCTATCTCCCAACCAGGGACGACTCGGTCACTTCACCAACAATATTGAAATCCAATCCTCACACTAACGGAAGGAACACTTCCAAACAAAGGAGTCACCACTCCTACACCACGGGTTGCACCCAACCCTTACAACTAGGAACCAACGTTCCTTTACAACAAAATTGAAAATTGAGTGTATAAGAATTACAAACTACTTATGGAGAATAAGGTGTCCCTCTTCGTTCAATGACGTGTTCTTGAAGACGACGAAGAGTCCACGACCTTAGATCTCACTTGGAAAGGATCTTCTCTAGATCGGCGGTAAAGAATGAGGCGGCGATGCTATGTAGATCCAAACTTCATAGATAAGCCGGCAAGGTCTACCAACAGTCTTTTTTGGATCAATCGTCTCAATCGATTCGGATAGGGAAGGTATTCCCAATCTACAAATCAAGAGACAAAGGTTTTCATGAAGGACTCATGAGACGCATTGCGAGACAGAGCTTCTATCGCCGGGAGATCAGGAAGTAACCCCAATCAGCGGCGGCAACCAACTAACACAAGCGGCAACGGCGACGGAACAAGCCTCGCGATCTAGGTCACGTCGGCAGCTCGGCTTTTCTTCTTCTCAGTTCGTGCTTTTTACTGTTCAACATACCGATGTATTTATATTAGGTCATCCAAAATGACCGTTGTGGGCCCCACCAAAAAGAAGACCTAAGACCGGCTCCAAACAGCGCATGTTAACTTGGAGCGGTCCAGAAAATAGTAGAAATTTGCTTAAGTCAAATTCGGCGAGAATCGTAGGTGATTCTCGACGAATCGGCAAGAATCACCTACGATTCTCGCCGAATTACACTTAGCAGAATTCTAGTTATATAGAAATAGCAAGCCGGAGAGAAACGGCGGGAATCACAATTGATTCTCACCGAATCGTCGAGAATACAGAGTCATTCTCGACGAATCGGCGAGAATCACTTCGTGATTCTCGACGAATCGGCGAGAATCACTTCGTGATTCTCGACGATTCTTCCTTAATAGAATTCAGGGCGGCGTCGAGACAACTGGCAGCATTCGGCGAGAATCAGCGAGTGATTCTCGTCGATTCGGCGAGAATCACTAGTGATTCTCATCGAATCGGCGAGAATCACTTAGTGATTCTCGACGATTACTACTAAGATGATTTTTGCCTTTCTTCCCTTGAGCTGGTCTTTGGCCCATCCTTCCACCTTGTCTGCTCTTGATCTTTCTTAACCCTGTGCTTGAAAGTAAGTACACTCCAATAGAGAGAGTACACGTAAGCCAACACACTGATCTGCTCAACGAGGGATTACGTTGTATAGACCCGTGTATATTGACTTACTGTACCCTGACATTGGTGTGTACTTAGCGAGGAATAACTGCAAGCACAACTTGAAAGATTCCATCAAATACATTATGAATTCATCTTAGTTTGAAAGGAGGCTTCCTCAAATCCAGGTAATTGTGGATACAATACCCAACAATCTCCCCCTATTTGAAGAAGCTAAAATCCTACTAGCTAAGATGAATTGCACCAATCCAGATAATACATACATTGAATCAAGAGAAAGATAATAAAAGCAACCAGAGCAATATGAGAGTCAATCATCAAATCACACACATATATATATAAATATCCACAAAAATTGTTCATATGTTTACATGATGATAATAATAAAAACATAAGGATTACATTAGCTAAATTCCTAAATCTCTTTATCCTTAGCTATTTCGTATTTTAGCTGCTGCGCCAAGTACTTGCTGCTTTGACGTTCAAAGTATTCCTTGGGCTTAGGGTAGTATCTAGGAGGGGGAGCTTTATTTACCACAGTATTGGACCTGAAAAAGATGTTTCTTTTGGCTTCAAAGGTCTTGTGCAGCTCCAACTCGTACTGACTGTAGACATCGTTCCTTTTTATCTCCCCCCTCTGTTGCAACGCAAATATGTCCAAAATGATGTTTCTTGATACTGGGCTCCACCTTTCATTTCGCACCTCATCCTCCTTCAGTCTGATTCGCTTTTCAGTTGGCGTTTCCTTTGAGGTTCCTTCTTGATTTTTTCTTTTTCTTTTAGCTTTCGCTAGGGCTTCTTGATCAAACCAGCCACTACGTTCTGCTCTTGCAGCAGCCCTAGCAGCCTTCTCGGCTTCAGCCTCACTCAGTATAACTTCTTCAATACTTGCCTCTTCTTCAGCAGCAGCAGCAGTATACTCCTATTGCTCCGGAGGAGCAACGGGAACGTGTATGCCCGAGGCTTGTTGTACTAACAAATTGGCCGTTTCAAACACACACCTATTCGAATGATCGAATTTGTCAATTATTATCTATTAGATTGATGGAAGGTGTCAATGATTTTGTTAGAGTTTAAGAGCATACCTATTAGACTGGTCGAAATTTTCGATGATTATCTGTTGAAGCCCAGCCATCTTAGCTTTGTACTCTTCCTCCCCCTTTTTGGCTTCCACTGCAATTGAGTTTGCGTAAGCGTGCAGGGACTCATCGATGTGTTTCACAGTTTTTGTAAATTCAGTGAGCAGTGTCTTTTGATTGGAGTTTAGGGTCACCATGGTGGCATCAAATTTTTGAATGTTATCTGCCACAACATGTGCGTTCTGATTAACGACAGCCAAATCATCTGTGTTCTTCTTAAGATCTTGCATCAGCAAAGAGACAGCTGTGCCGGCTTCAGTATACTTTGCCTCGAATTTCTGTTCCATAACGTCCAACTTGTGGTTGACTTCCACAATGTTCTTTAACATTAGATCCTCAGAGTCTTTAACCCTTTTGAGCACTTTGGCTTGTGTTTTCTCAAACGAGGCCTTTAGCTCATCCAGAATTCCTTGAACTATATTGACAGTATGATTTGCCAGATTGGCTTGCAGTGGATGATCTTCAGGCAAGCCTTGATCTGGCACTTCAGCAGATGCACTCGGTGAGCTGGACACAAGTACTGTTTCCACACGGGGAATTTGGAGAGCCTCGGTAGGTTTTTCAGGAATGCTTACCGATAGTTGCTGGGAGGACTCCCCCTCCATTCGTGCACCAGACTCCTCAGGAGCTTGTTCTTCAGCATCATCCTGAGGATCCAACACTTCCATCCTCTCGATTCCTTCTTCCTCCTCCTCATCATCCATGTTCTCAATCTCAAATGAGGCATAGTCTAAATTTCCCTAATCATTCTCCTCGACATCACCTCCATCTCCCAGGTCATTATCATTCAGGGCCACCTCATCTTCCACCTCATCCTCACTTTCTTCTTGCAGGTTCTCAACTGCATCCCGAGCTATCGGAGAGATGTCATATCTGACATCAGCAGGAGCGGATAGAGACTCACCCTCAGTTCCTGCAGTCAGTACATCAGGAACTTCACCGGGGACAGCCACGGAATCTGCTGGGGTTCTATTGTCCTCAGCCCTATGTGACACAGCCGGAGATTCATCTCGTTCTTCTCCCACGGCAGCTTGCCCTATCCGTCTCTCCCATCTGTCGAATACACTGGAGTCCATCTTCTTCAGATAGTGGATGGGAACTCCTTTACTCATATCAAATTTATCTCTATCCAGTTGGTTCAAATAGAGACTGATGATCCGTCCAAAGCTGGGGGTGCGCAGAGTATCCTTTATTTTCTCAAATAGCATGGCCCCCCAGTTTAATCGCTTCCTACAAACGATGACCATTGGAATCTTAAACATCTCCCCTGAGATATGATCGTGGGAGCCTGGTTTACATATCAGGACTTTCCCAACGATGTCAGATAGAAGCTTTCCTTCCTCGTTCATCTCATTCCTTTTGATGGATTTGATTCCTCTGGGTAGGCCATATAATAGAAGAGTCCTGGCTCTATCTTGTTCTTCCAGATAATCCTCGTGATCAGAGCTGGAAAGCTGCAAGCATCGAGTCAGTTTCCTTGCAGACATCTTGATTCTACCACCGGCAATCTTACACTTGATCACAGTGTCTTCATCCCGAAGTTTGGCGGTCACAAAGAACTCTATAACCTCCTTATCCAATATCTTGCAGGGGTGCTCTAGTATAAAGGTGAGTCCAGCCTCTTCAAGCATGAGGATGATGTTCCTGAACTCATCTGAGGTATATGAAAAACCGGTTCGAACTAGTTCACATCCAGTGACCAGGACGGCGGTGGTTCTTGGAGCCATTATAGACCTAGGGAGGAAATACCCAAGTCAATATCTTATTAGCGATCCTAGTAGGAGGCTACACATTAGACAAGCCACTAAAAAGGAGGAAGAACGGGAATAGAAAGTTACCCTAATGTCGAGTGGAAGCCCTTCCGTCCTTTGTTCTTAGTCTTCGGAGGCACAGAGGAGATCCTTGGTGATCGCAGCTGTGATCGATGGGATGGTGTCGGGATTGTGCGATTCCGTTGGGTTCGGGCGATCGAAGGGAATCCACTAACCAGGCGAATCGACGGGAAGAACACGAACCAGCGAATCGGAAGAATGTTATTGTAATAGGAAGGCGAATCGACGGGATTAAGGCATAGGGAGAAATCAGCGGGATTTACGCGATCTATATGTACTGTAGCGAATCGGGCGGGTTCGACATGATTCCGACAGATTTTCCTAACTTTTTTGTACCGAGATTTTAGACGAAATTTTTCACACAGCGTTATGAGGCATAAGGATTATGTTATACCCTACTTCAATAATTTTGTAAGGATGCAAATTAATTCTGGTGCACCCTAGACAATAACCGAGGCAGGCAAATTTATTAAGTTATTGCTCGATCGAGATGAGCACAATATTTTGATATCAGTTGTAATCTTTTGTAACTTCCATTGACGTACCTTCTTAATTTTCAGTGGGCTGACTTATGCCTGTTGAGGTTCATTTTCAAATGTATAAGTGTGTATCTACCAAGAATTCTTTAACATTGTATCTAAAGGTCATTTTACAATTTTAATCTTTCCTTAGGTGTACAAGCATATATTTGTATATCTACACATAACCATTTACTTTCGAGAGAAGGAATTACAAAATTTATGTGGATATGTAAATATACATATATATATATAAGTAAATATCGATACAATATGAATCAAATATTGAGACTGAATGCAAGTACCTGGGATTATAGGATTTATCATTTAGATCTTCTGTTTAAGGCACACCAGGTGGTCAATTTGAGTATTCCTATGTTGATGGCACTGCTCCTATTCTAGATACTTGTTCCAAGTCATTCTTGGAACATCTCTTGTCTGGTTCCCATCAAGTTTACGGGAACCAAGACTACCCTGCAAAAGAGAATTACCTTACCTTAGGAGCCCAATATGTATTGGGTCCTAGGTTCTTGTCAGCATAAAAACTCGAATGCCTTCCCACAGAAATCCTGTCAGGAAGGCTAACCTTGTCATAGCACCAACACTCGTGAATGTTGTATCACCTTTTCAGACCTGACCTACTAACTGAGGTAGTCATGATCTCAGGTCTAAACGGGATAGAGCCGGTTCTGCTCACAACTTTGCCTTTTCCACCTTTACACATGGGAGGGAGGAAAGAATGCATGTGGTGCGAGTCATGAGGCATGGGAGGTGGTGCCTTCCTATCAGTCAGCATGCTCCCAAAGGCCCCACGGGAGCTTACCACATTTTTCCAGACCCCCCTTTCCTGTGTCCTAGGGTGGACAGTACTGTCGTGAGAGCTAGTTCCGGCAAATTCATGACGAGTTGGGGCAGTGGCCGAGAATACAAATGGTTCAGGATGAGCCCTTGGTATTCTCTCATGGGTGGCCATGACAGCCCTTGCACTGTGGTTGTTTCCACATGAGGGCTGGTCATCCTTGCAGTGACCACGGTTGTTCTTGTGGTCATACCTGAAGGCATGATGAGTGCCCTTCCTACTTGGGGTGAGAGGTCTGAACACAGTCTCCCCATTTCTCCATGAATTAATAATTCAGGAGATCCACCCATTTTCACTTTTTATCTTGATAGCATCTACCTTGGAAAAGTTAGACGCTATTCTCTTCTCATTATCTAGACGACTCTCTAGATCTGAGATTTTTGAGTCCTTTACCTTGATGGATTCCAATTGGAGATCCATCAAGGTCTTCAGTTGAGCAATCTCCTGAGCTTGCTCCTCAACAAGTAGTTTGCTTTTCTGAAGGGCACTAAGTAGGGAATCAGGATTTTCAATCTTTTGATCGAAATTCAACATATCCCGTGCATCATTAAATACACAGCCATCAGAACTATTCCTGTCTTCAGGAACATCAAGGGAAGAGGGGCAAGAAGAGGAAGTTACCTGCTCCTGATTCAGCTCTTCAGAGTTACTGTTAAGATCTGCATAGACCGTTGAGTCAGCTTCATCAGAACTGCTTTCCTCAATTTCTTCTTCAGTCTCGGACAAGGACACCGGTGCCCTGATACTGACAGATTGGTCATTACCTTCTTCTTCAGAGACGAGGAACCCCACATAGGCTTCATCCTCTTGTTGATAACTTTTACCTGCTTTCTCTGATCCCTCCATGTGGTCTGAGATGGTTTGCCACATTGCCTTGGCCGTCCTACATTTTTCCAGTCTAGATCGAGAAGGTCCAGACCAGACATAAATAATGATCTGACGAATCACCTTATCCAGATTGTACAATGAGAGTTCAGTCTCAGACATCTCAGTAATGCACTTGGGGATTTGGATATCCTTTCCAGAGCTAGAGGTCTTCATGGGAATGAATGGACCCTCTTCCAAGATGAGTGATGCCCGAGGATCGAGAGCCTCCAAGTGAAAAGACACTCTCATCTTCTAGATGGGATAATACACCTTTTTGCAAGTGGGGAGTCTTAACGGAGAGATATCATAATCCAGCTCCATTCTTATTGATACTAGTGGCAGGATTCTACTCAAGGTGTGAACCTTTTTGATGAGGAACCTCCCTCTGATACCACTTGAAAGTCCATCTAGTGCCAATTACCTTCACCTATGGGGGGGATAGGTGACTTACAGCATTTTTGCGGAATTAAAATTGTACCTGCACAAATAAACCAAACAACACAGCACAAAAAGACACAGGCAAATTATAGTGGTTCCCCGATTTGGGTACGTCCACTCTCCCTCTTTGACATATCTCCCAACCAGGGACGACTCGGTCACTTCACCAACAAGATTGAATTCCAATCCTCAAACTAACGCAAGGAACCCTTCCAAATGAAGGAGTCACCACTCCTACACCACGGGTTGCACCCAACCCTTACAACTAGGAACCAACGTTCCTTTACAACAATATTTAAAATGGAGTGTATAAGAAATACAAACTACTTATGGAGAATAAGGTGTCCCTCTTCGTTCAATGACGTGTTCTTGAAGACAACGAAGAGTCCACGACCTTAGATCTCACTTGGAAAGGATCTTCTCTAGATCGGAGGCAAAGAATGAGGTGGCGATGCTATGTAGATCCAAACTTCGTAGCTAAGCCGGCAAGGTCTACCAACGGTCTTTCTTAGATAGATCGTCTCAATCGATTCGGATAGGGAAGGTATTCCCGATCTATAAATCAAGAGACAAAGGTTATCAAGAAGGACTCGTGAGACGCGTTGCGAGACAGAGCTTCTATCACCGGGAGATCAGGAAGTAACCCCGATCAGCGGCGGTGACAAACTAACACAAGCGGTGACGGCGATGGAACAAGACTCGCGATCTAGGTCACGTCGGCGGCTCGGCTTTTCTTCTTCTCTGTTCGTGCATTTTACTGTTCAACATACCGATGTATTTATAAATTAGGTCATCCGAAATGACCGTTGTGGGCCCCACCAAAAAGAATCCCTAAGACCGGCTCCAAACAGCGCATGTTAACTTGGACCGGTCTATAGAATTGCAGAAATTTGCCTAAGTCAAATTCGGCGAGAATCGTAGGTGATTCTCGACGAATCGGCGAGAATCACCTACGATTCTCGCCGAATTCCACTTAGCAGAATTCTAGCTACATAGAAATAGCAAGCCGGAGAGAATCGGCGAGAATCACAATTGATTCTCGCCGAATCGTCGAGAATGTAGAGTCATTCTCGACAAATAGGCGAGAATCACTTCGTAATTCTCAACGATTCTGCCTTAGTAGAATTCAGGGCGGCATCGAGACAGCCGACAGCATTCGGCGAGAATCAGCGAGTGATTCTCGTCGATTCGGTGAGAATCACTAGTGATTCTCGTCGAATCGGCGAGAATCACTAGTGATTCTCGTCGAATCGGCGAGAATCACTTAGTGATTCTCGACGATTTCTACTTAGACGATTTTCGCCTTTCTTCCTTTGAGCTGGTCTTTGGCCCATCCTTGCACCTTGTCTGCTCTTGATCTTTCTTTACTCTATGCTTGAAAGTAAGTAAACTCCAATAGAGAGAGTACACGTAAGCCAACACACTGATCTGCTCAACGAGGGATTACGTTGCACAGACCCGTGTATATTGACCTACTGCACCCTGACATTGGTGTGTACTTAGCGAGGAATAACTGCAAGCACAACTTGAAAGATTTCATCAAATACATTGTGAATTCATCTTAGCTTGACAGGAGGCTTTCTCAAATCTAGGTAATTGTGGATACAATAACCAACATTTTATATGTGACTTGTGGACTTAGTTTTATTCATAACAATGTACTGCTTCTCTCTATTTAGCGATCGAAAAGGCCGGCAGAATCAGCGTTTTGTAGTGGCGGCCTTCCCGAGTGTCGGTGCCACCCCAAAATGGCGATTCTGGGCATAAGACCCCGGGGTTTGAAAAAGAAAAAAAAGGGTCTTACAAGTGGTATCAGAGGAAAACTCGATCGAAAGAGAAGTAGTCCACAAAAAACTTAGGCAACCCCCGCGCGAGCTTAGTTTGCGGACAAACTAGCAACGGAAGCAATGGTGTTCCCATAAGGGGAATCACATGTAAAAATTCCATCTTATCTCCTTCTTTTATTCCATTTGTACGCTTTCTAACTATTGGAATTTTCATTGTAGCATGTGACGAACCCTACTCTACAATAGGGAACACCCCAAGCTCAGAATATGGTTCCACCTCCGCCGGCTCCAGCTCGGTTTCAGCAGACGGAGATGGGGCAAACACTTACCGCAATTCTGGAGGCCTTCAGAGCTCAGCAAGCCCCGGCTCCACAGCCAAACCTCGGGGCCAATTGGATGAGTGCTTTTTGGGGGCTTTCCCCTCCATCCTACCTGGGGACGAAGTCGGCAGTACGCACGGAGGAGTGGCTACACATCATATATGAGATGCTGGCAGAGATTCGATGCCTGACAGAGGAGGATGTTCCGTTGGCAGTTTCTTGTTTGGATCGCATGGAAAAAGGTGGTGGAAATCTTAGCTGGACACCACCTTCGCGGGAGTGGATAGTGCAGAGGTTATTTGGGAGGAGTTCAGAGCTGCTCTTTTGGAGAATTTTATGCCGTAGTCGGCAAGGGACGAGCTGGAGGATAGATTTCTATAGTTGAGGCAGGGGAGCAGGACTGTATTGGAGTACTACCGAGAGTTTACTCATCTAGCCTGTTATGTAGACTCGTACCAGTTTGACGATGCGGGATATGCGAAGAGGTTCTACAAGGGCCTACACGATGACCTGAGAGATGCCCTCCTCTTCGTCTCTGATGGCAGCCTGACCAAGATCTTAGAGTTGGCAAAGAAGCGGGAGGCGGATCTGCTTATGGTCCGGGGCCGGAAGAGACCGGCAAACGATGAGATGATTGGAGGCCAAAGAGACCGTCCCCGGAGTCAGGTCATTGGGGAGAGAAGAAATGGGGATCAGCCCCGCCAGGAGGATAGACAGGAACCAAGGAACCCGGTAGTGTTGGCTCCTTAGCCTTTGCAGATACGAGAGGTGCAGAGGATAGGGGATAGACCACAGTTATGCTTTAGGTGCAACCAGTCGGGGCACATCAAGAGGAACTGCCCCATGAGGGGACCACCCCGGCCAGCATTTCAGGGTGCCCCACCTCGACAACAATTAGGTGGCCGAGGACACGACCGAGGATGGAGATATCAGGGCAGAGGCCACCGGCAAGAGAGGGAGCAAGTATATGCTCTAGATTTGACACAACCCCGGGACCCGGAGCAGGTTATAGCAGGTATGCCAGTACTTTTTTTCCCTAAGAACTAGTTTCCTAGACTTATACTAGTTAGAAATTAAGAGAGAAAACTATAACTAGAATACTAAAACACTTAATCACTCCAGGCATAGTTTCATCAGCGACAAGCCCGCTTACACTCTCTTCGACACGGGTGCTTATCACTCATTTATGCTTAAGGATTTCGTTGAAGGAATGGCCGGCGTGGAGCAATTCACCGGCCTTTTAAGGAGGGTACGTCTACCCAATGGATCAGAGATGTCTACTACGACCCATTGTAATATGGAGTCAGAAATTGGCTGGAAGGCGTATGAGGCACCAGCGACGATCCTGAGGATGCCGGACAATGATTTGATATTGGGCATGACATGGTTATACTGGAACCATACCCAGATTGACTGCTTGGCAAAAAGGATCACCGTGAGGCACAGGGACTCCTTTATTGTTATCGAAGGTATTATACCCGCCTCCCACATATTATTATCGTCTGTGCAGGCCGTCAAGGCCCACCTACAGGGAGACCAAGTCTATAAAGTTCTTTTTGAGATGGCCGAGGCCAAGGATGCTATTCCAGATATTCTGGTGGTGCGGGACTTTGCTTATGTATTCTCGGAGAAGCTACAAGGGCTACCCCCGCACCGCAAGAAGGATTTCTAGATTCAGCTCGTGTCGGGAGCTAAGCTGGCATCCAGAGCTCCGTATCGAATGGTCCCAAAGGAGTATGTGGAATTTCGAATCTAGCTTCAAGAGTTGGTAGAAGCCGGGTTTGTCCGGCCTAGCTCTTCACCATGGGGAGCTCCGGTACTATTCGTTAAGAAGAAGGACGGGACACTTCGGTTGTGTATTTATTACCGGGCCCTAAATAGACCGACGGTCCGGAATACGTATCCCTTGCCAAGGATAGACGAGTTATTTTACCAACTGGAGGGAGCTCATTGGTTTTCCAAGCTGGACCTGAGGTCAGGGTACTACAAGCTACGTATTCAAGAGGAAGACATCCCGAAGACGGCCTTCAGCAGTAGATACGGGTTGTACGAGTTTACCGTGATGCCTTTTGGGCTCACGAATGTACCCTCCGCGTTCATGACCTTGATGAATCGGGTGTTCGAGGAATATCTGGATGTCTTCGTCATCGTATTCATTGACGACATCCTTATCTACTCAAGGACTGAAGAGGAGCATGCGAGACATCTGTCTTTGACTTTAGAGAAGCTTCGAGAACATAAGATATATGCTATGTTTAGTAAGTGACAGTTTTGTCTAAAAGAGGTGGCATTTTTGGGCCATATTATCAGTGGAGAGGGTTTGGCGGTAGATCCGGCAAAAGTCCAGGCAGTACGGGATCAGCCACCATTGAAGACGGCTACGGATGTTCGGAGTTTCTTAGGACTTGCCGGTTATTATCGGATGTTCGTAGAAGGGTTCTCTCAGATTGCTCTCCCTCTCATAGCCCTGACGAAGAAGGAGTCTCCTTTCATTTTGTCACCACGATGCGTGTAAGACCCCCCTCCCGGAACACAACACACGGCACGAGGGGAGTCTTATGCCCGAAATAGCCGCCTTGCGGTAGCGCTAACACACGGGTTAGCCTTTACCACAAGACGCCTATTCCGCCGGCTACAATCCATATCACAACAAAATATGCCAACCCAACCATAACCGAAAAGTAAAAGCAAAAGCAGTTCAGTTCACAGCTAAGTTTAAAGTCCAAAAGTAGCGGAAGATAACAAGCACAACAGGCTTGTACAAAAAAGAACAAGAGTCTAGAAATGCTTTGCCAAACGGCTACATGAAAACACTCACGACTGTCACTGACGGTGCCGATGGCACCACCACCTCAGGTCCTATCATCCGGGCCTGGCTGTCCTGCTGCATATCCGTCGCTGCTCTACCTGCGGGGTTTCCTCCTAAAAAGGAAGACGTAGCAACCGTTAGTCATAAGACAAGTGGCTTCACATCCGCTCCCCCGCGACTCCTCGACACCGGGCGGATAGAAATGAACAATGTACAATATGTATATATATAAGCAAGTAAACAAGCAGGTGACTGTAAATATAGTGGAGTATAAACTACGCTACACAACTAGCAGTTCTACAAATATCAATAGTATATGACAGCAGGTATAATAAATCAGAATAGTAACTTAACTTATAAGAGTGCCCATACAAACTTATAAGTTAAGGATCGGGTTAACAGTAAAGTAACTCATCGTATAGGATTGCCCATACAAACTTATACGATGAGGATCTTGTGTATACAATGAATGACATGATATGAATGTTATGGTATGACCGACTCATGCGCACGCACATGCAAGTTGCTATGTCGACACAGACTTGAAAGTTCCCACTTTTCGAGCAGGTACTAACCTCTCAGGCGTCGTCCGTCGTGGCCAGACGGCGACAGTGGAGCGGGCGTCTCCACTACTAGGTGGTATCACACTACCTATCCTAGGCCCCCGTACGCCTCTAACGCTAAGAACACAACAGCGGAGCTCACATGCGTACTACGGCTCAGAAGGGGTCTTGGGTAAATGTGCACCAAGAACACAGCCCAACCTGGCCTTTGATTTCGAACCGGATGGAACCTCGGAAACGCACGAGGTGCAAGCCCAACCGTTTCTCATGGCGCGGAGGAGATCTCGGTTATGGACACCAAGTATCTAACACTACCACCGCCCAAGTCTACCCATTGGCTCCCATCGGTGTGACGACCGCGAACCCGTTGACCTGCCACAGTCATTATCTCAATATCGCGACACGATGAATCGTCGCACATTACATGCCCCAAAACATCACTCGATGCTACCCGTAGGGAGACTTCAACTCTAAGCATCGTTTGTTAATAAACCCCTTGGGCTCGGATTACGGTTACAAATACTCCTCACATAGTGTTCATCATTTTACACTCCCACCTATTCAATAAATTCACCTCAACACTACGCACATAGATATGTTCAACACCAAATTGTATAAGTATATCCTATACCGATCTCAACTCCTAATATCTAGCCTTCCCATCCAATCCATTTCTCTACCAATACATGGTTATACCTTATTACACAACCAAATGAGCAAACCATGCTAAATTATAGTAACAACAACATTATAGATATATGGGAGCAAGACAACAAATGAGCAAATCACAATCATTGCAAGAGTGCTAACATTATAAATTAACAAGTGCATAACATAGGATAGCCCAATACTAAAACTGGGATTCCCGGAGCTACATGAATCTGATCACAATGCACAACCCCTCGTTGGAAAGGTATTCGCGAGGGCTACGACTTTTGTGTTGAGTCGATCGCCCCAGATCTAGTCGCAACATACCAAAATTCAACTCGAATACGTACAGGAAACAGTTTCCTGTACAGGAATTTTCCGAACGCAGCGGACTCGAACCAGATTTCCCGTGGCTACAGGTATCGCGTGGAAACGAGCAACCACTCGTTGGAAAGGTAACTTCAAGGGCTACGACTTTCGTGTTGAGGTCGTTCACCCCAGATCTGGCCAAACACCTCCGAAATTGGCCACGAAGGACGTCGCTGCGTGCAGAAATCAGATTTCTGCACGCATCTTTAGGCGAGATGAACGGCATCCGTTTTCATCTTCTTCCTTGCAACGACCTCGCATAAACTTCTCCAGAAATCACACCCAACCTTATTTCTCCTTTCAAAGCCAAACCCTCAACGAAAACCCCTCTCATCTCCACTTGAATGATGAGAAGGTTGAGGGAGACTAAGCCTAGAAAACCTAGGCATGGCTTACCCTAAGAACTCTCCTCCTCACCATCAAGACTCTATGGAGTCGATGTCTCTCCTAAAATAGCTATAGAGCTAGCACCAAGGGAGAGGGGAGGAAGCTCACCTCAAGTTCCAGCGGTAACCACCATGGCCGGCCATGAGCCTCGCACTCCTTCGCGGCGGCATTGTTTTTCCCTTGACGGCGGCGGCGTTTTGTTCCTCCAAGGATGGCTCCCGGCAAGCTCTTCCTCCTCCAATAGCCAAGAACCCTCTCAGAAATTTCGGGGCAGAAGAAAGGAGAATGAATGCTAGGGTTTCACAACTTTTTCCTTTTTATATATCGCAGACGACGGGTAGGCACACGACCGTGTTCCTACCCGTGTGCAGGTGACACAACGGCCGTGTTGCCTGCCGTGTTCAAGGCCGTGTTCATCCCAGAAACATCTTCCTGCCGGGTCGGGTTGCGGCACACGGGAGAGACACGGCCGTTGTCTCGACCCGTGTCCTTGGCACAACGGCTA